>JBAMCI010000045.1:2005000-2605000 GCA_037075265.1 Drosophila nigricruria
GAGGGAGAATGGTATACAAAATGTGACAAAAATCAAAATTGTGTAAACTACACATTATACTAAATACAAAATTTGGAGACTAGCGCTAAAAATATGGGAGGTATAAATTTATAACTGAATTTCGAAAACGTTTAAAATCGATAACTTTAAAATGATCAAATTTATCGATTTTTTGAAACAAACTTGATTTGCGCGTGCTATACACGGATCTACATAAAAAATTTCAAGTCACTAGCTCTTATAGATTCTGAGATCGACGCGTTCATACATACGGACAGACAGACGGACGGACAGACAGACGGACGGACAGACAGACAGACATGGCTATATCGACTCAGTTCGTCGAGCTGATCAAGAATATATATACTTTATAGGGTCTGCCACGCCTCCTTCTGTCTTTTACATACATTTTAACAAAACCATTATACCCTGATTTCCCATTTTCAATTTCAATGGGTTCAGGGTATAATAACAATCAATTTTTGCAAATAGAAAAAAAAACCAACCCAAAGAAACCCATTATAAAATTCTATAAATTCATTTTTATATGTTCATAAATTTCAAATAAAAGACACAATAATAAAGTTGCAAGGGTCTTTGCGAAAAGCAATGGGAAAGTCAAGCGTTCTACCCAAAAATGTCTGATTGACTCACTTGTCCTGGCACTGAAACGAAAGGTATCAAATACGAAATGACTAACCAAAAACGAAATTGGAAAAAAGTGCGTGGCACTCGCATTTCGACAGCTGTGTGTTTCTATCTCTGGCTTTTGTCTTAGATGGCCATTATTTAGGAGCAGCACACGTAGAACAACAAAATGGCTGAAAGCCCATTGCCTTTTCCTGGAAAACATTGCAAAATAGTCGCACATTGTGCAAGAGAAACAAGCGAAATACGTGCGCTGTGTGTCGACTTTTTTGCGTTGCCTTTTGTGCACAGTGGTATGATTTAGCAAACAAAGTAAATTATAATAAAAAAAAAAATATAAAAACATTCATTAACTTACACAAATCTAAAATCTATATGGTTTAGAATTGTTTTACTATTAAATTTTTAAGCCGTCAATATATTTTAAGTAATTATTTAACCACTGTGCTTCGTTGACCAAAAGTCTGTTTGGCATTGACATTGCCCGTGACAAAAGTGTTCAACTTCACCTTGATTAATGCGCTGGCATGACATTTTCTTTTACAATTGCTCCCGTTCCCTTTCGGGGAAATTTGTTTTACCCTGGCACGTTTGTGTCGCCAATTTGTGAGCGAAGTCCACGACTCCTGCTAACAGCTTTCAGCCAGCATTCGCATTATTCATTCCATTTGGGCCAAGCTGTTGATTACTTCAGCACAGCTGTTGATTTATTTTGTGGCCAGTGGCTTTGAGGCCAGCAGTAATGTCTAAAGCGTCTCTCTTGTCAATTAAATCTGTACAAATTTTGGATCAAGTCGTGACCCGCATAAAAATATGAAGCTAATTGAAGAGACAAACATGATGATATATTTGTTAAAGAGCTCGCTTGGTGGTGAAACTCATTTTGCAGTCGAATGAATTTAATTTGATTAAGTGTTACAAATCGATTGGAGTCGATAATCGAGTTCAATGTTTGCCATACAAATGGCTGACGATTAAAACGTGCGGCTGCAACGCGCTGCTGGCTTTGGCATGTGGCACACGGTGCAGCGTAAAGCATGTGCTACTTGCCGCAACTTGCAGGGCACGTAATTTACAATCTTGCAGCAGGTGGCGTTTTCGTGCACGACTGCAGCAGCAGCAGCTGCTGCCCTTGAGATTTTCGCTTGTATTTTGTTGCAGTTTATGTCGACTGCACCACATGGTATATGGGCTACGTTCATAGGTAGAAGAAAAAGCATTGCATACCTTAGGGTGCGCGTCGAAACAAACTTGAATGAATTTAATATAATTGCAGTATACAGTTCAATTTAAGTTAAAAACAGGTCACACCAGCATTGCTTTTGTGCTAATAAAATTGGCTACTTTAAGGTTAGCTATATGAATATTCGGAAAATTTGGCGAGTGGTAATCAATCGTTGGCAAACGGGACATTTGCACGTGGCGCGTAATGCAGTTTTAATGCAACTACTGCAAAACACATGTCCGCAGACGGTCGAAGCGGGCTTGCGATGACGAACACATTTCAGACATACTGGACACTTGTATGGATCCGAATGTGGGATCGTTACCACACCCGAATCCATTCTTTTCGTTTCCTGCTGCTCGGCCATGGGGCATATGGATGAAATCGGTGTGACGTCGACAGGTAGCAAAGGAGGTAGGTCATCGGCAATGTTATCTACTGGCATTCCACAAATCATTGTCGATGGTGGCAGACCATAGGAGCACTCTGCCAGATTTCTTGTTTGGTGGCGTTGTTGTTGCACTGGCCCAATGTCAATTGGCATTGCCCGAGGAGCACCGGCTAGACGAAAGTCCATGCATGGCGCAGCACCGCGTCTCGGAGGTGGCGAACGCACGCCGGCTGTTAATGCAGATCCAATTAAATTAAATTCACGGCCACAGTGATGATCCGCTATATCCGGGAGCTTATCTATTGTTGAAGATGGAGAATGAAGATTGTATAAGAGACAAGTTTACGAAATTAAGAATTTGGTTTAGCTGGAAATTATCTCGACAGATAGTGTATAACTTATATCCTATATTGAAATTGCACTTACTGTTTTCTACACGCAATCCACTGTTTGTCAGTCCCATGTTCTCACATTCTAATTGTACTTAAATGGATAAACAAAATATAAATTATATTATTATTATTTGGGAACTCATTTACTTACTGCGTGACAGCTCTGCATCAATCTGCCTGTAGTCGATCATGCTGGAAGTCCTGTTCTTGTCGGCCTCATTTCTGTGGCTAGAGTTAATGCCAAGGTTATTGGGATTATAGTTCTTGTATAACAGGTTGTAAAAGCGATCGTCTCTCAAACAGTCCTCAGCAGCTGAGCCGTCCAAGGCGAACTGCAAAGAAATTCAAAAGAGCATAATTATTTCACTAAGAAAGTGGAGAGTGCTTACCTGGGACCGGCGTGTCGATTGCGACATTAGGTTATTGAGCATATTCGAATCTCCGTTAAATCTAAACATGATGTTTACCAGAATTTAAGAAAGCTATATGTTATAAATTGCCTGTATCCTAGTCTAACCTGAGTAAATTGCTTTTTGACATCATTGGCATAGCTCGTTCGATTGCGACAATGTATTTAAAAGAATTTTCATTTTCATTTGGCATCAGTTTGATCTAAGCACTGTAAGAGGATTGCAAGCTCAACCCTTCACATTGTCAATCCATATGCAAAGCATGAGGATTTGCTCGACAGTTTTTTGGGGGGGCTGGGATCTGAACGGCTTGACATATGTATCTGCACGTATTTAATCACATGGAACCCAGTGAAAAGCCGTTGCGGCTTTTCATTCACGATGCTGTCGCATAACATCTATGCCAAAAAGCTTTGCAGTCAACATCGTCCTGTAGCCTGTCAAAGTCTTCAACTGTTTCGCTTTAGATGCTTTACTTTTTATGACCTACAGCACAAAAATGCCATAGACATATGAGGGTATATGTCATCCTTTCACACACACACACAGACACACAGGCACCCATATGAGCGAGTGATACAGTGTGTGAAAGAGTGTGAGTTTAGCCAACGCTTTCAAAAGAATTTCTGTTTGATTGCTGAGAATAAACAAGTGAAGGCAGCCGCAATGCTCGGCATCGTCTATTTGCGAGGGTTGCGCCTTGAGTAATGCACACACTTATTCATATGAACAAATGTGACTGACAAACTTCTTTTGTCAAAACTAAGTTGTATTAAGCACAAAATGTATATACATACATCTATTTATATTCAGATATGTGTCTTAGGCATCCATTCATAACTTGTGTGCACACAACAATTTGCCATCAATATATATTATTCATTTTGTATGGCATCTTATTTGTTGATCCACCCACGTCGATAAGTGACTGCTGTGGTGATTTGCGCTCCATTTTGCCTGCAGCATGTGCTGAATTTTACGCTCGTTCTACTTTGGAAAGGGATTCTTATCCTTAATGCGTGTTTCAAGCTTGCGGTTAACTGCGTTTCCTTTTTATGTCCTGCTGCAGTCAAAATATATATATATATATGTTTTTTTTTTCAAATATCATTACATTTATAAAAATGTATTTAAAATCATTTAAATCGTTGATTTGTGTTCTTTATTGAGTTGAAAGTGGACAAAAGCTTTAGCTTTGGATGCTCAAGGCGGGCTAAGCAGCTTGAAATATACTTGTACCAGTTGTATATCCTTGTTTAGAAGTAATCAGTACAATTGGCTGATTCGATTAAGCAACCTTATATCCTTGTCCGCTGGTCAAATCTCTGTCCTTTCAATAGAATTTCTCCTTGAGAATTTCCTACAATAAAAAAAGTTTGGGAGGAAATTTAATTTTCGTTCAATGGATTTTTTATTCTGGTTTTCTGTCAAGTAATTTGACCAATTCAGTTCCCATTCAGTTAATTAATCAGACTGGCTGTCAACAACAGAGGTCAGCCACCAGACGCACTTGACCCTCCAAGTGTATTTCGGCCATTCACAAAACTTTCCCAATATATGTTTATAAATGCGCTCGTATTGATTTGTTGTGTTGGTTCACATGGGCTTAAAAATATGTATATATATATATATATATATATGTGTGTATATGCCGGAACAAAAATCAATGTTGACCTCGTACGCGTAGTCGAAAATTTAAGCAATATAAACAATAAACACCTGGCGCAGGTATGGCCCCCCTAAAAATAAACAACTCCCACACTTGACTCGAACGCCTATCGAACACTGTCCAACAATGTTTGTGCCATAAATAAATCAAAGCATTTAAATGCGAACAATTAACAGACCATCTGGTTACTCTACATATCGATTAGCAAAGACAAAAAAGAAAATAAAAAAAAAATTAAGTAAATAAAAATAAAAAAGAAAATGTCAAGTTTGACGTGTTTTGGCTATTGAAAGTGTGTTTTGACCATGTTGTAATTAGTTTTGACAGAATATGGTATGTGCTTAAAATATAATTTATAATTGTGGTTAACAGAAATTTGATATAATTATTTAGTTTTTTTAATATTTAATCAATAGAATTTTTGTTGCAGTTGCCAATGAGTCATTGATATGCTCTCCTTCTTATGGATATATAAGTACATATGTGTTGAAATGCATTTTTATGATTTAGCAAAGGTCTTTCTACTACTCTATTAATTTTTAATAGCTTTTAGTTTCGCAATTCTTAAAAATCAATAAAAATTGATTGTTATTTGAATAGACCGATTGTTCTCATTTGCTTCAAGAGCTAAAGAAAAGAAGTTTTAGTAGCCCTCCGAAGAGCAATTTGTACCTATGTATGTCAGTTTAATTAGTATCGACCCATTATTTTCGATTGCTACAATTCTCTGAACTTACCTTGAAATTGGTTATATTTCTACAGTAATATATATATATATGTATATAGCCTATTTCTTATAATTAATAGCTGCAGCACTCGTGGATAATACATATTATTTTTGTTATTTTATTAAGTACACAATCAAATTTTTTGACCGCTTTTAGCTGTGCCGTTCTCTTAGACTTGTACTTCAAACAAATTACCCATTTAGCACGCAACACTAATGGCTCAAGCAATTGACTTTTCTGTATTTTGCAGCTGAGGATATACACCTGAACGATTTATATACACGCTACCGGCAGAGGCTGCGCAAGTCGCTCTTCAGATCGGGCCTGTTCACATCGCTGGTAGCATGTGTTGTGTCCATAGCACTTGGCGTCTATTACGAGCAGGTGAGAGCATTAGCAATGCCACTAACACTTAGTCGTGTCAAATAACAACTGTTTGTGTGTGTGTGTGTATTATGGTATATAGCACCTGCTGCAGACACTGCTGCTGGCATTGGCAGCCGTAATCTCTGGCTCAATACTGACGGCTCTGCAGTTTCCGGCGGTGCTTAGCTCACCAGCGGCCGCATTGGCCTTTGCCATTGTCACCACCTTCTCGCTGGGCACCATTGCGGCCATCACGGGCGGCGAACTGGCACCTCTGCCCATGTATGCGTTGTTTCTGGTAAGTGGTTGGAGTTACAGGCCCAGTTTGTGGGCTACGCTTTTAATACGTCGCTTATGAATTGCATTGCATTGCATTGCAGGGCATCCACACGATGCTGCCCATTTCCTGGCCGGTCTCTGTGGTGTTAGCCTTATTTATGACAGCCATACACATCGTTTATAGAATCGGCACCAGCCCGGACTATGCGTGCAATTTGCCCATGGTAAGTTTTTTTTATTTGCATTGCCCCATCGCTGTGGCAACAGTTTTGCCATGAGCTGGGATTAAAGTTTTTACTGCAAAAGTTGAGAACAAATGGGCGGAAAAAGTATTGGCTTTATTATAGTTTACACAGTTCATAGAGTACTAAGCTTTTAAGGTTATAGGGAATTTTTTTGTTATATTGATATTTATTTTGTTTATGTTCGAATATGCAATTTTTAAGGGAAAATGTTTAAAGCAGACTGAAAGGCTAACCACAATTTAGGTCATTCAGATAAACAATTGCTTAAAAATATTTTTAAAAATTGATTTTCTTAAAAATATAATTTTAAAATTTTACTTAGCTTCAGTAAAATTGTTTTTCCTGAAAAAATAATACAATTAGAATAGAGAAAGAATTAATGTAAAGATTCAGTAGGCGTAGAGAGACTCTCACTCTATTTACCTCTATATATTTCTAATTACATTTAATAATATATTTCTAATTTAAATATAATTATAAATAAATTTTATGAGTCTCTTTCTACAGCCCAATCTTTATTCACTATAAATCTCTTTTAACTATATTTTTGAATTTAATATTTTAAATAAAATTACGATTAAAGCAATGCTAATATTTGATAATTAGCTTTACATAAACTTTACTCATTAACAGTGTCAACTTTTAATTACTGTATATATATATATACTAATTAAAATTTGTCAGTTTATATTGGCATAACAAATTATTGGAAAATGCTGAAAATGGTAGAAATTTAACAACTTTTAAAGCTCGTGCTTTAATTACTTGTTTAGTTTAACTCGTAGTTCATTTTACGCAGCACAATTTGTGTGCTGTGGCAGCTCACTCACTCACCCACTCACTCACTCCCTTACTCCATGACCATCGGAGAGAATTGTGGCAGAGTTAATTAGCTGGGACACAATTGTATGTTGGGAATTCCGATTAGGGGTCTGCGGTAAAACATTGTTCGCTCTGGTTGTCGTGCCTGCCAATAGACTCTATTATTCAACAGCTCTTGGCATGACCCCGTTTAACTCTCATAACTTCACATTTCTCTTACCCTGGCATTTCTAGCTCTTTGGCGAGATTGTTATGCTGGCTAGCGCATCCGTTTCCGGTCTTTATTATCGCATCATGTCGGATGCCGCCCACAACCGCACCGTGGACGGAACACGCACTGGCATCGAGCAACGCGTCAAGCTCGAGTGCGAACGCGAACAGCAGGAGCAGCTGCTTCTGAGCGTCATACCCGCCTACATAGCCGCCGAGGTGAGCAAATGACGGCAAGTGATTGCTGATTTGCTATTGTTGTTATTATGGGTGTGTGTGTGTTTGTGTGTGTGTATCCGCAGGTCAAGCGAAGCATCATGCTGAAGATGGCGGATGCGTGCCAGCGTGCTGGAGGCCAGGCATCAACATCAGCCACACGCTTTCACGAGCTGCACGTGCAGCGGCACACAAATGTCACCATACTTTTTGCAGACATTGTTAACTTTACGCCGCTCTCGTCCTCCTTGACGGCCAGCGATTTGGTCAAGACATTGAACGATCTCTTTGGACGCTTCGATCAAATAGCTCAGGTGAGTAGCAGCGGCAGCAGCAGCAGCTGTCGATGCATTAAACATTTGACTTATCCTGCCTCTGACACATAGGAAAATCAATGCCTGCGCATCAAAATTCTGGGCGATTGCTATTATTGCGTGTCCGGGCTGCCCATCTCACGGCCGCAGCATGCAACAAATTGTGTCAACATGGGCCTGCAAATGATCGATGCCATCAGGTGAGTTGCCCTTTAAAAGAGTCAACATTGAACGCGCGCTACGCATACGACATGTTTGCCGTTGGTCGACCCTTTTGACTTGCTGTTTGGTGTTTGGTTTTTCTCTGCATCAGTGAGCGTGTCTCTGTGTGCGTGTGTGTGTGTGTGTGCTTTAGTTGCCGCCAGCGCTTATGCAAACGTTTGTTTTACTTTCAGCACTTTGATAGTTTCAGTGGGCCATTGGGTTACAGGTGGATAAGCACACACACGCACACGCACACTCACGCATCAATGACATGAGAGTAAACACTAGCATGCATGGCTAGCAACACATGCAACTATAAATTGTGTACACTTTATACTTAATACATCAAGTATTAAGTAGATTTATGTTAAGCTTTAATTTGTGCCTAAATAGATGTCACGATATTGTTTTTTATCGCCCTCCCTTGGCTGTCAGCTTATTGCTTTGGCATGTCAGCTTTAAATGCCAGCAGATGGATATGTATCCAGTTTTTATGTCGCCTATTAAAAAGGTATTATGCAATAAAAGACCCCAAAAAAATAAAAAGAATAGGTCGAAGCATACAAAAAAATAAAGTGAAGTAACATAAAATATATACAAAGCAAAATATATTATACAATATCGACACAAAAGCCAATTTTATTACATGCGGAAAATTATGCGCAAGTGCTCAAGTCGCAGTACGTATTGGGTATTGTTTGAAAAGTGGTTCGAGACTCTGGTATATAGCCTAAAGTATAGGCTGGGTATACATATATGTGCAATTAAAACTCTTTATTATATATTATTAAATATATTTTAAAATATATTTTTTATTTATTTAATATATAATTTATTAGCTGTGTACCTTAAAGTATTTAAGGGTATTTAAATTTCGGCATTTTATTTATATATTTAACTTTTCTTCTTTTTTTTTTGTTACTCTCGCCAACGCGCATTTCTATTGTGTTTATTATTTTGTTCTGACTTGGCCGCTTTCTAACATTTCATTTCATTTCAGTTTAAGTATTTCTTTTGTTCTTCGCCGGAAGGCATTTGGCTTTTCAATCTCTCATTCTTTCCCTCTCTCTCTCTCAGTCTCAGTCTCCCTGTGGCCGATTTTTTTGTTGCTCAAGTTGCTTTTTCGCTTTGTTTGCGCCATGCAGATGCAGCCCATTAAGCAGTGCGGGCTTTTTCACTTTGCTACTCGTGAAAAATACCAAAATGCTTGCACCTCATGTGTGTGTGTGTAAGTGTGAGAGTGTGTGCGTGTGTGAGAGGTAAAAGTTTAGCAGTGAAACGCAACAGACGTCTGTTGCTTTGTATTCTTTAACAAATACTTTAATGCGAATAGCTTGTTTAGTGTACATTTTTCTGCGCACAAAAGTAGGCAATGCTTTTTTTCATTTACCTGAGCACAAACAAATGCTAGGCCTGCCCGCATTCTCAGCACATTTGTGAACTCTTATCTCATTTTGCTGAGCACAGCATGTTGAAATAATGGCCCATATATACATTTATTTTGAGTACTCACTGCTGGAACTTTACAGAACAAGGCAGAGCCAAGTAATCGTACTCCTGCATAATTAAATTTAATTCCTGAAACTTTACAAATTCATAAAGGGGCGCTCTTGAGGAACTTTGGCATTTAGAAGAAAACCTGAGGCCCTTCTTGTATATGGCCAGTCGGCATTGCTTGAGTGTGTACATAAGTGTTACAATCGTTGGGCAAACCAAATGACCCAAGCAAAAACAAAAATAAAGAAAACAAATCAACTGAAAGGATTCCCATGTGATTTGTTTTCTAAGACGATTTACTTCTTTTGCGTCTCATTTGGCGCAACAACACTGTACTACAAAAATACTATTTGCTGTTAATAACCAACAGAAGGACTTGTTAACCAACTTGTAGCTGTGTATGTACATGTGTGTGTGTGTGTTTCAATGAGTGGCCAGCCGCATGCCATATATCAGGGCTCACAAAGGCCGGCCTGTTGTTGGCCTGTTGTTTTATGGCACATAAAATTGTGCTCGTTACGCAACTCTAGCAACTAGTTAGTATATATAAGTATGTAAATATTTTTGTACATGCACGGCTCAACTGGACGACTTTCATTGTTTGCCCTTCGTTTGCTTTCGTTCTGGCAGACACGTGCGTGAGGCGACCGGCATAAATGTTGACATGCGAATTGGCATACACACGGGCAACGTGCTCTGCGGCGTCCTTGGCCTACGCAAGTGGCAATTTGATGTTTGGAGCGATGATGTTACCCTGGCCAACCACATGGAGAGCGGCGGCGTTGCGGGGTAAGTGTGTCACATTTTTGTCTTTTAATTCCACACAAAGCTAACTAACCAGAGGAAAACAAACGCGAGCCTGTCGGGCAGCAGCTTACACAAGGTGCTGGCCTACACGTCATAATACCATTTTAAATGTGTCTTCATGGGCGTTGCAATTAAACACGCCTCTAGCCTTGGGCCTCACCTTCAACTGCAACACGAGGCGGCTCGGGCTGTTGGGCCCCCGAAGGTAGATGTAATTAGAGTTGTGTCTGACCCAAGAATAGAATAAACGCTCAGGCAACTGGCAAGCAGCGGTCATTATATAGCGATTTATCCAATTTGAGTCTGAGTTTAATCTACAATTAAATTTGCTCTTTCTAAGTACAGATAATTGTAGCCACGGGATGAGGTTATCAAAAGGTTAATCAAACAAAGTGCCTCGATTATATTTTGTGAGGTAATAATCCAAGCATTTATTGATAATGGCATATATTTAAATTTATATTCAGTGGCTGAGATACTCTTATCTAAAATCTAGCTTAAATTGACAAAAATATAATTTGTATTTATTCTTTTAACCATTGCTTGAGGCTCACATCCTATTTAGTTGACATCTCCTCAGATATTTCGTTGGCTTGCAATTATTTGAAATTGAATTGAAACGCTGCTCAATGAGCCGGATAAAAGTTAGGAGCTCATTTTGCGTGTTACGCACGAATTCTTTGCGGAGTGCGCAACAAAGGCATAAATAAAATAAAATTACAATTGAAAGCACGGAAGTGGATGCTAAGTGGAGAGAGAGAGAGAGAGGGCACATATTGTGGACAGGCTCTCTAATTTATATACATATATGGAACAATGAAGCCAGAATGTAATATATTCAATGTATCCACATATAATTCACAGTCGCGTGCACATCACAAAGCAAACTTTGGACTTTCTGGGCGACAAGTTTGAGGTGGAACAGGGCGAGGGTGGCGGACGAGATGCATATCTGGCAGATCATAAAATTGAAACGTATCTCATTGTGCCGCCCAAGGTAAGTTCTTTGTTTCATCTATTCAAATAAGTCACTCAGCTAACCAACATCTCGACAGCCTGCCTATATGCACAGAGTGCCGAGGGTAGTGGAGTGCATTGAGCATACGGAGCCTGCTGACGAACATGCTGTCAAAGAAGACATAGATGTAACTGAGAAGCTTCTGCCTGCTGAAACACGATCTGCAGTTACTGCAGCTGCCGTTGTGGTCGATGCAGCTGACAGGCTTTCACCCATATCTACGAACAGCCAAGATGGAGTACTGCACGCGCCACTCACCTCTGCTGCGTCCATGTCTATTAAGGAACTGTCCGAAGAGGAGGACGATGCTATGGCCACTGAGCCGCTGGTTGGCAAGTGCACCGAGCCAGAAGTCCACAATGAGGCACTACCAAATGTGGTACATCGTGGCAGTGGAGACTCTGCGGCTTCCGAATCAGCACCGAAGTCGACTGCATTGTCCTTGCCTGCCGAGGATCTGCTTAGCATGAGTGGCAGCGAGAGTGGCATCTCCAACAGTGGCACCCAGCCAGCAGCCACAGGCAATGCGGCCAACCTTACGCCCACAGCAACAGCAGCTGCAGCCGCAGCAACAGGCGCCAATAGTTTGACCGTAGCCGAGGCACCTGAGCGCTCCCGACGCAAACTATCTGTACAGGGTAAGTTGAAACAGTTGAAAGTTTGCTGAAACTAAGCATACAAGTTGTATATTTATAAGGAAGTAAATATTTAATAATATGCAGTGTGGCAATGTATGAAGTTTTCAAATCAGTTTTCAGATACTTTAAGAATATAGATAGCACAATTATTTTTCTTCCCATAAAAAAATTATTTTTTAAAATTATAGATCAATTTAAAGCAACAATAAGTACTGAACTTCTTTAATTTGGTTTCCCCATTCAGGTCTGATGTCCTTCGCTGACAGACGTCGCTCCTCTGGCGCCTTTATCGAGGGACGTAAATTATCCATACACAGCGGTGAAAGTTTTCGCAGTCATGCAGGTGAGTTGGCACAGACGGAGTGTGTGGGAGGTGCGTGAAGGGGATTGTGGAACGGGCAGACCATAAAGCGCAACAGTTGAAAATCACTTTTGAAAATGAACTTCAGTTTATGCATAATTTTATCGTCAGTGTCCCAACTTTTGCATCATAAGCTTGATGTGCTTGGGTTTGTTTGTTGTCGGTTGGCCTTTGTGCGATATAAGCCATGAAACGGCGCTTCCAGGTGTGCGGACTATAGCACCTGACCAACGTTGGCAATTAAGCTTCTTTTGACAGCCAACTGAGCTATGTGCTCGTTGGCACTGCAGCTGTGGTCCATTGTGTCGTTTTATGACTTTTTATATGGAAGGCGTCACGTGCCTCCGGCTGCCAAATGGTTAATTTGATGGCATTTTTAATGCGAGCTCGGACATGAATAAAACTGATTAAATATTGTGTGGCAAGTCGACAAACGAATTAACACGAAGCTTAAAAGTCAAGGCTTAAAGATAATAACGTGATAAATATAATGAAGAAGCATTGCCACAAAAAGCAGATTCAGTCGGAATTCATTGCAAATGGATTAAAAAAAACACAAGAAAGAATCAATTGAAATTTTTAATCATGGAGAGTGTCGACATAGTCCTGATTAACCCAAGTCTGTCATCCGAGGCCCCTACTAAACCACATCCAGCTCAGTAAATAAGAAATATATAATGAGACTCTAAATTTCCAAGTCAGTTTAAACATATTTTCTATTTTCTGCTTTCTACCTCTTACCTCCGATTATCAGCCTTTTTGTTTATAGCACGCAAATTTCGTTCTAATTTGTATAGAAAACTCTTCAAGCCATCCATAAGTCTATTAAGTTAAAAACAAATTGAATTGATTTTTTTTACAGGCCATGTCACACGCAATCGTCCCTCTTCAAAGATGACCAAATATGTGGAATGCTGGGGTGCCGATCGACCTTTTGCTAACATTGCCGAATCTAAGCTGGTGAAAAACATTGGACTGGCGGTGAGTGGGTGTAAATGGGTAGATGGCCTGGGTGTGGGTGTGTGAGAGGACCATAGTTTTTCCAACTGCCTCGGGGTCAGACAGCAACAGCCGGGAATGACATTAAAATTAAATTGAATTAAACTCAATTTGTTTTGCGGACTTGGTCGTTTGGTCAAATTAAATAAACAACAAGCAACAGGCTTGATTTCGGAACCATTGGGCACCGGCTGCTGCTGCTGGTTCGACGTCATCTCCTCCATCTCCTCCATCTCCGCCTGTGGGCATCAAGCTGACAAACCTCTATTATCCCTTGCAGAGCATTGCCATGATTGAATCAAATTTGCTGCCGCCCGAGCGTAAATGTTTCAATTTTAACTTCTTGGGACCGCCCACAGAGCTGAAGCCATTCACCATGTGGTACCGGAACACGCCTCGGGAGGCCATGTACCGAGAACAGCCGGATACGCACTTCCGCTTCGATCTGATATGCGCCTTCGTGCTCTTCCTCTCGCTGGCCGTGGTGCAGCTGATTGTTATTGAATTGTAGGTGAGATCCAATACCAAGAACGATTAATTTAACTCAGACTCCGAATGATACTTGACAGGAATCTGGCGATGCTTGGCTCGTTGCTGGCCAGCTTCATATCCCTTGCACTGTTTCTCTATTTGAGCAATATGTCCGTGCCGGACGTGCATGCCTCGAACACGGAGCGTAATGGTCCTGGCCAGGTGGTGGCCAGCAGTCGTTTTCTGCGCATGGCCATGTTCATCATTGTCAACATACTCATCTCATCCTGTGCCGTATTCAGTGTGGTAAGTAAAACAGTTGCTTTGATGTGTAAGCCAATGGTCTGTAGCCACAACTTATCACAGATCAACTACTCGCTGCCTGACGAAATGCCCATTGTGGAAAATAATGCCACCAATATCACCAGCGACACCTTCAGCAACATCACACTCCCGGAGGACATGCAACCCCTGGATATTGCCAATGCCATACCAAAAGCTCCCATATTCCTTTGCTGCTGCGCTGTCAGCTTGGCGGCCATTTCGGCATTCCTGAGATCTGGATTTATACTCAAGCTGATTGCCATGATAGTAGCTCTGATCGGACAGATGATTGTGCTCGGCTATAGCGATCTGTTTGTCCATTATAATGTAGTCAACTATAACAATGGGTGAGTCTTGGACAAATCAAACTGAGATCAGTTAAAGCTGACCCTTGTTTATTGTCTTCTATTAGATTCCCCTTGGAAGTCAAAGGCTTCTTGCTGCTGTTGCTAGTGATTGCTGTGTTGCATACTCTGGATCGTCAGGGTGAGTATGTGGCACGCACCGACTTTCTGTGGAAGGCCAAGCTCAAGGTCGAGCAGGAGGAAGTCGAAACAATGCGAGGCATCAATAAGGTAAAGTAAATTTTCATTTCCAATTAAATTGTTTTATTCATCAAAATATTCTCTCAGATTCTGTTGGAGAACATTCTGCCGGCTCACGTTGCCACCCATTTTCTGCATCTGGAACGCTCCACGGAGCTGTATCACGAAAGCTACTCCTGTGTGGCCGTCATGTTTGCCTCCATACCCAACTACAAGGAGTTCTATGACGAGACAGACGTTAATAAACAGGGCCTGGAGTGTCTGCGTCTGTTGAACGAGATCATTTGCGATTTCGATAAGGTGAGTTTTAGAGTTAAGAGTTATCTATTTGGTCTGTTTAACATTGGTTTGTCTTGCAGTTACTTTTAAAACCGAAATTCAGTGGCATCGAAAAGATTAAAACCATAGCCAGCACCTATATGTGTGCATCTGGCCTGCGACCCGGCAAGGAGGATGGCGCCACGGTAAGTTGTTGTAACAGATTGAGGAGATTTCTTTAACTATGGAATGTCTATGTAAATTAATTAATATTTCTTTAACGCTTGACTAATACTATAAATAACATCATTGCGATTTCCTGGCATGCTATATATATATAGTCGCGTAGCTTTGCGGTAAGTTTATCTATATGTATATAAGCAGTTATCAAATCGAAGTCAGAGCTCGAAATGATAGCTATAAAGTGTGCTAATATATATATAATATATTGATTTATACTTTACTATAATATAATATTTAATACGAATTTTGTATATATATATAAGTTTAATCTGTTAAATCTTAGCTGATGCTGCTAAGAACTAGTTAGTTAACTAAATATATAGTCTTAATCTGATTTCTGATTTACTCAATTTCATTTCAATTGCTTCGCATTCGAGAGGCACTTAACTGGCAGCAACAAAAGACCAATTTCAACTGCTCGAATCTTATTTAATGTTTAAATGTCTTTTAATCGCTGCTTAGTAGTTTAATTAAACCGTGTTGCCCACACACAAAGCGCACCCAGCAGTTAAATCAAACAATGACCCCTTCACAGAATAGGGAAAGAATAAAAGAGAAAGAAAAAAGGGATCCTAAATGAGGGTTGCCATTGGGCAGGGATTAGCCAAACTTTGGGCAGCATACGCTCAATTGGCTTTCACGTCGGCTGACCAGGCCAATAAAAGCGACAACGAGCATAATGAAAATACCCAAAAGCCAAGCCGACATGCACTAACTTTTGTTCAAACTCGTTTTTTTCCCTTTTTATTCTCTGGCATTTCGTTTAGGATGAGAAACGTACCGAGGAGCACAATGTGGTCATATTGGTTGAATTTGCGATTGCTTTGATGTCCATATTGGATTCAATTAATCGCGAGTCGTTCCAGCGCTTCCGCTTGCGCATCGGCTTGAATCATGGTCCGGTAATTGCGGGCGTGATTGGTGCCCAAAAGCCACAGTACGATATCTGGAGCAACACCGTTAATGTGGCATCCCGCATGGACTCGTGCGGCGTCATGGGCCGTCTCCAGGTGAGCAACAATAGTGACATCTTCTTTTGCCTAACCTCTAGCTCGTTAAAACTCTTTTATGTGGCAGACAACGGAGAATACAGCTAAGATATTAATGGCCGCCGGATATGAATGCGAATGCCGGGGCCTCACCTACGTCAAGGGCAAAGGCAATCTAGTCACATACTTTGTAAAGACACCTTTCGATGGAAAATTGTAATTGGAAGCGATCCAATAAAAAGCGCGCAATTCGTTGTTGTTAATAATAGTAAATGCTATTTGTGTATAGAAACATATATTTATGTTAAGGCATGTTGTTATTTATTTTTTTGCAATTATTTTATTTAAGTGATTTAATGAATTTTAAGCATTTAATTTGCATTGCACATTAAGAATTATATGCATTAAGTTAATGTTTAATTGTTATTTAGCACAATTTGCGTAGCTCACTTAAACAGCGAATAATTATATAGAATATATTGCTTAAGTATATCAAACTATACTCGTATAAAGAGAAAACTAACAAGATTTAAATAACAAATGCAAATTAGCCCACCCCAAAGTAAATAATCAATACTAATCATATTATTATAGGACTTAATCATATTTATTGAGTGTGTGTTCCAATAGATATGTCCTGGACTATTTGCTAATATTTCTATTCACTAAACTAACTGCTAGCTGACTCTATTATCGTCATCTATTGGAACACTCCGTTTAATTTAATCTTCGAAAGTTAAAGAAAAAAACTATGTGCCATCTGAGCTCTAACAACACAACGGTTGAAGACCTCAAACGATCTATTTTTTTACCAAATAATTTTTGATATTGTGCCACTCTTTCTGCATAACTAACACCTAAACTGAGCAAAGAGTCCTTAACTTAACATATCCCATCAAATATAAACTATACCTCCGATTAAAACTATCCTGCTGATTGTCTCTTACTTATGGAAATTTATTGTGTGCATATCTGTGTCTATTTGCTATCAAGATTTACAAATATCCACAATATATAATCGAAATACTTACGAATGTATTAAATATATATTCATTTGAACTTGACAAAATATATATATATATATAAAATTACACATATATAGAGATTGCAGTGCTTTTTTTGATATACATCTAATAAATAATAATAAGTACTTCAAGTTGTTTGGCTATTTAGAAAATATTCGATTATTGTAATTCAATAATTTTATCAAATACTATTTATTAAATAAAATATACAATAAAAGACAATCAAATTGTTTTTATTCAAATTAAATAAATATTTTAGTTAGCTTTGCATAAAGTGTCATAGATTGAACTTAAAAGAAAAGTTATATTTTACGCAAAGAGTATAGATTCATTCATCTGATTGTAAATATAGTCGTATAATATATTTATTTATTGCAAAACTAAATTAACGTGCAGTCAAATCGTTCTTCGAGCAGCTAGTATTGCGTTCAATCATGTCTGTTTTCGTTTGCGAGTTTCTATTTAAGCTATTCATAGCGTATCTCTGCTTTTTAAATGTGGCTAACATAACGGCGAAGCGACCTTTCTCCCTCAACTACCAGTATAAGACATTTATTGGTATACCCTATACAGTACACCAGGTTCTGGAGATTCATGAAAGGGAATATCAGTATGCCTTGCCAGCAGTCGCCGCCGCATTGGCTTGCATGGGCTGTGATACGCTGCACTCGCTGTGTCTCCTGTTTTTATCCGAAGAGTTTCATCACCGTTTGTGGAAGTTGATGATTAAGCTCTTCTGGTTGTCAAAGAGTCTTTGGTTGGTCTTGTACGTGGCAGGGTTCGTATCGATTCTGCGTTCGCATCATCAGCTCTACTTGGCCACTCACGAGCTGCGCCTGGAGAATGCCGAAGATATGCTAATTAGCTTTAAATGTCAGTTCGTTTGGCAAATAATTGTCTTTTTATTCGCAATTATATGCTGGATGGAAGAGGACACTCTTAGCAAGAACTATTACAAGCTCTTGGTGTATGAGCGAGACTATCACATCTAAAATTTGATCACAATTATCTTAAAATTATGTTTATAATCTTCAAGACTGAATGTCTTAAGTGGCCGGGCCAGCCGTCAAGTGGTGTCCGGTTGCAAGTGTCTTCCATCAGCAGAATTTACAAAAAAAAAAAAATGAAACTGAAAACGTGGCAGTGGATTTGGTTTAGCTCAGCATTACTCTGAGTGTCGTATTTCTGAATCTGAATCTGAATTTGTTATTTTATTCAAGACGGTCTTTTATACATATTTACACAACGCAGGCGCAAAGGCGGTGACAATTCAGTTTCCATTGAACCGTTCATCGAGCACGCAGTCTTTTACATGTGTACAACCGACAGTATTGAAGAGAACTATCTAAAATTTGTTTTATTTTTATGTGAGTAAATGTTAATGCCTAACCCAAAGACTTTTATAATATACAAATTATTTTTTATTTTGTTTAATTCGTTTATTTGAATGTGAGTACTTGTAAATGCCTAGCCGAAATGTATAGTTTTATAATTTATATATATATGTATATAAAACAAAAGCAAAATCAAACACTTAAAGACTAAGGAGATTTCAATAATTGTCACAAGACAGTTCTGTGTTGTTCCAATAGCATCAAATTGTTCAAAAATAAAAAAAAAAGTCTAAATTGATATGAACAGCACACATAAAAACAAAAAATATGTAACAAATCACAGAAAATATGTAAACAAATTGTACTTAAAAACTTAATCCTAGGCGTCTTCTATATACACAAAAATCTATTCAATGGACTGTACGCTCTAGAAGTGTGGCAAACATACTTTGCCGGCAAACAGTTCGGAGACGACTGTTATCCACAGCGCTAGCACAAACATTATATATGATATGCCGATTTTGAACGTATTTGGCAGCTGATACGCCTGTCCGCCGATCTCTTCAATATGGAATCCCAAGGGAAACACAACAGCTGCCATACAAAACAGTACCATGGCGGCAAAGCCCACCCAGCGAGCATATGGAATAACGTTGCGGTCCCAGGTGCTGGAAGCCAGCAATATAATCGTCGTGGTAATGCAAATGCAGCCGATGAAAATGCAAACGAGTGCGATTAGCCATTCCGGCTGTAGATCTGGAGTGTAGCAAACCTGTGGACGGTTATACAGCGTCATGCAAGTCCACATTAAGCCCAAACGTATGTCCCCTGCAATATATACAAACAACAAATTGTTATTGCTCTAGCTCTTGTTAGTATTTTATGCTGCGGCTACCAGCTTCCTCTGTGATTATCCAATCGGGCAGAGCCAGACTAACAATAGCAAACACGTCGGCGGCCATGAACAGCGTGGCACTTATTGTTGTTAATTTATCCATATTTATTGCACAATTTCCACTTTTTCAGTAATTTTATTGTTATTTTCCAATTGTTTCTGCTCTTTAAGTGACAATGTGACCAGAGAAATTAAAAACAAAAATACGGGTGGAAACAGAGCTGCCTACTCTGTTAAGTGCTTCTTATCGACTAATCGATAAATTATAAGTGATAGCTATTTGAAATAGTCGTCCGTTAAGCTGAAGCATATATAATGCTGCACAGATTATGGACACTAGTAAAGGAAAAAA
Source organism: Drosophila nigricruria (assembly GCA_037075265.1). Classification (NCBI taxonomy): domain Eukaryota; kingdom Metazoa; phylum Arthropoda; class Insecta; order Diptera; family Drosophilidae; genus Drosophila; species Drosophila nigricruria. Next base: position 2,024,876 of record JBAMCI010000045.1, read on the forward strand.
TAGAAAAGACAATTTATTTATTTCAGTTAAATTTGACTTCTTTTCTTTAATGCACGCATGTAAATATATATATGTATATGGCCGAATATGTTTTTGGGTCTTAATTTAATCTAATAGCAAAATGCAATATGTTTTTGGGTTTTAATTTAATCTAATAGCAAAATGCAGTTAGACAGCTAAATCAATAAAGACCAGGATCGCTTAACTATGGCCCGGGTCCAAGACACGTTTAGCTATTTTAATAAAAGAAAACCACTATTAATAAAACAATAAACAAATGTCATTCAAAATTTACGGTCAACCAGTCAACTTTGCAATGTGTCTCAGGTGCGTGGTGAAAGCATTTGAAATACAATTACAATTACAATTACGCGTAAAAAAAAATTATATTCATACAAATACGCCGGGTGATTGTGCCGTAAAGGAACTACGCTGACGTGTCCTTACCGTTGGGCAAGCACCGTTTATCCTGCCTTATTTGTGTATTCTACTACAAACTCATTGCTGAATAGCCCTATCTGTGCTGTCGTATCTAACGGATGACTTCAGCTCACCTGATTAGTCCACTATTTGTTTCTGTTTTAGACATATAATGCGCCATAATTGTGCGGTCGGCGGGTGGTGCAATCGTCACCCAAACTTAAGTCAAAATGCATAAAAATAATATTAACCGTTTTCTGTTGCATTCATTCAGTTTTCGGTGGTGCAACACGACGCGTGCCTTCTGTCGGCATCGGTTAACTCGAATTTCGTCGCGCCAGCGTCGTCGTCGTCGTCGTAGTCGAGAGCCGAAACCAAAATCAAACGCGACCTCCTGTCAAAAAGGGAACGTTATGTTTATTGTTCGTCTGCGCGTTGAGAGTTACGAGTCGCGATTGTAAATAAACAAAATTATGCTTAATCGACCAGTTCGCACTAATTGGAAACGAGAACAAAATACAAAACTGAATTTATGTACGTACAAAAATATTCACTCAAATTTCGGTTCACATTTCAAATTGTCTTGAATTTATATCTAAGAAAATAATTTACAATTTCTTTGTTTGTTGTAAGACTGGTAGTTTCAAATGATTTTTAAAAGATTTTTGTTCACCTAATTAAAGAAGTAAAGAAACTGTACTCAAAGCTAAGGCATTGTCTTCGGTAATACAACATTCCACACTCTTTAGCATTAGCAGCATTATTTTATAGGCTAATCAAACCTGATTTATAATAAAATATGCAATGAATTTTTATACTCTGTCACGAAGTGTAATGAGTATATTGGTTTTGTGCAAAGTCCGTTTGTCCGTCTTGCATTTTGAATGCCAACCATTCGCCGCTATTGAAACTAGAGACTTGAAATTTTGAATATATACTCGTGAGGACCCGCATTTAATAAAGTATTAGGAATTTCCGATGACCCCACTGACCCCACTAGGGGTGAAAAACAAATTCTGTTATATTTTGAACACCATAAGTGCTTGAGAAATTTGGAGTATATACTCGGGTTGACAATTCAAAATCAAAAAGATAAGGCAGATGATGATGATGACTAACTTACTGTTGACCTCTGCAAATAATTTGTCAAAAATTATATGTATTTACATATGTTTTTCATCAGGGACGTGAATGAGTGTTATGCTGTTGGTAGCGCCCGACTGCAACGATTTTAATTGCTTTTATATAATAAAATATATTTATATATATGTTTGTATATCCATTGTCGCAACGCTTTATTAGATAATATTTTAAACACTTTTATAAATAAATTAGAAGAGCATTATGATCAGCTCCTGAAAACGCTGACGTGTGCGTAGTGGCGCGAATTGGTGTTTAGCTTGGAGGGTCAAGGAAGCAATTTGAGGGAGAACCATGCAAAACATAAAAAACGAAGCAAATTACAATAATAAATAATAATTTATTAACGTAAATGTATATAAGTAAGAAAACTTGAGCTTGCTTTGATTTTATTGAATTTTAGCACGGATGGATATGTCGGAACGAGCTTGCCAACTCCAATGTAAACAAAAATCAGATTTCTAAATCGGAGAGCCTTCAGTTCACACTATTAATGGTGATTGAGATTGTTGTAAACATTGACAAGCGCTATAAAAGACGAACGCATGGAGCCCTCCGAGAGCAGTCGTCAAACGGATATGGCAGCGGTTGAATTAAAATCTGAGTCTGACTTAGAGTCCGATTCGAGCCGTGAAACAAATAACGTAGAGCTGGTAACCGTTGAGTAAGTCGTTGTATATCAACTCTGCTATTATATGTAAAATAAAAAATATCTCTTACGCTATAGGCAAATCGAAGATGATGAAAGTTCTGGAAAAGAGTGTAACAAGGCGAAGGATGGCCGACTGAAAGAGCGTGACGAAAGACCTCTAGTTCTGGAAGAAAGGCACTCACTTTCTATGTAAATACTCTAATGAAAATGTTATATACAAACCTTTTCCTAACAATGCTCTCACTTTTACCTTCACTCAGTGCCGAAACGAAGAAGCGTCGTGCCTGCGTCTACTCCAATGAGAATCTGTTTATACCCAAGGAGTTGGCTCGGGGTGAGCTCTATATGCGGAAATATCGATCGGCTTTTAATTCTTTGGATCAAATTAGCCCAAACAGTGATTATTGCATAAGAATGCTCAAATTTCCGGTCGGATCGGGTCGGGCGCGTTACGTAGCCCAACAACTGAAGAGGAAAAAAACAAAGAAATCGAAGCAATTTCGAAAAGAGCTACCCGACGAGCCAAAGTCAAATGAAGAGTTGTGCATCAAACAGGAGCCAAGTGATAGCCCAGAGAGAGATAAGTTCGATGATAGTCAGCCTCTTAGCATGCCCAACCTCGACTCGGAGCATGCGGAGAGAACGCAGCTGCACAGCGACGATGAGTGTTGCATCATACTGGAAGAGATACTCAATGCGTCGTTGCCCGACTCTAAAGAGGATGACACCGAGGAATTGATTGAGCTCGTGTCCAATCGTCAACTGAAGCGAGCTGCCTCTTTAGAGTTAATGTAAGCAAAGAGTGTACTTTGATATATGTATGTGTACCTAACTTCGACTATTTGCAGGCCCAGCAGAGAAGATCAGTTGCTGGCGGACAAGCAAGAGCTGTCACAATTGCCGCTCTTTCGTTGGCATAATCCGAACGGCAATGAGCAAAATATCAAAATGGGTATGATGGAGCAGTTGGAACATATAAGTTTGTCGGCCAATGCTGAAATCTGTGTGGGCTTCAACGAGGTGACTGCAGCACCAGAGGCTGATGCAGCGCAACGAGAGGAACAGCTCAGTGTGCAGGCTGAGGAATTATTAAATGTGACTGTTGAGGAACTGACACCAGAAACGATCGAACAGCAACTCTCTATCTCAGACTCTCAGCATACAGAGGAGGCAGATGAACAGCAGCAATGTAACGTGTCTGTAACAGAGCAGCAATCGCAGGAGCTGGAAGACTCTCAGGAACAACAATTGCCAGCTGAATCTATGCATCAAATTCCGAATGCAGCCTATATGCCCGGTGAGAGAGCGACAACATCAAGTAATCTGCCAATTGAGACGAAACATTTGATGCAACGCCTTACCTTGCCGCGCTTTTACCCCGGCGAGCCAATGCAAGCAACTAACGCTAGCAACAACAACGAGTTACCGAATGAAAATATGCAACAACATTTTATGGATTCAATTTTACCAGCCGAATATATGCAGCATTGGAGTAAAAATAACTTCGAGACTTCGTACGTATACTCGCGGCCAGCTGCCCAGCAACAGTTGTCACATGAGTGGCAGCATCAGCAGCAACAACAGCAACAGCAGCAACAGCAGCAGCAGCAGCAGGCGCAGGTACAAGCTTTGCGACAGCAGCAACATCAAACTTACTTTCAGGAGCAACAGTTGGATGCGGTTCAGAAGGAGTTGCATCAACTCAATGCACAGTATCAGAAACTGAAGTGCCAGGAGGATGAGCAGATCAAGAATATTAACAAGACACTCAAAGAGGTCTATGCGGATCGGTTGATTTGTGAGCGCCAACATGCTGACTATCATAGAAATTTTATGCACAAAATGATTGAGAGCAAAAAGCAGGAGGAGAATCTTCAGGCGCACAAAAACAAATTGAAGAGGCAGCTAGATGCTGATATAAACAGCTTGGAACAGCGCATTGCTGACAAGCATCGCCAGCTGCATGAGCGTACGCGAACATGGCAATGGCAGCGACAACAATACCAATATCAATGCCAGCAGCAACAGCAACAGCAACAGCAGCATCAGCATCAGCATCAACAGCATCTCGCATTCAGTCAACAGCAACAACATTCGCATTTCCTTAGACGTTTTCCGCCACCCGCCTATCAGCCACGTTTTCAATGCTTTCAGGATGCCTTTACACAATGCATGGACTCACGAATATCGCCAAGTTCACAGCGCCCCTTTATGCCAGCACCTCCGCCACCTGCCTACATACAGCCGCCGGTGGCAACTAGCTCAAATGAATGCCAGCCCCACCACAGCGATGGCATCATGCGACGTCAACACGTTGTCGATTACAGAACCATCAATCCGCATCCACATCGATCCACATCGAATGCCGTTCTGAATCCTTGCAGAACAAACTACGCAAGCTTTGCCCCTGCCACAGCCACAAGCAATATAATTCCAGCTGATCATCATTTTACGCTGCCAGAAACTCCGACCTCTGATAGCAGAAACCAGATCAATCAGGCAATTGAACAAACTGCGATATCGTCCATTATTAGCAACTATGTCTCAAATTATCTGAACGATATGGAATCAAACAATTCCTAAACATAAACTTTTTATAGCTAATTATTCTGTTTGTTTGTGATGTTTTGTATATGTTAGTGCTTTAAATGAGATAAGTGTTCCTATTACTATTATTCCGAGTATTATTATATCTTTGTGTATATATGTTAATATAATTTTAAACTTTCAATTAGCTGTGGTTTTAGATTTATTTATATTTGGTTACATATATTCATATGTTGATAGTATTTCATTAAGGGAAACGAGTTGATTTTCTAGAGATAAGCCAAGTTCAATGGAAATGCAAAAAATAAATCATTTAAAGCTCGCACTCGGGGAAAAAATATAAGCCCCTGGTCACCTGATTTTAATGTCAACTCAAAAATTCCTTACCTCACCCACTGTGAGCATGTCAAATTGCACAAAATTGATTTTTTAATAAATTAAATTGTTGAACCGTGAATGAATGCTACGCGCTTGAATGCCTACGACTTTAGCCTACATAGTAAAATTTAATATTTTAGTTGTTGCTGCACAAGATTATTGAGATTGTCCAATATCTTACCTAGCATTGAGCTACTAAATTCTAAATTCTAAATTCGTTGAAGGACTGATGATAAAAGTCCTTCAACGAATTTAGAAGAAGACGTAGGAGATTCTAACCAGTCTCCTAGCTAATAAACTAATAGTTCCTAAATTACATATTTGTATTAAATATCTATTTTTATTAGTAATTTGCAATTTTATTGGATAAAACTTATCCTGTTCTGGTGTGGAATCTGTAACAGCATTTTAGGTTAAGCCTCTAGAATCTCTGATTCCATTCTCCGCCTTGGCGTGCGCTTGCCGGATAACGCCAATAAGAGCAGCGTGGATGGCACCAGCCATTGTTAGTAAATTCGCTTCCATTAAAATTAGCATTGCTCCTTCCATGACCATATCCATTATCCCGTCCAAAAGTTGTTCCATTGCCGTGTCCACAAGCATTTCCATTCCCGTTTCTATTTCCCATATTATAGCCAATGCCAGTTTTATGGCCATCTTTACTATCATATCTATTTGAATTTCCATTTCCATTAGTATTTCTACTCCCACAACCAAATCCATTTCTATGTACTGAATCGTTTCCATTGTTCTGTGAATACCCATTTCTATTTGCTAGTGCATTCCCAATTCGAGCTTTATTATCATTTCCATTCTCATGTCTATTTTCATTTTCATCGTCTTTTCTATTGCAAGCGGAATTTCCAATTCGAGTTCTACAACTTCTACGCGGAAAACAAGTCTCCGACTTTCGAGATTTTTGGCCATTGCTCATAGCCGTTACGTTGGAGGACACTCTCTTGCAAATCGGTTTCGGAGGATGTGGTGGTGATGATGATGTACCTGGAACTGACATATTCATTGGTGTTTCTGCTGAACATCTAACAAACGAACACATACTAGGCATGGGTAAAGATTGCTGATTCAGTTCGTTAATTTCATGTGTGGCATGCTCAGCTGGCAGGATTTCTATAATAAACATGGGCTGCATCTGATTCGGGGCTGCATTAGTCCCGTGGACTTCCAAAATCCGACAGGGCACATCAAAGCTCCTCACAGCCGAGGACTGATCACACACAAAAGTTGGTATTAGCTGTATTTGCCGTGGCTGTTGCTGCTGCAGCTGTTGTTGTTGCATTTGCTGCCTGTGCACTTGTTGTTGCTGTGGTTCTTGTTGCTGTGGTAGCTGTTGCTGCTGTGGATATTCCCAGGGTGCATGCTGCTGCGGCTGAGGCTGCGCCTGCGACTGTTGCAATTGCTGTTGCCAAGGCATAGAAGTATGGCCGATAGTTTGGCACAAATCGCACAATGAATTCAGTTGATGTGTGCATGGAGCAGGTCCTTGTTGAATGCTGCCAAAGAAAATGGGCAATTGCAGATGGAACTGTCGTGGCTGTATTTGCTGCACCGATTGAATGTTATGTACTGCTGCTTGCAATTCTGGCTTCTTTGTCTGTGAACGATCTATTTGGCAAGCATTCCCACATGGAATGTATTGATTGTCTTTCGGCACTGACTCCTCTTCCGGATACGGCTGCATATCTGGCTGATACAACAGTGGAGGCTGATATGTGCTTTCGATATGCTGACAGGATGATTCGCTTGGAGGCGGATTTATAAGTGTCATCGATTTGTTGCATGCATCAAAATCGTAACAAGTGGGAAGCGGCACATTACAGTCGAAGCTAGTATAAAAGGAAGATAAGATAAGATTTATAACAGAAACTGCTGTTGCTGCTGCTGCTATACCTTAAGCCCTCTGGAGTCTCTGTCACAATGCATACGCCTAACTGGGATGAAACTGCCTCGAGTCCTGGCGATGGTATCAGAGTAAAGCCCCTGTTGACATTTTGTTGCTCTGGTTGTTGCTCTTGTCCTTGCTGCTGTGGCACTTGTTGCTGCTGGATCCCATTTGAGCCCAAAACTCGACCGGATGAGGTCGCATTGATGTGGTGCTCACAGCTCTGTGTACAAAACATCTTGCAAACTTACGCTTACTTCTGTTGCAACAATGGACTGCGAGGCAGTTGTGACAGATCACTTCTATACAAATATTTACCTAATTTTGCTCATTGTAAGTCTAGAAATACTATCGAGAATACAAAATATTTCCGGGTTTCAGCCTATTATGTTGACAACTTACAATTGCAAATCAAGTAGCCAGGAATTTTATACAACCTGATCTCATAACAAAATTCAGATGTAAGCCTCATTACACACAATATACATATACATAAAACATATAAAAATTTTTTTCGGATCCCAAATAATCGAAAAAATAAGAATGTCCACCGTGGAGGCAAAGCATGTGTCGCAGGACTATGACAATCAGGATAATGGAAGACGCAGCTTTATAATCTCGGTGGACGATGATGGAAAAGTCGAAGTTCGGCCCAGCGACCAGGGTGAGCAGGTGATTAGCCAGAAGAAGATGCACAGTGGAGCTCGCAAGTCGTCACGGAGGGGAAAGCAGCGCATACGCATAGCGCTGCTCGAGGAGGATGCCGACAGTTCGGATGGCGAGTTGAATAGCATTGCGGAGACAAATGATATGATCAGCATTGATGCGCGCTCATTGGAGACAATGCACGATCGCTTTGTCAAAATCTACAATAAGAAGTTGCGCGGTAAGCCGAGCTTTGTAGTGCTGGAGAATGCGCTGGTACGCAAACGGGTCGAGCAAACGCTACAAGGACCCAGTGGCAGCCACACGCATGCCGAGCAGCAGACAACGCCTGCCGATATGAGCGCTCATATGGGTTCCCAAACAGATGAGTTTCTGCTACAGTGCGCGCTCCGAACAAGCACGCTCAACAAGGGCAGGAGCCGAGGCTGCCAGGCTACGGATATGAACTGCATATTGCCGGAGTGTACTTGTTGCCAATGCACTAGAAATAGGAATAACGTTAATGTGCCGTCGCTGCGACGACTTAGCGAGATGTGCGCCGCTCAACTGGCCAAGTTGAAGCAAACCCCAGCTGTTGCTGCGAATGCTGCAACACCAAGTGGACGGGCCCAGGCGGGGACTGCACCACACGTGACTATCAGCTTCGGGCCAGTTGCCACACAAAAAGCATCCACAATCGGTGCACAACAGGAACCTCTAAAGCAACAGCAGCAACAACACTTCCTGCCTGCACCAAATTGCGCTCATATCTGTGCAAATTGTGCACGTATGCAGGCCACAGGCATCTGCAACAATTGTTGCAAATGCTGCCACTGTTGCCAGCTGCAGCAGCAACAACAATATCACGCTTATTTACAGCAACAGCATCCTGGCACAGCAGCAACTTATGGCCATTGCTGTAGCAGTTGCTGTTTGTTGAAGCCAACAATGGCGCAAACCATGCTCGGCTTTGGCCATGCACCGGTGATACCTAGCCATTGCAGTCATCATATATTGCCAACACCTGAATCATTTGCACTGCCACAGAGATTGCAGCCAGTGAGAGGCTGTACATCTGCTTGCCTGTGTTATGGAACGCCAACGGCCAGCATGACCACCTGCAATACACCGCACTGCTTACACTGCCAGATGAAGCCCCATTCTTGCATGGCTCGCTGCAATGAGTGCCAGCAGCAACAGCTGTTGCAGCAGCAGCAGCAGCAGCAACAACAGCAGCCGCAACAGAAGCCGCAGCAGCAGCAGCAGACGCAACAGCAACAGCCGCAAAAGCAGTCACATCAGCAATATTGCTGTCTTTGCGACAAGAGCTGCATATATGTCAAGCCGTCAACTACGGTAGAAATAAAGTCATCTAGCGAGCATTCTAAGAATCCACCAAATAAAAAACTGGAGGATACACAGGCGAAAGTACAAGGGGATATTGAGGCGGATATACAGGCGAATACACAGGCGGACATACTGGCAGATACGCAGGAAGACATACATGAAGATATTCAGGAAGATACACAGGAGAAGGACCTGCATGGCAACGTATCCCAGACGACAGTCAGACATATGAAGACATATAAGAGCAACAATGAGAAGGAGCAACATTCGCGTAACAGGGCGGGCAGTTGCTGTCTGCCTGGGAAGATCTTTATGGCACGCTTTGGACGCACCTGCTTGATACTGAAACCCACCTCAAGTACAGCGCCGGCACGTCTTTTGACCAGTCGCATTCGTCGTTACACCACCGTGTCACACAAATTGGAAAAGAACTAAAATATAAAAGCTAAGGTTGATCCGAATATTTATTGTTTGCAATTTTTGTTTTCTAAAAAGTGTTGGAGAACTGCCTGGGCATGCGCAGTACGCCATATTTGGCCAAGGTTCGCTGATAGAAGGATTCTGTAATATCTCTTGTAACTTCATTATATTGGAAGTCGGGCCGATTGATTGCTTGTGGTATTAACATCTGTGCTCGTTCTGCTGGCGGGTGCGCATAGTCGGAAAGTTGCATATTACGTTTAATATCTGTCGCACAGCATGGACAACAATGTTGTTGTGGCTGCTGATAATCATACTGTAGTTGTTGATAAGTATGGTCCAATGTTGTATAGCGATTGACCTGCTGCTTCTGCTGCACCTGTGGCAACTGTTGCTCATGCTGTAACATTTGCTGTCTCTCCCTTTTTCTATCATATACATTACCATTATCTTCACACTCAAGCTTCCTGCGCCTATGTGGGCACGCATTGTTCTGGCTTGATTTCAATTCGTCAATGTCGTTAACGCCTCTGCTTGTACTGCGCAACCTACGCATTTTCATAAGCACAACAACATCTTTATCCTTAGCGGCAGTTCGATTTCTTCTATTGCCCCTAGCATCATAGGATTCTCTGTCGTCCGAGGCTCTTTCAAGAGTATCATAAAGGTTTGCCTTCAGCAACTCTCGTTTACAAGGATCGCATTTTTCCGGCACTTTGGATGCATTACGATTGTTCTCGTATAAATTGGCTTCTTGTGAAGGTTCAGATCGAGTTGTGTTCCTTCTTTCATTCGGAAATACTTTTCTTTTGGAATCATCGCGATTTTTATTTAATCTTCCGGAGTTTTGAGAACTATCTAAATGCCTAGTTTTGGGGAACTCTTGAAATTCCTCATTGAGGCGAGAATTATAACAGATTGACTGCATCGAATTGTTTTGTGTTCCAATTGGATTTGTAATACCCTTCGAATTTGTGGTCATATTGGATTCACAGTTACTGCACTTAACTGAGTCGAGATCTACTTTTGATAAAGCCTCTCTTGGATTTAAGTGTGTTTTAAAGTCAACTCGATTCACCTTGTTGACTTCATTCGGTTTATTAAAGCAATCAAGAGAGCAAACAACCTCCTCTGCTCGATTGCTTGAGGCTTTATCCGCCTCTATGTGACAACTTGAACACTCAAAACATTCTGACGGTCGTCGAGTGACGTTTTTTAAAATCTCTGCTAACTGAGCTTCATCCAGCTCTTGCCTATTTTGTAGGGAAATTGATTATAATATGAATAGCTGAAGTAAAGAACTTCGAACTTACCACTCATCTGGCTGGCAAATGGTGCCCATATTTCCATCTGCTTCCTCGTTCAGCTGAAAAGGCAAAAGTAATAGCGGAACATTTGAGTTACTATTCGAACTGCAAATGAAAATACAAATTAATTATTTCTTTTATTTTTGTCTTAAATACAGACTTACTTTGAGGACACCTGATGGCTGCATTTCTTCATGTCTTCCATCATTTCTTTTATATTTGATTCATCCAAATGTTGTAGACCGCACATCAAGCTCGTATCGCAATTGCTGCCCTCCGCCTTGCTGGGGCAACGTGTAATTGCCTCCACATTATATTCGACCAAAGTTGGAAGACATCCATCGTTGTCCTGTTTCATGCGACATAGCTTCAGATCCAGTGAATTTTTCACTGAATGGCAATTTCTATTATCACTATTCAATGAATACCGATCCGTTTCATTGTCTGCCTGGCATTTTGACGGGCATTGCTGTGGCATTTGATCCAAATTTAACCTGGCTGCCTGCTCTTCCCTTTCCTTCTCATCACAGATAGACATTTGGTTCTTTGTCTTTACGTCTTTAATACTTTTTAAAATCTCTTGCGTAGCTAAGAATGTTTTTTCACATTGCAAGTTGCAGTTGCGGACCAGCTGAGTGAAAAGTTTCTCCGACTCTTCAGAGTTTTTTTGATGATTTGTTTGTTGTTCGTATTTGTTCTTTTTCGTATTGGCATCAATATTACTATCTATTATTGATCCTCGAATAGAAGTCAACAGCTCTTTCAGAGCTTCAGATTTGATTGAATTGGTCTGTGAGCCTTGTAAGGATGAGGAATTCTTCTTTTCAAGTTTCTGTTGGGAAAGTGTATTGTTCGATTGATTTTGAGTCCCACAAATTGAAGGATCAATTGTATGGCCAAAACTTGAATTGGCGTGTGCCATAGATAACTTTCTATTTGTTGCTATGTTCGGCTGTGAACATTTTTTTTCAATGCGTGGAGGTAATATTGTCTTCATCTGCTGGTTATTAATCGTATTCAGATTCAGTGGTTCTGAAATTTGAATCGAGTAATTGTTGTTTTTATTATTATTTACGTTTAACTTTGAGTTATCGTATTGAATCCTATTTATCTGGGACTCTATTGTTACAGCAGAGTTTGGTGGAGTTCGAGCAATAGCTTTTTTTAAATCGAAAATACTGGATATGTTTTCATCATTGTCTGAGTTCCAATAATGTTGCTTAGTTTGTTGGGCGGATTTACAGAAGCTGCAAATTCCAGACTCCATTGAAAATGTCTTCGGTTGGATTGGAAGTGTCTTCGGTTGGATTGGAAGTGTCTTCGGTTGGATTGGAAGTGTCTTCGGTTGGATGGGAAATTCCTTCCGTTTTACTATTTTTTTCTTTTTCTTTGACGTTTTCTCTGAAAAAGGTGACTTTGGCTGTTTAGACTTTACGGAATTAGTTGGCTCTGCATCAGCCGGAGTCGTTGTGACAGGAGGTGCAGAAGACGGTGCAGCTCCAAGTGGCGTTATGACTGGGCAGTAGCCCACCGGACACAATGTAATGCACAATTTGCATGCTGCCTCAACTAATGATGCAGGTGAGGGTATTTTGTCAACTGCCTTGACCAAGGCCCCGGTACAGTTACCAGAGTTGGCATTCGTATTATCGCTTGTTGCGCAACATTTCGTATTCATATTCATACAGAAACTTTCCAACAATTTGGTAATAGGTATACTAACTCTCATAGGCACATTGGTTTCAAAGCTATTTCAGGACATAGATCACATATTAATGAATTCATCAACACAAACTTCACTCTCGATACTTACCACAAATCATTCATGGGTTCAGGGTTTGCTGGAAGCTCGGAGATCGGCACAGAAGGAGGAGGAGATGGAGAAGCTTTCCTCTTCTGTTTCTTGGGTTTCGTTTTCGGTTTAATCTTCTCCCGCTTCTCAGTCTTCGATTCAGTTTGATTTTGCTTTATGTTTTTCGATTTTTTTGTTTGGCTTAATGAATTAGAATTGAAGGGAAATCCACAAAAACATTTATCATTTAAATAACGTTTTAGTTCTTCAAAAAATGTTGAATTCATGCCGAATATTGTAGATTTATCGTTAGTTACGGATTTCGTTGGCAAAGAAGGTTTTACATTATTCATCTGCTGATCAAACTTTCCTGGCCGCTTTTGCGTGGTTATTGTTGGAGGCTCTCGACTCGATCTTCTCGTGGATCTCAAAGCGTTTGATTGATTCAGAACTAACGTCTTTGCATCAATTTTTGAATTTTTGAAAGAAGTCCCCAATCCATCTTTGGGAGATGTGAAACCTCTGTTGGGAACTGCAAGAGGTACCAACTTATATCCGTTTGTTGAAGCAGTGTCTGCTGAGCGTTCTTTAGGAATTGTTAGAGGTGACGCCTGCGAGCCTATTCTCGAAGCGGCCATCGCTGATCCTTTAGTAGATCCTATTGGCGGTGACGGCTTCGAGTTCATTCTAGCAGCTGCCTCCACTACTTTTCCATTCGGAACTGTTACAGGTGATGACTTGGACCACATTAATGAATCGATCTCAACTGCTTCTTCGCTAAGAACCTTTAGAGGCACCGAGTTTGAACCAATGGAGTTCACTTTCGAAGCGCTTTTTGCTAATTCATCATTGGTAGCTGTTACAGCAGATGATTTAGACCCCATTATTGAAGCGGCCCCCGCGGATCCTTTAATAATTTCTACTGGCAGTGACGTCTTGGACCCCATTCTCGAGACCCCCTGCACTAATGGTTCGTTAGGAGCAGTTAGGCATGACATCTTTGACCCTCTTTTCGAGGCAGCCTCCACTAATTCTCCGTTGGGCATTGTTAGACGTGACGCCTTTGACCCTCTTTTTAAAACGGCCTCCACTGATTCTCCATTGGGAACTGTTAGGAGTAACGCCTTTGATCCCCTTTTCGAGACAGCCTCCACTATTTCTCCGTTGGGAACCGTTCTTGAAGTGGCCGCCGCTGAACCTTCCGTAAGCTCTACTGGCAGTGAAGACTTAGAGCCCACTCCAGAAGCGACCTTCACTGACTGTTTGTTGGGAACTGTTAGAGGTGACGACAAAGGGCCCATTTTTGCATCAGCAGCCGGTAACGACGTTGATTCGATTCCTGAGGCAGGCTCCGATGATCCTTTGGTCGAAGAGGCTTTAGATATACTGTTACTTTGAAGTTCTATCTGTCTCGCGCTTTCATTTGTGGTTTTATCACATTGCATCTTCAACGGACATTCAGGTGACTGAGCTACTGTACTTTTATTGCAAGTATTTGTACATTTCATTCCTTCAGACTTCTTAGGATTCGGAATAACAATCAATTTTCGTGTTGCTCTACAACAAAATTTCGCCGGCTTTTGCTTAGCTGGAGCGTAATTCAAAACAGCTATGAGGCATTCCTGATTGATTTTATCCGTGTGGCTTGCCATCCGATGTGCATAAGACTTTTTCCGATGGATGCAACAGCGGGAGCAGTTACACCATTTATGTGGACAAGAACTTATTGCATTTAAATTATACATTTTTTAATTAAAGTCTTTCAATTTGCTTTTTAATAAAAAATCTATAATTTAAACGGAATATGTTATCAATCCTATTCACATAAGCAAAAAGTTCATAAATCGAAAGGAAACCCCCAAATTTTGTACCGAAAAGTGTGAAATATTTAAAAGGATTGACAGCATTTTCAACTCATGATATTTAACAGTATTATTCTTAAGATCAAGAACTACATTATGTTAAAGTAATTATTGCTGGGAGCGCACAACGTATTTTCATTTTATTCATACTGGACAAATTTTGTTATACATATATAATATAATTCTACTATTTGATTTGAAACGGAAGCATTGACCAAACTGAATATAGCCCAACTCTAGATGAAGTTGACCGTTGAATAAATCGAGTTTGTAATGTAACGTACTTTATACATAAGGCCGCTGTTGCACTCCCTTTTTACTGTACATGGCACGTTACCTTACGAACTCCTTTTTGTGGGTGAAGCGGAGGACGTCCTATTGGCCACCGTGCCAGCAGCGGGGCATCATGAAACGCATCTTGGCATAACGCTGCCGGTAACAGGGTTGTCTATATTGATTGCCCGGCAGCTGCGGCTGCTGCTGCTGCTGCTGATATTGTTGCTGTTGTGAAAATGGCATTGGATTCTGTTGCGGCGTACACATTCGTTGTTGTTGCGCTAGAGCTGCTGCATTGAAGTACGGCGTGTGTGGATTCTGCTCATCGTTCATGGCATAGAAACCAAGGGTAAATACTGGTGATCCTGGCCCCGTCAAAACTTTCGTTTCATTTGCAGTTTCTATTGTTGACATAAGCCGCGGTTGCATGGGACTCGGCACTGCATGTTTTGGCATTGTCTCCTTGATGTCCGCTGGCAATGGAGCATTTGTTTCGATTTCATTTGCCTTCGGATTGCAGCACGCATCCTCGTTTCTTTCATTAGTCATATGCGGCAGAGCCTGCAATCGTTTGGCGGCGCAGACCTTGTTCAATTGCATTTGAACCTGATCGATGTGAGCCTGAGCCTGTTTCATTTCTTGTTGCAGCTGCTGGGCTAACATTTCCGTAAGACCAGATGGGTTACTCTGAACCGGCACTTGGTGGGGCATTGGCATGGATGGCCTTGGATGGCTGGGCATGCTATAGACTGAGTTGGGCTGCATCTGTTGGTCTGGATAGCCGTTGTGTGGCTGTTGCATGCATTTCGGCTGGCTCCAGCCATAATTGCTACACGGATAACTACTATTCATTCTGTTGACTGATTGTGACAGGCACTGCTGACATCCGTAGCTATTCGAAGTGAAATTTGATTGGTGTGCTGTATTAATGCGGGATGTTTTTCCCAGCTGACCGGGCGACATGAATGATGACATGTAAAATGTTGGTGCTGGATTCCAAAAGCTGTCTTGTGCCAAATCTAGGTCAACTTCGTTAGCTGGACTCAGGTCTTCACAGTTAAAGCTATAGGCATGCAAGGACATCCATAAGTATATTTCTAGATTTGAATTACATACATTTACCTTATATATTGTGCTTCGGTTACCTCACAAGCTGTTACCACGCTCACCTCATTTTCGATCTCTGTGTGTACATTCATTTGATTTTCGGTGTTTATGCTCGTTGGATCTTCGTCTCGGAATTCTGATTCATCTGATTTTACTGTGCGGTTTAAATCATTATTCTCTTCCACTTGATCGTGAGCTGCTGGAGGAGCATCTGAATTTACTTCGGTTACGGTTGGGGACTCGGTTTTGATTTCATCGACGGTAGGGGGTTTAGGATCGGCATCGGCATCGGCAACCGCATCGGCATCCTCTGACTCTGAATTCTTTTTTACAGCTGTGCTCTGCTGCTCTAGTATATTCTCTCTTTCTTTGCTAGTAACTGACGTTTTCGAGGAGCGCTCCTTTTTGACACTCCGTGATGTCTTTATGGGCTTTGTTCTCTTGGTATCCACCATAATGAGAGGTAACGCATCTGATAGCAACATATCCTTTGAGCTAGTGCTTTCCAACGGCGCAAGATTTTGTAACATTTCCTCGTATTTATTACCTAAGCCCTGCTCGTTGCCATTCAGTCTAGGATTAAGTTTTAACTGAGATGCCTCTAAGTTATGTATTGATAATTGCATATCCACCACATAAGGCGCTGGAGTGTGGGATTTTGTTTGTGGTCTAGTCGTGGATGCCAAGAACACATTTCTCGTGGAACTAAGTAGACGACGCCGTTGAGGTGAACTACTGCTGCTTCTTGCAAGCCCCACCGCAGTGTATTGTGGCGATAGAAATCGGTTGGCCTGCCCGGCAGTGCTTCTCAAAGGAGCCCGACAACCGTTGGATGACATTGGATTGGCAATGCATCTCTTCTGTGCATAGTGCGCTGCTGCGCTATGCCACATAGGACTACGACTTCTTGCTTGGCTTCTGCTAACATTTCTGCGCATTTTGTTGACCGCATGCAACCGAATTCAACAACACTTTCGTCCGAATTTATTTGTAATCATATTACAAAATTTCAATAAACAACTTTGATGTGTTGAAAACATGTTTCGAAATGTCAACAAAATCAATCAGACGCATCAATGCAGAACCATAATGATGAGTATAGCGAAGAGTGTTATCGCCACTATATGCCAAATACCCAAGAGCTGTCTTAGATTAGCTGCTGTTATATTGAAAATATATAATATTTATAAATATGCTGTACCAGAATCCAATTTTGTATATTAGTGCATATAAACTTATTTATCTATTATATAGACAATCATATACCAGACCAGTCCAGCATTATACTGGACTATAAAACTCATAGGTGCAGCATTACGATTAAAATACTTAATTACAGAGGCTTTTCAAGCTCTTGAAACATCTGTAGCATTATGGAAATTAACCTTGATCTAAACTTCAAATATTTATTTATTTTTTTTTATCTTAGAGAAAATTATGAGTTTATGTTTTTTACGATGAACTGTTAGGTGGACAAACTGCTTTTAAAATGTGTGCCTGTTATACGGAGAAGTGAGTCCTTCTAACTTATTCAATCTAAGACGAACGTCCTTTACTTCTGATATCTTTTTTTTATTTTTCTCTTTGATGTAATTTTAGTTATCCTTGTCGAGGTGATTGTAATAGGTAAGTCAAATTCCATTGCAATTGATTCTTATAACTTATGTTGATTAATTTTCTTGTTTTAGCTTTCCGAATTCCAGTGGGTGTCAGTCTAGTTTAAACTTTCCGAATTCCAGTGGGCTTCCTTATCTGAGTAATAGGTAAAAAACAAATACCATTGCAATTTTGTCTTATAACTTATATTGATAAATTTTCTTATTTTAGCTTACCAAATTCCAGTGGAACATCTTATGAAAATAATATGTAAAAATTTAAATTCTATTGCATATTTTTCCTATAAATAATATTGATAAATTTTCTTGTTTTAGCTTACCAAATGCCAGTGGACACTATGAGAATAATATGTAAAAATTCAAATTCTTTTGCAATTTTGTCCTATAACTAATATTGATCAATTTTCTTCTTCTAGCTTTCCTAATCCCAGTGGGCCTTCTTATGAAAATAATAAGTAAAAATTCAAATTCTTTTGCAATTTTGTCTTATAACTAATATTAATAAATTTTCTTCTTCTAGCTTTCCTAATCCCAGTGGGACTCCTTATGAAAATAATAAGTAAAAATTCAAATTCTTTTACAATTTATTCCTATAACTAGTATTGATAAATTTTCTTGTTTTAGGTTTCCGAATAACGGTAACGGTTCTCCGTATGGAGATAATAGGTAAACATTCAAATTCTATTGCAATTTTTTCTTATAACTAACATTGTTAAATGTTCATGTTTTAGCTTCGCGAATAACGGTAACGGGTATGAAGATAATAGGTAAAAATCCAAATTCTATTGCACGTTTTTCTTATACCTTATATTGATCAATTTTCTTGTTTTAGCTTTCCGAAAAACGTTGGGGAGAAACGTACTTATGATGAGGCAAAATTCTCAAAAATGATTGTGCCGAGCTTTCTGGCCGATCGCGTGAAGCGAAAACAGAAGCCCAAAAATAAATGTACTTGTAAAAAAAAAGTCCCCAAATGTGAATGCAAGGATGTAGCTGTTAATACTGCTGAAGAACCTACATTTGAGAATCCTTGTTGCCAATGTTGTGGCCAGCTATCTGTTTTGCCTGAATATTCAGGGGCATGGCCATCCGTTGATCCTTTTATGAATCAAGCAAATTCTGGTCGTATGAATCCACAAGGTATTTTAGTAAATGAACAGTCACTAAGCAGACTTCGACCGGCTGGCTTACCCACCAAGAAACAACCACCCTTTGATCCCTGTACGGGCTTGGACTTAATATGTCAAGATCAAACAGTACAGCGTATGCCCGTTCCCAGATCTATACCACCATATGCAACGCAAAGCAATCATAGCAATTTTTGTCCGAGTATACAATTTGCTCCAGAACAACAACAAAACCAAGAAATGCGAAGCTGTCCTCCCTGTCCTCCGTGGCAAGGAATGCCGAATACGCCAAATAAAACCTCATCGGGAACCAGCGTAGGCAAATCCAAAGCCAAACCTAAAAGCTCGGCGACTAAAATCCCAGGTAAAGCCAATAACAAAGTCAAAAGGGCCAACAGCCTTACCCAAGGCAAAGCCTTAGCGCCAAAAAGCAAAAGATCAAGATCAGCAGGCCAAAAGCAGGACACCGGGAAATTGGCGAATACAGGAAAAAAGCCCCCCAATAAGTTGTAAGTAATATCAGTGCACCACTTTTAATGCTAATGTCTCAGGCCGTAGTTCTAATGACGGCAAAAAAACGGCAAACATGAGATCGCCTCCAATGACCACCAGTACGAGCAAAAAAATAGGCCACAATGAGGTTCAAGTTGTCAACTGCTGCAATGCGAGCCCTGATCTCATGAGTCGGTGAGTTTTATGTCAGCTCATATCTACATATCAGCATTCCCAACACACAGATTCGGTACAACACATAGTATAGTTCACAGCACAGCAGACAAGCTCAGCAAGAGTTCAATAAAAAAAATTACTTAGCACAAACAATGAAATAGCCACTCTCTGAGGTAATATTACTCATATAGACATTCTATTTGGCAGCATTTGTAGCTCGCTGCAAGTTCCATGTCCACCGGAAAGCTGCTATCTCTTGCTACCGATTACAATGTCCACCAAGGGTAAAGACGAAACTAGGCTAAGTGGCAAAGGTAATAATCAAGGCGATATTAACAACGATGGAGAATACGATCCTGTCAATATCAATGCTAGACCCGAAAAGAAAACTCAAGAATGCGTACCACGGACTATGCGCAACTGCGGCTGCAATACAGATATAAGTGGAGCGTAAGTTTCAGATCAAAAGCTTGTGCATCCCTTCCTATGCTCATAGTTAAATTTCTTGCATAGCTCTCAGGACTCGGAAGACGGAGCTGATAAAATCGGAGATGATAATAGAAATGCCAATAGCTCTGGTTGTGCGTCTGGCTGCTGTCATTGGCCACGACGCGCCTACTACTATAATCCATATACGGGTCGCTATTGTTGGTACAATAATTGCTGCTATTCCAATGGCTGTAATAATTCCGCCGGTCCTAGCCAAAATTGCTGTCCCTTACCAGTCAAACCGCAGCAACAACAAACAAACGCAAAGCCGGAGGGTTCGAAATCATCGAAACAGCAAACGGCGTCGAAAGGCCATGCAGGCCCATCGAAAAAAGACGATCGGTTTATGGCCGGAGATGTGGCGCCATTCCAGCCGGAAGGTGAGGAGCAGTACCAGCGTTGGATGGGATACAGCCACTACTTGACCAGTAGCAGTCCCAACGGAATGGATGGATACGTACCGGCACCGCCCACAGTGGCACCAACTCCACGAAACTCCAGTCCGATTTATATTTCACAGTCACTACAGTTCCCACATCGGCAACAAGAGCAGCAGCAGCGAAGATATAAAAACTTCGGATCGCCAGTACCATCGATGATGATGCCGCAACCACATGCGACAGACGGTGACTGGGCGCCACTTTAGAGCTTTTGAAGATGTCCACACTACTCGATAAATTAGAAAGTGAAATAGGTTTTAATATATATATCAGTTTCCGTCTACAATGTTAACAGAGCTAGAAACCTATCGGCAGTTTTGATGTTCAAATCAACCATATCAAATCTACCGATAGAGCAATATCTCCGTTTTACAAAATTTGTATAGTACAAAAATAAATTGTTTTAAAAACCAAAATCCTCTCTGTTATTGCTTCAAAATGTACCAAAATATCTAAATTGAATAATTTTAAACAAAAAACGAAACTGCTTACATTTCAAGTTATTGTTTATTAGTTTTAATTTGCATTTATTTTATACACTTTCGTATGTGTTTGTTTGTATATCATATACATAGATCTTATTTAATTTGTGGGCTTTGTAGAAAAACTTAGGTTTGTTTAAAGTATTTTTTACATAAAATTAATTGTTTGTTCAGTTTTTATTTTTTATTCTTTTTTTTAGAGAAAACCTAACTAAAAACTATGAACATAGCACATTATTAATTGTTTGTGTAGTGCAGCCATAAATACGCGTATTTCATAAAGGAATATTTAGATGAAAAGTGTTATGAGAAAATATATATATTTAAGTTATATAGAAGACATAAGAACTATGCGAACAAACCTATTAAAAGTTGCCTGCACCTATGAAGCTTAAAAACATAAATTAAACTGAGTTTGGCTTGCATTTTGCCCATAAACATGATTATCCGTTTGTTGTCGTGTTTGTCTGTTTGTGTATACATATTTATATATATATATATAAATAAATCGAAACGTACATATATTTTTTCTATATATAATGTGTGTGTTTATATATTATTGATAAACTTAAAGACTAAATGGGCGTCGAGCGCAGGCGCATTTATAACCTTTAACAAAAAATTATATTTATGTATATATACATACATAAATGTATATATAAATCAAATAAAAAGTTAAACAAAAACTACGTACATATTTCAAACTATTTACATTGGACAATCGTCAGTTAGCCTGTCTATTTAAAAATGGTTTCAAGTCTATATCTAATATCTTGTTGCACTTGAAATGATGTTTTAAGTATTTAAATTACTTGTAGCTATGTATGTCTCTATTTATGTATGCATTTATGGATATATAGAGTACTCGTAGTTCTGCTTTAATCACATGTTGTACGCTCAACGAAAATGGGTTAAATAATTTAAGGAATTATCGACGAATGGATACTCTTCGCTCTTTGCTCTCTAAGCATTCTCATCGGTCACATAAATGTAACCATGCTGCTGCAATATGCTCAAACGTTTCTCGACGGCATCACGATCTGAAAGAATAGATAACAATGATTTAATTGAATATGGGAAATAACCAGAGAAAACTCACATTTATTCAATTGCATTTTATCCTGTGGATGATTGCATTTTTGCACCAAGGAGTGTAACAATATGTGTGCCGTGTTATAGCGTTCAAAACAGTTCTTGGTGTTCTTCAACAACTCGTCTAGGGCCGCCGCCTGGCACTGCAAAGACAACAAAAGACAGTTAGGATCACATCTGGTTACTTAAGTAGTTGCTAATAAGCTTACCATATCCAGCGCATAGTCGTAGAGTATTTTATCCGCTGTTATGTTAAATGCATTTGCTTTTTGGAGGAGACCGCTGCCATTGAGACGTTTGGACTCAAACAAAATGCTGCGGTATTTAGCATTCATAGTGAGCAGCGCTGCAGTGCAGATAGAGAATAGAGAATTAGACTGGAGTTGAAGTTTATATTTGTATTTGTTTCACTTACCATTCTTAACGTTCGATGACGGTTTTAACTGTCCATTGCGCAGCTGCTGCGAGGCCAAATTCAGGCCGGACGATAGCAGCTGGAGGGCGCGCACAAGTAACACCAAACGCTCGGCTCGCTTGCAGTGCTCCGGGGCATGGGGTGGTATTTGGTGCTGATCGGTGGCTGTCTGACTGCCGCCCACCATAAGTGTGGAGAGCGGTGCACAGCGTGAGTCGGCTACCTCCTGTATGCAGTCGGTGAGTGCCACCACAAAGTTTAGCTTAGAGAGTGTTTCGTTGTGCTCGCGATCCATCAGTGTCTCTTCCGAGAGCTCTGGTGCCTGGAATGCTTGCGGTTCAGCGCCCGGCCCGCCAACGGCCGTATCCAATAGGCTCTGCAAACCGCCGGTGGCACCCAACTCGGGCAGCGTAAAGGCACGCGGTCCCAACATATGATGTTGATTGTTGTTCTCGGAACCACTGCCCGCAGATCCAATCGAGCCCAGCGATCCCGGACCTACTAGCAAAGTGGGACTGGCCAGCGTTGGCAACTTGGTCAGAGCTGCGGACGGAAGCACCGGCGAACTGTTGCCGCTACGACGCAAAGGCGACTGAGAGTGCCCGGGCGACACCTGCCATGTACTAGGTGCATGTGCTGGCGGTGTCTCTGACAGCGAGCCACCAGACGCGGAGCGCACCCGTGTTGGCGGTGTGCCAATTGCAAATTGCACCGCCGGCGGCGAAATTGAGTTGATGTCGCTGCTCACGCTGCTCTTCCGCTGATCCGCACGCGGCTGCTTGACACTAATTGGTTGAGAGCGAGGAATTTGATGCCCACCAGCTGCCAAAGTGGCCACAGTCAGTGGCATTCCGCCCTGCCTGCCCGGAGAGCCAACGGCAACGCCAGCATTAGGCAGCTGACGTCGCGCCGGTGCCGGCACAGGCTTGGGCTCCGAAATGGGCAAGCTGCTGGGACGCGGTGGACTGGACTGATTTGGTGTGGGCTGTTGCTGCTGTCGTGGTTGGGTAGCCACTGTATGGGCCTGACTCTGACGCTGATCCTCGGGCAGATTCTTCGATACCAACACAAAGTCATCCGAGTCCTCGTGAGAGCTACAGGAAGCACTATTGTTCTCGCTGTCGCACAGCACACCCACATTGGTAATGGTGGCGCAAATAGCCGGATTAGCTACCACAGAGACTGCAAGAAGTAAAACTTTTAGATTGGATCTCATTTAATTCAGTTTTGTAAGCATCCAGCGTACCGGTATTCTCCTCTTCCAGTGCAGCCTCCTGTTCCTCGCGCTCTTTTTGCTGCTGCTCGGCCAGTTTAACCAGCTGCAGTTCCTGTTCCATCTGCTGCTGCAACGGACTCTTGGCCTTCACGGGCGGGGTGCCACTGGACAGTGGTGGCATATCAACTGTTTCATAACACAAAGTTAATAAGCTTTTTGATTTGAGTGTATTAAAATATACTAATTTTACCTGGCGATACGGGTGCCTTCTTGCCCTGCAGAAAAGGATGCACAAAGAAGCTCTCATAGGATATACGATCCTTGGAATTACGACGCAGCAAGCAGAGTAATAAATCACGCAGCTCCGGGGACACACCATGCGGTATTCTAAAAGGGAAAATTACATTATTAAAGTTGCAGTTAATCTTAATTAATTATTAATTTAAGCTTCTTAATTAATTATTAATTTAAACTTCGTGATTTTGGCTGTGCATTGGAATTGATAGATAATATAAAATCTGACTTACTTGGGTGCCAGATTCGCGTTCTGCTCGTAGTAGAACTTTAGCTCATTGGGCGTTTGAGCGTAGAATGGAGCCTTGCCTGTCAGACACTGATAGACAATAGTGCCCAGCGACCAGAGGTCGGCCTTTGCATCATATTGCAATGACATAATCACTTCCGGTGCCTATCAATAAAAAATGTTCTCATAATTTTTTAGTAATGACAATGGGTTTAGCTGAAGTTTTGAATGCTTACCATGTACATGGGTGAACCACACAGCGTGGCTGCCATGACGCCCTCGTTTAAGAAGCGCGCAAAACCAAAATCAGCTGTAGCAAAAATTTAACAAATAACATATAATTTAAAGTGAATTTATTATTATTTAAATATAATACAATAAATCTAAATAGTCACATAA
Organism: Drosophila nigricruria; assembly: GCA_037075265.1. NCBI lineage: Eukaryota > Metazoa > Arthropoda > Insecta > Diptera > Drosophilidae > Drosophila > Drosophila nigricruria. The sequence goes on from JBAMCI010000045.1 coordinate 2,049,137, forward strand.
TAATTATAATAATAATGTAATAATACAATATTATAATATTAATAATTATATAGATACTTTAAATTAAAAATAATATTAATAAGTATTAATAAATCGATATAACTTACCAATTTTCAGTGTAATTTTGGATGGTGCTGGCAGAGTCTTGCCATAGTTGTGCGATAGCAGAATGTTTTGTGGTTTGAGATCACGATGCACAATTCCTTTGGTATAAAGTGCTTTCATGGCACCAGCTAATAATTAAGAATAGATTATGCCAAAAATCATATATAAATATATATATGTATATAAGTTACTTACCTAGTTGTATGAGAAACAGCCTGACAGTATCCTCGCTTAGAGTGCCCTTAACACTCAGATAATCCGCCAAATCGCCGCCATTGCAATACTGCAAAAGAGAAACAAAAGGAGAAATTAGCGAGAGAAAATAAGAGAGGAACTTAACTTAAAACATATTTTAACAAGTAAGAGTGTTCTAGTCAAGACTGCTCGACTAGGAAATCCCCTGAAACCTGCAAAGAGCCGATATTCCAAACACTCTACGCTTATTTTATATATGTATAAAAGCAACACATGCAGACACCCATACATACGTATGCGCTCTGCGTGGCTCTGCTTTGGCTCTGCCTATGACTCTGAGAGCAGAGGGGTCAACTCAGGCTCAACATAGGCTCTGCCTATGACTTTGCCAATGGCTCTGCCCTGGCTCAACTCAGGCTCTCCCTACGATTCTGCCTATGGCTCTGCCTTGGCCCAACTCAGGCTCTGCCTACGACTCTGCCTATGGACTCTGCTTAGGCTCTGCCTATGGCCTTGCTCTGGCTCAACTCAGGGTCTGCCTATTACTCTGCCTATGGTTCTGCCCTGGTCCAACTCAGGCTCTGCCTATGGCTCTGCTCTGGCTCATCTCAGGCTCTGCCTATGGCTCTGTATTAGGCTTTGCCTATTACTCTGGCTGACCTCACTTTTCTGCATATGACTCAACTCAGGCTCTGCTCTGGACGGACAGACAGACATGGCTATATTTTCTAAAAAGATTAGATTAATGCATCGGCTAGTCATAGAAGCTAGACATTGGCCTGCAAAATTCAAATCATTGCAACGCATTTAAGCCAGCATGTTGTTGGGCATTTGCGGTAAATGCACAATTGGCAAAAAAAGGTATTTGGCAGCACGCAAGCCCACGACCAAATTCAATTAGTCAAAGGCCTGTCAAAGGTATAAAAGACGCTGGGGCTCGGGCAGACCATAAGCCAAAAATTTGAACCGCGGTTCGTCAACGCGACATGGTGGACGCCGTGGAGCCGCTGTGCAATGCCAGCGCGAGTCCTGTTTTAAGACCGGAGGCACGCATCTCGGGCGACGGTAATCTACAGTTCTTGGGCTGGAATGTGCCGCCGGATCAGATACAGTATATACCGGAGCACTGGCTGACCCAGCTGGAGCCACCAGCCTCAATGCATTACATGCTCGGCATTTTCTACATATTTTTGTTTTGCGCCTCGACCGTGGGCAACGGCATGGTCATCTGGATCTTTTCGACATCTAAGTCGTTGCGCACGCCCTCCAATATGTTTGTGCTTAATCTGGCCGTCTTTGACTTTATAATGTGCCTCAAGGCGCCCATCTTCATCTACAACAGTTTCCATCGAGGCTTCGCTCTCGGCAACACTGGCTGCCAGATCTTTGCGGCCATCGGGTCGTATTCAGGCATTGGTGCCGGAATGACTAATGCGGCTATTGGCTACGATCGCTTCAATGTCATCACGAAGCCCATGAATCGCAATATGACCTTCACCAAGGCGATTGTCATGAATATAATCATATGGCTCTACTGCACTCCATGGGTTGTTCTACCGCTCACCCAGTTCTGGGATCGATTCGTGCCAGAGGGCTACCTGACATCCTGTACATTCGATTACCTAACGGACAACTTTGATACGCGCCTATTTGTGGGCACGATTTTCGTCTTCAGCTTTGTGTGCCCCACTCTGATGATAATCTACTACTACAGCCAGATTGTTGGACATGTTTTTAGCCATGAGCAGGCATTGCGCGACCAGGCCAAGAAGATGAACGTTGAGTCGCTGCGCTCCAACGTGGACAAGAGCAAGGATACGGCTGAGATACGCATTGCAAAGGCAGCCATTACTATATGCTTTCTATTTTTTGTGTCCTGGACGCCGTACGGTGTGATGTCGCTGATTGGAGCGTTCGGTGATAAAAGCTTGCTAACACCTGGAGCAACCATGATACCGGCCTGCACCTGTAAACTCGTGGCCTGCATAGATCCATTTGTGTATGCCATCAGTCATCCGAGGTACCGCATGGAATTGCAGAAGCGCTGCCCCTGGTTGGCCATCAATGAAAAGGCGCCCGAGGCCAGCTCGGCGGCATCAACAACAACCCAGGAGCAACAGCAAACCACTGCAGCTTAAGTTTAGTTACGATGATGACAACAATGGATACTCGATAATGGATAACGCTGACAACGACCCCAACGAACCTGAAACCGATCTTCGCCTGATATTTGAACTCAAGAAAAGCTCTCCGAATGCGTAATAATTATGCAATTGTTTTACTATAACTAACCAATTTACTATAAGAAAAACTAAATGTGTAAACTTAATGCAAAGTTCCGAAAAGAACACGATAAAAAGACAAAAAAAAAAGAAGAAGAAGAAGAGGAAACGTTATAAGAAATAAATTCTCTGCCCGAGAAGCTGTGGCAAGCAAATCGCATACTATGCAAATGAATTAAGCTCAATCAAGTGCAAACACATGCGATTGTAGTTTGTGAATTATGCATGGATTCTCTGTCCAGCTGGTTCTTGAGGCTCAACGAGGTCTTTTGTTTGCCCGTCAGACAATTATGGAATAAATGTGTGTGCCTCATCTGTGCCAGCATCTACATATGTATATGGGTTTGCCGACTATGATGTTAGCTCAAGGTCAGAGTGAAATGATTTCCGACAATTTAGAAATCAAAAAAGCTGATTAACCCCTTCATCTTACTCTAATTTCTCAAAAAGGGGTTTTTGGCACAGCTTGTGATCGTCTGCAGCTGCCATAGTCATTTGTTGTTATACAAAACTTTTTTTGGAAGAGCAGCTGCGGTCTACAGAAGCTTCCTGGCAAAGAGTTTAAGGGCATATTTCCTTTTTGAAAGATTTAAAGAATAGTTAAAGATGATACATATTATATTGTATATATAATACGGTCTAAACAATAGGTAAAACTCTGTTAAGCCTACTTGAATATGTGAGACTCGCATACAGAGGCATCACGATTGAGTAAAAGAAGTGAGCAGAGGAGGAGGAGAGAGAGAGAGAGAGAGCGAGTTAAGAGATGAGAGTTAGAACCGAGTTATTTTGTTCTATATAGAAACTATATAAGCAGCCCTCGCTGATTTTAAAATAATATATATGTAGCACAGACAAGAAACAGATGACGCTTTTGTTATTTGAGAAGCTAAAGGATTCATCTGACCTTCAGAAACACAATTTGTGTGACAGCAAAGAATCATAGCCAAAAAAAAAACATTTCCCTTGCAAATTTGGAAATAAAATACTTCTGCTGGGAAATATTATGAATAATAAGCACGAACAACATTTTTCATGGCTGTTTGATAACAAAAAATGACAAAATGTGTGGGCCACTTCCACTGTAATGAGCAAACAATGCGCTCTAATAATAATAATAAAAGCACCAACAACATTAAGCAATTAAAAATGACAAAAGATTCAGTTTGGGCAGCCGGGCAGGCAGGTACATTGACAAAACAAAAACCACTCAGAATAAAGAGTGATATAAAAAGTCAATGACATGTAAAGCGCACAGATGGAAGAGCGCCATTTCATGTGTACTTTGAACAATGTTTCTATAATCAATGGAAGAGCAATAAACAAACTATAAAAAGTTAATAATAACAATAATAAAATAATAATAATAATGCAACAACTGCGCATGAGTCAGTGTAGCAGTAACGTCAATAGCAGTTGCTAAATACTAATATGAAACATTACATGGTAAACGAAATCAAATGTAGAGAACCAAAAAGAGTTGTGCCGAAAGAGTGAGAGAGTGGGAGAGAGAGAGCGCAGACTAACTGTTACGCTCTCCCAAGTTGAAGCTTTAAAGCGCTGTCAACGACGCTGCAATCGCGCGCTGCTCAGTTTATCAGGGACGTTCGCACCACTCGCATGACTCGCGCTAAACTTAAAGAAATCGAAGCATGTGCTAAGCGACAACAACAGCAAAAACATATGAAATGCTGAAAGCTTGCGGAATTTGTGGACTTCAAATATTGAGTGCGTTTTAACAAAAGCAACTATGTAGATTGAAACAACAACAAAACAGAGAGACTAAAGGTCAATCATTTTGTAGCGAATCCGAGGCGATAAACACAACATGAGTTCCACATAAAGCAAATAGTTGTGCGTCTTGCTTAAAGAAACACATTAGCGATAAAGAAATATTAATGAAAATATAAATAAAAGACTTCAATTGATTGTGTGTGTGTGTATGTGCTTCTATTCTTTGTAATATAAAAAAAAAATAAATAAATAGGCAAATTCAAACTGAAATATATAAAAGTCACAACAATAACAAATGTATAGCGACATACATATCAGTTGACAACAAAATACAATTCATTTTTTTAATTAAAACAGAATCCGTAATGGGCGCTGCTCACATTTTGATAAGATTAGCAATTAAATATACGAAACGATTAGGCAAAAAGCAAACTTTTACTGACAACAACAAGCAAGTAAAAGTAAAATGTCTAACGTACCGGTAGGAAGAGACAGAGAGCGCCAAAAAGAAATGAAGATGAGAGAGTGAGAGAGAGAGAGAGAGAGATGACGTACAAAATGTGCTGCCATGGCAACGTCAGTGAGGCGCAGACGTGAGAGGCTCACAAGCAAAATCTGAAAAAGTCCCCTGCTCTCTCTCTCTCTCTCTGTTACACTGGCAAACACCTGCTCAGCATAAAGTAAAATTTCCCTCACTGTTGATGCAAAGTTTTTTTTGCATTGCGCTCAACTTTTTGTTTTATCCATTTAGTCATAAGTTGGCAGCGAGCGTGTTCGGTTTGTGGCGTGTTGCTCAAAGAGACAAATATCTTTATATATATATATGATATACATATATATTAATATAAAATAGCGGCAAATTGTGTTTGGGAATGTATATATATATATCATTTATTTCGCAGTGTTTTGGAAAAGCTAACGGAAAATCTCACAGTGAAACAAATATTGCATGAAACTGTTGGTATTATATGATATATGTATATATAAATCACAAATTGATTAATATGCAAGTGTGCGAGCTGCAGTTCTCATGCCTTGCAGCATGACTTGCCTTTCAATGTGATTCTCATTCTGATTCTGATGTGTGCTTCAAAATACTTTTTGAAATATGAGTTGACCAGATGAATGTATATATGTATATATATACGCAAACACTTGCCGCTTAAATAAGTGAATTATTACAAAAAACAAAAACCTTAAAAACAAAAAAACGAAACAAAATCCCATACAGTTGCTTCAACTTAGACTGAACTGTATAATTGTATTATTATAATAATACAATTATATAATCAAATTTCTTCAACTTTATTCAACAGCATAAAAAGTGATTCAACAATGACATGAAATTAATGCCCTTGCATAAAAAGATTAAGTAATATCAAATTAAAATTATAAAACATTTCCAAGAAAATATTATTAAAAACAAAAACAAAGACAATATGCACGTTTACTACAAATTTGGATTACTTCTAATATTTTTGCTGAGCGTAAGGTAAACATAAAATAATATATATAATCTATCATCTGTTTATTTCAAATTCCCATAGCAAATTTTGGGCTCGTCAAGTCAAATCTATGACACATCGATCAACTTTTCGCATTGTTGAAGAGCGACAGCCAATTACAGAGCTCTAAGACAAAGTACAAAGTTCCCTTTTGGTCAGACATTTAATTGAAACGTAAACCTGTTGAAAAAAATAGAATAAAAGCCTCCGACACATTGACTAAACGGACCTTGAACCGGCATTATATCAAACTCAATTTTTGTTGTATTAAATACCTTTTTATTTATGGCCGGCACGGTAACAGTGACACAACTGCCACCCGCAATTAATGTTATTATACTTATGTATGAATGCTCTAATCGGCCCATTGATAAGACCAGCACCAACAGTTGCACCGATAATTTCCACTTATCAAATATATGTTTATTCAATGCGGTAAACATTCAAAGCGTTTTAGTGCAAACAAAACGAACCGTTTTATGACTCAAGAATGGCACTATTTACAGACAGCTAGCAAGACCTGGGAAGGAGCTTCTCTATCGATTTCTACAATAGGAATGTCTAAGTATTTGTGTGTGTGTAAACACATTTCCCAAGGTCGGCTTTATACTTTTAACTGCAGTCAATCAAACTAAAAGGTATGCTAATGAGGGCAGGGCAGATATAAACAGCAGGTTTATCCTATTTCCCAATAGATCTTATAAATATACTCGATTTTCTATGTAAACAACTTTGCATTCTAAAACGCAAAGTTATTTATAGAAGTAACTAGAGCTATACTTAAACTCATTCCATAAACTATAAACAGCGACTAATTTTGCTAACAAGCTAATTCCTAGCTGCCCAGACACAGGTCTCTCTCTCTCTCTCTCTCTCATATACTATATAAACTCGAGAATCCAACAGTCACGCAATTTATACAAGTAGCAACGGGCGATTATAAGAAGCACTTGAACTGACACACATACAAACACACATCTATATATATATATATATATATATATACATATAATGTATGTCACCTCGTAATGTTTTTTTTTACTCATAAACTGAAAGAAAAAATCTACTTAATTCCTGCACAATCTGACGCGCTCCTAATGAGGGCTTCAGAATTCGCAAAGTTTTTTGGTCAAAATCACGACAAGCTCACAGAATGAAAGCGAGAGTGAGCAGAGGTATCAGTGGGAGAGAGGGCGAGAGCGAGGCAGAGAGACCGCAGAAAAAACCGGCCAAGATTTCGCTGTAACCATGACGTAAACAGGTTTCCCGCTTGTTTTCATTCATGTGGCTCGAAAAGCCCAGCCAAACAAAAGCGAATAATGATAAAGAGCGAACAGACGGCAAAAAGGCATAAAACTAAAAGAGCAAAAGCAAAAAGTTCTTGAGTTATTGCTGACTAAAATATGCCCTGTTAAATCAATCTATGAAAGATACCAAACTTTTATTACCTCAAATAATAAATATATATAAAACTGTCAGTGATAATTCTTCCACTTCAAATGCCAATTAGAACTCATACTTATTGGCATTACGTTGTTCAGTATTCAATCTCAATTTGATATACCCCACTTGGCAATCATAACAGGGCATCAGTGATAGCGTGTTTGCAAATGGGTCAAGAGCGGTTTTCAGGACAAATTGCTGGGTGTGTCTCTCAGTTCATGATGTAATCGTGCATTATCTCGAATTGGCAAACATTCACAGTCAATTGAGTTTCTTTTTGGCCTAAACCACTTGGCCAGCAATTGCTAATTAAGCCCGCTTACCTCGGCTAATAGCCGAAATAGGCTGCACATGTTTGCGTTCGCTGCTAATTTTTCTTATTTTTTTTTATATTTTTCTATTTTCAGCATAAGCCAAACAGCACCCGCGGACAATAGCCAAGAAGGCAGCAACAACAACAATAAGTATAATGATGATTACGAATACGACGATGACGATTACGCTGATGAAGTGCAGAGCAGTGAGTCGTCAGATAAAATACAGCCAGAGATTGCAGCAAATCGACAATTGGGCACAGCCTCATCGACAACAACAACCACATTTAGGCCCATTTTTAGTAAGTTGTCGACTAAGTAAAATGTGTTTAAGTTCTTAAAATTGCTTAATTGAAATTGACTTGCTTGCAGGCATTCCACGACGCAGTAGCCATGTGCTGGAGCCAAGTTGTCCGCGTCATTGCCTCTGCTTGGAGGACTTCAAGTATGTGCAATGCACTAATGCCCATTTGACGCATGTGCCATTGGATTTGCCCAAAATGGCAGCTATTATTGATTTGAGTCACAATGTGATTTCGGAGCTGCGTGCCGAAGATTTTGCCAATTTGTCCAAAGTGGTCGAAATCAATTTAAATCACAATTTGATCAGACGCCTTGACAAGGAGGTCAGTCATACACATATATATATCCTATAAAAATGTATATTTTAATATTGTTTGTATTGCTTAGGCATTCACTGGCATGGAACGTTTGCGTCGCCTGCGCTTGGCCAACAATCAATTGACCAAAATCGATCCCGATACTTTTGCAGGCGCCAGTGACTTGGCGTTGCTGGATTTGAGCAATAATAGCATTGTTCAGCGAACAGATGGTTCGTTTTTGAATCAGCCCAGTTTGAACGAGTTCAGCTGTTCGAACTGCAGCTGGACGGGGCTGCCGGAACAAATATTTATGAACATGAGCGCACTGAATGTCTTGCGCTTGGATAACAACGAATTCAAACGAGTAAGTTACGCGCCAAACTATCGCATATATCTATCGATAGGCGATAGCAGTTAGATAACAAGTTGGCAGCACTAGCAAGTTTGCCTATATAGTTGTCTCGTTCTGACACTTGCTTGCGCATAGCACACTTATACAGCAGATGCTGCCTCTTCTTCTTTTCACTTTTTTGACAGCAAATCAATACGAGAGCTTTCACGCCGCTTAAATATATAATTAAACTGAAATTGCCAGAGCTGGATCAAGCCAACATCGAGGAGCTGTGCAATTTGCTGAAATCAATTGACAACATCAGCTTCAAGCACTTTGATGTCAGCTGTTTCGAGTTGGTCCTAGGCACATCATTCAACGAGAGCCTCATCCAAGCGACAGATCCGCCGTTCAAACGAGTGACTGGCCTGCCCAGCACGCCGAAGCCAGCGACGCCAGCTCCGCCGCGCACAGGTAATAAACACAAACTCGAACAGACATAAACATATGTGCAGTTAAGTAATTGTGCAAATATTGTTTCAGCAGCCAATCGCAATCGCAATCGAATGGCCAACGAGACAGCCAGCAGCGTAGCCAAGGCGGGCGTCATGACTGAGAACAGCAGCGATAAGCCCACAGACAAGGAGGAGCCATATCAAGTGCCCATCTCGCAGGAGACCATCAATATACTGCTGATATGTGAGTGCACTGATATACAAATAGATGTATTTTATTATTTAACAATTTATTTCTTTTGCAGGCATCATGGTCATTGCCGTTGTGGGCATTATTATCGGCTTGATTTGTCGCAAAGATCTGGGCGGCATAAAAACCAAATGCTGTCGCACAAGCAAACCGGAGCCAAAGGATCAGGTGCATCCCACAGAGGAGATACCGTTAAATAAGCTAGCCTAAGACAAACACACGCACACACACACACACATACAGACTCGCTCGCTGCCTTAGCAATGATTCCAAAAAGAAAAGATAAACCACATTCGTATCAATACAGCCAGCCAGCAGCATTTGCCAACATTACGAGACTTGAACTCTGTTTGCATTGTATTCAATATAAATTTCCGAATTGTAGCGGAAATTTTAGTTAATAGCTCCTCCCCTTTAGCTGTAAGTCACCTAGTCGCTTAGTTCTTGATTTTCGGGTAGCAAAAAACAAGTAAATTTATAAATACTTTCTGTGGTTTCGTTTCAAGCACATTTATACACATCATATCGATATTATCTAATACAAATTGTTATAGCTATTAGTAGACCTTTTCCTACTCCTAATCATAGATACTTTGCCAATTATGCAATAAAATTAATTGTTGTAAATAGTATAAAACTTATATACGGCTTTTTACTAACGTTTATACGGTTATAGATGATTTTATATTACGAGAGAGAGTTCAATTAAATTCAATTTTAATTAGAAAAACAAAAACTGTATATACAAATTGATTAACAATCATATTTCATACATTTTCTAAGAGAACTATAGCTATGCATTGCCATAAGTCAAAAATCATTCAACAGTTTCAATAAGTACTACGAAAATAAACTGATTACACTAGAAATTAGAACACACAGCAGAAAAACTGAGAGAAGTCGGGTAAACACGGCGTAGCACAGACATCAAAATGAGGTCAAAGTCAGCCAAAGCAAACGGAACTAATTGAATGTTTAAATATTTTTTCATTTTTACACTCAACTAAAATTAGATAATTAAATCTTTGAAGAACCTGCACTTGGATTATTGCAGTTGTGGACATATATAAATATATATATATATATAAAAAACATCCGCATTTCGCTTTCATAAATGATGATCTTGATATCTATGTAAATAAAAGTGCGCACGGCCTAACAATGCCATCTAATCTTATCAACAAGGCCTTAACTAATGCTTTGTTCAGGAATCTGACCTATTTTTCGAAAATATTTAATCATTAAACAGTGCGTGCTAAAAGTATATAAACAAACACCTGCTGCAGAAGCACACAGGCCAGGAAGTTTATATAGTCAAATAACTAAATCAATAAACAAAGCAATCAAAGTTTAGGTGAAAAATATTTTTAAATAATTGCGAAATTTGCAAAAATAAACCTGTTTACATATACGAAACAGGTATATTTAGGGAAACAGATTAGTAAATATATTGAATAAATGGAATTTAGAAATGTCGTAGAATGAAAATATATAATAATTTATGTATAATATATATTTTATATTATAAATTTTGGAAATATTTATACACAAAAATAGGATGATGTCGAATACAAAAGAAAGACGCATTTGCACCATATGTAAATACAAAATAAATTATAGGGTAAGCAAGCTTCTAATATGTGCTGTTCGTTTAAGAATACGCCACAAAGAGGAATTTAGCAATACTGTAGTCTAAGAGAAGACATTTTTTCAGATCATATATGTAAAACAATCTATTCTCACATTATCTAAAGGGTATACCTATAGTTGGGCAAGCTTCTCAAATGCTTTGTTTCGTTTCGTTTCTGTATATTTGTTTTGCTTTCACACAGACTTTGCAACTTCCGCAATTAAATGCGTAGCGTTTTTAGCTGAAAGTGCCCTCATGAAAGGCGGGATGTGGAACGCTGACGACAATGACGACGACAGCCTTGCCTACGTGCACTTTTTTGCATCGGTTAGCGTACGAACTGAGTCATATGATTAGACCACATATCATTAATGATGACCATCGCGCAGTATTGTACCCAACAACAGGTAGGCAGACATAAACAATGACTCAACACAATTCGTGTATAGAACTGCTGATGATTAGGCTTTTTTGAATAGCGAATTTGATAACAAAGAACAGGTATATATACTATATCTATAGCACTCACCTCCATGACCAGATTAACACAGTCCTGCGACTCCTTGCAATCCAACAGGGCCACAACGTTCTCATGATGCAGCTCAGTTAGTTCCTTTAGAATTTTAATCTCCTTGCCGAGTAAATTCTGCGTCTTGATGAGCCCCTTCTTGGTAATACATTTAATGGCCACGGGCATGTGTTTCTGAAAGGTGAACAAGAAAAGCAAACAGAGTTTAAATTAACATTCATTAACTGAACTGAAGTCACTGAACGACAGCCGTAAAAGCTTTTACTTATTTATAATTTAATTAATAAATAAATGCTGACCTGTCAATAGCCAAGTGAAATTCTGTAAGACTTAAGCGTAATGCTCTTTGGGAAAGTTTACAGTAAGATTTGGGTTCACCTGCTTGATTTTATTGAGTCACGTGTCAATTACCGTTAATCTGATTGGCAAGACCAAACAGGCATTAAACTAGTGTTACCGACTGCTCTATATGACGCTTTCAAGTGCAATTCTTACGATTTTTACGACGTGGCTATAAAAACTAAATATGCTTACAATTGATAATTTCATTAATGTAAGCAGGTGTAATTTCAATTTGTTTAGTGCAATATTTTATACATTTTATTCTCAATGAACACTCAGAGTGAATTGTTATTAAATAATTATTTCTTTAAGATTGAATAAAATGAGGTCGACTTATGAAAATTAATTACTTTGCAGAATATTTAATTTTCAATTGTAGACACGCTGTGAGAAGCGCATAGAAAGGTGCAGAAATTAGTATTCAGTTGTGCTTTGCAGTAAATTTAAGTAAATTGTATAATCTTAACTGCATTTGGTGTATTTCAATAGATTAATATATACTTATACTATATAAATATTTCTTAATAACCCACTCAAATTTAGGTTCAAAAATCTTCAAATATAGTCTAACTCATGTTTATTGAATTGCGTCAAAGTTTGTCGGCCTGCTTTACTGTATATATATGTATATTATATAAATTTATTCAACCTGCCTCGTGTCTCGTTGTCCCATTAGATACGCAGAATGCATTAAATCGCGTAGACAGTCTAGGCGCATGACTGTCTGTCTGCCAGACTTTATGGGATATCTGCACTCAACCATTGACTAGTCTTTACTTTACCTTAAATGATAACAGTAACGTTTCGTCCCCTTTGTCTCGCCCCGTGCACGTTACTTATTTACCTGGCACTTAACAAACGACAATGACTCTTTGTCTGTGTTTACCTGTTGCCTTGCCCGCCCAATCAACAAAGGAGGAAAGTGTTAATTTGTGTAACTACCATTCATTTCGCACTTGTATAAAATACTCGTATGATACGACGCGATAATTCTGTTCATATTTCTGATACGATAGCGCAACGTGACTTTCACACAATCAATTTCATAGTTTTACCAAATATATAACTGTTTTTATTTTCTACTCTTATTCTTATATTATTTGAGTACTATTCCAGTGATTCACTTCACGCTTTACGCTCCGTTACTTAAGTCTTTACTCTAATACTTCTATTTAGCTCTTAAACTTGACATTAAAAATAGAACTTTCTATAGAATTTCTCCCTTTATACATCTTAACTCTCAACTGATAAGTACAACATATATTTAAAACCATTAACATTTTCTATAAATATTGCCAATCAAGAAATACTTCCAACTTGACCGATAACAGAGCTCGTTTTTATTTTAATACATCTGTTTGTTTGTTTGTTTAAAGTATATTTATATGAAAGATAGTAGTAAATTGCTTCTGATGCCACACGGCATCAACTCAATTAAAAGCAACAAAAAAAAACACTTGTTTAACGGTACTCCAGCAGATCGTCGTGGGGTCCACTGGGGGAGATATGGCGTTTACTTGCGACAGATTACACACTCTGCCATAGGTCAGAGTTACGAAGGGCGGAACGAATTATGAGATAACATTAAAAAGAAGCCACAGACAATTTAATAAGCACAAACATATAATAAAGAAAATTATAATTAGCAAAGCTGGTAGATGACAACAAAATATATATGTATATAATGATATAGGTATAATATAAATATATTAATTATTACACGATTCAAATTCTATTTAATTTATGGGCTAAAAGAAAATTTAATATATTGGTTAAATATTTTGACTTAACAATTGGGCTGAATAGTTCGTAGGCTAAACCACAGATGGCGCTAGTAGAACGAACTACGAGTTTATTAGCCCAAATCATAAACTAACTTTGACGTTGACTATCTTGAGTTATAGGTAAAATTATTTCTCCTATATACATATAGATATATATTTCTACATTTCTTTATCACAACGGAAGTTACAACAGCTTTGATTACTTAATCAAAACAAACATTCTGAAATGAAAGCTATAATCAATAATGAGCCGATCGTATTTCAATCATGTTCCAGAGATTTAAACAGCTTCCATGCGCAGACAAACTTATTAGAATATGCGCATAAATTTTCTGGTCTTGAATTAAATACCCCACACTATATACACACATACAAACATACATATATATTAAATAGTCAGTCAAACTGGTTTAGCTAACAATTCGCATTAGTTTCAGTTCGCTGATGTTCTAAATATTCTGTTTACCCATTCATAAGACATAATATTTATGTAGGAAACAATACCCGGTAGAGTTTTTGCACATACCCTGTCTTAAGGCAAGTGAAAGGGTATTCAGGTTATATTGGAATTATAAATATGAAAAATAATATATATTTGATCTAAAAATTCTGACTGATTCAATTGACTTTTATAATATTAGTTATATATCCAGGAATTTATACAGGGTATTTCATGGTCATGCACACTTGAGTGCCGCATTCGCATCGCTCACATCTTTTCTTATATTCCGTCAATCACGCGTTGCGCGAAATTCAAAACCTGCGACGTAGTTTTGCCAAAAGAGTTTTCCGCCAAGCGTTTCGGCTTGCTTTTCCAGCTACATTTTCACCGAAGCAAACCAGTTGCAGCGGCTCCCAACGGCTCAAGTGTATCTCTACCTATATATCTGTATCTGTGTGTGTCTGTGTGTTTATATCTGTCAGATACTTTGTGGCTGCAGCTTTGTTTTGTTTTTCGCATTTTCTGCGCAATTATTTTTTTTTTGCTTTGCCATTTCTGTCCAAAAAAACAATTTTGTTTTCCTCTTTTAGTTGGGGGCCAATGCACTTTGACTGAAATTTCTTTTGCTCTTTGCAATTGTTTTTATGTGGCCCGTTAGCCTTATCAAAGCCGCGCGGCACGGCACATTGAACCCCAATTACCATTCGTCATATGCGCAAACTAATTTAGCACATTTGAAATGTGTTTTTTAGGAGTGCTCATTGGGAGTATTACGGAGAGGTCGTGCGGTGTCAGCTTCCGTTTTGAAGAGTCATCAACTTTCTCATTCACATTTCAACAGCATTGGGACAGCATTTGGTATTCATTTATTGCTTAGCTCGAGTTTCGAGCATATGTTCTGGACTCATTTCCTACATATGGGTCAAGAATTAAGCACAACATTGAAGTCAATGGCATTCTAAGTAACTTCCGTAACTGCATGGAATCTAATTAGTTTATATTGACTAGAGATTCTAATTTTGCATAGGCAATCAGTGTGTATATATATATTTATTTTATATATATTTATTTACTTTCTATATTTATTTTATATATCTTTATTGAATTTACATTCGATATTTTTTTATTAAATATATATTCTATATTTATTTTTAATATATTCATTGAATTTATATTCTATTTTTTAACATATTTAAGAACATTTCGAAAAGTTTTTAAAGCAAATATTAAAACGAATTTAATTTTCCACATTTAAAAATGCTATAAATGTTCCATAATAAATCGATTTACTGCCCATTTAGCATTTCTGTTTGTTTTAGTAATTTTTTATAATATAATTTAGTTTAATCTATAAACTTTTACAGCTCTATTTCGATTAGAGACTGCTCATCATACAATGCTAAAATTGTCAATTCCTAGAAACGCATTTAAAGCAACTGAATAATGCAGCAATAAAAAGCAGCGACAACAACAACAACAAACTGTGACCAAATCAAATGCAAAATGCAAAATGCAATTGCACAATTATGAAAAGTAAATATAAGCACAGTATAAACAAAAACAACAACAGACAGAATTGAAACGCGTGTAGCCAGTTCGGCAGACAGATAGGAAACCAGAATGACAGCGGGGCGAAAGGGTATTACGAAACCTTGCTATAATATTTTATAAAAACATTAAGAACGAGGGCTAAGCGAAAGCTTAATATGTTTATAGAGTAGTATATAATGCTATAATAGTATATAATACATAATATATGTATATAATTAATATCTTGATTTATAATATATAATAAATATAGATTTTTTTATATAAAAAATAAAAATTTTAAACCATTAAAGGTAAAAATATAATATTTCTATAGAACATGTTTACAATTATGATTCTAAAACGAAATTCTTTAATTAACTAGTTGATAATATATAGCTAAACAACTTTTAAAGCAAAACCTAAGTTTCTTTTTGTGGAAATTTGCCTAATCCTCAAGTTTAATCGTTTGTTTATGTATTTTCTAATATAAAAACTCTCTTAAAATTTCGTTTTGTGGAAATTTTCCTAATTCTCCAGTTTAACAGTTGGCTTGATCACACAATAATTTTTTTCCTTAAATAAAAAGTCTCTCATTGATACATTCATTTACAATATCTGCTAGTTGTCGAACAGCCCTCGTTTATGCACATATTATCACAATATGACATTTTTGCATGATTCTCAATATGGGGTGTGTGTATTATGCAATGCCACGAGCACAAACAGAAACGTAGAAAATTCAATTGAGAAAACTAGAAACAGAACCATGACAATATTGAAACACGTGTCAAGCTAAGCTGCCTGTGTGTGTATCTGGTTAGATACATTATATATGCATATATTCATTCAGTCTTTGCTTCCAGACATGTACATCTATAAAGATTTCTGTTTATTTTAGGTCGCAAGGACTGTCGCACATGTCCGCAGAGGCTGCAATATCGTTCCCTACCTAGCCCTTAGCACATGTATATATAGCGGGATCTGTATCTTTTGTTGTCTGCTGTCTGCCTGCACATGTTCCATGCGGTCAACTATTTATAGAGAGAAGCCTAGCGCATGCATGAACAAATGTCATAGATTAAAGAGTATGACGCTGGCCTATGCTATTCTCTACATACAGCAAAACAAAAAGTAAATGAGAATTCGAGCACAAAACAAGAATCCGAGAGCAATAAATTAACTGAGAAGTTGACTGCTTAATATGGCCAACAGTATATAGCTGATATATATAGAATATATGCATATGTCGATGTGTTGGTTAAGCGCATGAGAAATTCACATATAATTACTTTTAGATATTTTGAGGTTTATGTATTTAAGGCATTTAACTTTATCAACTAAATCAAATCAAAGAAAATATCGGTGAATGCTAAGGGAAAATAAACACGTATAATCAAAAATCACATAACAAACTGTTATCAAGGTAAAAGTAAAACTTATAAAACTGCCAGTAATCAAAACACATAAAGCCATAGTATAAAAAAAAAGCTTTAAACGAAAACATTTACGGCAACAGCTGCCCGCTATTGCATCAGCTGTTTTTTGTGTATCCATCAGATACACACAGCTCTCCATATATACTGATGTCAGTGCGAACACACACACACCCAATGGCAGCAAACAGATTTTTGTGTGAGAGCAAATTTCAATTTGTTTATAACAAACACAAGAAACTGTGCCAAAGAGTAAAAGCAAAAAGGAAAAAAAAAATAAAAACTAGAGCTTATCAATTGAGGTAGCAAAAAAAAAAAAACAACAAATGCTGAAACAGTCATTTGTTTTTGTTATTAGATTTCTTTTATTTATTTATTTTTAATTACTCAAGTTCGTGTCGCCTATTAATTACAATGCATTCAGCAGCACCTACAATAACAAACAACAACAACAATAGAGTACGACCCATTTGCTGCACACGTACACCTATCTGTTGTCTCTCTTGGTATAGCCATCTCTCTCTCTCTCTTGCTTTGACTTTATCTTCCCGTTGATTAGTAAATAAATGTCTTTTTTTCACAAGAGTCTGTCTGTAACTTTTGATTTCTTATACACTATATACATACATACGATATAAAGACAAATATATGTAAAAGTTTTAGGGAAACCTGTTTTCTTGTTTTCCTTTCTGTTTTCGGCTTCAATATTTCATTGAATCTTTGTTGACATTACCATTTTGTTCATAAAAGGGTTTTTAAGGTCTATTGTTTATATATTTATTTAAAAGATTTTTAACAAAAATTGTGTGAGTTGCTAAAATAAAATTATATATAAAAATATATTTTTATTAAATAAATTAAATATGAAATAAGATTGCAAAATAAAATTACTTATACTTTTCTTATACTCATATTTTAAGCTAAATAAAGTAAAGAATCTATAGATTCATAATTTTCATAATATCCTAATTTTACTCAAACAAAAGGAAAAATAATTAAATTTAATCAATAAACCTATTGCTTATTTTAATTGAATTTGTTGAATTTCGCCAACGCCTAAAGTTCCGCCTACATAAACGAAATCAAACTCATGTGAAAAAAAAAATATTATTTGACACGACCCTGAAATAGTTCAAAACACTCTCGAAATTCAACACGCAGAAACTCACACACACAGCTGAGCACTTATGTATATAGCATAATACATATGTATGCATGTGTGTACATAGGCTTCGACGAAAATCGTCGCAAAACGAAAACAGAGAAAACAAAATGAAACTAACGAACGCACGTGTTACGAGAATTCATAGAATTCTCTTGAAATTATTGTAAATAGAAAATAAAAAGTAAGATAAGAACAAAAGCAATGCGAAAACAAAAACACATTGGCAATAACAAAGATATAAGAGAATGATAGAGAAGAGCACAGCATAAGGAGTTGACAACAGGAAGAAAAATAGATGTACATACATATATATGTATGTTTGTATGTGTTTACATACAAAGAGACAGCGACGCCATCAGCTGAACTCGCGCTGTTACTTTTTAGGCTGCCTTTTGGCAAGAAGCAGGAGCGGAAGGTAACGACAGAAGTACAATAATGTATGTATGTAGGTGTGGGCACACTTTTTTTTTTTTTTTCTTAATTGCGTTTTATGCGAATTTCGCATGGCAGGTCGTTTGGTGTTTGCGTTGTTTGCTTTGACAATGGCGCATTGTTAATAATATTGTTGTTGTTGTTATTTTTAGAAATTCGAGCCAAGCCCACATACTGAAATTAACAATAACAAATTGCATATTCACACACACGACGTCTTACAGTTAAACCATGTAATTAGTTACATTACATGACGCTCGTTTTCTTACCTTGCGATGACGTCCTTTGTAGACCACGGCGAAGGCGCCATGGCCAAGCATATCCTTGGAGCTATATTCATATTCCCCGACAATATTCATTGCATGCGCCGGCAAAGACGCGCTTTTGATTTTTCTTTTCTTTGCTTTTCTTTTTTCTTCTGCCTTTTATCACTTGCAGCCCTTACTCACGCCACTCACACACACACACTCGCACAGATTGGGGGTGTTGGGCGAGGGGTTACTTTTCAGCTGGTTTTTGTGCTGCCTTCTGCAACTGCAATCGTTGTGGAAAATCAATTTTTTCGCATAACTAACAGCCACAGATAGGTTTTTCGTGAACCTTTCCTAGTTTATTGCCAGCTGTTTTTTTTTTTAGCTTGCACTTGCCATAAACAATTATCGAGCGCACTCACTCACTCACTCACACACACGCACACCTGCCTTTGCTTTTTGGCTTGTAATTAAATAAAACTGGTGTATTCCCGTGTGTTAGTACTGCTGTGTGTGCAATTTATACAGTTTCCACACACACACTCACACTGACACACACACACACGCGCGCGCACACAAAAGAAAAATTGGTTACTCAATCCCGGCCTATATTTTTGTGTTGTTAACAAACCAAGTTCTATAATTTTTAATTTCCTTCAATTACTCTCAATGTGTGTATGTCTTTTTCTACTTCGCGATTGGCAATGTTATGCTCTACAGCAGTGCTTCTTCTTTTAGGAATTCTCAACAGTTTTCTGCTTCTTCTCGCAGTGCTAATGTAAACGTTCTGTTATGCTCAAAATGCGCTGTTAATTGCATCTGCCCGAGTTGTCATGTGATATTTGTAGCATCTAAAATAATCGATGAATACCAAAATTAGCTCAGCAACTAATTTATATACACATATATGTATATAGATATATATGTATAATAAATAATACATAATTATAATAATAATAATAATAATATAAATATTTATATATACTATGTATTTAATGATATTTCCCTAAAATACATATTTGGTTTCTTATACAAATAGTGCGCGCCAATATATTGAATCCTAGTAAACTATTGATATTTAATACTTGCACAGTATATCGATAGTTTAGCAGCGATATGCATACGTCTCTAAGAAGCAGCATTACCATTATTAAAATAAACAGAAGGGTACACAACAGATAGTGAAAACTTTTGCATTGTGCACAACGTACACAAAAATAGAAAAGAATTTGTGAAAAGCAAGGTAAGAAAATGCGTATGCACAGCATAATTAAATACTAATAATGCACAATTTGTATTGCATTTAAATACTCTATATACATACGTATGCAAATGCATACATACGTAAGTATGTATATATGAACCGTGGTGTGATAAGAAAAAAACGCAACAGTCTAGAGCCTAAGCAAAAATATTTAATTACTTGTGTTTGCTTTGCAGTATTTTTGATCAATAAATCTACTGGCATTTTGGACAGCATGAGTGCGTCGAGTGAGGGCGGAGCAGGCGGTGCGGTGGGTGGAAGCACTGGAGGTACAGCTACGACAACAGCGCCTGGTATGTATTTGCTATCTATAATGTATATATGTACGTTCCTAGGTAGATATAAATACATATGTATGTTGTATATGTTTGTGTGTGTGTTGTCATTAGTGTGTATTCATAACATTTGTGTGCTTTACAATTGCACGTGTATATATATATATATATATATATATTTATATATATATTTATATATATGTATATGTGTGTTTCTGTGTTTGTGTTTGTGTCAGTGTACTTTCTTGTTAGTTCTCTTTTGTCATCGGAAACGCGCGCAGTGTTTGTTACAGTTTGCTTTTCAATCACATTCGTAGCATATGGCTGTGTGTGTGTTTTTTTTGTTGTTATTGTGAATTCGTCGTAGTGCTGCCAGAGTCAGTAGTAATTTGATGTGGCGTTGCCAACTATCTTAAGCTAGAAAAAGTGTTGCTCCATTGCGTTTTTTAATTTATCTAAAATACAGCCACATTAAAAGCCGTTAAGATCCGCACTCATCCACATCTAAACACAATGCACTTGATACCACACAACACAACAACAACAACATCAACAACAACAACAATCAAAACAAATGCAATGCAAATGCAGGCATCATCGTCACCCACACACGTACAATTGCGTGGCGCTATACATAGATACTCATTACCCCATTTGCCATCAGCAGCACACCCCACAGTTGCCGCCAAGATAACGCACGTTAAGACCGACGGAGGTATTTCCATTACTGGCACGCCCATCATTAGCGGTGGCACCATCAAAGTGGCCACTGCCGGGAATACGGTACAGACATCGCTCAGCGGTACGCCCATCTCTTTGAACACTGGTCAAGCGACTACTGCCGCCTCCATACGGACTCTGGCATCTGCCGGTCCCTCGACACAGGTGCGTGTCGTCATGCCCATGATCAAGCAGCTGGAAAATGTCACTGCAACGGGCCGCACGCAAATCACAGCCATACCGGCGGCGCCAGCGCGCAGCGTATCGAATGCATCGATTACAGTAACTCGACCCGTTACACAGGCCACATATTTGCCGCGTGCAAGCGTAACGGCCACCCAGATGAGTGGTGTGGGCGTGGGCGTGACGGGTGCCCAACGCCTGGTCACCCCCTTGCGTGCCACATCCTCGGCCAGCGTCAGCCCGGCGCCAGCGGGTCTCAGCAGCGCGGGTAACTTTGTACGTACCTCGCAGCCCTCGACGGTCATCTCGTCGGCAAACACTCCCGGTGCAACGGCCTGGATGCAGAGCAATGGGCAGGTGCAACTGATTCGTGCCATTCACCAGCCCAGGCAGCGTCTCATAACGACATCAGCGGGCGTGAGCAGTGCCAGCGTCTCCACAACAGCAACACCTGTGCAGGCGCCAACAGGTGAATATCATTAAAATCTATTAAAATCTGTCTATAATCTAATAAATGTTGCTTATGCTCCTTCTGCTAGCTCTTACCGTTTCGGCAGCACAGTCGATGCCAACGCAGCCATCGGGACCCACGGGTGTGCCGCAAGCTTATGTGGCCACTGTATTGCCACCGCGTCAACATCAGGCCACACTGGTCTATTCCTCGAACGTGTCTGCCACCAACTCGCCCAACACGAATCCGAATCCACAGTTCAATCCACGATTTGCCGTGGCCACGCCAATAGGCAGCGCCACTAGTGGCGCTGGTACAACGCCCGGCGGCACCACAGTTACGCCCCGTCAGGTGCGTCCCATACCGCTGGGCAAGAGTTTCCCAGCCACCAAGTTGAACACGACAAGCATCAGCATTCGAGCGCCCAGCATACCGCAGCTCAATGCCAACGTTGCGCCGCCCACGCCAGTGAGCGTCTCTGGCGGCGTCACAGTGGCTGGCCGTGGTCCGGCTGGCGCTGGTGGAGCCGGCGCAGGCGTTGCTCCAGTTGCACTAACTGCCGCCAATCTGCCAACCACACGCATCATACAGCTGCAGCAGCCGGCCACAGCTGGTGGCCAGCAAATAATTGGCTCAACCACGCGTCTAGCGGCAAATGTTATGCTGCAACCGTTCCTGATGAGCACCAGTGCAGCGGCTAAGATGGGTGAGTTGTTTGAGATTGCTATAAATATGTATGGATATGGTAAAGATAAAGATATATATAGATTTGTAGGCATAAATGAAAGGCTTCCTGACCGATTTCTAAAGAGATTTTAAGTATTCAATTAAATCAATTAGAAATTTGAACTATATACAAAGTATATATAACACAATTTATCATAAACGATATAGAATATGCCAAATGTTTTGAGTTTTCATTTCAATTTGCTTAATGGCCTTCTGTCTTGATTTCGATTGAAATTGTAATGGAAACAAAATTTCGTTTATGTCAGCGCCGCAATTAATCGATATATTATTAAACACACTTCGTGTAAACATGTAAACTGGTAAACAGACGTGCGTATAACTAAAGACACGTAGTCAAATATTCTACCTAAGCATGCCAAGAGTTTTCCTTTATTAAAAACAATTTCGAAGAACTAATAAATATTTCTTTAATCATTATCATCACAGGCATTCGACCGCCGGTTACAATGACAGCCAAAGTGCAGCCTTCGCTGACTATAACGCAACTAAATCCCATTGGCAAGTTGTCGGCGGCAGGCGGCGCTGGACCTACGATGACGCCGCAGGGCGTAGCCAGCATACAGGCGGTTCCGAATGTTTCGGCCAGTGTGACAACCACATCGGTGTCCGGTGGTGCCGCAGCAGCAGTGTCGGCTGCCGGTTCCACCACGGTGCTGCCTTTGACGATTGGTGGTCGTGGCGGACCCGCCAGCAATATCTTAACGGGCACACTGACGCCCATCAAGAATGCCAGCGGCATAACTGTGGGCAAAATGATGATGGCTCAGTCGGCTGGAGTAGATGCGGCAGCATCCAGCAGTGGCTTGCCACAAAGCGGTGCGGGCACGAACGTATTCATACAGCAACGCAGCGGCGGCGGCAGTGGCGTTAGTGTAACATCAGCTGCGGCATCTGTGGCTACGTCTTCGGCAGGTGCATCCTTCTTGCCGCCGGGCAGCTCAGCCATCTACTATGAATCCATACCAGCCTCAACGGGCGTTCTATCGCTGACCACCACAACGGTCACGCAGAGTACACACACACATGGCCAAACTCAAGCTCAGGCTCAGGCGCAGGCACAGCTAGTGAGCAGCACTGGCAACAGCAGCCTCTCCGTCTCCTCGCTGCCCTTTGCCAGCCATGCGCAGCAGGTGGGAACTGGTGCCGGGTCCACGGCCACTTTTACCGTACTCCCATCGTCGGCAGCTGCAGGTGGCAATCGAACTATTGGACATCAGCAGCTCATCATACCAGCGAGTGCTGCTCATGCGGCTGGTGGACCACCTCAGCACATGGTGATACCACTGCACACGTCCGTCAAGGTGACTACGGGTGCGGTGCCCACAACGACAGGTGGCGGCGCCACAGTTAGTGCTTTGCCGATGCAGATGCCGGTGCCAGTGGCCGCGAATACACTCGTGTCCAATTTCATGCGCAAACGCGATGCCGAAGGATCGCCTATACGTGGCGTCAAGAATCTAGCACCCACGCTGCTCTCTATGAGCAGCAATAGCAACGCTGCAGCGTCGGTGGGAAATGTTACAGCCGTAAATCTAGCTAGTGGCTCGGCCTTCAATATACAGCCCGTTACGGTGACGCCGGCCACGCAACCACCAACCCCAACAACGGTGAGCGCTTCGGCTCTAACTGTTGAGGCACTTGCCAAAAAAGAACGTGAGCGTGTCAGCTCGGCTGCAGCGGCAGCTGCCGCAATAGTGGGTGCTTCATCGGCATCCACAGCATCCGTCTCGACAGCAGGTGGCAGTATTGTGAGCACGCGTAATGTGCGTGCCGATTCGCCGGCTTCTTCGGATGGTTCTACCACCGTCTCGGCCAACTCTTCGCCCGGCGTGGATCAGCAATTGCAGGACAGTAATCTGTCCATAAATCGCATTGGTGATGAGCCAACTGGAGCAGCTGTGCGCGACAACGCAACACACTTCAATCCCATCAACGAGGTGAGTTTTTGGCCACATTTGAACTATTCCCAGATAAACTGTTGTGTTCTTCTTTCAGCTGTACTCCACGCATCAGTCGAATATGACGCATACAACGCTGGGAGCTCGAGCCAGCGGCATGGCTAGCGCTTTTGTAGATGTACCACAGCAGCAGAGCTCGCATCTTGCGGCCACACAAGCCGCTACACTGGCGGCCAGCCAATTGCAACAGGCGCGCATGAACGGCACCAGCGGCAGTGGCAGCAATTCTGATTACAGCTTGGCGCGCAAGAAGCCACGACGTTCCACGTGAGTAGCGAATGACTTTTACCATATATATTACATATAGAAGCTATAATAAACTTTTGTTTACATATACAGCAACGATAGCCAGCAGTCCAATCAAAGTCAGGCATCGTTATCGCTGTCGCTGCCGCCGCCAATGGGCAGCGTGGGCAGCCACAGCAGCAGCACCACACAAGATGCAGCAGCAACTTTCATGCAACAGCAACAGCAGCAGCATCAGTCCAGCATCAACAATGGTGGCCTCCTGCTGGCAGCCGCAGGCAGCGCCAGCACCACCACACCCAATGCCAGTGGCACTAGCGACGTAAATAATCATCGACTGGGTGGTGCGCCACCCGTGGCTGGCAATAAGGAGAACGCAAATCCTGTGGACTTTGTGCTACGACGTCCGCGTAATTGTGCGCTGCTCAATGTGAGTTGTTTTAACATATAGAAATGATAATATAATAAAAATATCTGTTTCTTCTGCTTCATACAGACATACAAGCCCACGCACAAGCTAGCAAGCAATCATTTCCATCGCTATACGGATGTCAAGCCACGCGATGAGCGACGCGCCACAGTCATTGATCTAGCCAATCAACCAAATGTGCAAAAGAAGATTAGTGGCTGGAAGATTCATCATTTACGCTCACAAATGGAGGATCTGGTAAGACCAAAGAACAATGATCAGTGAACAAGTTTATTAAACCCATCACCACTTACAGAACGATTCGGAAATGGTTAGTTTAGGCCAGCTGGAAACTATGTTGAAAGTTCTGGAAAAGGACAAAGATAAGCTCGGCGAAATTGAGCGCATCAGCGAGCTGTTGAAGGTGAGTTTAAATTGTTAACTAATATATACAATTACTTAATTAATTTTTATCATTCGCAGGGCAATATACAACGTAGCAAGATCATTACCGATGGCATCAATGAGGCGCAAAATCAGCTAATGAAAATCTTTGATCATCAGCCTCATGTCTCGGACATCATCAATCGTTTGCAATCGAAGCGCAATTTCAAGAAACGCGAGAAACCTTAAGTACAGATAGAGATGTGTGAAGTGTAGATCAGTTTTTCAGAATACAACGACTTGTTGCGCCTTTAGCTATTTATATAAATAATGATAAGTTTGTATATTGCCTAAGATAACTATTACATACGTCATTAGTTATAATTAATTTAATGAACGTTTGTAAGATAGAACTTAACAAAAAGGAATTACACAAGACGAAAAAAACTAAACAACAATATAGATTAAGTATGTAATATTTTTTCAAGTTCTTAAACAGAAATAATAATATTTGATTTTACATTTAAAAAACTATATTAATTACCCAGCAGGAGGCTGTGCTCCAGCTGCTCGATGTTGCCTTTGCTGGCAATGACGGCCGCGCAACGTCTGGGCATCGATTCAACCAAGTCCTGGCAACGTTGTAGTGGAATCTTGCTCCAGGACTCTTGGATAACACGCCACAGCGAACCCTTGCTGGCGGGCTGAGCAAGAGCAACTGCTTCCTCCACATCGGCCCATAGAGTTTCAATGGGATTCAGGTCTGGCGACTGCGCTGGCCAATCCAAAATATTTACGGAATTCCTTTCCAGCCACTCTCTTACGCCTTTTCCCGTCTGACTGGCGTCCGCATCTTGTTGCAAGGCCCATTCCAGGGGCAACTCATCTTCTACATGGGGCAGCATCACTCCTTCCAAAATATCCAAATAAACTTGTGGATCCATTTCGGTCGTCACCCGCCGTATGGGACCCACTCCATAGTAAGAGAAGCAAGCCCATACCATGACGCTTGAGCCTCCTTGCTTAGCGGCTTTTGAGTTTCGATTTTGTCGGATATAAGATCGGGACTCCTTGCCGCCGTACATAATGACTTTACTGACATCGGTCCACAGTATATTTCGCCACTTTTCAGCGGGCCAATTGAGATGATCCCTTGCGAACGTGTACCGTTTCGATAACTGTTCATTGCGTTCCCTCAGGCATTTGCGAACTGTTTGCACCGTCGCCGTTATCTTCAGTTCCCTTTTCAGCTCTGTTGCGGGCTTGAAGGGATCTTTTCTGCTCTCGCGGATCAAACTGTTGACATGGAGCGGACTGAGTGCGGGTTTACGCCCGCGTGTTTCAGCCTTTTCTCTATAGCTAATTGCGTTTTTTATCATTTTATTTGAGCAGCCAACCAATCGAGCAACTTCTCTGTACGATTTTCCAGCCAATATCAGTTTTTTAATATATTCTCGAGTTTCAGCGCTGCAGTGTTTTCCGCGACCCATTATTGAAGAATGTTGTATTTATTATATTTATGAAAATATGATTAAAGTCGAATATATGTATATTTATTCAATAATAATAGCTTAGTTGGTGCTATTATTTTTTTCGGTATCTTTTAGGACGTTCCTTTTAAATTGAAAACCAAAACATATCGATAACTATTTTAAGAGCTGTACTAAGTTTTTGTGCAAGGGGTAACAGCTTGAATTTTCTCGCTATATTTGATGACTTACAAACAGCTGAATTATTTTCATTTTTTGGAGCTCTTGTTTTTATCCACCACTGTAAATAGCCCGATTATCGTACGTATATAAGTGGTGCTTTTATTTTATCCACCACTGTATATAGAGACCGAGACCGATTACCGTCCATCTATAAACAGTACTATTATTTTATCCACCACTGTATATAGTCCGATTAACGTACGTACTATTATTTTTTCCTCCACTGTATACAGCCTGCTTAACCTACAACCCCGTCGAGAGGAAACACAAAAAACTCTACAAACTTATTGCATTTTATTATGTTAGACTAATGGAGTTGGTGCTTTTACATAGGTGGAGGCGGCGGCACGCCATTGAACATGGGATGCATGGCCGGACGGGGCGGGCCCGGCATGGGGAACCCAGCTGGTGGGCCCAAGGCACGATGCAGATTCGGTGGGGGCGGTGGCAGTATCTTTGGCTCGAACTTGAAGGCGAACTGCAAGAAGAACTGTTTGGTATCTCGGTTCCAGTGTGTCCAGAACTTGCCCTCCGTCTTCTCCACCTCGCGCGACGGCACCTTGAAGCCAATCGTTTCGTACGGCTCCGCAGCGAACAGTAGGTACTGCCATTTGCGATCCGGGGGCTCGATCTTCTGCTCGTAGGCGGACATGAAGCGATGGCGCGGCACAATGCCTTCACTGATCTCCGGGTAGTCGATCTGGAAGAGCAGCGACTGCTGGCCATTGGTAGGCTCGCGCTGCTTGGTCACGCGGTAGCCGGGACGGCCGATTTTCACGAACTTCTTGGGCTCGACGCGGGGCTTCTCGGGCGCCAGCAGCGAGGAGGGCGCATCCTTGGCTTCTTTGGCCGCACGCCGGGCCAAGTTCTCCTGATGCTTCTTGCCCTGCGTGTGCGCCAGGTAGCTGCCTTCATTGTTATGCAGCGTTAGGCATAGTTTACACTCGTAGGAGCCGAGATGGTTTTTCATAAAATACGGATCCTTGTTCAAGTCGATGGTCTCGAGCGCCAGCTGCCGAAGACGTTCCTTACGTTCGCGATTTGTCTCCGACCAGGAGGCGACGCCACCGCTACCGGTTTTGCCACCGGCGCGATTTTGGAAATCCATGTTTTTAGTTTAACTTTATAGAAAAACTTTTTGCAAGAAAAATAAACGCCGAATTTCTGCAGGGCTGTCAGGCTGCTGAAATGTTACGACTCTAATATCGATTACTGTTTGTTACATATCGATATTAGTAAACACGGCAATTGAATACTGATAACATATTATTTATTGCTAAAAAATACTGCGTAGATATACTTATTTTATTTACAGTATTCTGTCATTGTAAGTCTTCATATTTAGCTAAATATTCATAGTATCGATATATCGATCATTTAGAGTGCTGTAAAAATTAGAGAAGGATTTTTGTAATATCGAAATACAGGCACTCTGGTCAGCGCTAAGAGTTGCACATGTTCGGATTTTTTTTGCATATAAAAGTTTAAAAATATTGACAGATTGCCCAGTTACTGGCACAAAATAAGTGGAGAGTAATAAATGTATTTTATAAAAAAAGGAAAATACTTTAAACGTGTTTGAAAATGCAAATATGCATTGCGAAATGAAATTGTGCATGTAAATCTTGTAATTTACTTGAATTCGCTGCGTAATTTGACTTTTAACTAAAAAAGATGGATGAAGCGAAAAAGCAATGTTTCAAAACACCAGCAGCAATGCCCAATTCTGGACAGGCCCAAGCCAAAAACAACAAAATGCCGATGCCTTCGTCTACGTCGCCTTCACCGTCGCCGTCTCCGCAGTCACTTAATACAGGCAGATCGTTGCCTCGACGTATTATCAATCAAATACCATTGGATTTTAAGAAACTTAAAGATGCAGGCTTGCACAGAAAACTGGCTGTGGCACTAAGCAAACAAAATGCGCTTGCAACAAAAGGCATTGCATCAGAAACAACAGTAAATTCTACAATTTCCTCCGCAGCAGCGCCGACAAATGCGACAACGCCTGCAGCACACACACAAACACACCTACAAGGGCAGACACAAAGCAAGCAACAGAATGGTATTTAAATTAAATTAATATATTTTTTTTTTTTTTTCAAAATCAAAAACTGAAATATTTTATATTTTAGTTATACATATTGTTAAGCTGTTTATGCTAATTATGTTATTATGTAGCTGAATTGGCTGCGTAACTCGTTTATTCCTCCGTGGCGCTGCGGTCTAAATTCTCGCGATATTTTAATGTTGCGAACGGGCGTTCGGCCCTGGTTCGTGTCGAGTGTCCGAACAAACTTTTTTTTTAAAGTAAATCAAAACAAATTAATTTTATAAATTAAAAAAAAAAAAAGGTTAAAAATTCAATATTATTTTTTTTTTAATTTATTTATAAATAAACAAATTTGTGTAGCATAAAAATGAAGTTGAATATTAGTTACTCTTCAGTTTATTTTCATAAAAAGTTAGGGGGGTATTAAAAAAAAATAGTTCTATATTATTATGTAGGGTATTATATTTTTTTTGAGCCCTAACATCGCAAGATTGATTGAAGTATTACATTCGACCCCAATGCTAAGACGCTTTCGATGGTGTAGCATGATAATGTACATGGTAGGATGTCTGAGTGTTTTAGGGTTAGACACGTGTGGACTAGGTTCAATTCACATACCAGCCTTTATGATTTTTTACCTTTCGCACACTGTTTTGTGTTTTTTAAATAATACTAAAATTAATTTTAAATAACGAATAGAATAATGTGTGGATATGTACATACAACTATGCAACTGTAGGTTATTTTTATTAAAATAAACCTGATTTAAATTTGATTCCAATAAAGTATATAATTTTAATATATTTTCAGCTGCAATGATGCATACCGGGAATAATAATCCGCTAGCCAGCAGCACTGACCAATCGTCACATGTTAAGAAGCTAATAAAAAATAAAATTCTAAACAAATCCGCACAATCGGAACCGCAACAGCAACAACAACGGGAACAACATCAACAGGTAACAGCCGCAGCGACCAGCACGGGAACTATAGGTCAACGTTCTAGCCCGTCAGGTGGCTTTACAGTGCCCATAGCCAAAGCCGACTTGACGGTGCGCTCCAAGCCGCCGTTATTGCTCAATCTGGTTAATCAATTGCCCAGACAGCGTGCAACGTGTGGTAGTATGAAATCACCGCAAAAGAGCCAGCAGACCCCACCACAAGTGCCACGAAGAGACACATCAATAATACTAGGACCAACATCAGCAATATCACTAGGTCGAGCACCACAAACACCAGCAGCTGCTCAATCCAAATCTCCACCGCCGCTGATTGTACTTGAGAACAAGGTGTTGGCCCCCGATGAGAAAATCGACTTGAGGGCCTTGAGGCTGCCAAATGGCCAATCTACGGCAGTTTCGGCCACTGCACCATCCATTTTAGCGCCAAAGGAACTTGAAAATGCGGATAAAGTAAAAATAACAGCTAAGAAGCCCACTGCTCCGGGCAAGAAGATCATACTGAATGTCAATAAGCGAAAGTTGCCACGTGAGGAGATTGCTCAATTGGCTAAAGAAGTGCACAAGCAGGCAATGCAGCATGTGCAGCAGCAAAAGCCGCTCAGCCCAGGCACTCAAGCCCTGAAGCCGTTGCAAGCTTTAGGTTCAGTTGCCAACAACATCACAGCTTTATCGCCTATGAAAGAAATTTTTCCATCTTCAAAAACTCCAGTCACTGAAACTTCCACAAGTGCAATACCTTCATCGCTGATAACTCCAGCTATTAAAACGTTTACAAGACCAAAACCTCCGTTATCATCATCATCGTTGATAACTCCAGTCACTGCAACTCTCGCAAGTCCATGTGCAATAGCTACCTCGCTAATAACTCCTGCAATTGAAAGTTCCACGAACTTAAAGCTTTGTTCATCATCAGCAATAACCGCCTCGTCGATAATTCCAGTCACTAAAACTTTTACAAGCCTAGAACCTTCTGCCTCATCTTCAATAGTCTCGAAAACCTCAGCTACAATAATACCACTCACGGATATTTCCGCATCTTTAATAACTCCAATCGTTGAGACTTCCTCGAGACCAATAACACTTTCCACACCAAGCAAAGCCACCAATACCACAGCACATAGGACAACAATGGAGTTCGCCTCCCCATCATCAACTTCATCCCCACTATCGTTATCCCTACCATCGTCATCCCCACTATTGTCATCATCAATAGCGGAGGTCAAGATGGAGACGACAAATAATGAACTGTCCGCCGTGGATTTCATAGCACAGTTAACGGCAACTGACGATGTCGATTCAAATAACTATTTTGAGCTGTCGCCCGAGGAGATGAGTATGAATGCCA
Source organism: Drosophila nigricruria (assembly GCA_037075265.1). NCBI lineage: Eukaryota > Metazoa > Arthropoda > Insecta > Diptera > Drosophilidae > Drosophila > Drosophila nigricruria. The sequence goes on from JBAMCI010000045.1 coordinate 2,080,603, forward strand.
AATTTGGCTGCTCCCTACCCTCAACTCCACCTACACAAATTACAAAGCCGGAGGATGATTTGGCCATTGGCAAGATATTACAAATGCAGGATATGGATATATTGCATGCCACGTTAAATGTGAATGGCAAAGAGCCCAATGTCTTATCAATCAGTCCAAATGCTACAAAATTGGAGAGTAGCGCACGTTCGAAAGATACCGAAATTCCAATCGTTGATAACAATAACGAAGAACAGTCAAGCTCGTCTAAGTTTAAACCTTTGAAGGTAACAACGCCTAAGCATGTGTATACCAATACAAAAAAGAAGACTTCGTTATCGAAGTCCCCAACTTTAGTAGAGCCACAGTCCTCTATGGATGTTATGCCCGAAAAGCAAGTAATTGCAGTGCCTGAAATTAAGGTTCAACTACATGGTGTGGAGGAAAAAAGCCAGATTGCTAAGCCAATTCCTTACAAACCCAAAAAGGGCAAAGTCAATTTGGTGCAACGTAACAAGAAAGCAAATATTTCTAAACCGAATGAGAGCATAGCTAAAGAACAATCTCACGCATCTGAAATGGATATTTCATCCGATGTTACAGAACTGAAAGATGCACATAATATAGTTCAGTCAGCCCAAAATATAATGAATGAAACCCTCGAAGATATGGCGGACAGTAAAAACCAGTCAAAGAACTATTTAAATCCAAACTCAAACAACATAAGTCCAGCTAAAGTGGAAAATAAAATAGAACAGTTAAAGGAAAATGGAAGTGAGAAAGAAATGGTAGCAGATCTGGCATATGGAGATAATGAAGAGGTTAAGGGAGAGTTAAAGGATTCTGTGAATGAAAATTCACAAGAAACAGAAAAAATCAAGGAAAACATCGAAAACTTGGCTAGCACATCAGGTGATAAAATTGTGATCTCAAATAAAACAGAACGTGTGATAACTCAAGATGTTGAAGACGAAAATCAGGTTGTTACTAATCCGGTTCAAGTAAACTCCGCCAAAGAAAGAGACCTATCGCAGCTATATCATCCGCCTAAGGTAACAAAGCTGAAGTCTGGCATATCAAATAAAAAGGATAACCATAATGGTGTAGTCCATGAGGAAAGTACTCCAGCATCTACGTCAGCACCAGCTGTGTCGCTTTTCGATGTTGTCAGGCAAAAGCAACCTCCGCTACAAGGTGAGCCGCAATTACCTTTTAGAAAAACCGAACAAGATAATAAATTAATATCCATGGACAATACGTTTGCAGAAGCATTGGGAATTCATAATCTCGTAACTCACTTGGCAGCAGAGAACGTGGTACCGCATAGCAAGGAGGTCAAGCCAGAGTCGACAGCTAAACCGCCTAGAAAGAAGCTAGTGAAAACGAGACCTGTGCTCACGGTCAAGAGACCTGCTAAAGCTGCCCCACCACAAGCTAAGGCAGTCGTATCCGAGGAAGGAGAATCTCTTCAAGCAATGAAAAGACCACTTCGTGTGGAGAGCAAAACAAATGGGTCTCATCGAGCAAAAACTTCCAGCACCAGCGACGATGATGGTGACTTCTTTCATGGATTCGAAGAGACATCGAGCAGTAAACGCGTCAAGCACTCCAAGGCTAAAGAAACGGACATAAGTGATGATGCCTCACCGGATTATGATGAGACGGAAGAAGAGCCCCACTCGGACATAGAATTGCGTGCCAATAAACAAAAGACTGAATCTGTTGTTAATAATAGTATGAATAATGAAACAATTGAACTGGAAGTAGAGGCAAAGGCCGTAGAGCAAGAAGACCCCGTCCCAACTGAGCCAGTCAAGGAGGAATCTTTGAAAAAAAAAGCGCCCAAGAGAAAATCTAGCACGCAGGACGTGGAGCTCCAAACTAAGCCAAAGCGTAGCCGTAGGAGTACAAAAGGAAAAGATGCAAATAACGAGTCAGAGCCGACAGTAAATGTGGAAAGCTCCGAGTCGAAGGATGTGAAGCTTTCTACAGAAAGTATGGAAATTGAAAAGATTACGGAATCAAATCCGCCGACTGAAATCGTAACGGATCAACCAACTATAGTCAAGAAACGAGGTCGAGGTCGGCCGCCAAAAGCAGCCAAAGTAACTGATACTACTGCGACCGAACAATTAAACTCTTCTATACAATCAGAAGATATGAACAGCAGCTTGCCAACGGCTGTCACATCCACTCCAAATCCGTTCATAACACCGACACCTAAGCGCCGTGGTCGCAAACCCAAACAAATGGAAGGCGTCAATGATACGCCTGAATCCTGCCAGCAGACAAGCGACTACTACATGCGACTGCTGCTCATACGCAACCGATCGCAATTAGAAACCAATGAAGAGTTGCGAGAGGATGGCCGAGGTGAGGGTGATCTACAATGTGGGTTGTGCCTCGTGCGTTGTACCAACGCCACCTGGCAGTCACATCTCGGCGAACACTACGGCGTCGGTTGGCCTATCGAGGAACCAGCTCCGGTATGTATCCTTAAGCCAGCGTAGGTTTATTATTCTAAAATATCTATTGCAGCTGCTCAACCGCAACAGCGTGGCGAAAATGATTAAAATTTATATGGATGCGGGCACGAAGCGATTGAGTTGTCGCTTATGCAAAAGTCAACTGACTACCGCTCTGGGCATGATATTGCACGTTGAAGGCTGTGGTGCTAAGGAGCGCATAGTGTGCGAGAACTGCAAAGGTAGCTACAGCAAGATCTCCTTCCCGACGCATAGTCGCACCTGTTCCAAACGTGTGCAAGTGCAAAATGACGAAGAGCAGGCAGAACCAGAAGTAGAGAGTCCACCAGTTTACAGTAATACAGGTCGCGCCAAGCGCAAGTCCACTTTAAAGTATGTTGAATATACTGTTAAATATATATAACAAAATATATTTAAATGTTCCATTAATAATTTTAGAGCTGAAACTAAGTTGGGGAAAATTGCAAACCAAACAGCAAACGTCAAGGATTCCGACGACGACGTATCCGACTACGAAATTGCCGCGGATAAAGAATCAACTGACGAGGAAGAGTCGGATGGTTCGAATATAAGTGAAGAGCATGCTAAAACACCAAATAGAAAAGAAAAGATTTGTAAGTTGGTTTAAAAATAATATTATTTTTAAAGAATGTTACCAATTATCAATTTTATATATTTTTAATTATAGTATGCAGTCGTATAGATATTAAAAAAGTGATGAAGGAGCGTTATGATTATTTGTAAGTATTAAAAAGTGATGAGAATGCTGAGTGTTTTAATTTTAATAATAAAATATTAATATTTTTCATTAGTACCCAACAGAATTATGCCAAAGCCACTTTGTACCCGCATTTACTGCCCCGCTATGAAAAGCTTTTGCCTGCAGATGCCAAAGAACTGCTGCCATCCATGGAGTCCACTTCCATGCGTTACGCCTATGGCGAAGTGCATGACAACGCCTGGACGCATTTACGGCCACAGGAGGGCTTCAACAAAGAGGGTAATTTAATTTTGATATTCTTATAATTTAGTTATTTACTTACTTTGATTATTATTTCAGATGAATCTGTCTGCTATCTTGGCGCACCTATTAAGGAGCTTGCATGGGTGCCTTTGCCATCGACCGTAACAACACAGTATTTGTTATGCTCCCAACGCAATAAGGTGCTTGGTTATTCCCGTCAATTTAAGGACAAGCCGGAGAAAGCCTTGCTTTTACTGCTCGAATGCAAAATGTCGCCAGGCGATGAGGATAACGTATTTCCACTGCAGATACGACTGCATTATAGTATATGTGTGCCACAGGGACCGGTGCATAGCATAGCATTTATGCCTAGCGGTGGCTACGATGAATCTATAAACCGATTAGGCTTGCTTGCCGTCGGCAGTATATCGGGTGTGGTTATTTATGCGCTGCCATTACGCCTTAAAAACGAGAACGAACAAACGAATAAACAACTAGATGTTATTGTTTTGCAACCGATGCTTAATCTTAGCTTGGATATAGATAATCCAATGCAGGATGCGTGCACTAAAATATGTTGGTCTGACGTAAGAGAACTTTTACAATATCTTAAGCTAAATACGATATTTTAATCTTATTCTTGTACTCTTATTCTAGAGCTCTGGTCATAGTTTGATAGTGAGTGGCTATGCCAGTGGAAACGTGGCATTTTATGATATTTCCGACGACCACGGACTGAATTGCATGGAGCGTGATAATCAACGTTACTGTGTACCCGCAAATTTCTTTTATTTTGGCGAGCGCAATATATATTGTAAATAATACAATTCTATTATAGTATATCTCTATCTAATCTATAATCTTTTCTTAAAGTTCTGGAGCTACATTATGACACGAACGGAGCCCGGTGGCTGGCTGTGGGCACCACGGTGCGTAAACTGTGGATCTATGACATTGCAAACTTATCGCAACCGCTGCCAATTACGGGTGACACCGTGTGCAATATGTATTTGGGCGGCGTTACCTGGCCTCCTTTGTGGGAGACACTGGCCGTTGGTTGCACAGAGGTTTACAAATCTCGTAAGTTTATTTTAATATTTATAAAATACATATTCTTAAATACATATTTTTTATTTTATTTCTAGACTTCCCGCGCTTGATATCGTTAAATCCATCGGGCATTAATTTCAGCCAAGCGACTTTGGATTTGATGTTGACTAGTTCCCGCGCAGTGCATTTCAATTGGGAACAATTGACATTGGTTACAGTGACGGATAACGGAGATGTGGCGTTCTTGTATTGTGATCAATTAAATATGGTACAAAAACGATCGATTGACTCTCGTTCCGTATTGTCAATGGATGTGTGTTGCTTGAGCGGAGCTGCGGAATCCAATTCCGTTAGTCCAGAAGAATTTAAGCAAGACTACGGCCTGCTCCTCAAGCCACTTGAAAATGTTACTCATAAGAAGAAGAAGTCAACTTATATAAACATAAAGAGACGACCAAATTTTGACCTGTTAAATCTAATGCGCCTCAATTGTGTACGATGGAACTGGAATGCTGGTGCACGTAACTGGGTAGCCGTTGGTGCTGAGCATGGCTTACTTCGTATAATCAATTTTGAGGCAAAGAAACAATTTAAATATTTTTGATATACACACTATTGAGATTTTAGTTGTAATAAATAATTATGTTTAATATCTTTTATAAAAGTTACGGTTTATGAAGTTTTGACGCTTTAAAAATATTTTTGGATTAACTTGTAATTATTTATTGGTAGCTGTTATAACAATAGGCAATGAATTGTATATAAAGATATATGTATTTGATATCCTGTAATTGCATTACTGAAAGTATGTAATATATTAATATAATGAAATATATTTATTACATTTATAAATACAAATTCGAATATAAAACATAAACATTGAAATTCTTTCAGACTTTTATATAAATTTATATAGAATAATGTTTTAATTACTGTTTTTACGCATTTAATTGGAATGTAGGAGTATTTGTGACTATCTAACACGATTAAAGAAAATCTAATGCACTTGTTAAATTGGATTAACAGAAAATGTCAATCAATATTAGAATGAATGAACAAGTAGCAGGAGAGCAGGAACAATACACACATTTTGTATTTCATTTTGTATTTTGTAGCCTTAGCTTTGTCACACCGAAAATATTGAAACAAAAAATCCGTAAATTATTGAAAAATATAAATTTTGTAATCGACAAACTCTGGATATTTCAAAATTCGATAAATAATAAAATTGTATATTTTAATCCTGCAAAGAAGACGTCAAAAGGGCTGTTGTTATGGATATACAAAGTCAACAAAATGATTATAATGTTGATCCACGCACGTTGGAGGATTATCATCGACGATTAACACGTTTGCTGGAGCGTATGGAGCGACTGGAAGCATCCTTGGACTCAATTCCTTTGGTCTCTCGTGCTAACAACTTGTATATTGAAGAGGACGATATGCTAGAGGAGAATACTAACGATGAGGAACAGTCTAAAGAAGATAAAGATGTCGAGACTGAGATAAACGAATTAATCGAGAAAGAACAAGAGAACAAATGCCAGGAAACAGAGAATCCTATGAACAATTAATTTAGCTAAGCTGCATGGAGTATCTGATATAATGGTATTAAAAACGGCAAAATTTTTATTTACAACATTCATATATATATATTTCATATATTTCTCACTACATTTGATCTGCATTATATATGGTACTCAATATTAATATAAATATATTTATATATTAAATTTACATCAATATTTGCAAAATGAATGCAGATGCATTAACAATGATATAACGCTTTATTGTTGAGCTTTTTGATAAGTAGCGATCGCGATTGAATATTTGTATTTTGTAATGCTTGCGATTCGAAATGTTTGATATCAAATAATGTTAAAAATAATATATATATATATAAAATGTTAGAAAACCGTTTAGTAAATAAATATGTTGGCAAAATGCGTGGCTTAAAACTAAACAGGCTAAAAATGCTTATATAAAAAAAAAACTGAATGTTTCGAATAACACACGGAACAGGTTTCGATATACCTAAATACAGACACACCAAGTGAGGCTACACAATCATTTTATGAGTAATTTTTTATTGTGTAAGTCCTCGTGCTTATGCGTACGATTTATAGTTACTGTTGATATCTATTGTCTTTTCTATGGACCACTCGAAGGTAGCAGTTAACATAAATTGCGATAGTTGCGATAGTATGGCATGTGGCGGCTGAGCTAGGAGTGCTTTAATTCAAGAGAGCCCTAACATATCTGCCTATTATGCACTTGACCTTCAGTCTTCATTCTTAGTACTCTTTCTTCCTTACTGTCTTTCTTTCGTTATATCTTTTAGCTGTGCCAATGTAACTGATTTTACACATTAAATTTTCAACAAATTCATCAATTGCAAAACGGAACTTGACTTTTCACTTAACATAAAGTTACATATAAATAAAATAAAAAATCGTAAAATTTAACAGAGCTCAAGATGATTTACTTCGGTTCAGCATTCGCTGGCTGCATTGTGGACGCATTTCGGTTGCCTGCCAATTCCTGTTGAATCTCGTTCAGGCTCTTGCCCTTCGTCTCGGGCACAGCCAAGAAGACGAAGACTACACCAACAATGGTAACGCCAGCGAACAACCAGAAGGTGCCACCAGTGCCCAATGATTGGTTAAGATTCTTAAACGTTTTTGTCACTATGAAGGCGAGCACCCAGTTGGTGGTGCCCGCAATAGAGCCGGCAAAGCCCTTGATATCGGTGGCAAAAAGCTCGCCCATCATCAACCATGGCACCGGGCCATAGCCAATCGAGAACATGATCATGAAAATGCACAGACTGCCCACGGGCAACCAACCCAAATTGTCCACACTATGCGGATCCTGATCTTTCATATAGAAGTACACGCCAATTGCGATGGTTGACAGCGCCATAACAGCACCCGAGGCAAGCAACAGAATGCGACGTCCCAGCTTATCCACCACCATGGTGGATACAAAGGTGGCCACCACTTGCATTACACCAATCAGAATTGTAGACATGCTTGCGCTTATTCCAGTGTTGGCATCCTGTTGAAAAAAAAATACATTAGAAATGTGATCATCCATAATCGATCATTAAGAGATGAGCACTTACATCAAAGATGGCCTCCGAGTAGAAAATGACAGCGTTAATACCGCTCAGCTGCTGGAAGAACATCAGGCCCAAGCTGATGCACAATGCCTTGATGGTAACGGGACGGCCTAAGGCTGCCAAGACATTCACCTTGTTGTTACGGATATCGCGTTCGGTCTGATGTAGTTCCTCCATTTCAGGTGAATAATCGTATTCCGTGCCACGCAGCCATTGAATAGATTTCACGGCGGCATCTGAGCGATTCTTTGAAACCTGTTGCAGAAAGAAAAATATACATTAATAAATTCAATAAATAAATAATAATACAATTTATATTGCATATCAAGCACCATCTTCAACTTACCAAATATGTGGGAGATTCCGGCATGAAGAAGAATATAATGCCAAAGATAATGGGCAAAAGTCCGCACACGATGCTCATCCAGAAGACGCTTAGACCAGCACCAATGCCATACACAAACAGTATACCAATTGTGATCATAAGCTGAAAGAAGCTGCCAAGTGTGCCGCGAATGTCCTTTTGGGCAATTTCGCCCGTGTACATGGGTGCAGTTACGCAGAAGGCACCGCCAGCGATACCCAGAATGAAGCGTGCAATGTACATCATGATTACGTTCTGTGCCCAGATCAGCAACGCCCAGCCCACTACGAAGGGTGCAACGAGTAGCAGCATTGTCCATTTGCGTCCAATGAAATTGATGAGGAAGCCAATCGGGATGCACACACAGGCGGCACCCAGGGTCATAAACGAACTGACCCACGAGTATTGCTCAGAGCTCACATCAAAATCGTAGGCAGTGCCTTCCTTAACGATGCCCGTCTCTGCCGGCGAAGTCCAGCCGAGCAGGGTACCGGCTGCAAAAGCACCGCCAGCTGCTGCCAGAGCGGCAACATATTGCGGCAAGGTCTTCGACCTGTTCTCGGTGGACGTGTGCACCATTCCGCCAAGTAGATTTTCCTGATCCTGCAAGTCAGTGAAAAACAAGAAAAGCGTGTTCAGTATTAGGACACTTGACTGTTCGGCTAACTAACAAGAACTGCAATCGAAGCGTATCATCACATAAGTCTAATCGCGCCGACAATAAGTAAGCCGTGATAATGCCCACCACCAGCGATTACGGACTTTATTGCGGCACTATAATGAGTCTAGTTCATGCTAAAGAGAAATTCCCAAATGTTCCAAGTTAAAATTGTTTGGCCAACGAACTCGGGATATAGTTTAACTAGTTAGAGAAATTTGTTCTTCATGGGTGGCTATCAAATGCTTATTGACAAGGTCAAAGGCTTAATGGCAAAACCATTTACCATTTGCTAAGAATTCATAGGTCTTGATAGGTTTATTTACCATATTGATAAGCTCAAGTGTTAACTTCCTGCATTATAATATTTATTTTGCTGTAGCTATGCCTAGTTAGTACCAATAGAAAGAAATTTATGTATTCATATTTGAGGATATGCGTCACTGATAGGTTTTATAGCCATTCTACAAAATCGTGCATCGAGAAACTGTGATGGAATGTTGAAGATTAGATATGCGACAAACCACTTAATTAGTGCCTTGCCATTCGCTCATATCAACGATATTAATCGGAAGTATGAGCATATATATATGTATATGTGATAAGATTTAAGATTATAATAAGAGCAGCTATACAACTTTTTCAATTTGTAACTGATATGATAATATAGATAATATAATTTATATATTCCTTACTCACATCAAAATTTTCACACTTTATCCTATCAAACCCAACTTTGAAATGAATTGATATAATTTGCAACTTGTAATGAACTTAATACAATAAATCAATGTAAATTTAATTATAAATAATTAACTTCAAATATTATTAATTTATTGCATATGTGCATTTGGCATTGGCTGCGCAGCTTAGTGAAGCGGCACCAATTAAAAATTTTGTTGCCTTGGCCATGGCACGCTCCGTGGCCATAAACTATATTCCACGATAGATACATACATATGTCTCAATACGAAAGTAGTTAGTGTTATCGCGTGTCGAATCAATATGGCAAGTACCTAGATACTACGTATAAATATGTACCAATAACATATGTGAGGAATTGCTATAATTCTGCTAATTAATTAACGCTAATTCAACCAAAATTTTATTATTCATAAAAGCGCTGTAAGTTAATGAAATTGTGGCTATAAGCTTATCGGAGACCAAATGATAATATTCAACTAACTAGATCTTGATTACGTAGACTGGTATATACTCAAAAAAATATTAGAGAAATAATTAATACAACTTAAAAAAATCTTTACTTCATATATGTTTATGATTTAAAAACTTAAAAAAAATAAAAGAATTTTTTAAACAACTTTATTTACTATTTCAATGTATTTTTAGCTTGAAACTGATCAGAAAATATTAAAAAAATTGTTTAAATTCTTTAAATTTTATTCATTTATGATTGATGTCTAATGCAATATATGTTTGGCTTATAGCTTATGCTCAAAATATTTAGCTAAGTCAATTAACGTTTAATTTATTATATTTTATTATTATTATTATAATTATCTATTGATATTTTAAAGCTTATATCAAATATATCAAATTTTTTTTCTGTGTACGCACTCATTCCAGTTTTTTGGCCAGATATTAAATGCATTTATATAGCTAAGTGCTTTTCATGCTCCTTTCCTTTCTCTTGCTGACTTTTCTTTTTGCCATTTACTTTATCTCATTTTACCGCCCACTCACACACAGAATGTGCTGCGGCAATCACTGTTGCCCCCACCCATACATGCTCGTATATCCAATCAAAGCCCACATTGGTGCAGCTTTGTGACTACAAATGCACTTCCGCACATGGCAAATGCTGGCCGAGAGTTGCGTTACCCAACCGGTAACCGAGAAGAGGCGCGCCCACGCCACCTCCTGCTTGTGGCTGGGACACACCTCCAGCTGGGCAGAAAGTCTGCATTGAAATCGATATTTGCGACGCCGTTGGCGTTGTTTATGTGGTCACTGTGACTGCCTCGGCTGCTGCTGCTGCCAATGTGCGCAACTATATTTAGATTTACGTTGGCAGTCAACCGAGCCAATAACTTGTTGGCGCCCACGCATTAACGACGAACGCTTGAAGCTTTAAGCCGGTCAGGACAATAGCTAAGCGAACGCCAAATGTCATTGTCATCGTTGGCCAAGTCCAAGTTCATTTCAATGTCAGGCACTACGCATTTGTGCCAGCGACATTTATTAGGAAATAACTGAAATTGCATTTGGAAGCCAAGAATTTCCATTAACATATTTCTAGCCCGACTATCAAAGCAATAAACTGGTTTCCTTTAACTATTCTAAAGCTATAAAAAATAATCTGATGAATTCCCCCAGCCTCTGATATGCAGGTATGTGAAGAAACCCATAATAAAGATTAAATTTTATTTATCAAGACTTTGTGCATAATAAATTTATATATATTTAATGCAGAAAAGAAATTCCTTCCTTATTTTCTGGATATTTTTAAACGTATGAGAATTTAATACTATGTATTCAAATGAGCTATACAGGGTGTCGTTTTTTTGTGCTTTATATAACAATGTCTTTGTAATTGGTTTTACAGGTGAATCGCATTGAATAAACGATTGAATTTGTTTAACTCAAAAAATATTTATTCAAATTCAACAAATCATATATTTTTGCTAATTTGTTTGCCTTTGTTGTCTCTTTTTACGCCGTATCTTGTTAGGCTTATCAGTTAATTGGCTAAGAGGTGCATAAATATTTCATAACTTTCCAATTTTATATATTTTTGTATGCTATGTTGGCCAAGGTCACTAAATGAAGACCAGCAAAATAGCTCATCAACAACTGAATCCACTTCTTTTTTTAAAGCAATTTAGCCAAAAAAAAAAATAATATGATAAGAGGTTTTCGTCAAATTGAGGGGGCGTACAAATCGATATATATATTATATATAATTTAATGCGTAATTTATAATTATAATAAACTTGATGTACGCTAGCAGAAATAAATTGTTAAAAAAAAAATTAAAAATCAAAATTGATATTTAATTTCAGACCCGTTCCAGAGAACGCTTTGAATGAATTGACAATTTTCACGGTCACAAATCGTAAGCCGGTTTACGATTTCAGGGAATTAAAGCATAAAACTTATAAATTCTGGCTCTGGAATGTTGAAAGTTGTTCATATATATAAATATAACGTACTCTTCCTAAATACAACTTTAATTTGTTGAACTAGTTTCGTAGATAAGAGAGAATATTGTTTTCTGCTTTTTATCATATCTTATTTCGGTTTCGTTTTGATGACTAAGAAAATGCTCTAAATTTGGTATGGTATCTGTTTAAATTCTCTTGAGAGACCTTTTACTAAACACACATTAAAGATTGTTTGCCCTGGCCAAACAATTCAAGCCAGTTTCGTTTCACACACCGCTAATTGGGCGCGCCGTGGTACTTTAATTTTTTTTCCGTACCTTTGTCAAGGTCAAACCTAGATACATACACTTACACAGCTAGAGTTATTTAAATTATTGGGGTTTTTAGTACCAGCACCAGTTAGATAATTTGTATAAAATCTTAATTGGGCCTACTTTAGGTCTGGCATTGGCATTGGCACTGTCATTGACATTGACTGGGGTCTTGATGATTTTTACCGCTTGCCGGGAACCATATTTGGCACCGTTCTCATTGGCCTCCAGCAGGTGGGAGCTCTCCTCGTTGCTGACACCGGGCTTTTTGATGGGCTCTTCGCCGCTTGAGTTACTGGATGATGCGGTTGACATGTTGCTCTAAATTATTATCTCTTGTATAACTGATATTTTTCGTGTATATTGTCACTGGTTGTTTAAACAAATGCAAAGATCGTTTTCGTTTTCGTTTTTGATGTGTATTATGTCACTTGTGGATATGTTTAGTATTCAACGCGTTGTTTTTAATTGCTTAAGTTGTGAAGTTCATTTTATGTTTTTATTTATTTTTTCTTTTGTTTTTTTTTTTCCTCTAATGTGTGTTTTTTCCCGCTTAGCTGTGCATTTTTCACTGCTCGTTTGTTGAATAATACGTGCGCGTTTCAATGTCCTTTGGCAGTTTGTCCTTTAACACAACGGGCCCACCCACGTAGCCACATAGAATACTTTTATGCGCACGCGCAATGCTTAGCAAACATGTTGCTGTTCACGAACTGCACTTGAGACTATAGCCAAGATAAACATTCAGCTTCAGCTGAGCCGCGTTTTTTGAATATGAACAGACAGTTCGTTAGGTCGCTTGTCTCTATCTGTATCTCTTAACTGCACGCAGCGACTGTTTGATGGCAAATGACGCGCCAAAATATAAAATAAAACCAGCCACGCCGGGCTCTGTACTGGATGTGGACTCTCGCTCTTTCCCACTCTCTAGCACTCTCAGTCTTCGACTCTCTCTCACGCTGTCTTGTCCGCTCTCAGTGCGTCTGCCGGAGACGCTCTCCCAGCGACAATGCTGTCCGCCATGGGGTGGCCATCGACGCTTTCGAGGCTATTGACTTGCAGCGGCAACAGAAACTGGAAATTGTGTGCGTTGTTTCCTTTTCGCTTTTTGTTCTACTTCAGGTTGCTGTCAGCATTTGCATCGCCAGCAACAACAATAACAATTGAGAAGTGCATTCTATAGTCTACACGAATGCACTGCTTTCAGATTTCTGTTACAGCTGCGTTACGAGGCAAACGATCCTCTGTGTCGTGCAGATTGTGACCTTAATTGGTTTACATTCAGTTACAGCTTATTGGCTACTCTATATAAATATGTATCCTTTATAGGACTGTTAAGTAAAATCAAGTACACAATTGATCCCATGCATAAATCAATTACAAAAGATTTCCTGCTCAATCAAGATCATTTTAAATACAGTAATTGATATCAAAGGATTGTTTATTTTTTTTGTAATAATTACTTTTAACAAACTTGTTAAACATTTTATATATGAATATATAATAAATATATAATATAATTATAATATAAATTAGAGTATTTCTGTACATTCTATAATATAGTATTGAGTACATTCTATATGGTTAATAAACTGATTTTCTCCCCATAATATACTCGCAAATCTTTAATATACAACGAAATATTGTTTACAATTATTTAATTTATGCATTTTTTTCATTTTTTATTTATGCAATTAACAAATTCAGGCCAATCTGTTTGCATATTTTGGTAAACACGGAATTGTCGTACGACAAAGGCGAAATTTACATTTTCCAATTCTCCAAATAACTTGTAGCTATATAGTACATGTATATATCTATATATGTATATGAGGTATTTACACTATATATATATATATATATGTATATATAGATGCACACAGTGTAAATAAGCCAGCAGTTGCATTTCCATATGCATACACGCGCACACACACAGCTCCAGGTGCTTGCCTATTCCACATTGTTTACACACGATACGAAAATGCTATAGAGAATTTTCTTATATAGTATATCATATACTTCGATAAAGGCGCTCATTCTTGTTTGGTTTCAGTCTTCAAGTAATGCGTCGCTCTTTACGCACCAGCGCATTCGCTCAATGGATCACGTTTGTCTTTCTGACACTTGAGAAAAGCAGGCATTATAGATCCCCCAAAGAATATGCGGTAATGAATCAATGAGTGCATCCACATTTGTGTGAGTAAACACGAGTGTTTTTGTCTACATACATTCGAATAGAAATTACACTTGCCTCGAAACGTCAAGATGTTTAAATACTTTACTTTGAATACTGAACTATGAGATATCCTATAGAAAATTTAATTATGGCTTATCCATTAAATATTCTATATACTCATAGATATATTTTATTTAAAATGCATATATTTCGTATATAAATTTATATTTTTATATTTATGGATAAATACTTAATATAAATTAAAATATAACATAAAATATGAGTATTATCCCAAAACATAACTCTAGCAATTTCATCCCTTAGCTGCTGCTAGCAAACCGCTGAAGTCGATCAGAATCTAAATTTAGTCTTAAGAACAGCTTGATATGTTAAGTGCTAACATGTGTGCATGTGCATGACTTATTATTAAGATTATGTTATATATATATATACGAATGACTGCAAGACAATGACTCAATACATAAAAAACTACTTTACACTTATTTTCAGTTGAAGTATCTTAAAGATGATACAAGCATTTTATTTTAAATAAAAATCTATTTTTATTATATTCTTTCCTTATCGTTCTATGTTTCAGATAAATATACCCGCATGAGTCAAGTTTCCAGAGTATCGCCACAAATGAATAAACATGACAGTGCTGAAAACGAGTGCTGCTGACGATATGAGTTAGGCAACGAGCACATCATCTACGCAAGTCACATAAATAGAATAAAACAACAACCTACAACAACCGAGGCTAAGAATGTTTATATGATTAATATAAGAAAGGATATCCGGCATACGAATTAGTATAAATCCAACTGAACAGTGTTAAGCTTTTGATTTACTCTGTTTAAATAGTGAATACCCCTGCTCACGTGCAACAACATCTGGGCTAACATAGTTTAGTTGCGTTGCAAGCTGCGGCTCAAATACAACCAAACATTTGGCACGCTTCAAGCTTGGGCCAGGCGCGCAGAGCCCCTAAAAGCATGCTCGCACGTATCTCTTGGTATTGCTGCATAGTGTGTATCTGCTGCTGCTGTGGCTGAACCTATGGGCCATGGCCAGAGTGCCACGCAATGCCAAACTGTGTATGTATACTAATTACGTAGCTCAGGCGACCTACACGCAGAGCATGGTCGAAACTCAAGACCCGCCCATCTCAACAACTGGCCTCCAACGCTCAAGTGTTACGTAAAAAGCTCATTAGGGCAACGAAATAGCTTCAGACTTAGCTGTGACTACGTCAACGCCGGCGACGTCATGCAACTGTATATATTACAGTTACATTTACATATTTATACGTTTGTTGAGTTAGTTGTGCGCGCGTGACGTCACGAGAGCCAAGCCCCAAAACACTTGGCCAATCAGCAAGCGCGAGCGTGCCCCTCTCACTCACACACACGAACACGTTCGCATGCCTATACATAGACACACTACACACATATAGAGAAACTCATACATTTCAAAATTTGAGCTAAAATTTCAGTGCAGCTTTTTTAGTTGCTGTTGGCCCACGCAAATCACGCGATTTCTGTCAGTTCAAGTGCAGTTGTCTGAATTTCGCTGAACTAACACAACATCTTTTTTCACTATGACCTACATTTGAACTTGTGTGGAAACACGCGTCACAATTCGATATATTTTTGTTGTTTTTTTTTTTTTTCTAAAAACTTAAAAATCGATATGCCGCCCTCAGCCTGGCTGTTGGCTGTTGGCTAAGGTATTTACACCTCCGCACGTGCAGCGGCTGATGTGACGTTGCATATGGAACATGAAATTAATTTGGACAAAAGACAAGAATAAAACTTAGACTTGTGTCTGCTAAAATTGTTGAAATAATCGAAATGACCTAATTTAAATACGCAATTAAATAAGAGAAACTTTTATTAATTTTACTCGCATTTCTTTTCTGGACTTCCAATTATTTATGTTAATTTTTATACAATTATCATATACATATACATATAATATAAATATTTATATATAAAAATAATAATATACAAAATAATCGTTCGCATTTGAATTGTAACGCCTAAAGCTGAACTCATGCGTAGCACAAAAGCTCCTACCAAAAGCTCTTAATACAGTTTGAGGGCATTGCTTGGCTGTGCTGTATGCAATGCAGCTCAAACTGTGGATCAGAAGCAATTCATGCCGAACTGTAACAATTTACTTGCTTTTTTTTTGCCTTAAATAAATTCGTGAAACATGTGCCTTGGCTTATTTAACAGCTGAAACCAGCAGCAAAAAATATGTTTTTTTTTTCTCCAAATTAGATAATACAAAAATAAAATATAAATGTGATGTTTACCTATGCAACCAAGCGAATACTTTTAATCTACTTTAGCAGAGTAAATGACGATAAGGCTTTACAAATCAGAAAGTAAACTACATTTATTAAGTGCAGTACCTTGATCAAATCATAAACCAATATGTCCCTAAAATGTCTGAGTTTGTTCATTTTTCATAAGATTAAATATTTGTGGGCAATAGAAACGAAATCAAGAGCAGGCAGGCCATAAGACGCGCTTCGTAATCTTTTCAGTGCTTATCAGCGTAAGCAAAACATGCCACATTGCAGCCACAGACTATCAATACTTGGCATCTTTGTTAAATATAAATATATGTATATATACATGCATATATGTGTAGTATTTATGTACGTAGACATTAGCTATGAGATATTGCACTAATCATTGATGGCTTATCGCTATTTTTTTTTTAATGCCATATCGCATTATGTCATTTGGTGTTATATGCGCCTCTAAATCGCTTTATGACCCTATCGATATCAGTTATTCAGATATGGTGCGCCTATTTTCGGTTATTTATATGTATGCTATATATACTTATATATGTATATGCGTACACTAAATTATTTATGGAGTACATTGTTGATCTCACAGTTGACTGACAGCTCATATAGTGAGTGGTAAATACTCCATCCATTGAGTAAAAAAATACAAAAATACACGCCCACATATAGTAGACGCATAAGCGTACGTTAACTAGTAATTTCCTTATTAGATTCACACAAAATTGAGAATTAATATATGTATGTACATAGTAAACGCGCCAGAGAATAGCATTTACCTAGCTCGGAATTTATAAGTGCCAATTGAGCGCACTTTTGCTCTATTCAAAGTAATCTTTATAGCACTCGTGCAGAGATATATAAAAATAAAAAAATTAGAGACATTGGGACACTCTAGATACTAGCAAGACAAATAAAAGTCGAGTGAGTCAAGAACTTACCTTCAAATAGTAGAAAAACTAAGCGTTTCTATATATGTTTATTTGATAGTAAAGCTAAGTTTATGGCTACAGGGTATCTGTGAGTCAACTCACTGTACCCACTCAATGAATATATATATATATATTTTTTTATTATAATATTCATTTAAAGAGTTTATTAACTTGTTAGCGGCATCAGGGCTTTATAAATAAGTAAACTTGTGGTTTTCCAGTACATAGGGCAGCATAATCTAATATTTGTTCTTGAAATTAATCATTAGCTGTTCTCGACATTAGTCAACCGTGACCTCATGCAAGTTGTTTTGTAAGGCACAATTGCTCAAGTTTAAGTTCATAGACCCAGTTTGTATTTGCCTAAGGAGGATTGTAGAAATCATAAGACACACACATACATTCATTCTATTTAATCTGCAATATATGCTGAGCTATGTACTAATTTGCAGTGATTGCACTTGAGTCCAATTTGCTGGATTTCACGAACTGTTTGGGCAGAGGCGTGTCCAATTCAAGAGGTGCCTGTGTGCATCGCTATCACACGACATTGGCCTAACGTTGACAACAATAATAACTGGCAACGACAAACGACAAACGACTACTGACAACTGACAACGACAAAAGATCAGGCGGGTTATCAATGCCCTGGCGAGAGGCCCGTCTCCGGGATCTTAATTAAATTTAATACTTGCTTGATTCCATTTTTGTTGTTGTATTTTTTGCCTACTTTTCCTTGACGCGCTAACAGGCTGTGCCCCTATTTCTTGGAATATGCTGTAAGGTCTACCGTTCAAGCTGCGTTCAAAGTACGTTTGAGTACATTATGATAAGCTTTTCCTAGCAGTAGTTAAATTCTACATTAGCTCTGTTGATTAGAAGCCTAGACGATTTTAATAGTACTGCATATGTGCCATTAAAGAAGATTAAAAACGTATATAAATACTATATATAAACTATATACTATAAAAGAAGAAGATTAAAAACGTGCCTAACAGATAAGTCGATTTGGCATTGAATATATTATATTAAACAATTAAAACACGTGCTCTCATCAATTTAGAAGAGATACGAAAAGTCGGAACTAGACCTCAACTTGAAGGTTATGCTCCCGTTTTAAGATTTTGCTGTCAAGTTCGACACTCAAGCCCAAGTAGCTGTTGAAATTAAGTGTAATTGATAAAAAGTCTTTTGATAAGTGCTGATCCTTATACCCTGAAGTATACAGTTTTACAATTGCTATCATATCATGGATAGAGGATAGAGAAGCGTGGAGGCAAATCGTGCATCAGGCTGTACTCCGATAGGGGTGTTTTAGCCAATTAATAATAAATAATCATATCATACACTTTATAATTGTATTTTTCTATGTAATTGAAGACTCTATCGCACATATATACTAACTCATAACAGCCTTATCAATTTGTCATTACTAATATGGGCTTCATATATCTCTCAATTCTTATCTAAGTACAACTAACAAATAAGTGTTTATCAATTGATCTGGGGGGGTATATAAAAGGATTACAAATTCAACAACAAATTGTCTAATACTTAATTAGAAATGTTCTATTTTATTAAATGCAATTTTTACTCTAGAGTTTAAGGTGATTTTTTGATTAATTATGATGCTGACATTTGATTTGTAAGATTTGTAAATATATTCCTTTTTTGAAACCCGTTTCATGCCGGACATAGCTAATGTTATTTGTAGCATTTGAAATCGGTTTGTTGTAACTAATTTAGCTTTAATCGTTATTTATCTGTCTCGAACCGTATACAATAATATAATAATAATAGCATCCAACTGTCAACTTCTATAAAACAGTTAGCTTATTGCGTGCTTCCGAACTGCCGTAAGTCATGAAACTCCTCTTAATTACATTTTCCATACATTCAGACGGATATATGAATAATATTTTTGGTGCTTTTTACACATTTGCTCACTCAAACAGCTTCTTATCAATATTGCTTGATAAACAGATTGCTTGAACTTTGCCTTGAGTAATTGAAAAGATTTTGGAACTCATGATTTACTTCCTTTTGAACAAGAACAAGAATCATACAGTCAAGTGCCGGAATAAACAAATATTATAATCGTATTCCAGTTACAAACAAAACACATTCGAATAACGAAAATTTAAAATGAGAACGCGAAAGCCAGATCTTTCAGCACAAGTCATGAGCCATTGACATTTTTAAAGCTTTCTCGGAAACTTCAACAGATGTAAAAATAAACTTAAATTAATTTCATTTGTTTTTTTTTCTCCTTTATTAACAGCAAAAAATAAACATGGAAGTAAATTTTTGAGTTTAAGTAAAAGTGCAAAAAAATAAACAACAATTCAGTGGAGTAATTTATGAATGTTATTGACAAAAAAAAGAGTATACATTTCCCCATTAGTAATATTTTTTATTTTCTAGCAATATTAGTTTAAGTCGTAAAAAAGAGTGTAAGTAAAAGCGCTTTAGTTGTTAGTGCAAAGGCCTAAAAGCAATGATTCATACTTTTCGTTGGCTTTAGGTTTTCCGCTGTAAAAACTTTGCTAAAAGAATCATACTTGCTTAACAATAATATATAAACAAAGCAAATTAATAACAGCAATTCAGACACGTGACTTTCTTTCAGTTTACGTAAAGTATTATCATTCGATTCGACATTTGTTTACAATTTTGTTTCACGTTTGCTCATTGTTTTACATTCAACTGTGATAACAAATACATTGGCGATGCTAATAAATAAGTAAATATTAAAACTATATAATTTTGAAATTCTTATTCGAAAACCAAATAAACAATTTGCACTATATCCCATTTGTACAGCTGTTGACATATTTTCTCTATAATTAAATATATCTCTTCTTTAGATTCTATATTTTAATTTCAGTGTTTTGCATAGGCAATGCGTGGGTGTTGCTGTCTATGTGTCTCCAATACTCACAGAAAAACTTTCATAAGAAATTCTTTTGATCTGCTAATTATACTTTTCCCAGTGGATAAACAATCTATTGAATGACGACATTTATACATATATATATATCTATATATCTAGATATATTTGAACTTGATTTTGAGGATTATAGGAAATGTTGTAGTTAGTGCACTCAGGTGCTATTGCCCTTATCATACACGTGTCTATCTTAGTTTCATTGATTAAAAGTCAATCAAACCTGAACTTATTGCCAGGTGTAGTGAGTCAACATGGCTAATGGCAAACTGTAACTGTAAAGTGTAACTGTAGCTGGTGCAACTGCAAAAATTGTTTACTAATTGCCTGTGAAAATGATTTGACGTCATTTGGATACTATTGAACTGCGACAGCCACGCCCAGCTGCCAGCCCCCATCGCTCACACTCACCTGCCATTTGCATAGTGAGCACGTGAGTTGCTTTTAGCAGAACATCGTTTTGAGATTTCCCGGCCGCTGATATTTATATAAAACAAAAGCCACGAAGTTCATTAAAAATGCATTCGCATTTCCTATATGTGAGTTCCCTTATTGTAGGCGCATCATTAATTACAGTTATTTATCTAATTTACACTGCGTTTTAATTATTAATTGTTCAGTTGCTTTTCGATTTCATGCTGCTCATAAGGCGCAATATATATTGCTGTCATTTAACTTACAGAGTAAGTCTTAAAACATCTTATCGTAACAATTTCATTTCCATTTACCCAATTGGATCTGTGAAAGAAGTTGTGTACAGGTAGAACTGCACGTACATGAGACATATGTTCGGTTCCATTCATTGCCAAGACTTGCTTATCAGTATTATACCTTACTTTAATAAAAAATCTTGATTAAAACATTTCGAAAATTTATAGGCCTTATCAAGCGACAGCTAAACGAAATCCAAATCAAAAAATTGCTATAACATGTACACGAAAACCCGAAATACGTGATTCTGTATCAGTTTAGGAAAGTAGAGTTTTGTTTAATTTAAATACCATAAAAAATTAGCTCTGGCTTAACGTGCTGGGCAAACGCATATATTACAAATGTATATATATATATATATATTTATTTATATATATTATATATGTTTATAAGTATCACAAAGCTGGGGTTTTTTTTTTTTTTGGTTTCGGAAACATCATTCTACTTAATTGCTAACTGGAATTCCAGACGTATAATATTTGCCTATCTACTTTTATTTGCCTGTTCTGAAAGGTGGGAAATATGCGCAGTAACTTTTCTAAAAAAAGAAACTCAAGTTCTATAGGTAAATCTTGTTTAGTTTGAGATGTGATTTAGTTAGATTTATAATATGTCGGATGATATTTATTTGTATATCATGTAAGCTCATGTAGTAGTTATGAATCAATTTGTTTTTTCGCATAAGCTTGACGACGGGCACGTTCCAATGTCTCGCCAAAAATTTAAGCTGAGTTCAGCGATGTTTTCGAGTTGGACCCTAATGTAACACGCTGCCATTTAATATTGTTCAGTTCCAGACTGCATGTAGCGCTCAATGGTCATTGCTCATGGGAATTTCTTGCCAATAATGGGTTATCAAAAAGCCCATTTCATCTAATCTCAGTATATGGATTTTTTTTTTGTGGTTTTGGTTTTGCAATTGTGAGAAGGAACATAAATATTTTTTAAATTACCCAATTTTGAATGGTTTAAAATTTAAAATCTAAATTTTCCATATAATTTAATAAAAAATAATTAAATTTCTATTTTAATTGCTTTCTATTTGCTTTAGTAATCGTCGCTTAACAGCGCATAAAGCTACTGTTAATTTGTTTAGTCGCTTGCATCGCTTGTACTTATTGTATTACTCTTTTGTCTCTGTTTGCACTAACGGAACAATTGTCTAATCTATTATCCGGTATGCGTTAAACACAGCTTGTCAAACTGTACAAATGCCGGCGAGAACTTACCGAAAAAAGAAAACAAAAACAAACACGAGCTTCCTCTGCTTGTCGTCAGCAGCTTCCAGCAGAAACTTTGAACTTGAGTCGTCCTTCCTGGAGGCTGAGTATGTAGTCCAGCACGCGGCGAAGAGAAAGTGCACTTAATTATATTAAAATATGCGACGAAAGGGCACACAGCGCAGACAAAATTACAGTTTGCTTTTTGTCTTTTCTCTTATTTTTACAAAACAGTTCACTGACGATTGGAGGAGAACACAAGCAGACACGCACACACACTAAGACCTATGTAATGGACATGGACATGGACGAAATCTGTTCTGGCTGCTGGTCTTTCGGCTCGTCGCCCGTTTTAGTAACCGCGCGCGACGAATTCGCTAAAACAACTGATATCGTTGATATGGCGGGCGTCCGTTGTTGGGTAAGTAGCTCAACAGAATTTTACGGTGAGGCGACAGCGCACAGTGTTACGAACTGCGCAAGTTGGCAGTCAAAAAGTACGAAGCTTATCTATCATAGCGATTTGTAGAAACTGTTTTTGCTTTGCCTTGACCGTTTGGAAATAAATTTTATAAAATGAGAATTGCCGACAGTAAATTTAAGCTTTATATTTAAATAAGCATTTATTTTTAAATTCTTTTCTTTTTTTTCTTTGTGAAAAGCTCACCACTGTGAACACATTCAAAGACAGAAGCCGTGATGCTGCCTGCGTCAAAGCGGGAAAATTACGTTTATTTTTGTTAAACTTTGTTGTTATTTAATCTCAATGCTGGGTTTTAACTAATCGAATAACAAAATGTGGACAGAAAAGCGCGCATGACGTCAAATGTGGAATGAGAAAGGAATTAAATCTACGATATTTTCGTCATGCCTTTGCACAGGATGTGCGAATATGTGTGGGCTTGAATGACTAAATATATTCATGCATACATGAACGTGTGTGCGCGTGTGTGTGTATGTGTGCAGGGATGCTGTGGCAGACGTTTTGTTTTGAGTGTCCTTGGCAAAGGACGCTCTCATATTTCGTTAAAGCTTACGCAAGAATCGTAAGCTTCTCACGTAATTGCAGAGCAGTTGCGAATTTTTGACGAGACGAGGATAAAAGGCATCATTTTAGGGATAAGCAAATTATTATTGAGATTTTTTTTTTGTATAGACTCCTACGCTTGGGCTTTATGTCTTGTAATTGGCGATTAAAAATGAAATTAATACTTTTGAACACAACAGATTTTCGTATAAGGACTCAATTTTACGTCATAGCAGCTATGTGATATAGTAATCCGATCTGAACAACACTTACTGGCTGAAATAGAAAGAGACCATTAAATATTATAATATCTATATCATATGATGACAAACAACTTTTACTATAATTTTTTGAGTGATTCCGACTTTGGAAAGAGTCTCTTACGTTCGCTTCTCAAACTCTTACAGGTTATTTTAAAAAGTTGTGTTACCAGGTAAATATAGCATAAAATTTATTGGTTCGTTATTTCATTAAAAGCAATTTTAGCAACATTTGTTTGTTGTCCTTACATCATGTGCATTATGTATTCAGTATATTTGTGTACATATTCAATTTGCTTACACATTACGTTCTAATTGTTAAAATAATTGAAACGGTAGTTCTTTGTTGTTGTTGTAATAATTGTTGTTTAAGTGTAGCTTAAATTAACTACAAGTTCCTACGTTTAGAAAACTGGTCTCATTTATGTGATTGCAACAATCACATTTTTGGTTAACATGTCACTTGGCGCTCATTCCTTACCACTAGGCATACAATAGTCGTAACTTAGTTAAAGCCTTAAATTGTTCTTGTTTTTGTTGTTAACGCCTGCGATTTACTGTGCCTTGGCTGCATTCGCATCCATAGGTTCGTCGGTGAAACCACAGAATGTCCACTTTGACTGCTCAGACTTGAAAAGATTTGTATATTTTGTGAGAATATCTGCTAGGTCATCGTTGCTCTTTAACTCAAGCGACTTGGACAACATTCCACGTAAGTAGCTGGAAATGCTGTCTATGTCCACGCCATGGGGATGCAGTACCAAATAGGCGGACGTCAACGCTATGATCTTCGCTTCAAAAAGCGCCAGTGACATTAACTCGCTCTGCAAAAGAGAATAAGAAGTTAAATGAAACAAGTATGCATACATCAATGCAATCACATTAGGACCTACTTTTTGTGTGGCCAATGGTTCATCATTTGTTTGCACTACAGTTTCCACATTATCAGACTTTACACTTTCATCGGCTTTGGGCAATTGATTGGCTTCATCAGTAGTTCTCATTGGCTCCGAAGCTGCTTCCAGCTTCTCATCATCCTCGATCTCATGAATCTCGACAACGCCGCTTTGATGCTCGATAATGCGTACATCATCGTCCACTTTATCAATATCTATTATTTCTAATTCTATTGCATCTTCTTTCTTGGCAGCTGCTCTGAGATCATCAGCATTTCTACTGCACGAGTCACCGCTGCTGTATTCGGCATTGGAAGCAATCGAAGCACTGGTGCTGTATGCTTCCCTGTCTTTTAGCTTATCCGCAGTCTCCTTTATTTTTGTCTTAAGTAGCAGCTGTTTGACGCCCGCCTCTTTGAGATTCCGTTCCAGCTGCTCAATGGTTTTACAGTCTTTTTGCTCGCGCAGCTTCGTTTGCAGCAACTGTGTCTGCATGTTGCGTATTGTCTCTTGCAACACCTTGATTTGCTTTTCGCGCTGCAGACAGTCGCTGCGCTCCACTGACATCTCATTACGAATGGCCTCTAATTGACAACGTAGCGAGTCATTCTCATCCTGAAAAGGAAAGTCAATAATCAAATAAAGGCACGATAATAACTCAATTGATTCCACTTACTTTCAGTCCATCGCTGTCGTAGCGAGTACGCTTGCTGCGCTTCTCGTAGTCGCGCTCGTCATCTGAGATTTCCATTTCATCATCGTCGATTTGGACCGTGCGCAGTTCCTGCATGGCATTTCAAAATGTTTGATTTGATCGTTAAATAGTTATAAAATACAGTTGTAACATATTTTGTTGCATAACCAGTGTTTACGATGGTAATTTCTATAGCCTAAATATAATAATTTGTTTTGTATATTGAAAATGCATCATACAATTCTCATTTGGCTCTTCGTTCTGTTTCGGTCCGCTTACTTACCTCGCCACATTCAATAAGTTCTGTTTAAGTTAATTTAAATTGTTTTTATTATGTTTCTGTATACTTATTATTTGCATGTAACATGTTAAATGTTGCACAATGAGTTTTATCATATATATATGTATATATGTTTAGGTTTTACTGTTTACCAACGCAAACGCACAGCCAATCGAACTCAGTAAGTGCCTTAGAAACTTGCAAAATTTTAGCTATAAATGAATTATTTGTGTTTCAAATTATTCGCAAATTGAATAAATATAACACAAGTCCTTTGGCATTCGGCTACAAGTTACTTTTTAAGTTTTAATTAGAAATCGAAAGCTTATCGAAAACGTTATGCAAATGGTTAGTTAATTTATCATTGATAAGGAAAGAAATATTGCTATCAATTGTGCCAAATTTTTAATATTACAAATATAATTCTTAAATATGAAAAGCAGATGAGAGTACTTGATAAACCTGAAAAAGGGAAACTGTTCCATAAGATCATAAAATATCTATGATTTAATATATTATATTAGACAAGGATTAAATTTAAAAAAAATATTTTGGAGAACAGTTTTCCTTGATTGCAATTTCAATTATTTACAAAAATAATATATATGATTCTAAATATTAATGACAAATATATAAAGAGACTAAAAAACAACAAAAATAATAAACATGACGTCAACAAATATGTGAATTTTGATTATCAACATATTTGAGAGGAATTTATAGAGAGAGAGGTACGCAAAATATGAGGTGTTAAAAATTTCGAGAGTCAATCGATCGAATTATCAAGATTTTAATTAAAATGAACAATGCAAACAATACAACATGAATGAATAAATTCCAAGTTGGAAAGCAATATGATACTATGTACAGAAGCCAACATGCAGAACAGATACAAAAGGGTGATAACAAAGGTACTAATTGAAATTTTAAGACTAGTAATACTGGCAGAACAATAAGAACAGGCACGAATACCACATGTAGGATGTGTTTAAAACGATATCTTCATCAGCTGAACTTGCCGTAATACATTCTTTGAACAATTTTGTACGTACCGTCGCTAATTTCTTCCATTGGTCGATGTTTTTTCTTTGGGCTTTGGTGAAATGGTCCCAAACCTTCTTGTGACTAGCGGCATTGAACACTTTTTCAATCTGAGTGACTGAACAATAATGCAATAATATATAATAATATTAAGGGAGGACAGAGGGTAGATATTTTTGTTTTTTTTTTTTTTTGGGTTTTGTTTGGATTGATTCTTCACCGTTTAACTAGTCTGTGGTTTCTAATAAAATCAATGGAAAATTATAAGTAGAACAAAACTACTTAAGAGTCCCTCGTATAATATAACATAATATTTTGTATAGTTTATATATAGTACAGTCTAAAAATATTGTACAACAGCTTGTTACCTACATATGTTTATGTATATATATTTATATATATATAATATATTCAAAGACTTCGATTGCAGTTAGTTGTTAGTTGTTTTCTACAGACAGCCAGAAAGGCGGTTGGTGTCTGGTCCGAGGGCTTTATCGTATATGTCTGTTTGGTTTACAAACCTTTGGCCTGGGCTTACACTTCACATATATCTATTCATATGTTAAGTCTTCAGACTTGGCGTACAGTCAGATACAGTGGAATGAGTTACTGCACAGTGGCTTCAAAAAACGATGTTGCGATCAAAATGTAATTACTATCGCAGTCGTAGCACTTACTAGTAGAGAAACATACGTTAAATAATTACGGACTAAGCTTTAAAGGTTTTTTTTTAAAGGTTTTTCGTTTAACTATAAATAAAGAATTAGATAATGCAAAACTGTTTACGCTGGCATTAAAATTCGATTAAGTTTAAAGTCGTCAAGGTGTTAACGACAGAAAATGGTCATGTTCTGTATCAAGTTATAAATCATCTTAATTTGATCACATTGCAATCGAGTTTCGGCCACTGTGCAGCACTGATATGACTGAACTTTTACCTGCAGCTGCTGCTTCTTCTTTTGCTCCTTCGCCTTGTATTTGGTCTTGTACTTTGAGAGCAAATTTTAGACAGTGAATTCTTGTATGTGGAATTGGTTTTATATTCGCTTTTGAGAGTACGATGACTAAATTGCTAGAATAGTGTGGGTGTGTAAGCGTGTGTGTGTTCTGTTTAAGTGTATTTTGTATTCGATTGATTGTTCATGATACAGAGGCTAGACGCTAACCGGGGCGCAACAAAAACAGAAAAAAAATTTAAAAGGAGCGCACCTAAAACCCATCTAAAGCTACAAACTAAGACTTTCAAAATGTGCCACTTACATTGTGTTGACATGGTGCCCATTTGTTTGCGATAACATTCGCGCGCCTTGCGCAGATCCTCCTCGAGCTGCTGCTTATCCGTATGCAGCCGCCGCACATGCGCATGTGTGCTTTGGATCATGGAGTAAAAGACGTTCGCATTGCGCTTGGTGCAGTCGCCACGTTCCAGCCAGGCGGTTATGGTCTGGATGGCCTTCACGAACGTTTCATTATTACGCAGATGCTCCGCCACTGCGGTGGCCTCATGATCCGTATAATGTGGTATTGGTGGCGGCGATTGCGAACGCATGCGATCCAGCGACATGCGTTCCCGATGGCGCTGCTCCCTCTGTAATTGACGCTGTTTACATTCATAGTCGTATTGATCATCTCGCGCCTGAGCGTAGTCCACATGCAGGCGCCCAAAATTGGGCGGCTCATTTTGGCTCGAGATGCGTAGTCGGTAGCCCGATAAGTAAATGGCACGATCTATGGCTGTCTCATGGCGGTAGCGTATATGGCAAAAGTTCTTCTTAGACATTCGAAGTGTGGTGATCTCGCCACACGACTCAAATATCTCTCGAATAACGTCTTCGGTAATGTTCTCTGGCAAGCCACCCACAAACACAGTACGACAGCCGGGTGGACGTTCGCGTATGGTAGGTGGCGGCGCATTCGGATTGGGTGGAAACAATACGCAGTTCTTGGTCTTGATCACCTCTTTTAAGCCAGCAGCATTGGTTGAGCCATCTATAGGGCAATTAGAAAAATATATTAGACTACAAACGATATGTAATAGAATCAAATACTTGCCAGCTGCTAAAGTACCATCCATACCCGGTCCTGCAACATCGGATGGCATGCCACCAACTGTCGTTGCGGCCACGTAGCCTGCAGCTGCATAGTTATGCTGCATTTGTTGCATTGCCGCCATCATCGCCGAGTGATCGAGCAGCATTTGTGCATTAGCATTCGATGCATTGGCCGATGAAGATGTTGTTCCGCTAGGTGTAGTCGCTGCTACAGCAGCTGCAGCACTCTGGGCGGTAGGAAAGTACAAGTAGCCGGGCGGCGTGTGCATCAGACCATTCAAATAAAGCTGCTGCGCCTCCGGCAGCGACAGACCTGAGCCTGGCAATTTATCCACCGGCTTTACAGCTGCCATGGTATCCGTGTTTTCTGGGTCGTTGTCATTTTCCAAATCCATAGGAACGCTGCCCTGTGCGTTGTGCTGCTTTAATTTACCGCTTTTTGTTTTGTTATTTGTTGGGGCGGTTGTTTGTGCCGATACGCCGCCACTGGTGTTTGTTGCTGTGGGCGTGGGCACGCCAACCGCACCGGTCGTAATAGCAGCAGCCAATTGATTAATAAAATTTGGATGATTCTGCAAGTTGACGCCATTTGGCATGCTCCCAAAAACTGGCACTATAACGTCAAAGTTAAAAACAACCGGTAGTATCACAAGTAGATATGAGGAAGGAAAGAAAGAAAAAAATAAAAATAAAAATCAGCTGTTTATCAGACACGAACTAAACAGTAAAGCAAACGACGCAATATGCAAGCACACAAAGCGTAACGTGATAGGTGGTTTGGTATTTTTTTCTATTATGTGTTCTGATTTGTAGTCTGGTCTCTATTTCACACATAACAATAGCTGTTGGCCATTGCTTGAACACAAAACAGTTATAAGTTAACTAGCAATGTATACTTTTATGGTAAAGCATTGACTTACACATATTATCAGCCAGATTTGCATAGTTAAACGCCATTCGAAAATTGTTTTCTATGAACTACACGAAAAATACCATTTTCAGTATTAGAGTAACCATTTAGTTACGATTTTGTTATAGTTGGACACGATTTCCACGCGGTCTGCATTGTAAAAGTATACGTATTGCCTTTTCAATCATTTAAGACTATTTTTAAGCTACTGATTTGTGTTATGAAAACAGTTTAACAAAATTTTTACTCCGTCTGTGCCGTGCAGAGGTTTAGCAGTTTTTTTTTATTGACATGCAGGGCTGCCGTAAATAATTCCATAACCAAAATGTGGTATTTTTTAGGTGTTCCAATGCGGCATCGCCGCACATGTGTACACACTGTTCATGATTCATCAGCTGTCGTTAATTCGAGAAAGTTTAGATTGAAAACAACAGGAAAACACAACGCAGTTTACAATAAATCTTTAAAATTGTTAAAAAAACTATTCAATATGTCGATCAATACGGCACACGCAAATAATGGCGTGCTCATACATGCAGGAGAGTAGTAAGTAAAAGTTCAATTGCAAACTTTTGTTGTGGCTTTTGAAAGCGAAGTCTGACGTCATGTAAAAGTTCAATATTTGATTGTATTTATATTCGTTTGCTAATTTCTAAACGTTGTCTTCATATTTCCTATGGGAATTACACAAAAAAAATTCATTCGTGATATCAATTTTATTATTTATAATATGATATATGATATAATATTGCGAAATTATTTGCCGGAACACGGTTTTTACGTGGGCTTCGCCATATTGTGGAAAACCCAACAGCTGTATACAATTGAAGAATATTCTGTTATTAAAAAATACCTATACCTAATCCAAATGTTCTCCTTTTCTATAGCATTCTGCTGCACAGCGACAGCGTATCAATGGAGTTTTCTGGTCAGGATAATGACTTGTTTAGAAGCTCGAAGCAAGGGCGAGTTTATCTAACGTCTCATCGAATGATTTTCAATAGCAAGAAACCTAGCGATGTAATGCAATCGTTTAGTGCACCTTTTGTAGCTCTTTCGGATGTAAGTATAAAGTTACTTTGCCTTATCTATTTGCCTAATCTATATCTATTTGCATTTTAGGTTGAAATCGAGCAGCCCGTTTTTGGAGCCAACTACATTAAGGGCAAGGTCCGTGCCCAGCCCAATGGCAATTATGTGGGCGAGGTGAAGTTCAAGCTGTACTTCAAGTCAGGCGGAGCCATAGAGTATGGTCAGGCCTTGTTGCGCGCTGCTAAGACCGCTCAAAGCAACTTTCATCGTGGCGGTCTTGCTGGCGATGATCCGCCACCATATGCACCAGCCGGTGCCTGGCATGAGGCTCCACCACCGGCTTACCAGCCGCCACCAGGCTATTATGGCTGGCTGCCGCAACATGATGCCTTCAGTGGACCGGCACCAAACACTGTGTTTATAAGTGACAATCCGCCGCCGTATCCGGGCATTAGTAAGTTTAGTGCAACAGCTTTTCGCCTTCCCATACTCGGCTTTTGTTTTTGTGCTTGCATTTTAATTGGCCAAAAAGTTGCATGTCTATGAGCAACACGCACACGCTTTTTCCAGCACTAAAGCATCTTTGCACAATCCATCTCTTTCTGTATATTTATTAGCACCACCAACAAATCAACCACCACCACGACCGCCGCAGCAGCAGGAGCAGCAAACTGATCCCACTTGGTACGGTTTTTCAGCACCACCAGATCAGCAGCCTCAGCAGCAGCCTGGCTATGGACCTCAAGGTGGTTGGGGAGGCGGCTATGCACAACCGCCGCCGTACGCAGCCTGTAGGCCGGACATTCCGCCATCTGCGCCTTATACTGGACCGCCACCTGTAGTTCCCTATGGTGGCTTCAATCCCAATATACCTGGCGGCTTTATGCAGCCGAATTTTATTCCGCAGCAGCAACCCGGTGGTTATCCTGGTTCTGCTCCACCACAGCAACCAAACGGTTACCCGGGCACTGCTCCTCCACAGCAGCCTCCAGCAAACAGTTCTGCAGCAATGTCTGCCGCCAATGCAGGAGGAAGTAGTGCTACAGCTAATTTCATGGGTTTCAGCCTGCCGCCTGGAAGTGAGTATAAGCCGTAGACTCCCATCATTCATTTTTGTTGTTGTCCATACTAATTGATCACGCCTCACAGCATAAATTTGGACTTATGTCTCAATGAACAACTTGTCAATATCAGCAAGACTTTATCAATTAAACATTCAATGGTTGGTTATATTTTAAGTTTTATTACTTTTCAAATTTATCAATTATTACTTAAAAAAACATTAATATTTGAGTAGGAAACAAAGACAAGTTGAAATTGTTTGTAATCTTCACGATGGATCCTTAGTTATCTTTAGTTATTTCGTGTAGCCTTATCCCTTCATTCAATTAATACGCAGAAATCTAACAAGTTACTAAACTCAAAAACACATTGTCAATTTGGCATCTGAAACAATTTTATTTCTTTACTTATTCCACAGTGTAAACTGCAAATTTTGTGCAAAACTACTTTACCGCAAAGCAAACAAGTAAGATTTCGTAATGGTTATTTTCATTTATACATCACTGAATGTCAGTTGCTTAAATTATCCAACAAAAGCCGAGCCTGTAGTTTCGCAAATTAAGCTTGGTTTTAGTAACTTGTATAACGATTTCTTCTTTCTTCTTTTGATTTTTCCATGCAAACTTTGCAGGAACCAGCAGCACGCAATATTATTATTATCCCAATTGTTATCCAGTTGCAAGAACCTTGTGTTTTATACCAATACCAGTTATATATCCATAAAGAGGACTGTAAGACATTACTGTTTTCCTACAAATTACATTTTCTGTATTTTTTAATATACAAATCAAAATATTAATTGCCTACAAATCTAAATACAGATTCCAAAGAAGCCGAGGCTGCTGCTAGCGCTTATAATACACCCTATAACCAAGGCGGACAACGTGGACCAGGACCTAGCGATATGCCGCCATCATATAATGTGTGTATCCGATATATATTTTTGTATTTAATCAGATTAAAATTTAATACAATTTGTTCGTTTTACAGAACTTGCCACCCAGCTATAGTGATGCCTCGAAGAAGCAACAATAAAACTAGCTTATCAAAATTCAAAAGATATATTTTATAAAACAGACCAAAAGAAAACGGCTCATTCCGATTAGTTAAACACAGAAATGTATCGTAGTTATTAACTCACATCTTTTGATTGAGGTCTGTTTCGGTATGTAAAATAACACAGAATTATTTGAGTAATTAAAGCATTGCTGAGAATAGTATATTCTTGATGCAAGTAAAACAAAATCGTTTGGCAGTGCAATAACAATTTGGCGTAAATTTTATTATATTTTTACACGCTTTAAAGTCGCAATATGTATCGAAAATTTATTAAATAATCATATTGGATGCTGTTTATATTATATATTTTTTAGTAGACACATTTAATGTGAAGTCACAAGATTGCTGTTATAATATTTTTTTTTTGTTTTTATTTGTATTTTATTTCTATTGTTAATATAACTATTAACATAAATATATGTGCATAAACGAAAGCTATTATTGTTATATCCAAGTAATACAAATAAATATTTTTTAATGGATTAAATACAATGATAATGGTTGAAATGAATTGTAGTTGCTAAGCGCAGTCTTCCTTCCGTAACTTGAATGCCATCCACTGTTCCAGCAAACTGAGGAATATAAAATCATTTACAATTAAATAGTTTTCAAAGTTGACAAAGGTTTGGCTGCCCAGATTTATCAGAAGCATATATATATTTAATTTTTCAATGCACATTTGTTGTTGTCTTAAGGCCACAGAATCCGGCAACATTAACGATGACTTGCACGATAGCCAGCGACAAGTGCGGGATATCGTTTAAGTTGCAAACTTCTGCGCCACTTCTCAAAATTCACTTTTAATCATCATATTTATATTTCAATTATTCTAATTATATTTCAGCTGAGCTGATATTTGAACAACTGAACAACGCGCCGTCGCTTTTGCTTTGAGTAGTAGAAAAGAGCCCAAGCTGAGTTCTGGGAAAAATATTTGTCTTTTTACTATTTAAAGCAATGTTAAATACGGCGGGATGTTCTGTTCTTTTTGAGGAAAGGTATTTTTTTTTATTTTTTAATTTTTAAGTTCCGAAAACTTAAGCCTGGACTTTTTAGTTAGTCTTTTCCATCCGTAATAATTCAATTTTTTTTTGTTCTCTTCATTTGCCGCTGTCTTTGGATCACAGAATCCGGCAACATTAACGATGACTTGCACGATAGCCAGCGACAAGTGCGGGATATCGTTTAAGTTGCAAACTTCTGGCCCATATTTGTAATAATAGCGTTTTCACTGGCTTCAAAAATCACTTTCAATCATCATATTTCAATTATCCTAATTATATTTCAGCTAAGCTGATATTTCAAACAGAAAATCGCGCCGTCGCTTTTGCTTCGAGCAGTAGAAAAGAGCCCAAGCTGAATTGTGGGAAAAATATTTGTCTTTTTACTATTTGAAGCAACATTAAATACGGCGGGAAGTTCTGTTCTTTTAGAGGAAAGGTATCTAGTTTTTTACTTTTTATTTTCTGCGGTTGTGTTTTAAGATCACAGAATCCGGCAACATTAACGATGACTTGCACAATAGCCAGCGACAAGTGCGGGATATCGTTTAAGTTGCAAACTTCTGCGCCATATTTCTGATGATACCGTTTCACTGCCTCCAAAATTCACTTTGAATTAATCTAATTGATATTTCAGCTAAGTTTGATATTTCAAACTGAGCAACGCGCCGTCGTTTATGCTTTGAGTAGTGGAAAAGAGCCCAAGCTGAATTGTGGGAAAAATATTTGTCTTTTTACTATTTAAAGCAACGACAGATACGGCGGGTTGTTCTGTTCCTTTGTGGAGAGTCTCTCAAATTTTTCATTTTCATTTTTAATTTTCAAGTTGAGCAAGGATTTGTGTGTATGCATGAGAGGCATATATAGATGCATAAGTATATACCGATGTGTATCTATCTATCAACCCTTTTAACAGGTAAATTTGTATGTATCCAATTTTCAGGTGGGGATGTTCAGATACATATGAATCTATATACTGATTTTCAAGGGATGTTCGGATACATACGAATCTATATACCAATTTTCAAGCAGATACATACTAATTAACATTTGATTGTGTGAAAAAAAAAATTCTTAATAATTTTTGTAGATGTGTTTTAAGTGTTAAGCAAATTGCGTTTTCTTACCTGTTGTTAGTCATGCTAATATATTGATTACCTGTTTTACTTAGTTTACCAAAATGTCATATGAATCGTAGGGAGGGCCTACCTCACTATCTGCGAATAAATATTTAAGTAAATTGAAAATTAGATTTTGGTTTGAATATTTTGATAGGAATTATAAATTAAAATTAAATCAAATTATTTTTTTATTATATATATTTGTATTAAAAATGAGTTTTTATATGAAGTAGAAATAAATTTAAATATTTAAATTAACTATAAACGATTTTAACTCGAAATTAATGTAAAATATTTGGGAATTTATTTATTAACAATTTAAAATAGTAATGTTATTCAAATTAATTTATTATCAATAAAAGTAAATTGCAAATGGGAAATGAAATTTGAATATTTTATATTATAATACAATAAATCAAAAATTTAAAAATCAATCAATGTTCATAGATAATTTTTCACTGTTATACATACACAAGTCTGGAGTTTCTGGTAGTTTTTCAGTTTCAGAGTTTAGCCAGCGATGTCGACCAGCCAGTCCAACGAGCAAAGGATAAGTGAATGCACTGTCTGCGCTGCATGGAAAATCAATCATACGCCACATACGCAGTGGCCAGTGCGCAGGACGTGGTGAAAAGTGGTGAAAAGCCTGCTGGAACATTTGCTGGCCACGGATGGCGATTTAGTTGTGCATGCCTTGCGTACACTGGCGGCATGTTTTATTAAAAAAATAGTGAATAAAAAACCAGATGTGAGACATCAATAATAAAAACAAATGTATTTAAGTGTACTCATAAAAATATATAATATTTTATATGAAGTTATTAAAGTGAATTAGTTTTAAGAACAGATTTGTTTTTGCAACATTTGAATTGCAATCGATTGGCACACGAAGTGCAATTTATTGGAGCAACAACTTGCGCCTGCTGTTTATCGATTTGTGTTGGCTAAAACAGCTTGGTTCTCTTGCAGCCTGAAGAGACGGCACCCTGTATCAGTGCGTATGACGAACTCTCAGCGTTTGGTAATCCCTTCACTGCAGGCGTGTCGCTACGAACGCATAAATTATGCAAAAGTCAATTGCAGTGCGATACATCTAAATTAAAAACTAAACAAAAAGCATCAGTGAAACGACCGCAACAATAGTTGCAAAATAAACAATAAACAAAAGAGAAAACAACAACATAAAATGGACGTGGGCGCACAAGAAACCACATACGAACCACTCGAGGGGCGCAGCGGTCGTGGCTCGGGATCTGGCATGAGGCATCCAGCGAGCATCGATAGTCCCGAATATGATACACGCGCCCCCAAGGACCAACGGCATGCCGTCTATCTGGCACTGCTTGCAGCGGGCATAGGATTTGTTTTGCCATACAATAGGTGAGTGCAAAACCAATATGGAAATTAAAATGTGAATGTGAATGTAAATGTAAGTGTGAGTGTGAGTGTGAATGGAACTGAGCCTGGATAGGCGCTGTGTGAATGGGCTTTAGAAGGGACAAAGATTGATTACGAGCGATTATCATAGTCAGGGTTGACATAAACTTAAATCATGTAGGCGAATAGTAATTTATTAGGCTTAACTTGCAATCGTGAATGAGGCTGCACTAATTTTGTTGTTGATGAATTGTTTTTAGTTGTTTAATAATTATTATATATTTTTTTTATATATATTTTTAAATTTGTTTATTATATAATTAAATATTTATATTAATTATATATTTAATTAATCTAATATTTTTAATTTTTATTTGTTTATTTAAGTTAATATTTCTTTTTTATAATAAATAAATATTTATATAAAATTTATATTTATTTTCTACAATTCTCTTTTTTTATATGTATTTAATTTTTGACATTTTAAATATATATAATATGAAAATACTTAAAAAAAAATCATTATCAATAAAATATTTCCTTCTTTTTATTTTTTCGTTTTTTTTTTTCGATTAATATATATATTTTTTTAAATAAATAAATATTTATGTAAAATGCATATTTATTCATATTTATTTTCTTTTTATTTATTTTTTATTTATATGTATCTTTTTTATTTATATGTATCTAATTTTTGTAATTTTAAATTCATATAATAGAGAAATAATTTTTTTAAATTAATTTGTAATACAATATGTCTTTAAAATAATTCAAAATAAATTATTTTACATAAATTTATTATTCCTAAAAATATTAAAACATACTTTAACTATTTAGTACACACTCCAATAATTTCAATCATCTCTAACATAAAATTTATATATATTTTTTTAGTTTCATAATCGCTGCGGATTATTGGCAAGGCCGCTTTCCGGGCCGTCCCGTGGCTCTGGACATGTCCATGACGTACATCTTTGTGGCCTTCGTCACGGTTTTGTTTAACAACATTGTGCTCTCATTGGCACCATTCCAGACGCGTGTGCTCCTTGGCTACATGGTGTCCTTTACCACATTGATCTTTGTGGCCGTCTGCGAGGTGGCCTGGCACATGTTCGCCACGAACACGGCGTATGTTGTGAACATGTCCGCTGTGGCACTGACCGCCATTGGCTGCACTGTGCAGCAGTCCAGCTTCTACGGATTCGCCTCCATGCTGCCCAAGCAATATACTCAGGCTGTGATGGCTGGCGAGAGCATTGCCGGATTTCTGGTGTCTTCCAATCGTGTGGTTACCAAGTTGCTCATCAACAATGATCGCGTCTCGACGGTCATCTTCTTTCTGACCTCCACGCTGTACATACTCTTCAGTTACCTGCTGCACTTGGCCACCATCAACTCGCCCTTTGTGCGCTTTCACGTGGAGGCATGCTCCAAGATTGTCTTGCGACCGGATGACGTAAGTGGAAAAGACGTTCATAATCTTCATCTTATTCATAAACTCTCCTTGTAGCAAGAGATCGATGGCGCCACCACCAGCACCAAGTATGGCGTTCTCTCCATGGATGGCACCACGACAACCACATCAGCTGGACCCCATCATTCCAATGCGAACACGGCTAATACGTTGAGCTTCAGCAATCCTGTTTACGAGCTGTCCAATCCCACGGCTGGCGAGAGCATCATTGAGGGCTTGGGTCAGATGCCCGAGCTGCCAGGCACACCGCATGAGCCGGCTACGCCCACAACGGTTGCCTTCAAGGTGGAGCACGTGATAACGCCACGTCGCTGTCGACCCAGCAAGATGGGCGATATACGTGAGGGATTCGTTACACGCTGGCGCGTTGCCCAGGTCATCTATCCGTACATGGTGTGCATTGCCTTGGCTTACTGTGTTACGCTTTCCCTCTATCCCGGCATCGAGGTGGAGGTCAATTCGTGCTCCTTGCGCACCTGGATGCCTGTGCTGCTGATGTTCTGCTTCAACACTTCGGATGTGATTGGCAAGATACTGGCAGCCAGTCCATATCCGTGGTCGCGTCGTCAACTGATTCTGTTGTCCGGATTACGTATTGTGCTCGTGCCGATGTTTCTGCTCTGCTGTGCACCGCGACATCGCCCGATCATCTCTGGAGAGACGGCGCCCTTCCTGTTCACCATCGCGCTGGGCATCAGCAATGGACTGGCTGGAAGCTTGCCAATGATGCTGGCTCCGGCTAAGGTGCCGGGCACCCTCAAAGAAGTCACCGGTAACATAATGACACTCTCCTACAATATTGGACTCACGGCAGGCTCGCTGATTGGCTACTTCTTCGAGAACATGTTGGGGCCACAGCTGGAGAATCCCTGCCCCACGTATCCGTATACGCCGCCCGCCGTAATGCTGGATCACTACCACGGCCATCTGCCTCCGCTGCTGCCCACCACCAGTTCGACATTCACAATGAACACGACTCTTGCACCACTCTTGCTCAACACCACAATGGCCAGCATTAGCAGCACAGAGACCAGCTCGACCAGTGCTGTGTCCGTGCCCGCCCTGGCCACAGTGATTACCACCACGGCTCTGGCCCTCTACAG
Organism: Drosophila nigricruria; assembly: GCA_037075265.1. Taxonomy (NCBI): domain Eukaryota; kingdom Metazoa; phylum Arthropoda; class Insecta; order Diptera; family Drosophilidae; genus Drosophila; species Drosophila nigricruria. The sequence goes on from JBAMCI010000045.1 coordinate 2,119,358, forward strand.
CACCGTAGCTAGCACCAGCTCGGAGTTGATCAATGCTACGGTTACCACAATGCTATCGGCGGTCTCCTCATCGGTGGGTGATATGAGCGGAGAGCTTGGAGGCAGCACAACAGATCCACAAACGCCCGAGGCACTCTTGCAGGAGATCTAAGTTCGACTCCACTCAAAATATTTTTGTTTGTGCAGACTTGAAAGTATCTACAAGATACATTTTAAATAACCCCTTGGATCTCAGACGATCTTTAAATGACAGGACCGATAAGTCCAAATATAAATATATATATATATTTATGTATATATAAATATACGAGTGAGGTCTGATAAGATAAAGCAGTTAGAAAAAAATATGAATTAATATAATTGATATTTTATGCCGGGTCGGTAACTTGTCAGACTACCCTCGTATATAAGCAGTGAAAGTGGGAACGAAAAGAGTTAAGTCTCACGATTAAGCTCTAAAAGATCAGATCGTAAAACCTATAAAAAATAGTGAATAGTAAATCTATCTAATTATCTTCTGTACTTGTCTCAAATACTCGTACCGCTAATATTTACAAACTTTAATCATTTTGTTAACATATACTCCACTTAAGTGCTATAATTATGATATTCAAGTTGATTTCGAGTTAGATAAGAACGCACAGTTAGATAAGCCAATTCTATATATATGTGTGTGTGTGTGTTTGTTTGTCTGTGTGCGTGCTTGTCTGTGTCTATGTCTATGTGTGTGTGTGTGTGTTTCTATGTATGCGTATATATAAATTAGGTTACGGATAAACACGGATAATACGAACGGAATGCATATTGTTTGTTACAGAGCACGAATATTTTTTATAAAGGACGCTAGACAAAATTGTTGTGAGGGCAAAAAAAATTATATATATATATATATATATATATATATATATATATATATATATATATATATATATATATATATATATATATATATATAAACATATATAAATATATATATATATATATATATATATATATATATTTTTTTTTTTTTTTTTTTTTTAATTATTAATCAGTTTTTGGGGTTCGTATTTTACTCCAAAGACTCAAGAGTTCGAATTTGGTTTGCTAGAAAAGTCTGTTAATTTGATGATTGGTGATTGATGGTTGATAATTCATGATTGATGATTAATGATTAATAATGAAACAGGCAATGTTATTTCTTTGGCGAGTGCTATAATAAATAAAACTCTAAACAAAAGTAAAATAAAAACAAAAAAACAGTCGAACTAGCTATAGAGAATCCGTTCCAAAATAGTAACAAATTTCTATGTGTAACCAAAAACAAATACAAAAATATACATATGTATATATGATAATGTATGTATATGTATGTGTGTTAATATTGATGTGTATATAAGTATATAACGGCCTTTAACTGGTTTGGTTTTTAGTTGCAATTCTATGTGAAATTATCAATAATATTTTAGCCAAATTTTTAGCAACAATATTTGGACTATAATAAAGTGCGTTTAACTGTAAGAATTATATAATGCATATAAATGTTAAAATTAAATTTAACTAAATTTCGGACATAGAAGAAAAATAAAATTATTAAAAAAAAAAAATTTATATAATACTTTCCATATAATTTCATAAATATTTTTGTTTTTAATGTTAAAAATATTTTATATTTTAAATATATTTCTAACATTACAAATAAAAATGTTTAAAAATTAAATACAAAAAATAATATTTTATTTTAATATTTAATATTTCTTTTAAAGTTTCATAAAACTTAATTTTTCCCCTATTATAAGTTTATATATATATAAGTATATGCATGAATATATTTTTTAAAATTTATTTGAAAAAATTTTTTTTTATTTTTATTTTTTGTTTATTATTTATCAGTTATTGGCCCAGCATATCCGTTGCATGTCGCCAACACATTAGATTACCTAAATAGCACTTCAATTTGAATGTGGCACAAGTTGAGGCGGCTCTTTACGCATCCGCTTCGACTTGACTCCTGCCTGCCCAATTTGTTTCATTTGTATTCATTCGAGCCCAGACAAACAGCAAATTTATGCAGGCACCTGCCCTGGCGCGAACGTTCAAATAAAATTATAATGAAATCAAAAACTGCAATTAAATTTAAATGAAAAATAAGAGAAATTCTCAAAATAAAATTGCGAAAAATCGAAAAATAAAATAAAACAATAACAAGTGAGCATATTTAATTTAGTATTTATTTTTAGCATTATTTGTTTCTCATTTAATGTTAAATAACGAGTGCTAATTTATACAGAAATTCTAATTGGAGTAACAGATTTAAATTAAGCGCCAATTACTTATATTTCCTTGCAAATTTCCCATAGGTGTGAATATAGGAAAAATACCATTATGTCAGTTCGAATATAAGACAAATTATAACTATGGGACTTATAGCAAAATTTTTCGAATTAGATATGTTAAAAGATGGCGACACAGTGAAAGCAACAATATTTGAATTACACAAAAGATGGCTGCATTGTTTTATAGTCACTCGAATAGCTCTTTTGGAATTTTTATGCACTTATAATAGGGGGAAAATAAAGATTTATAAAATTCTCACTAGTAATTATTTCCTTTAATTTGCGCAGATTGTGCCGTTAGCATTAATTTCCTTTAAGCAATATTTAATAGAAATATTTATTATTAATATTAAATATTATTTTTTGTATTTAATTTTTTAAACATCTTTATTTGTAATGTTAGAAATATATTAAGAATAATAAAATATTTTTTACATTAAAAATAAAAATATTTATGAAATTTTATGAAAAGTATTATATTTTATTATTTATTTTTTTAAAATAATATTATTTTTCTTCTATGTCCGAAATTTAGTTAAATTTCAGATTATTGTTGTTAAATCAATCATCAAATTAAAAGACTAATCCAGCAAACAAAGTTCGAACTGTTGAGTCCTTGGGGTAAAATACGCCCCAATAACTGATAAATAGTTAAAAAAAAAATTATATTTATTTATATATATTTACATGGCTATGATTTGTCTTATATTCGAACTGGCATAATGGTATTTTTCCAATATTCACACCTATGGAAAATATTTGTAAATGAATTAAACATCCCCTTTTTATGTTGAGGTATTTGAATTAAGGACATTTTGTTCTTATACTTATGCGTAAGAGGGGAAAAGGAAATGTGCTAGGAAATATAAGTCACTGGCGCTAAATTTAAATCTGTTACTCCAATTAGAATTTCTACATAAATTAGCACTAAAAGAGAAGGAAATAATGCTATAAATAACTACTAAATTAAATATGCTCTCTTGTTATTGTTTTATTTTATTTTTTGATTTTTCGCAATTTTATTTAAATATGAAATATTTATGTTTTAAAGAGAATTTCTTTTATTTTTCATTTAAATTTAATTGGAGTTTTTTGATTTCATTATAATTGTATTGCAGGTTCGCGCCAAGGCAGGTGCCTGCATAAATTTGCTGTTTGTCTGGGCTCGAATGAATACAAATGAAATAAATTGGGCAGGCAGGAGTCAAGTCGAAGCGGATGCGTAAAGAGCCGCCTCAACTTGTGCCACATTCAAATTGAAGTGCTATTTAGGTAATCTGATGTGTTGGCGACATGCAACGGGTATGCTGGGCTTGTTAGAGTGTATGTAACAGTTGATGAGAGATGGAGTTGAAAAGAAAATGTATTTTATTTTATTTATTATTTTTTATATTACAATATTATTTTATTTTATTATTATAATTTTATATAATTATCATTATTTTTTTTAAATTGTTATTATTTTATTTTATAATTTATTTTTTATTATTATTATTTTATTTTATTATCATTATTTGTTTTATTATCATTATTTTATTTTATTATTATTTTTATTTTTATTTAAAATGTGAATAATCCATTTAAATGTGTACACCTGACAGCAAAGGGTACGTGACCTTCTGTATTTATTTTTATTTATTTTCTGTCTACCTCAAAATGAAAATCAATGAATTTCCATTTCTTTTTTCCAATTTGCTTTAACTTATGTGCGGATATCTGAGTTGAGTTTGAGTTTGAGTTGAGATTCCCTCGCGCAATTAAGCCTATTTTGAATGGGAAATAAAACTGGACGGCGCTGGTGGGTGGTTTTAGGTGGTTTTAGGTTGGCCCTAACTAAGCTTTATCTGCACACAAGCACAAGGCTGGGGCACAAATAGCTAACCCACTAACTAGGCGCCAACTTCAAGCGAGTGGGTGGGTGGGTTGTGGGGTGTTGGGGTGGTTGTGGTTCTGGTGCACGTGAAGTTGAAACTTTTATCGATTGGCAAAGTTCGCACATTGCCTACATTTGGGCGCCTTCGACGTCGATGGGCCGCCCCGTATCAAAAAGGTGTTCCATTTATTGGCTGTCCCGGTGTCAATGCACCCGAATCGAGTTCTAACTTTCGAGCTGCAGTGCGACACGTGATAGATAAATTGATGTTGAAGCTAATCTAGAGTTATGTAATTATCATATATTATACGTTTGTTTGAACTATGGCGATTCCTCTTCATCGCTGCCATCGCTGGCCTCGCTGCCATCGCTGCTGCTCATCTGCAAGTCAGACCAAAGCGTTGAATGCATCGCTGCAGAATAGGTTTCGGCTGCAGCTTGTTCCTGCATCTGTTCCTGCATCTGTTGCTGCTTCTGTTGCTGCTTCTGTTGCTGCTTCTGTTGCTGCTCCCTTTTGGCACGTTTCCTCTTTGTTTGCGGCTTGATGTTCTTAGTCTTGTGCCGACTTCGCCTTGACGAAATTTTTGTCTGCTCCACTCGCTGACGGTTTCGATAATCGATTGCGGCATAGTGCTGCGATATGTTGTTCTCCTCGTCGGACGAGTGCGAGGACTGCTCCTGTTCGGGCGACTCCTCTTCCTGATTGATCTCCATGTCCTCCGCCTCATCCTCCTCTTTTAATTCACCGTAGCAACTTAGCAGATCGCTTCTCCTTTCATCTCGAGTTTTCTCAACTTTGCGTCCTTTCAGTAGCTTCTCCTTGAGTCGAGAGGCAGTCTCATCGAAGGCGTTGATCAGGCCCCTGGCACGGCTTTCCTTCTCTCTGGTGTAGGACTTGAGACAGTGTTCCACGCTGCTCTCCGCTCGCTTGAGTGCAAAGAGCACCTCGGTTATGTCGCGCTTGTCTAGCTTGGTATTCGAGTCTGCCTCCTCCTGCGCCTTAGTGTCATGGGACCAGTGGCAGTTCGAGTAGCGCTGATGCGGATCCTGGTCGCAGGTCTTGTGGAAGAATTCGTGGAACGTCTTAATCTGGCTGTCGAAGTTCTTGAAGATGCTCGTCACCTCAAAGCGGAACTCCTCGATGGTCTTGAAGTAGAATCTGTCCACCTTCTGCGACAGGTAATCAAACTTGGCATTGAAGTACTTGCAAATGCTCTGGTCATCCTCCTTTGCAATGGCTATGTGCAGCTTGGCCAGATGCTCCTGACACTGGCGCTGAACAATCTCAGATGCCTTCTCGTAGCCGTGCTGTCGGCCCGAGGAGCGCGGATCCTTGGTGCTGGGCTTCTCCTCGCCCTTGGGCATCTTATTGAGCACTCGAAGAAAGAACTTCTCCAGCTTCTGGCAGTTGCGGTATACGACATCCCCCGGCCGATTGAATGCGAAGCAGTTGCTAATGACCAAGCGAAAGTCACTGATCAGATCATCCACACGATGATAGTAGCGATTCTGCACGCGCTTGATGATGGTGCCCACATCCATCGGCCGCTTGATGACGGTGTAGTAATTGGGCACCTGCAGTGCCGCTGCATCCACGGGCTCCATAAAGTCCATGGCGAACTTCTTAGCGACCAGCTCGTCCAGCAGATACTTCCGCAGATAATGTATCTTGTTGGTATAGAGACCAGCTTCGCCTGGCTCGGGCATCACTTCCGGCTGCACTCGAGTCGGCAGCTTAATTTTAAGCTTCAGCGGCTTATGGGAGTCCTGCAGAACAGCAACAGATTGGCAACGACTTCAGACTGTCTCTATGAATGCACTTACCATGGCTTACAGATTCTTGAAGTATGAAACTTTCGGAAGGCACGAGAGATCTTTTTGATTAAGTTGAACTTGACAAGCTAAAGGAAAAAATCATTTGACAGCTAAGGCAATGAATGTTTGATGACTCGACAGTCATTTTGCCTTTGACAGTTTAAGAGTGTTGATAAGTTCCATTAGCTCCATGCAGCACTAAGACTGGAAAAACTTGATACCTATTACCATACCTCTTATAGCAATTCTTAATAAGTTATAAAAATATATAAATAATATGAAATTACAATAATAGAGTGAGTTAAACAAAAGCTTTAATATACTTACATCGATAGTTTCAGTAGCGATTTTCGATATATTTAGCAGCGATATTTCGATAACTCTAGTAACGATATTTGTTGATAGCAAAACTTGTTCAAAATTTAAAAATTTGAACTGACAGTTTGCTGAGCAACAGCAAAACAATAGAAATGTTTACTTTAAATCAAATTTTATGTAATTGGCATCGCAGAGCTCGGGAACATTAGGAATATCGAAAAAGAGCGCTAGAGGTTTGGAGCGCCATGTGCTAGGCCTGAGTCCTGCCAAGCAGTTGCCAACCAAACGGAGACGAGGAGGAGGAGAGGGACATTCACAAAATTCAAGTCTGAACGTTGCCTGGCTGCAGCTATGCCACTGCGTATCGAAACTTTTTGTTTTTTTAGCTGGTTAGTCCTACGGCTAGAGGACTCCTACAGGATATCCACGTACATGTTACTCTATGCAGTATATTTGTTGGACGCCGACATTGGCGAGTCTGGATTTATGTATTGGTAGCTGTTCGTCTGACTATTTTTTTTATAGTAAAGCGAAATTATAGAAATTGTAATTCATTTGACTCAAATTTGCCGTAATTGTAAAATTAAATCATTTCGATGGCAGTTAAACTGTGTGCTTGGACACTTTTGTAAAGCTAATTATATTTTTCATATAATATCATAAACTATTAACTAATTCATTCTTTGATTTTGTCAACTTTTACATTAAGTTTTAATCGCAGCGCACTTAGCTGGCCAAATCAAAACATTGAAGCGGGTCCAGGCATTGGCATTGCTTAATAATATACTTCGGAGCTCAGTTGAGCATCGACAACAACAATTACAACGATTAAAGCTGGGGTTCAGCGGGTTGTTGTGTTGTTCTGCAATTACATGACAGCAGCGATAGCAGAAATTGCAAAAGCAACAACAGGAGCAGCAACAACATCAGCTACAACAACAACAAGAGCATTACGAATTACGATAATAATTTCCATTTCTAATTTCCTCACCATGCCAAAGGACTTTGCAGTTGCCAACAACCAGGAGGACCTGCTGCTGTGGGTGCCGTTGCTGTTGCTGTTGCTGCCGCCTCCGCCGCCTTCTTGGCCATGTTTCCGGTAGCAACAGCAACAAGCAATAACCCCAATAGTACAAACAACAACAACAAGAACAGCAACAACAGCAGCTAAAGTAGAAGGACGCGCCAGACGTTGGCATAATTCCAGAACTGCAGAAATCTAACAAAATGCAAATGCAATCATTGATTTTTCAGCTTATAAACGAAATGGGCATCATATGCATTTGTTTGTACAGAACATTGGCCCAATTGTTCCTATTATTTGAACTATCACAAGGCCTGCAACAACGTAAACTATTATTACTGATGTAGGGTATTCTTGTAAAATCAAACATAATATAGCAAATATGTAATATGAAATTCTACAAAGAATATAATTACTAGAAAAATTACACCACTTCACAAGCTCAACTGAAGTTCAGCTGCAATACTGCCTGGCTCTTATTTTTGCGATCATACATGCATGATCTTCATACACAACCAGTGCTGCCATTTTAGCTTTTTTCAAGTCAGATCTGACTTTTTTTAATATGCATTGCGGGAAAAAATTTGAAAATAGTGGCTAGCGGGAATTCTAGCTTTACAATTTTGATTTCAGCTTTTTTTTAGCTTTACATTATTTTTTACGATATACATATTTATTTAATCTATTTTTTTAACACTATACATTTCGAGCATTAGTAGCGATAAGAGACTTTCAATTAGGAAATCTATCGAAATCACCACGAGCTAGGATCGTCAACAATTGTTTCTAGAAGTTTTATATTTTGACTATCATTATGCCCAAAACTTACAAACAGAACATTCGCGAGGTGTGGCTGAAAAGTGCAGAGTTCAAGGACTGGCTTCGAAAAGATAAAATAGATGCTACAAAGGCGTATTGTAGCTACTGCAATTGCGGCTTGGCTGCAAAGCTTTCAGACCTGCGTGCCCACTCGGCAACAAGAAAACATCAAGGTGCACTGAGTGGCTTTGCACAAAAGGCAAAAATTGATTTCGGTCAAACGCCAATAAAATCAGTTGAACAAGAAGTAGCCCTTTGCCTCGTTGTAGCAAAGCACACTGCAATTGCTCCCATCGATCACCTTGGCACTCTTTGCCAAACAAAATTCGGCAATAGTGATACTGTGTCGCGAATAAAATTGCATCGGACCAAATGCACGTATATCATTAAAAATGCGTTGGCTCCACATTTTCGCGAGGAGTTACGATATGACGTTGGGAACGCCAAATTCAGTTTGAGTCAACTGACATAACTTAACTGTTAACTTAAATTTATCTAAGAAAATATTGTTTTAATAACTAGCTTTTTCTCAGCTAATTTTTATTTTGATTTAGCGTTTTTCAGCTTTTTTTATTTGCCAATCTGGCTTTTTTTGCTCAGAAAATTATGGCAGCACTGTACACAACACTTCATATGCGTGCACTGCTCTCGCAGGCTCAACTAAAATCGTTTTACTCTCTCTTCTGCTTGCAAGCATACATGCATGGCGCCACAGTGCTATTGCAGGCTTAACAGTTTTACTCACTCTGCGGCTTGTAAGCGCATACATGCATGCATGATCTCTAGTTTAGTTCTTTTCACCAATACACATACGCACATGCATAGCGCCACAGTGCTCTCGCAGGCTTAACCGTTTTACTCTCTCGCAGGCTTAACCGTTTTACTCTCTTTTATGCTTGCAAGCATACATGTATGCATGATATCTAGATGAGTTCTTTTCACGAACACACATACACTCATACACAACATCACAGACCACTGGCACTGCATTGCTTGAAAGGCTTAACTAAAATGTAGTTGTAGAGGGCAATTCTATTTATACTGCTGGCTCTTCTCTTTTCTTCTCTTCTCTTTACATGCTTACATGCCAGATCTGCATATCACAGTAGCCGTTTCGTTACTCAAGTTAAGCTGAAAGTGTGGTTCGAATTGCAGCCATTGGCTCTTCTGCTTTCGAGCTCATACTCAGCAAGTGACTCTCATATTTACCAACACACACACATGCACACGAGCACATACATATATATATGCCAGGCGTTTGCAATTGCTGCTAAATGTTAACGGGCTGTTTAGGCTGCTAGAGCGTTAATAATAAATGTACATATAATAACAATTACTTTTATTGAAAATTGCAAAACATTGGAACGTTTATATGGGGTAGTCATCTAAGCTTTGCTAAATATTTTAGTCCTCTTCAGATAATCTTAGCTGAAAACGTTTCAAACGCCTTATCTTGATAATAGCTAGGGTATCTGATTGTTTATACGCTTTTTTATGCTTTTACTTTAGTTCAATCTCGACTTTCGCTTGACAATTTCGGCTTCAGTTTGTGTGTTTTGGGAGCAGTCGGCTAAACTGTGCACCCGAAATGAGGTGTGTGCGCTGTGCTCCGATACCGATTGAAGTTGGCTTTGTGATGAAGTTAAGCGAGCGCTGAGCTAACTGAACTGACTGAGCTGAAGGGTAACAAAATTCTTTTTATGCTGCCTCTTGTGGCTGCACATCATTCCGGCACGCCCACACGCCTACATTGCTACTACTGCTACTACTGCTGCTGCTGCTGCTATTGTTGTTGTTGTTTTTGTAATTTGATAATGCATTTGATTAAGGAAATGAAATTTTTATTAAGGCTGTTTGCTTATTCGCTTGCTGGCAGCTCGCGTCGCTTTTATGTTTATCCTGCAAGGGTATGGCTCTGCGTGCGTGTGTGTGTGTGTGTGCGTGTTAGTGTGGGTGTATTGCCATTTTGTTGCCTGTTCCGTTTTGTTTGCCATATTCCACACTTTTGCCATGTCCCACCTGCCGACCCACCCCCAAGCTCTACATTTTTGTTTTCGCATAATTTCTTTGAGTGCGGTTGGATCTCTGCGATTTTACGATGCGACCGCCCCACCCTCCCCAGCCCACCTCACAGGTGGGCAAGGCCTGGATTCCCCGACTGGGAATGGAGTTTGGTTAGCGGGCAACCGTTAGAGCTGTGTACGTAACAGTTACTTGATTTTGCACCGTTTTACTATTGTGTTCGTTTTTATACTATTCGCCAGGCGAACCAACCTCCTCCTACGCTTGCAGCATTGGCAGGCAACTGCTGTTTTCACAAGCTCTGTGCTTTTTTATGTTTTGTTTATTTTTTGTTTTTTTTTTATTTTTATTTTTATTTTTTTATCAAATTTGCATTTGCTTCAGGTAAATAAATAATTTAATTTCTCACACAGTTCGCAAATGCAAATTGAGCTTTAGCCAAATATTGGAAAGGAATAGCATAAGATAATATGCATTTTAAACGCGATTTACATAAGCTTCACATTTAATTAAGCGTGTTAAGCAACATCAAAACTGAAAAAAGAAATATATATATTTACTGTACTGGTTAAGCGGATAGACGTGGCTGCATCGCATTACAAATTTAAATTGCGATTCTTAATTTAATCAGAGCTTATTTGCTGCCTGATGCAGCAATTCATCTCTCGCTTTCGCTTCGCTTTGCTCATTTCGCATTGTTTGGCAAGTTGTCAACACGCCTACGGAATAACGGAGTTTGTTTCCAACAAACACCATGCGAGAAACCAGAGAACAAAAACAAACTACGGCAAACCCTAACCCTTCGTGCACTAACTAAGTGCGCTCATTCAACTCCAAAAACAAACTTTTGCTATTGTTATTGCATTTTGTTTTCATTTTTTGTTGGATCCCGTAAGGGTTGTCGGTCATTGACTTTCTCTCAACTTCTGCTTGACATTTAACGAGCAAAACAAGGAACAACAAAGCAGCTGAAAAAAAAACAACTTGAAAAAAAAAACTGTAATAACAGCGGCGAATGTAATTTTAACATGTTAAGTGTTAGAATGAAGCCTACTTTGAGCACTAGAAACGCCGCCCGCTCTCTCGCTCTCCCGCACTCCCTCTCTCCCACTCTCCCACTCTTCCGCTCTTCCACTCTACTGCTATCTCGCGCTATACTCCTCTAGCCTAGTCACTTCAGCTCATAGCAACGGCAGCTTTCGCTATCCTGCTGCTATTCATGTTGTTGTTCTTCTTCTCTTTGTTGTTGCTGTTGTTGTTGTTGCTGTTGTTGTAAGTGTGTTCGGTGCTGGCATTGTTTTTGTTGCGTTAGCGTTGCTGTTGTGCCAGCCCCAGACATTGTCCCCCGACAACAAAAGTCGTGTTGATGTTGTTCTTGCGAAGACCGAACGAGATCCACGGCCAACTCCCGCCACCCGTTGCGGTTGGATGACTTAAAGCAACGGCATCAAAAAATTTTAAATTTTAACATCAATATGTTAAAGCAGCTGTATGCTAAAGCAACACAAGCCTTTCAATACTAAATAAATAACAGTATGAAAGTGGGAGGGAGAGAGGGAGATAATAGAGCTGTTAAGCTGTTGCCGAAAGTCTCAAAAGTATGCAATGAGAAATGTAGGTAGAATTAAGTCACTTACAATGCTATGGGCCAGCATAACATTGGGCACTTCAAACTTGTTGCATCGCAGTCGTAGCACGTGCGCCACAGCTGGGAGGCCGACAATAACAAAAACCGCACACCACAATAAATTCGTATAATTACGTAGTTAGTAGAATATACCAAGTATTTTCCCTTTTTCTATACAGGGATATATTCTTCTACATCAAACTTTTACCCCTTTGCAACTGTTCTGCAAGTCCTGTTCGAATCGAGCACGTTGCCTGTTGCTCCTGCAACATGGTTTAACATTATGTTGCTCTCTCACCAATGTTATCCACGTTCGCTCTCTCAAATGTTAGCCACGCTCTCTCAAACATGTTGGATCTAGGCTCTCTCAAACATATGCTCACGCACAAATGTCTGTATGTCAAAAACGTTGCTGGAATCCTCAAGTTTTTTTTTTTTTTTTTTGGCTTTTTAAGCGTCACCAAATTTGCCGACGGTGAAACATGAAAGATTGAAAAGTTGAAAAATCTAACAGCAAGGACCTTCGGGACGTTCACAAATTTGCTTTGCGTGCGCTGCGGACGGACCTACCACAAATTCACTCATTTCGCGTAGACAATGGGCCAAAATTATAAACGAGTTCGCTGCTTGTTAAAATTACGCGATGTGTTTAAGTGTATGTGTGTGGGTGAGTGTGGGTGTATGAGTGTGAGTGTGAGTGTGATTGTTGGGCTCTGCAATCAAAGCCGGATTAAAATTGTCTGATTTTGTTTGCAAGCGGGGGCACGCGTGAGTGTATACGTGTGTGTGTTCATGTGTGTGTGTGTCTATGTCTGTCTCTCTGTATGTGTGCCGTTGGGATCATTGTTTTGTGGTTGGCACTAGCCTGGACAACGGAAACAGGAAGTGGCGCTGTATGCAGCGGATATTGCAAATTATTAACCTTTTGCTACAATTTTGTTTGCGATGGCAGCTGCAAATGCTGCAGCCCTAGTTGGGTGCCGGATGTGTGCCGCAGCCCTCGTAAAGCTTTCTACGTTTCTGTTGCTCTCTCTGCCTTGGCCGAAGCTGTACAAAATCCTTTGCGGTTGCCAGCACCTGGACCACCACCTGCACCACCTGTACCAACCGCGCCACCTGTACCACCTGGCTGGCCGGGCAGCTGAATATAGATGATGCTGCCGGCAGCCAAAACGATTTATAAACGATTCGCCAAACTTCACTGCAGTGCGACCTTTGGGCTTTGCGGCTATTCCCGGTGCTCATTGCCAACCCGCAAAACTTTTGTGGCCAAGTGTTAAGTGAATTTTTTGCTGTCCATGTTGTTGTTGTTGTTGTAGTCCTTGTTAGTATTGACAGTGTTGTTGTTGTTGTTGTTGTTGTTGTCGTCAGCTTTTTAAGGTCAAATATTTGCTAATGAGTTTTGTTCGCCATTTCCATTCGACAGCATCAAATTTTGTAGCCCTTTTCAAAAATGAAACACGCACGAACAGACACACATATATATCCACATATATATACTATATGTGTAGTATGTATGCATATTTATAATATATATATATATCTGCACATACATTATTTAGTTATGTAAATGGAGATTGGGACAATTTGAAAAGTTTCTGTTGGCATAATGTAAATTTGATGCCCTTTTAGAGTCTGTGCTAAGTCAACTCACGAACATTGTTTGTTTGAAAATACAATGGAAACATGATAAGATAGAAACCACTTTTAAATGGAACACAAAAAAAGGTTAAATTCTGTAAATACAACGGATCATATATATCACTCACAGTCATTACAACAAGTTGGAGTGTTTTAGTCGGAATTGCCCGACTAGCAAATACTGTGAGTCCTGCGCTCGGAGTTGATATTTAAATCATTCTATGCTTCTAGTATATATATATATCTATTAGCACAGTTGAACGTGCACAGACATACACTCACTCATACACTCACAGGCATACACTCATAAGGTCATGCCTTCGTTTACTCACACCTTTCGCAGCGACTGCTCTTGGGTCTGGTCGGGTCTCTGGTCTCTGGTCTCTGGTCTTTGCTATGCCAAATTAGTTATTGATTAAATTCTGTACATAATAATGACAGCCAAGTGTGTTTATTAAACAAAGTCTAAGGAAACTGTTATTTGACTCTGTTTTGTCCTTAACTTAGTCAGCAAATGAGGGCAGTATCAACAAGTCGAAGTATTCATAATCTGTGAATTCTCTAGTCTCTAGTCTCTAGTCTCTAGTCTCTAGTCTCTAGTCTCTAGTCTCTAGTCTCTAGTCTCTAGTCTCTAGTCTCTAGTCTCTAGTCTCTAGTCTCTAGTCTCTAGTCTCTAGTCTCTAGTCTCTAGTCTCTAGTCTCTAGTCTCTAGTCTCTAGTCTCTAGTCTCTAGTCTCTAGTCTCTAGTCTCTAGTCTCTAGTCTCTAGTCTCTAGTCTCTAGTCTCTAGTCTCTAGTCTCTAGTCTCTAGTCTCTAGTCTCTAGTCTCTAGTCTCTAGTCTCTAGTCTCTAGTCTCTAGTCTCTAGTCTCTAGTCTCTAGTCTCTAGTCTCTAGTCTCTAGTCTCTAGTCTCTAGTCTCTAGTCTCTAGTCTCTAGTCTCTAGTCTCTAGTCTCTAGTCTCTAGTCTCTAGTCTCTAGTCTCTAGTCTCTAGTCTCTAGTCTCTAGTCTCTAGTCTCTAGTCTCTAGTCTCTAGTCTCTAGTCTCTAGTCTCTAGTCTCTAGTCTCTAGTCTCTAGTCTCTAGTCTCTAGTCTCTAGTCTCTAGTCTCTAGTCTCTAGTCTCTAGTCTCTAGTCTCTAGTCTCTAGTCTCTAGTCTCTAGTCTCTAGTCTCTAGTCTCTAGTCTCTAGTCTCTAGTCTCTAGTCTCTAGTCTCTAGTCTCTAGTCTCTAGTCTCTAGTCTCTAGTCTCTAGTCTCTAGTCTCTAGTCTCTAGTCTCTAGTCTCTAGTCTCTAGTCTCTAGTCTCTAGTCTCTAGTCTCTAGTCTCTAGTCTCTAGTCTCTAGTCTCTAGTCTCTAGTCTCTAGTCTCTAGTCTCTAGTCTCTAGTCTCTAGTCTCTAGTCTCTAGTCTCTAGTCTCTAGTCTCTAGTCTCTAGTCTCTAGTCTCTTATATACTTTATAGTGTCTGCCATCCTTCCTTCTGTCTGTTACACATACATATATAAACACATACACACACACACACACATGCACACACATATATGTATTTTATTCCATTTTCTGTTAAAGCACTTTTCCATGGACTCTCATCAGTCAAATATTGTCAATTGTTACATAATACTTATGCTTGTAAAGTACTTTTGTTACATCAGCAGATTGTCATCAGATTGTTCGAATTATGGGGATTAATAAGCCCTTAAATAACTATTTATTTTTAGTCGACTTTAAAGATCTCTCTCTCTGTGTTGATATGGTTACAGTTTAATTAAATACGAAATCAAATACAGGCCGCTTATTATTTTCTGTGTGGGTGATTAAAAGGTATTATTTTATTTGACTTTATTTAAATTATGCAAATTTGTTACAACGAGCCGTCAAAACAAGTAAACCTAATTAGCCAACAATGTGCTGGCCATAAAAAGGGCCCGAATGAGTAATAAAAATAAAAATTAAATTGAAATAATATTCAGGCGGGCAAATGTAAAACAAAAAGTGATTTAAATTAATTACACGGCACATACTATTAAGGGCGTGTAAATTAAATCTCTGTCTCTCTATATATTTATTATTTCAATATATATATATATATGTGTAATGAGAATATTGGAATATATATATATAAATATATATATTTTTGTTGTTGAAACGTTCGCGGAAATTGATAGCCACAAGCTACGGGTCAAGCTGCTCCACACAGCACAACCACAAACAGACCAAAAGACGAAAGCCAAATGGCATCCTCCAACAGACACACACACACACACAAACACACACATACACCTCCCACTGCCATGGCGAAAAACGTGAATTGTAGAATGTGAGCTTGTGGCAATGTGTCGGACTTCGCAGCGCATGGACAATGCAAATTGAATTCCAATGACGAGATATCATTGATGCGTGGCTGAAATTTGCAATTCGTGTTTTGTCGCTCAAGCGGAAACAATCACAAAGCAACAACAGCAAAAAAACTTACACCAGACATACGCACACACGCATAGACTCAGCGACTGGACAGCAACAATTACAATGGCACTCTCACTCACTCACTCACTCTCTCTCTCTCTGCAGAGCTGCCTCAACATGTTGAACTGGTCAATGTAATAAAAATCATCAAACAACTATATAACTGGAATAATCGTTAGCCAATACCAATGCATGTTACACAATTATCTGTTTTTATGTTCGGGATTTAAGACTGTTGAATGTTGTATAATGAATGAAAGCTCTATGTCGCAATAACGTTTTTGTATTTTATATATTTTTGATGAATTAATTCGTTATATAAATTATATAAAATTTATTTATTGTTTGCTACTCTTCTAACAGACAGAAGAGAATATGACTCGAGCTCATACAGTGCACAACTTATTCATGTTGGATCAACAGCCGAGAGCTTCGAACTTTGTCCGTCTGCCTGAGCCTTCCTTCTACTGTCTATTTGTATGAAAGTCGTGATCTCGCAACCTGCGAGAGTTAGAGAGTTAGAGGATATGACTCGAGCTCATACAGTGCACAACTTATTTATGTTGGATCAACAGCCGAGAACTTCGAACTTTGTCCGCCTGCCTGAGCCTTCATTCTGCTGTTCATATGCATGAAAGTCTCGATCTTGCAACCTGCGAGAGTTAAAGAGTTAGAGGATATGACTCGAGCTCATACAGTGCACAACTTATTTATGTTGGATCAACAGCCGAGAACTTCGAACTTTGTTCGTCTGCCTGAGCCTCCATTCTGCTGTTCATATGCATGAAAGTCTCCTAATATATTAGCCTGTCTATAGCATGCGCACAGCGAGTCATTGATAAGTTTTCCCATTTATATAAAATTTATAAAAATCTATAACAATTTTTAGTTATTTTGAATTCCAATACAAGACAAGATTAATTATTATTTTTGAGAGTTGTTTGTATGCTAGAAACTAAAACGGATTTGCCGCACTCCCATCTATAGTAGCTTTAACTGCATCCCTACTGCCCGCCCAATATACAGCGAGAACTGCAGGATACCACGCGGTGCAAATATCGAAACTCTATTGTAGTCAATCATTTTCAATTGTCAGCAGCACTAAGAATGATGCCGCTAACCCCCCCTATACCATGCGTGCACCTTGCCCAGCGCAGCGCAACATCAGATTGGTTAGGTGAGAAATGAGAGTTCTAGTTCCATCTAGTCACTGACCTACACGTATGAGTGCATATGTCGCGTGGCCCACAATATCAGCGCTGGTTGATTTGTGCGGACCATGGAGCTGTGCCACGATGCAAATCAACTGCGAATACACTGCACTGGCTGCCACTCCCTGCCAGTCCCTGCCCAGTCCCTGCCCAATCCAATGCGCTCTTTCATCGACGAAGTTAACCGCGTTAAGTTTAGCACAGTTGACCGCTTTTCTGGCTACGATATGAACGATCTCCATTCACAGAAATACCAGTTGAAACAGGTGGCGAAACTGTTTCAACTACCCAAATGTCACAAAGAACGTTCAGTTCTTTCATTATGCCAGTCAGTAGCGCCTCAGTGACAAAGATTCAATAATGGCCATTGGCAAATTGTATGGGACAAAATGCGTGAGCTTATGAGTCGCTTAGATCTGTCTGTGAATGTCTGTCTATATGGGCATCGTGTCATGCCGCTTTCAAATCAGGGCCAAGCTAGCTGCAATTTGGCTCCTGATATGAATGGCAATGGCGTGTTAGCCGTGTCTCTACTTTACTAAAACTTGCTCATAGGTAGTTAGTTATATGCCATGTCGTGGCTTAGTCCTCATAAGTGTGTATAATAGGGGCATCATGTGCACTATGCTCGCTTACTTCTACGTTGGCTGCAGGACGAAGATCTCAAGGAAGGATATCTGTATGGTACTTGGAGAGTTTTAAATAAACTGAAATTCTCAAAAACTTTGAAAATCAACGAACATCAGCACTCGACCTACTACTCTCCTAGAGCATTTCAACTGCTTATAGTTACAATTACTATTATTATTATTTGCCATTATTCTTATCAATTGAAATCATATATATTTTATTACTTTTTATTATTATTATTTAAATTCTTGGTATATTTAAGCAGTAAATAATCATAATAGAACAATATGTCAAATTTTGCAGAAACCATTTCTTTGATTAGGTCAGCTGTGAAATTTTCAGATTTATTTGAGATTGGGTTGTTCGGATGGATGGAATTTGTTGTCTCATACCAAAATTATATTGCACACTTTATGGCTGAGTGGGGAGTGTGTAACCCGAATTGGTAAAGGCTTTTGATGTGCAATGGTGCAAAGCATTTTGTGCTTTCTTGGAAATCAAATTCCATGCTCAGTGGAAATAATATGTATGGGATGTCGAATACATACATATATCACATACAATAAAAATATATAATAATATTGCAAAGCATATTTAGCTATGTGTGTGTGTGTGTGTGCGTGTCAGGGGCAAGCATTTGCCCTGTTTTGTGAATGGCTTACACATACTTATTGCCTGGGCTTTTGTTTTATTGTTTTTATTCCATTCGCATTTGTGTGTGTGTTGTGTTTCAGCAGGATTTATCGCACTTGGACTGCGGGCGCTTTGTTTGCGCCGCTGCTCAGGGCTGACATGAAAATCCAAGCGACGCCAACGTCTAAAAATTGCAGTCACATTCGTCCAGCAACAACTGGGTGAGTGCAGAGAGGGAAGGTTGGGGACTGGCAGGCAGGGCAGGGCTTGGATACTGATGATAGCTGAAAACGCTCTAGCATTGTGGTTCCTAATGCTGGCCAACACCCAGCTTTGTGACCGTCTGCAAATGTTTGGCGCCAGCTTGTAAGTCCTTTTAATGCGCCATTCTTTTTTGGCCATGGGTCGGCTCCATTTGAAACCCCTTCGAGCGTAGATTGCGGCTCTTCAGCTCCGTGTGGCGGAGGTGTTCGTTTTAATTGCATTTTTGTTGTGTCGGAAAATTGCATGTCATTTGTCACGAGGCGTCGCAACGCCCATTTGCATTTGCCTAAGCCATATTAATGAGCGGTTACCCAGCGCTGAGTGCTGAGTGCTGAGTTGTGTCGGTGTTGGTGTTGGTGTTGCTGTTGGTGTTGCTATCACAAATGCCTCTTCAGAACATCATTGCGGGAATCTGTCTGACTCCAGCAGAGCATCATGTGGCGGCGGCATGAGAAGTGATTAGTGGATCTAAATATGAATTCTGAGTATCAAATTATTTATTTGAGTCTTTCGACAATGACGTCAATTGAGCCAAATCTGGTTAAGTATTCAAGCGCTGTAATTAAACTATTTTGCTATTTGTATACGTCTATTAGGCAAATAACTGCAGATCAGAGAAATGAAAATGCCTTTGTTCCCGTCTCGATTTGTTTGATATTGTTGCTGCTGCTGCTTTCTTTTTATTTATTTACACAAGTTTTAAAGCAACCACGTTGTGGGCGCAAAGCATTTTAAGTTTCATTTAACTTTCTGTCATTCATCAGGCGACAAGGGGCCGACGACAGTCGCAGCACAGCATTTTAATTTGCTATGCTAAGCGGCAGGGCACGGACATTGTTGGCCCGACCAGCTCTGGGGTCGGGCTGAGGGTAAAAGCAACAATCAGTGACAGGCCCACGACCACGACTACGGTTACGGCAACGACTACAAGTACGACTAGAACCAGGAACAGGAGCACGGCCAGGAGCCAGGAGCAGCACGGTTAACGCAGCATTGAGTGGCAGCTCTTTGGTCTTCGGTCTTCAGTCTTGCTGCCACAAATCGCACACAATGCGTTGGGCCACAAAAGGCTTGCGACGGGGCCGGCAGCTGAAAGCCGCTCTTCACAGGCCAATTAATCAGTTTGTGTAAGTGGGCGGCACTTCAAAGCAAAACCAGCAAAAAAAAAATAGCAAAAAAATGAAGAAAAATCAAACTTGTATAGTTAGAAATTTGTTTTAGTTTTTTTTTGCTAGTTGGCAACTTCTTTTTTTTTTATTTTTTTCTCCTATATTTTTCTCGAATGCGGGCCCATTTATAAAGCTTCGATTTTTATGGCGCGTCCGTTGCTTAAGTTCACATAGTTTATTGCGGTCATTTTTTTTGGCCGCATAGTTTTATGCTACCAGTAAAAATTTATAAACTTATTTGCGGCTATAAATATGGCCACGTTATTGGCCTAATTGTGTGTAATACATGCAGCGCCTTCTGAGAATGTCCGTGTGTGTGTGAGTGTGTGTGTGTGTGTGTGTGTGTGAGTGTGTGTGAGTGTGTGATTTTTTATATATCATGTTCTTGAGCCATGCTGGACGATTTGTAAAAGACATCAAATGTCTTGTACTGCCATTTGTTTTCAGTTTACTTGCTCTGCATTTCGAATCATGCTGGAGGTGTTTGGTCTGGCTAGCTGAGCCAAGACAAGATAAACTATATATGTGCCAGTAAAAAGTAATGTAGGGAAATACATTATTGCCTTCTCAATAGATCAAACTCTGAGCGAATTGTGTTGGTAAGTTCTGTATCTGTATTGTTTTTAGGCACACACTCGTTAAGGATTATTTACTTAGTGAGTTTAAGCCAATATTTGCTTACCGAACTTGCGTATTGCCTAGAACTTGGCAAAACTGAGTTTGAGTCATTGAGTTCTAGGCAAAGTTGTAGACCAAACAATGACAACTTATAAATGAATATTGACAGGCGGGCAGGTTGATAGCCAGCCAGCTAGTCAGCCAGTCAGCCAGCCTATCGACTTCGGAGCTTGGCTAATCGCACAGTTATCGACTTAATGGTTTTTCTTTTGAAAAAAAAGCGAAGGAAAAAAAAAAAAAACAAAAAGAGAAGGAATGAAAAAAGTTTTTTTTATTGAAAGGCATTTGGACATGCACGATATACGCAGTCAAACATAGAGACCCATATACACACACACACACACACACGTATACATGACACTTGACAGGCCAAGGCAAACACTTTACCGCTGCTGACCTCCAATGGGCCGGGATCAGTCCCAGTCCAGTCCAGTCCAGCTTAGGCTCAGGCAGTGGCAGACTGAAGCGTTGTGCCTTTGAACTGCAAGTCAAGTTAAATGAAAAGCGCACCAATGGAAACTCAAACAAAAATGGCGAATGTTCTTGCTTTTCGGGGGCATGAGTTCTGTTTTTGGGGCTGGGCGGAACTGGGTCGTATGTCGCTTTGGGGGCGTGTGCTGACTATAAATAAAAGGTTGCCCTATTGATTTTATGGCATGCAGCAGCAGAAGCAGCAGCAGCAGAAGTAGGAAAAGTAAAAGGGAAACTCGTGAGTGTTTATCATCAGTTTGTTTGCCTTTTACCCTCATTTCCCACTATTGTCCTTTTGCCTTTCTGCTGTCTCCTTGTCTGGTGACCGCTGCGCCTACAAATCTTATCTGCTGCTGCCTTTAACCTCGGGCTAATGGAGAGAAATTGCGTTTTAATGAGTCGACAGCTTTATCATAATGACATATTTTCGACTTTTTATGCTATGCATAGGGTAACTTTTTTTTGCTATGATTTTTTTTTTTAAAGATTACTGTCAATTATTAGCAATTATTTTGAATGCACGAGTTGGCAATTTTGTCTGCTTGTGCTACTTTAATTTGATTTATTGGAAAATAATTGCGCATATTAGTCGCCTATTGACAAATTGACTGACTGACGGACTGACAGGCATTACACAATATGATAGAAAATTGCCCAAGAATTGACATAAAGAAAACGAACCGAATGACGAGAGACCTAAATTACGTTTCATTCATAATAATTTTATATGCAGGCACAAATCCATATTTATCATTTGTAAAATTGAATTAACATATAGTCAAAGTCGAAGCGAAGTCACTTTAAATTCAGTGCAATGAATATAGATGGACTGAAAGGACTGAAAGATAGGTATTTTGCTTGGTATTCTCATATATATTTCTGGCATCAGCTCGATATGTAGTGCATTCTCTGGTGTAGTAGTCACATCGAGTAAATCCATATTTGCCAGCTCGGTTCGCTCCGCAAAATTCCAATGCCTAGTCTGCCCTCAGGCAGCAGCGCGCATTTCGCATCATACTCGTAAATATGCGTGCATATGCATGCAGAATACCAAGAAGACAACGAAAAAACAACAGCAACAACAAGAAATGCGGCCAACATGCTGCAGCGAGAGTAACAGCCAGTACCAGTACCAGTCTCAGTCCCAGTCCCAGTCCTGTTCTACGGTATACGGCACAGTTCGTTTGCTTTACGACTTCATTTGTGCGCCTAGCAATTCCATTTTGCCTTTTTTTTTCCTGCCGCTTTTGCACGACAAATGCAGCATTTGGCTTCCTGTTGTGCCGCACTTCAATTTGTTAAACTTTCCTTGCCACTTTTGAGCGATTTATGGAAGCAGCTGGCGCAAAAAATGTCTATCAATTGATAAAGCAGAGAGTCCTGCCTCTTCCCATGTAAATTGATTTTCCTTTCATTCTCCTCTGTACTCAAACAATCATTTTATTCATTTTTTTTACAGAAATTGCCAAGGTCAATATTTGTTTTATTTAGGATTTCAATTGGCAACCAATTTGTAGCCTCGTCTGTCTGCTCTGTCAATCATAAATCCTTTAATGATCGTCCTTTAATTTCCATTGAATGCTGTATAACGTTTATAGACTTTTGTGTGCTTTGTGTGGTTCTTCAGATAGTTCGACGTTTGAAAAAGGTATTTCATTACATAGATTTCATTACGCTTGTAATTTAATGGATCAGCTGGCAAGCACTTGAGTTGCCAAGCCCTATTAATTTACCACAGATGCCGCTTTACAAATGGTTGGATCAAAGATGCTCTCAGTGTTCAGGCAAAGTTGAAAGTTCATTAGTAAGCCATAAAGTAGACTATAAATTCATGCATATAGAGCATATGTGCACCACATACATAGACAGCCATAGGCACACCATACGCACCACGCACAGTGAATGGCTCATTATCAACACCCACGCAGCTGGCAGCGAAACCTGCTCAGAAACAACAAGAAGAAGAATAACAACAACAACGGCGACTAAGGATGTGGCCGCATGGGCGTTCGCAGCAGCCAGTTCAAGTGGTTTTTCCTATGAGACGTTGGAGTGTCTATGCTTCTGTGTGTGTGTGTGTGTGGGTGTGTGTGTAGCATATCTTTAGGCGCCATCCAACCGCATATCTACATTTAAATTATGCAAGTTGTTGTCTAGGCCGCGCCGTCTATCCCTCACATTCTGCGAGCCTGTTTAGTCGACTGTTTGTCTGTCTGTCTGTTTGTCTGTCTGTTTGTTTGCCCTGCCGCCAACGTCTTTGACCCAGAAGCACACATTTCGGCGCTTTTATCCTCTGCTTACATTTACAAATGTATGTGTATGTATGTAGATCTATGCATGTGTGTGTGTGTGTGTAGTGCATAGGAAACTTTTTGGGCCAGGTCTCATGGTCTGTGTATTTGCACACGTTTTTCAGCCTGCAGCAATTTGGATATATATATATATATATATATATATATATATCCTCGCATACCTATGTATATTCTATGCTTTTTATTTGTGCCTGCTGTTGTTTATTTGTTTAAATTTAACGCATCTCTGCCCTACTGTCTGCCCTCGCTCCCCCCTCATAACATGTTTGTTATTCGGTTTTTTGTTGCGCTGCTTCTATTTCTATTTCTAATTCCATCTAATTCTTTTTTGGGCTGGGCATAAAGTTAGATATTTTTTGTTTGGCGTCGCTCCAAATTATGTTAAAGAAATTTATACAGGCTGTCTGTATTAAATTTCTTTATTATTTTGTTTGTTTATTGATCGAAGTGGAAAACCTCTGTTGAAATAATTAGGAAAAATGAAATCAATGCTTGGACTTGATTAAGTTAACATTTGGTTTAGATCTCAATCAACTTTTAATTAGTATGAATTTTTGTTTGAAATTTGTTTTCTACTTCATTTTTTAAAGTCATTAGATCTACTTCTATTCAACATAAATTTATAGATATCGTGACTCGTGATTGCTTTTATTTCATTTTGCTTTTAGAATTTGCTTTAGTTTCGGTTCATTTGTTTTCATCATCCACGAAATCATTTAGCACAGCCAACGCTTTGGTGTTCACGTTGCTAAAATTTTCTTTTTATTTATATTTCGTTTATTTCGCGCTACGTTTTCAATTTTCATTCTCAGTTTTTTTTTTCACTCTCTCCCGTCAGCAACGAATGCTTTGGCCAAGTTATTCCAATTTATTTTTGTATTTTTTTTCTTTTTACTGGTTTTTTTTTTGTTTTTTTAATTTTTTTCATTTCTGGGACGGACGTTGTCTAACCGGTGGGCTACGTTGCGTGAAATCGCATCAGTTGTACAAACTTTAGGCGCGTTATTTAATTTGCCATTGAGGCAGTGCGCTCCATTTATTCAGTCCACGTCCATGTTGAGGTCCTTGTGCGTATCCAGCTGGACGGAGTGAGCAGTGAAAAGGTCTGTTCAACATTTGGCTATTGTCAGTGGTAGAACTTTTTTTTGCATGCCAAACAATTGTGCAGCTTATATTTAGGCATG
Organism: Drosophila nigricruria; assembly: GCA_037075265.1. Classification (NCBI taxonomy): domain Eukaryota; kingdom Metazoa; phylum Arthropoda; class Insecta; order Diptera; family Drosophilidae; genus Drosophila; species Drosophila nigricruria. The sequence goes on from JBAMCI010000045.1 coordinate 2,143,824, forward strand.
ATCAAATTTAATTACAGCAAACGCAACGTAACGAAATGCTCAAAGAAAAAAATTACTTGGAAAATTAGCAACGTTAGAGTGAGGAAAAATCAATGTGACCTTGGCTAACTTAAGTCAATCAGTGGACTGTGTGTGTAGCCCAGAGGCAGCTCGAGTCATTGAACATGACCCAGTTTGATACTTGCTAAATAATTGATCAGTTGCTTTGCTTATGTGTGTGAGCGAGACAGCAAGTCAGAGCAGTGTAATTTAGCTGCCCTCTCCGACCTTTGGCCTCTCTCTATTTGCTAATAGTCTTTGTTCCATAGGTGGCGGCAGCAGCAGCGGCAGCTTAAATTCCTTAAAGTATTTTTATCCGCATCTAATTGGCTCTCTGGCCTCTGCCAGGTAATAATGTAATTTTATTCTATTCCCAAATTGCGCAACAAAATATTTGTAGATTAGCTTTGGGCTGTTGGAATTTAAATGAAATGCAAACAAAATTAAATATAAAAGCATAAACCACGGAAAAATCCTTGAAATTATTGGAATTAAATTTGAATATAAAATGTTCAAGTCCTTTAATTAATATACATATAAAACTTACTAAGTTCTCTACTACAGCTAAGGTCATTATAACTTGGGCCTTGAACATTCATTTAGTTGAATTATGCAGCTGAAGTACATAAAACTTTTTGCGCCCAGTCCGCACTTGGCCAATCCCACCACAATTTAGTTTAATAATTTGACTTTATATATAGTACATATGAGTTTATTAAAGTTGTTTATACAAACAACCCACAGCAGCTTCAAGTTTAATGATATTTAAATTTTTTACTTGCCAAAAAAAACTTTTCACATTTGGCGAGAGCAAACTGTGCGCCAAGGCAAATTGCTTGTTTAGTTATTAAGTTAGCTGTATGCATATACTATGTATACAGTCTTATTTAAGGTCCGACTGCAGAGAACTTAAAGCGGATCATAAGTGTCGTAAATGTGGCTCAAATATTTAACGAGCGTTTCTGGTTGCCTTATTAGGGCAATTCTTTCGCTTACGCTTTTGCCTCATACATGAAACTTGGCCCCCGTCAATAAAGGGCAGACGGCCGTAGCAGTCTGATTCATAATTACATACTTATTCCCATTTAATGGGCACATCTCAGTTAGTGCTTTTGCGGTCGTATTGTGAACGCATTTCACTTGGGCCTTTACTTAGCCCTGCACTTTGTAGAGCACTCTACTTATCTCTTGGCTGTGGTCGGAGCGTGTCAATTGAATTGCTTTGCATTGAAAGTTCTTCAAAACTATATTGAATTCATAAAACTTAAATCAGCTTTATAGCATTTGATTGATTGTTCAATCAAAATAGTTTTATTACTTTGCTGAGATAAAAAAATCTTTTTATTATTGAGGCAAAAACTTTTTGAAACAAAGTTAACTGTTTTAAGTTTTGCAAATGTATCAAAGTTATTTATATTTTACCTTCAATAAATTCAACAAATATTCCATTGACATATTTCGATATATGTTTTCATAAATGTTTTTCATTTTGCTTGTATCACTTACTCATAATTGGCTATTATTAAGTTATTGGTTAACAGAATGCGGCAGCTTTTAACCAAAAGTAAGCAAAAACTTGTTTCGAAATACATGAATTACTTATGCTCTAACATGTTTCGCTAAAAGTTTTGCGTGGCAATAAAGTAGTCGGAACCACTCAGAGTTGGCTCGTAAATTAAGCGAATGTTGGCAAATTGTTATCGCAGCATTTGACACATGTGAAACTAACCAAATCTCGTACATAATTAATGCCTAAGCCTAGGAATTGGCCAAAGTTCAAGGTTGCCTGATATGGCAATAAACGCAACTGAACCTAATATGGCTTATACGTGCGCTGAGCCGCATGCGAAGGGTGTGAATTGGGTTCATAGTCCAAAATGAGTTGTAGAGTTTTGCATATGCTGATTCAAACTCAAAAGCGTGTAGAATTTTAGTGTGCCAGAAAAATATGATGATGGGCAAAAGAAAAAAATAGAAAAGGAAAGTCTTTTATTCGCAAACGCAAAAGCGAACGCACACGCACACGCAGACGTGCGCACACACAATGACAGTGGCAAACGAGAAGCAAGAAACAACTTTTTGTATAGCATACTTTTTAGCGAAATTATTTACATACAAATGTTGATGATGTTGATGAAAGTGGAAAGACGACAACGACAACGGCAACGGCAACGGCAACGGCAACGGCAACGACAACAGAGGCAATGCCAACTTGCAGGCAACGGAAAGAAAACCCAGGGACGAGCAGACTAACAGACGCGCCCAAACAAGGACGTCGTCACGCCGTCGGGCTTGCCAAGGATCCACACGCGGGGCACTTGAAACTATTGCGAGGGCGGCCAAAATGCCTTTGCTGCTAGTTTTCTGTTGCAAATACTTTTTCGGCATCATTCTGTTGCCATAAAGAGCCAGCAGGGGCGTGGCACAACTTGAGGCAGTGCCTTTCTGTCTCTCGGTCTGTCTGTCAGCCACGCTTTGCGTGTGTGCATTGAACAAATTTTTGAGCGCGCAAATTTTTCACTTGTTACCAGTTGATTAAGTGAAGTGTGTGTGCCAGGCCCTCTGCACAAATTATATATAAATATTCTGTTTTTCAAATAATTCAAATAAAATTAGTAGTACAGAAATTTTCTATAGCATCGTGATATACTCTTGGCCATAATAGAAATGTAATTTGCAAGCATTTCTAAAAAACATATTTGAATTTGATATTATAGTAGACTACGATTTTATCTTTGGAATTTAACTTTTAAAAATACATATTTTGTGTTACATTTCGGCTGAGTTGAATTAAATAAAATTAATTGAGAATGTCCACCATCTGCGCCCTAACGCAGACCCTCCTGCAGCAAAGGATTCGCATGACCACACGAAGTTGTTCATCAGTGAACAAGTTTTTACCTTTCACTCGGGTCGAGCGTCTCAAGCCTACAGAGGAAAACAATCTGGAGATGGCCTTCGATCTAGACTCCGATCCAAAAAAGGTCAATCTAGCTGGAGAGGTCTTTCGCAACAATGACGGCAAACTCCATATTCATAATGCGGTGCGCAAGGCTGAGATTGGTGTAGCTTGTGACGACTCCTACACTAATGAGCCATTTCCACCGCTGGGCAATCCAGATTTTATACGAGCTGCTAATGAGCTGGTCTTGAATAAAGCGGCTCCAGCTATGCTGCAAAATCGTGTAAGTAAAGCTATTAAATAATTGGCTCATATATTTTTTACCTTAAAGCGCGAGAAAAACCGCGAGGATGAACTAAGAGAAGCAAAAGCTGTTTTTTGCTTAAATGTGTATGGCTTACAAAGCTCAGTTTCAACTGAGAGTGAGTGAATATAAGTCAAAGGTAATGGGAGTGAGAAGCGAAGAGAGGGGTGAACAGGAGAAAAAACTGACAGTGATAAGAGAAAATTGTAAGCGGGAAAAAATAGAGAGAGAGAATAGAGGCAAAGGTTCGGGTCATATCAGCTCATAGATACACAGAGCTGTCAACTTCCATAGACCTGTTGGAAATTTAGTAAATGGAACAGCACTGTTAATCCTCCTCATTAACTTGCTTTTCAACACAGGTGCTTGGCATCCAGACACGTTCTAGCATTGATGCATTGTGCCTGGCCGCACAGTTTCTGCGTGAAAAGATGCAGTGCAACTTTTGCATGTTGGCTCGTCCCAGTTCTGACCTGTGGGTGAACATATTCAAGAGTGCTGGCTTCAATTGCCAAAGCTATCAGTACTACAGCGAGGAAAAGGGTGAGCTGAATATCTATGGGCTGGTCGCAGACCTTATGACTGCACCGGAGGGTGCCGTTGTGGTGCTGGATGCGTGTGCACATAATCCCACTGGCCTGGATCCGAGCGTCGATGAGTGGAAGCTGATTGCCCACATTATTAGGTGCAAGAAACTGTTGCCGCTCTTCCACTTGGAGTCCCATGGACTCGTCAGTGGTGATACTGTGCAGGACTCCTGGGCAGTGCGTTACTTTGTCGACAGTGGCTTTGATTTGCTGTGTGCTCAGTCGTTTGTCAAGAATTTCGGTCTCTACAGTAAGTGTGGGCGGTGTTCACAGCTCCAATGCAACTCACTAAGTTGAATCATTTGTATGCAGACGAGACTCTGGGTCACTTAATGGTCGTTCTTAACAATTCCATTCAGCTGGATGTGGTGCGGACACAGTTTGAAGCCATGATGCGTCGAAATAATGAAAAGTGTTATTCGGCATTTGGAAGCCGTATTGTGGCCAAGATACTCAATAATGCATCATTGCGGCGCGATTGGTAAGACGAAATTTTGAGATTATTTATATAGACTGAGTGACAATGTAACTTCCTTAAACAGGACTGTGTCACTGCAAGATATTCATCAGCGAATACAGCATATGCGCTTAGCTTTAAGCAATAAATTGACAGTTCTGAAAACACCAGGCAATTGGAATCACATCAAACATCAAACTGGTTCTCATCTCTATACAAATCTAAAGCCAAACCACCTGAGAAGGCTGCGTAGTAAGCACGTCTATGTACCCGATACCGGACGCATCAATCTTGGTGCATTGTCATCAGCAAATGTCGATCTGGTGGCCGGTGCCATACATGATGTGATGCTATCCACGGAAATCGATACAAATAATGTTTACATATTACCAGTTTCAGGAACGGGCTTGCAGTGCTATAGCCCGGCTAAGATTGAAATTGTAGGGAGTCAATAAGGGAGTACAAAGATAATTTACTATTGCATTCCAATTAGGCTATAACACAAAGAATCATCAACCATCTAACATTCTAAGGGCAAATGCAGAGCAGTGTGACAAACAAACAATAAAGTTTAACGATTTTCAATTCGAAAGAGAAAGTTTCGTTCTCCTTGGCAGAATGATGAGAAATGCACTTTGTAATTCTCATCATATGTCGTACATGTCGTCGCACAGCACTTATAAACGTCGCATTAGAGTCACTTTCAACTGCAAGAGACATAATGTTATGGGTATGCGCAAGGTGGATAGGGGATAGGGGATAGGGGATAGGGGGGGATGGGGCTTTTGGCAACAGCTCGTTAAACTGGAGTTTAAAGGTTTTGACATTAAGTGTACTTGCATTTGTGTGTGTATGCGACACGCGCATCCTGTGCTATCAACTTATGTGAGAGTCCTACATTTATGAGCTCACATACGTGTGTAGAGACATTAACATGCACAGAAAAGTTTTCTTTTTCAAATTAAAAACTATTTGAACTCATTACATCACTGAGCGTAACTAAACTAAAATTGTTTAGGTTTTTATAAATAGAGTTAAAGCGAAAAGGAGAAAGGAAAAGGAAAAAGTAGAAATATGTCTTGTATTTTCATATTTAATTTCAAGTTATAAATGCAGCATAAAATATTCATTTGGAATCGTGTGTGCGCAACAGATTCAGTTTAACACGTGGCGTGGCATGGCATGGGTAGTGAGTAGGTGGGCCACATTTAAAATGCTGCCCATATCATATGTACATAAGTAGTTAAGGGCTTGACATACAACAACTGTTGCGCCCCAAAATTTATTTACCCGTATCGAACCCTTTTTAGGTAGGTGCTCGTATTGCCCGTTGGCGTATTTAACCGCATGGGCCATAAATCTCGAACTGAAGCAGTTTCAGGCAGTCGAACAGTCCAAAATAGAACGGAATACATTTTTTATACCGACTCGCGCATTTGCTATTATTTTCTGGCAAACGTCCCTTGAGATCTCTCTGGGGGATTCGCTGGTCTTAAAATTTAGTTGCTGGCGTGCAATTTGTCAGCACTGTGAGCGCCAGTCATTGCCAGGGTTAACCCAGTGCCAGTGCCAGAGGCAGTGCCTTAAAGCGCTCTAATGAACGCCATTGACGAACTCAACTGCCCTTTACAAATCCACAGCGATTGGCGCAAAAACATTTCCCCCAAATTCCTTTTCAACGCTTTTCAATTCAATTCAATCGCTTTGATAGTATCAAAACCAATAAAATTGGTAGGGGTCAGTTGATATATATATATATATATATATATATATATATATATATATATACTATATATGTTCTAGTTGTTGTATGTCTGACTCAAACGTTTTTTCAACAGTGCGTGTGGTTTTATCATTGATTGAACATGTTGAGACGCCTCGAAGACATCAAATTTACACTTGAAGTGCCTCAAGCGACAACTGACCCAGTTAAGGGCAGAGAACATGGGCGTCTCTATCCATTCTATGCCCTCTTAACTTTTGCGCTCAATTCATGAAGTGTAAAATGAATTTAATTTCTATGGTTTGACAATAGAAATGCGACTTTCCCCTGATTTGAGTGAACTTTCCTACAAGAACAAAGATTTAATCAATTGCTGCAATTAGAGTTTGTTGCAAAAGAATTTCTGTTTAAGGTATACAAATTTTTTGTTTATATAATATACTTAAATATAAATATTTGTTTATTTTATAATTTCAATTCACTGTATTTAGTCTACATACTATATATATAAATATAAATAAGACAAATTAAATTGAAATGAAACGTATTCTCGATAAAATGGAAGATATCACAGAAACGTGAATTTTCATGTCGGCCCCTGGCGTATTTCTTGCAATTTTTATGCAGCTTCCCATTCACCTTTTGCCACACGTACCGTGCCGTGTCTGGCGTCTGGCTGTCTTTTATATATTTCTGCACACAGTTTTGGTAATCGTTTTACCGCATTTTTGTGGTCTCACATGCATTGCTCGGCGCCCGCAGCCTGAATCCTCAACGATCCGACCGCAGCGACATGCCAATTGTGGCAAATGTTGCGGATTTCTGCAGCTGAGGTGGTGGTGCAGGGGAAACAAGCTTGAAAACATGTTTCAAAGCACTGCACAGATTGCCATACACAAAGTGTAGCAGCAAACCAAGGGGATGCTGCACCTAAAATGTCTATTAAGTCAGCTACGAAATGAGCAACTCATTCACAGCTCTAGCAAAAGAAAATTTATATATGAATACCTATTCACCAAGCGCACTAAGAGAGCCTTAAAAAATATGTTTACTCATTTAGAATATGCCATTATTGTTCCGTGACACGTTTCATCCTTTAGTGAGGCCTTCGTCAAACTCTTCTCATCTTCATCGAGCTACTCGCGCTTTATGATTCTCTTGACTTTTCACGCCTCGCTTGATTGCCCTCTATTTTTTACGCTCGCATTTTATTTTTGCGCTTTTATTTTCTATATGTATATAAATTTACGTCTTATTTTCTTGACACCTAATTTGTCAATTGACGCTGCTTTTATTCGAGTAGTTACTGCTGATTCGCGTCTAGTTTTAGTGTCAATTTAATTTAAGATTTCAACTTTGAGTTGTACTCAGAAATTTCTATGCTTTTATTGGGCTCCATGAATGAGTAGTAAATCCGTTTAATAAGCTCTTAAAAAAGCAAATCTCGACAGATGCTTAGTTTAGGTACAAGGGCTATTGCAGCTAAGGGCTTCCCAGAGAATCCTACATAAAATCAGAAGAGAATACCTAAAGAGATGAAAGGACTCAAAATCTTAGTCAATCAATGCCAAATACACACATTTATGTTCCTACTTATTTCTAATGATATGAGCTCTGTTTTTACTGCTTAAGTCATTAAGTTTTCATTTCGAATACTGATTTTTTGTTGTAAGTGCTGGAAAAGACCGCCTTATTTTCTGCTTTAAGCTGGCAATGGCAAAAATCACTTTAAATTCGTTCCACTTTACACGGTCTTGCCCATTTTTAAGGGCACTTCACTTCACCTGGGTGTAATTTCCAAAAGGGAACAGGATGGGTGAATAAATTGCTTTCTGTCGCATAAAGCCATTACTCGGCACCCAGCACAAAGGGCCACTGTAGGTATGAATTTTAATATGTGTGAATATTTATATATAAAATATTTCATAACTTGAATGAGAGAATGAAAGGGCGACGTCAGCGACAACAGAATCAGCCGAAGCCTGGGTATTTGTGATATGTTAGTTGGGAGTCAAACAACCCAGGACATTGCTGACACATCTTTAAAGCTCATTTTTTTTAGTTAATCTAATGTGAATGTATTCTACATATTTATGTATTTATATAGATATGTTTTTTACACTTTTTACTACTATCAAGATCAAGATTAGTTTTTGACGCAGGTTCTCTTCAGATTGATATCTAGCTAGACTAGGCGACTAGAAATATAAAAGCTTAATTTCCACTTGCAGCTATTGTTAGTAGTCCCATAATGGGCGCATAGAAAAGAAAACTTTTACAGCTTTAATTCAAGCGCACTTACGTTGAAGTACTCCAATCCTGACAGGGCACGTAAGCTGTCGTTAGTCTATTAACCAAACACCTATTGAGGTGATTGCGCACTTCGAACTCGTTGACATAGGCGACAGCGAGCTAAGTGTTAAATTTCACAACGACCAAGGGCTCATTAGCAACATCAGGAGGAGTGGGGTCTGGTCTTCTGTAACTGAAGGCAGCTCGGGCAAACGCGGCACTTGCCCAGATGAGCCCAACGAGCTAAGAACTGTGTTAGCCATAAATTCCCTCTTGCTAACAATAAGGATATTAGATGTCACTGTCGTCGTGTCTAGTTTGTACGTTGCTTGGAGTCTACAGTTCAGCAATGCAATTTCCATTGCAATGCATTTTCCTTCTCGATTTTCCCTACAAACAAGTAAAATGAAACGGCAATTTCTTGGCTATTTTCATATTGCAGTCATTGCCATTGCTGTGCGTCTGTGTGTCTGTGTGTGTGTGTGTGTTCATTGTTCATTGTGTGCACGTAGTTTATTCATCTTTTATCCTTCTTGTTATCTGTTCTGTTCAGCTCTGTTCTGCTTCAGCATATCTTGAATTAAATTAAATTCAAGTTAACAAAACTGTTGTTAAGTGGAAGAGGTTTGATTATTCAATTCACTTCAGGCCTGACATGCAGCATCAATTACACACTGCATGTCGATTTGAAGAAGAGACATGTTAAATGAATGAACATTATTGTGTTACGTACATTCCTTATTAACTAATTATTGACTATTGAATAGGCTTTTTGCGACTTACCATATGCTCAATAGTAAGTCTTCTCATATAACTATTTGAATTTTGTTAAGAAATTTTGTGGGTATGCTAAGCTAATCAGAACTGAAAATCAATAATAATTATTATTGATTTTAAGCTGTATAGTTACCCAATGTCTCTGCAGGAGGGACTGTTAGAGTGTCACTTACACGAACATGTTAGTCCTAATAAAGGATATATATTTATACTCAATGAAGTTGGCAGTGCTTCCTTTTGCCTATTTAATACATTTGCACAAATCCATTATACCCCTTTTTACCCATTTTCAATGGGTAAGCAAATGGATACCTCAATTTTCCAATATAAATCATGCCTCCGCTTACATGCGTGCTTCCTGCCTGTCTTGTCGTTGTCCCCGATCCCATTTCCAATGTGCTGATGCCCTCTGCCTTTGCCCGGCGCCTGCCTCTGGGAGCGCCCATTGTTGTTACACATGTAAATAACGCAGAAGGCGAAGCTTTATGTGCATATCCTATATACCTAGGTAGGTACATAACACACATGTATATATATGGCATGTCTGCATGTGTGTATGTCGGTTATACTATGTATTTTTTGTCTTTTGGGAAGCCTACGCACTGTTAACAAAATATTTCAACTTGACTGCCTTTTGCATGCAATGTGGCCGACACGGCTCGCCTCCATTTGGCTTGAACGTATGGGCCATTGGATCCATGCAGAGTGGCAGTGCGGCTCGAGGGTTTGTAGTTGCACGGCTGAAGGCGGAAGGAAACAAGGCGTACAGCGCACAGAGCACAGCCGGGCACAGGAAATTATTTATATTATTTTTGTACTGATTTTTATTTTATTTTTATATGTACATATTTTTTTTAATTTTTGTTTGCCAAGATTTAATATGCATTTTAATCAAAAAATAAAAAATGCGTAACCAAAAAGTGGTAATATTAAAATTTACATCGAGATGAAAACCCAAAAACAATGCAACGAACCGAATACGAAAATATAAATAATAATTTCCGCAGGCCACCGCAGGACATAACATATCCTTCTTCTCCACACTGTAACAAATAAAAACGAGCAAAGGAAAAGGAAAACAAAAAGCCCTCGACAACAGCTGCGTAAAGTGCGTTCAATTATTTTTATACCCTGAACCCATTGAAAATGGGAAATCAGGGTATAATGTTTTTGTGAAAAGTATGTAACAGGCAGAAGGAGACATCGCAGACCCTATAAAGTATATATATTCTTGATCAGCTCGATGAGCTGAGTTGAAATAGCCCTGTCCGTCTGTCCGTCCGTCCGTCCGTCCGTCCGTCCGTCCGTATGAACGCAGCGATCTCGTAAACCACAAAAGCTAGATATCTGAAATTTTCAGAGAATACTCGTCTATAGCCTACGCAGTACGAGTTTTTTTTAGATTTTCGATAACTCATCCCGTTTCCTTATTATCGATAAAACTCGATAACTTTTCTTCGGTTAAGCATACCGTAAGAGCTAGAGACTCCAAATTCACTGTGTAGATCCGTGTAATGAATGCGGACATTATGTCATTTTTGGATTTTGGATGCCACGCCCCCATCGCCCCCAATTTGAAAAATTCGTATTTCAAATACTAGAGACTTGTGCTTTGGCAAATACACACATATGAATGACATAATTACGCTGTGCAAGTTTGATTAAGAAAGTACATCCACAAAAAAAGTTATTAAACATTTAATTTCCCATACAATAGGCATATTGCAGCCCGAGCGCAGTCGCCGCGCTGACTGCGCAGTCAGCAGAGCGCGTGCTTATGCGTGCGTGCGTATGCATGTGTGTGCGTGTGTCTGTGTGCGTTGCTCGCAATATTTGTATATGTAAAATAAGAATATAATGTTGGGAAGATTGGCACTTCGCAGGGTTCAGGGTATCTCGTAGTCGAGCCGTCTCGACTAGAGCACTCTTACTTGTTTTTCGTTGTATTTCTTTCTCTGTTTTCATCGGGGTCTCTTGCTTCTCGCGTACTCCCTGCCTCCGCGCTTCCGCGCAGATAAACTTTCATCAAGTTTATAAGTGTGTGCTGAAACAGAACCCACACTTCTTGGCCCACAAAAAATTTTTAGCGCAATGTTGTTGCCAAAAAAGAGAAAGAAAAACGAAAGTCACCAGGGCAGCCAGTTGAAGTCATGTCGTCGACCCTGAAACAAAATCCACTAGCACACAAACAATGTCCTCAATGCTTGCAATTGTTTCGCCGACTTAACTTTGTTTCGGAAAGAAAGAATTTCTTTTGTTGAATTAAGCAAAAACTGCAACCGCAAGTTTGAAACGATTCAATTGTAAGACCGTTTGCAGCCATATTTGTGGTATTTGCAATCATAACAATTTATTTGTTGTGGCTTTGATAAAAAAATATTCCTTTTGCTATTTGCCAACCGCAATTATGACAAAGGTGACTTTTGGTGGACTTAAATGACGTTTCATATGCAGTTAATTGAGTATATATGTACATGTATGTGTATATACATATGGTTAATCATATCATTCTCTCTTGACTTCGCACTAAGCGTCTAACATGTATCCCACATTATTAACGCTCGTGTGACTTTGACACCATCAAATTGGGTCGTCGGTTGTGGTCTAAAAGTTGGTTCACATTCGGCTACCCATTATGGCCATGCCTTGTTGGCTTGAAGAAATGAAATAGGTTTGTATTACCTCCATGAAGGCACCCCACATAACACAATTTGTTCCGCAACATTGATTTAATCCTTTTCTTCTGCTTCACACACACACACACACACACACATACATATACTTCTACACATACACAGACATACAATATCGTAGCCGTTTGGCACAATTTCTTAAATTTTCCGTTGCCTTTGTTGCCGTTTTCCGGTATTTTACGTCCTTGAATTCATTTTTTTCTTTTTTTTTTTTGTTGCGCTTCTTTCTTTCGCATTACCATAAATTCTTCTTGCTTTTGCTTCGCTTTGAATTCGGTCCCATTTGAGCTTTCAATACATTTATATTTGCATTTACTGATTTGAAAACGCTGGAACGTACTTCCAACTGCTTTCCGCACGTTTACAATTCTTTGCCGCTCCAACCATCCGGTAAGGTGAAGTCGCGGTTGGGTGACGAAAATTATATTTTTCATGTTAGCTGGCAGTAAACAATATGTGCGTAAGATTTCTCTGTTGACTTAAGAGCTCACTGATATTCCATTATTATTTTTGTTTCTGTCCTAAATTATTTGTTGAGGGAAATTAACAAAGAACAAAGTAAATATAAAACAAGTAAGAGTGCTCTAGTCGAGACGGCTCGACTACAAGATACCCTGAACCCTGCGAAGAGCCAATCTTCCCAACATTATATTCTTATTTTACATATACAAATATTGCGAGCAACGCACACACACACACACATGCATATGCACGCACGCATAAGCACGCGCTCTGCTGACTGCGCAGTTGACGCAGCGACTGTGCTTGGGCTGCAATATGCCTATTGTATGGGAAATTAAATGTTTAATAACTTTTTTTGTGGATGGACTTTCTTAATCAAACTTGCGCAGCGTTATCATGTCATTCATATGTATGTACTTGCCAAAGCACAAGTCTCTGGTATTTGAAATACGAATTTTGCAAATTGGGGGCGATGGGGGCGTGGCATCCAAAATCCAAAAATGACAAAATGTCCACATTCATTACACAAATCTACACAGTAAATTTGGAGTCTCTAGCTCTTACGGTATGCTTAGCGGAAGAAAAGTTATCGATTTTTATCGATAATAAGGAAACGGGATGAGTTATCGAAAATCTAAAAAAAACTCGTACTGCGTAGGCTATAGACGAGTATTCTCTGAAAATTTCATATATCTAGCTTTTGTGGTTTACGAGATCGCTGCGTTCATACGGACGGACGGACGGACGGACGGACGGACGGACGGACGGACGGACGGACGGACGGACGGACAGACGGACAGGGCTATTTCAACTCAGCTCATCGAGCTGATCAAGAATATATATACTTTATGGGGTCTGCGATGTCTCCTTCTGCCTGTTACATACATTTCACAAAAACATTATACCCTGATTTCCCATTTTCAATGGGTTCAGGGTATAACAAGTAAGAGTGCTCTAGTCGAGACGGCTCGACTACGAGATACCCTGAACCCTGCGAAGATCCAATCTTCCCAACATTATATGCTTATTTTACATATACAAATATTGCGAGCAACGCACACACACACACACACATGCATACACACGCACGCATAAGCATGCGCTCTGCTGACTGCGCAGCTGACGCAGCGACTGCGCTTGGGCTGCAATATGCCTATTGTATGGGAAATTAAATGTTTAATAACTTTTTTTGTGGATGGACTTTCTTAATCAAACTTGCGCAGCGTAATCATGTCATTCATATGTATGTATTTGCCAAAGCACAAGTCTCTAGTATTTGAAATACGAATTTTGCAAATTGGGGGTGAAGGGGGCGTGGCATCCAAAATCCAAAAATTACAAATTGTCCGCATTCATTACACGGATCTACACAGTGAATTTGGAGTCTCTAGCTCTTACGGTATGCTTAACGGAAGAAAAGTTATCGATTTTTATCGATAATAAGGAAACCGGATGAGTTATCGAAAATCTAAAAAAAACTCGTACTGCGTAGGCTACAGACGAGTATTCTCTGAAAATTTCAGATCTCTAGCTTTTGTGGTTTACGAGATCGCTGCGTTCACACGGACGGACGGACGGACGGACGGACGGACGGACGGACGGACGGACGGACGGACGGACAGACGGACAGGGCTATTTCAACTCAGCTCATCGAGCTGATCAAGAATATATATACTTTATGGGGTCTGCGATGTCTCCTTCTGCCTGTTACATACATTTCCACAAAAACATTATACCCTGATTTCCCATTTTCAATGGGTTCAGGGTATAAAAATAATATACGGTTTACTTTACTTTATCTTGAAGTACACATAAAATATCATGCTTCAATATATTCTTGAGTTTACGAAAGAAAAACAACAAACTGTTGACAATAACAAAACGTATTGCAAATGAAGTACAGACTTTTGATAACGACATGACCATGATTTAAATTCAAGTTTTTATTACTCCTCAATCAGCTCGTTTACATCTTCCAACTGAGGCGGCAAATGCCCTACTGCATTGGCCAAGTCTGAAACACGGCACGCATACAGATATCCTTTTTTGAGATCTTCGGCCTGCAGCCAGCGTAGAAGTGAGCGAACATGGTGCACGTCCACAGGCGGACATATTATATATGATTTCTCGATCTCGCTCAGCGTTGCATGCGGATTGTTGACACCTATGAGTGCCAAGCCCCGACTTTGATTTTGCTTATCTATGAGCAAGCGATAGTAGAGCAGTGGCACGGGCAGCACGTTATTGCCATTCTCATCAGTGGCCAAATAAAAACTTGGCTTAGTTTGGCTCTGATTTGAAAGCGGCATAACACTATAGGTGCCCGTATAGACGTTCACTGAGAGATCTAAGCGAGTCAAAAGCTCACGCATTTTGTCCTCTACAATTTGCCAATGGCCATTATTGAATCTTTGCCACTGAGGCGCTACATTCATGTAGTTAAAGCTCGTGCGCTGCTGGCTGGCATATATGAAATCTGCCTTGGCAGCTAGGTGTCCGCGTGTGAGGTACTGTCCCTCTTCCAGGAAACTGGACACGTGCTTTGTGACATTGGGTTGCTGAAACAGTTCCGCCACCCGTTTTAGCTGAGCTTTCTGTGAATACAGATTGTTCATATTGTAGCCAGAAAAGTGGCCAGCGGCGCTAAACTTAACGCGGTTAACATGTCGTTGAAAGAGCGCATTGGCTGGACTCAATTGGTAGGAAGCGTAGTGTGTTCGCAGCTGATCTGCATCGTGGCACAGCTCAAGGGTCTGCACAAATCGACCAGCGCTGATATTGTAGCCCACACGATATATACGCGCATCTCCATCCCCGCACGGCTGGTTCATGCGCTCAACAGTATAGGTCAGTGGTGTGGTGCACGTAAAGTCGCCCAACTCCCGTTTCTCACCTTTCCAATGAAATGTTGTGTCGTGTAGGCAGCGAAGCTGTATGGATGGGTTATCTGAGTAACTCTCAGCGCTGCTGCCTATTGCAAATGAATGAGTACAATAGAGTTCGATATTTGCGCCACTTGGTATTCGCAGTTTTCCCTCTGAATTGGGCAGCCAATAGGTGTCTGTGCCAGGGTGCAGATAAAGTGGCTGCAGATTGGATTGCGGCAAATCCATTTGAATATCCAATGTACAAGGAGCGCCTATAGTAAAGAGGAGTTATAAGCTATTGGTATACATTACTATTGGTACACATTACTATTTCTAATTCGAAATATAAGATAATGAATCAGTATTACAGGCAGAAAGAAACCTTTTCGTTCAGATTATATATGAATGGGTCGTTCGCAACTGCAGCACTATTAGCAATTGATTTCAGCTTTAGGGAAAGAGGGCATGCAGTATATCTAATCTGCGATTTTACACTTGCACTTACCTTGCCGAGTTGTCCCATCCACATGCACTCCCACAAGATCTTTGATTATTTGACCCACTTCTTCTGTTGGCTTAATTGCTTCTCGCGCTCGAATCTCGTTCGCTGACGCGAATAACAACAAAACGATCAAGAATGTATGCATGTTTAACAGCGTCTGGTTCCGTGTCGAACTGTCTCGTGTGACGTCTGTTTGCGTATTAAATTATATGCGGGCTCTACAGGTGTTTTTATATTTACGAGCTGCTTTCCTCTCTCTCTCTTTCTGTCTCTCTCTCTCTCTGATTCTTTCTTCTCATTATACTCTCTCTAAACCGGTTATCAGCCAGCCTCTTGTGATTCGTCATATTAGAAGTTTGAGAGGCGCGCACAGTGTTATAACTGTTTTCAAAATAAAGCATTTGTCTGATGGGTTTGCTGATTGTTTTTATATAGAATACACTGTAATACTGTATAGTATTGTAATAGCAGGAAATTTCTATAACCTTTGTTTGTGATATTTATGAAATTCGCTTACAATTGTTCATCAACTTAATTACATTGTGCAAAAGGTTATAATAAATAATTCAGAAGACTGAACTAATTAAAAGAATATTCAATCTGTTATGCAGTTTAAATTTGGTATATTTATTTTATAAATTGAAAATTTAATAAAACATATATTTGAAAAGTCATTTCAAGCTTGAAAATGCAATCTGTTCACCATTCTGTTTCATTTCTGCGTCTTTTTGGTCTGACTGAGGAAGCAGTATTCACACTGCTTACGGTGACACTGGCGTCCACAGAGACACCATTTGAGCCTTGATCAAAGGACACTTGAGTCATGTAGGCACCAGCGTTGTTGCTGCTCCATTGTCCGGGATCGCCTCTCACTGGTCCCATTCCTCCGAATCCACCGATTTGTCTCATTCCATTACCACCCATTCCTATACCGACTTGACCTGCCATTCCAGGTCCACACATTCTAGGTCCACGCATACCATTTCTTCCCATTCCATTGCCACCCATTCCGTAGCCTTCCACTCTATTACCACCGTTCTGCAGGTTTTGTTGGCCAGCTTCTCGTCGTTTGTTAAATCCATTTATATTCCTTTTCTTGCGCTTAGACGTAGTTGTGTTTTCAGTCGTTGCACTTGAATTTATTCCATTACCATACATTCCAGGTCCACACATTGTATATCCCCGTGGACCCATTCCAATACCCATGGACATTCCACCATTTACATTGCTACCCCTACCACCCATACCCATTCCTATTGCATAGCCTCCCATTCCATTAGCACCCATTCCATTACCACCCATTCCATTACCACCCATTCCATTGCCACCCATTCCGTTACCGTTTCTGCCCATTCCCATTCCATTACCGCCTCTACCACCCATACCGTTTCCATTGGTATTTCCATTGCCTCCCATTCCATAGCCACCCATGCCATTACCATTCCTTCCCATGCCTATTCCATTACCACCCATTCCATTTCCATTGGCTCCCATTCCATTTCCATTGGTTCCCATTCCATTGCCACCTCTACCACCCATACCATTTCCATTGCCACCCATTCCATAACCACCCATACCATTACCGTTTCTTCCCATGCCCATTCCATTACCACCCATTCCATTTCCATTGGCTCCCATCCCGTTGCCACCTCTACCACCCATACCGTTTCCATTGGCATTTCCATTGGCTCCTACTCCAATGCCACCTCTACCACCTATACCATTTCCATTGGCTCCCATTCCATTCCCATTGCCACCTCTACCACCCATTCCATTTCCATTAGCATTTCCATTGGCTGCCATCCCATTGCCACCTCTACCACCCATGCCATACCCATTGGTATTTCCATTGGCTCCCATCCCAATGCCACCTCTACCACCCATACCATATCCATTGGTGTTTACACTGGCACCCATTTCAATGCCACCTCTCCCATTTGCACCAATTCCATTGGCATTTCCATTACCCCCATTATTGCCTCCACCACTTCCAATATCCACCTGTCCAGCGTTTCGCTTACGCCTTCCTAGTAGAAACCCTGAAATCAGTTTTTATAGGTATTAAAGAGAAAATGTTATTTTGAGGATCAGTTGATTTTTAAGGTATTTATTTAATTGAAGCGCGACATTGATTATCCATATGAGTTGTAATCGTTATTATTGTTAACATAATTGTAATTATTGTTGTTGTTGTTGTTGTTATAATAGTCATAGTTGGGACTTTGGGTAGTGTATTGGTTATTATACGTAGGGTAAATGCCACCTGGCCCATAATATTGATTGTAACTGTAGCCCACGCCAGAAAAACTGCCCATACCAATAGGCAGGATGACAATTGGAGGCGGAGGCATTGGCATTGGCATTGGCATTGGCATTGGCATAGGCATTGGCATAGGTCTGCTTTGTACTGGAGGATAGTACACACGACCGGGAATGGGTACCGGACCTGGAAAGGGTCTTGCCATCGGCATTGGCACTGGCATAGGCATTGGCATTGGGGCTGGCATAGGCATAGGTATGCGTCCAGGAAAATATGCTTGTCTTGCGGTAACATTATGTAGTGGATGAGATGATTCAAATTCCAAGTCAATGAAGTCTGGAGAGTCTGGGAACATGAATTGCCAAAAGAAAGAGAGAGAGAAAGAGACTGGTCAGAAGAAAATTATCTTATTGTTGTTACGGGTATAAAACCGGAAGCGAACATCAATGACGCGAAGGAAGCAGAAACACGAATTACTTTTGCCACTAAATGTTTATGTAAAGCAAATAGTTGCTCGTTGTTGAAGTTGGTCTAGAGGATCTGGCAAGCGGATACCCAGTTGCCAGTCTAGGATAGCAATTGAAATAGCACGGCGGAGTGGGTGGCACTAACTGCGGTCCGGTGGCGGTACGAGCGCCTGCGTAAGGTGGTGCAGATCTCGAGACGGGCATATATGGCGAGGGCGCATTGGTGCACGCATATGGATAATATGGACTAACAATACACGGCTGTCGCCAGAGCTGTCTATTATAGTTAGGATTGGGAATTGGCAGGGGCTGCTGTGCCCCATCTTGAACAATGACCAGAACGTTTGCCTGTCGCTGATTAGCATGGCTGGCACCTGGCAAAGGCCCAGTCACTCCATTAAGGAGCTCAAAGCCATTGTCTGCCCTGTCTGCGTTCGACTCAGTGTACAGTTGGTGATTCAAATGAAGCGTGCTGGTGATGGGACCGAGGATGGGTGGGCTGATGCTACGAGTGTTAGCTGTCGTGGATGTGGTGTCGATCGTGAAGCTATTCAAATGCTGATCTGGAACGGATCAGTAAGAGGTTTGCAATGAGTGTGTGTCGCTAGGCGGTGAGTGAGATAAGTGGGCTTTACACACCTGAGCTACTTGAGCGTTCGACACATTTTGGATATTGGCCACAATGTTCGCCATCTAGTTGATCCTTTTCGCATGCCACGTGGGCTAAGATACACCTTTCAGTGGACACACAATTGATATCGCGGCAATCGTGTCCAAACTCTGACAAAATTAATAACGTTGCCAAATTATTGCGGCTCGAATACAGAAAATGCCATCACTTACTTTTGTAGGCATTGACATGGGCTTCTACGGCCACAATTATGGCCAATACACAACAGGCTATGTAGCCGATTTGCCACTTTATAAACATGACTCAAACGCTTGAAATACTTTTGTTTTGATAACTGAATTCTGTTCTCAATGTGAGCTTTATTTTATATGATTTGCAAGATATGCTTGAATTATTTTAAGCATTTTACGTACAATTGAATTAAGCGACGTTCACTAAATTTAAATTGAAATTTACAGATTAAATATGGTAATGCTGATAGTTATGGGTGATTTAACAGAGTATTCTAACTGAAACATTAAGTTATTTTGAGTTTTTAAAAATTATATATTTGGTTGACTTACAGCCATAATTAAAATATCAAATGCCATTGACATTTGTTGTTAATGAATGTCAGGCGTAAACGTTATTAAGAGATAAGATTAACATGACAAACAAAATAAAAATAAATAAATAATAAACGTTTTTGTTTATGTTACAATAGCTCAAAGTGTTGATATGCCATGACAAGCAGTGTACAAAATATATGGGACTTCGGTAATGCGAAACGTGTGGCACGTGAGAAATTATAGGATGGTAAGTCCAAAGACTGCTTATCGTTGGTCTGTTATTAATTTTTATTATTATTTATTGTATGCTTAGGTAAGTTTGATTAGATCATTAGATAGTAATAAAGTGATTAGAGTTACGCCGAAATACCTAAAACGCCATTCGTTTGTAGATCGTCTAATGGCAAATCTTTAACGATTTCTATGAAATCTTCCACAGCGCAGGCATACGAGTAGCCCTTCCTTAAGTCTTCCTTTGACCAACTGATCCAGCTGATTTGATCACCAATATCCGGACAGATAATATAGTCTTTCTTAATCTCTTCCAAACCAATATGTGGATTGTTAACACCCACCAGCACAATGCCTTTGCGACTATCCCGATCGATAATCACACGGAAGTATAACTTAGGCACTGGTATCAGGCCATTGTTATTCTCATCAAAGTCCAAGTAGAGCTCTTGAGGCACGCCCTCTGCATCAGGCAACGTGGATACACCCCACGTTCCAGTAAAACAATCAACGGTTATATTTTCGTCAGCAACAAATTTTCGCACGCTATCCTCAATGCGCTCCCAGTTGCCAGCATTGAAAGTCTGCCACTGGGGTGCGGCATTCACAAAGAAAAAGCTCGCCTGCTGTGCGGCACCAAAAATGAAGTCAGTTTTGGCGGATAGATGGCCCCTGGCCAGATACACGTTGCTGCCTATATCGAAATATGGCGAGGCATCCATGCCCAGAATTTCGCTAACTGTAATATTCTGTTGTACTTGAGTATACTTCTTATTGACGTCCTTGCCGCCGTAGAAGTCACCCGTTATGAAGCTTGGTCGACTCACTGACCGCTGATACTGGGCGCTGCTGGGCGTCAGCACATGATGCACATAGCGTGTTACTTCTGCCAGCTCATCGTGGCACACATCGTAGGTTTGCAGGAAGTCATCGTGGCTATCATCGTTGACTAGCTGAAAGCCAACTTCCAAAAGATTGGTGCCTCCATTGCACTCACGACTTGTTCGTCGAGCAGTGTAGCCAGGCCAGGAGGTGCACACAAACTCGGTGATATGATAGACGCTACCCAGCACTAAGAAATTTTCATGTTGCCAGCAACTGGCATTCAGTCGAGAGTACCCAGCGAACTGCCCTTGAAAGGACTTTGGGCCACTGCAGTGCAGTTCAATTGGCTGACCATGCTTGAATTCAACCACACCTTGTGCATTGGGCTCCAAGTATTTAGCTGAGCCCTGCTCGTCGCGTAGCACAAAGAGCGGAGCTGGATCTTTAAGATCGCCATTTACGCGAAAGTTGCACGTTGCCAATAGCTGTTCGTCTGGCACTCCGAGAAGCCCAGTCGTTTTCAATTGATCTAGTGGTAGTTCTTTGACCACGTCAGTGAAATCTTCCACAGCGCATGCGTAGGCATAGCCCTTTTCGATGTTGGCCTTCTCCCAGTCCAGCCAATCCAGCTGCGCACCCACATCCTCACAGACGACATAGTCCTGCAGGATTTCGTCAAGGCTGGCATGTGGATTGTTCGCCACCACTAAGGCAATGCCCTTTCGACTCTCTTGGTCGATCACAATACGATACACAAGTCGCGGAACTGGCAACTGTTTCGTGTGTGCATCTAAATAGATCGGGGTTTGTTTACCGTCGGCGTTTGGCAGTGTGGCAACGCCCCAGCTGCCTGCATGCACGCTTACGTTGAGCGCCTCATTGGCCACAAACTGACGCAGGCTACGCTCCAAAGCCAGCCAGTTGCCTATGGTAATGCTGCGCCACTGGGGCACCACATTCACATAAAAGTGGGTCGCGCGCTGCGCCGAGCCATGCACAAAATCGTGACGAGCACCGAGTTGACCACGGGTGAGGTATAAATCCCGACTGCTGTCTAGGTACTGGCTAGCATCCATGCCGAGGGTTTCGCTAAGCATCTCGTACTGATGCGATAGGCCATAGAGTACATTGACGTCCTTACCCCCATAGAAGCCGGCGCGCAGATAGCCTGGCTGTGCTACGTTCCGTTGATAGGCAATATTAGCTGGCGTCAGCTCGTAGCGAGCGTAGCGTGTGATCTGAGCATTGTCGTCATAGCAAAGTTCCAGCTGCGACACTAGGCCGGCAGCCACATTAAAGCCTATCTGCAGTAGCTCAGTGCCGCCCTCGCACGAGTTACCAGTTTGAACAGCTTCATAGCTGGGCCAAGTTTGGCAGCTGAATTGTCCTATACTCACATTTTGGCCTTCCGCCTCATACATCTGGTTGCCCACACAGCGTGCCGTCAGTGCGGTATATCTGTTGAACGGAATGGCCAGAGCAGCAGTACAGTGTAAATCAATACTCGATCCGTCATCCACCGTATAAATACCCGATTCATTCGGCAAAAGCCAACTAAGGGCGCCCTCTGGCGTCAGCAGTGGGGCAGGATCAGTGAGATCCCCATTGATGCTGAAGTAGCACTGATTGGGCTTAGGAGTAGGGGTTGGACCGGGTGTAGTAGGTGCAGCAGTTGTTGCAGTTGAACTTGACGCTGTGCTGGACGACGTTGTAGGTGGCAATTCAGTTGTGCTGATAGTAGAAACAGTGCTCTCAGAAGTTGTTGTCGGTAATTCAGTGGTGCTGATAGTCGACACCGTACTTGGAATATCAGTAGTACTCTCAGAAGCCGTTGTAGATGGCCATTCTGTCGTGCTGACAGAAGCTGTTGTAGTAGGTAATTCAGTGGTGCTGATAGTAGAAACAGTGCTTGGAATTTCAGTGGTGCTCTCAGTAGTAGGAGAATCGGTTGTGGTGCTTGAATCCTTATCCAAGCCGAGGATACCATTCGTGTGCAGATCATCAAGTGGCAAGTCTTTTACCACTTTCGTGAAATCCTCCACTGAACACGCATATGAATAGCCCTCATGTAGATCGTCTTTAATCCAGGAAACCCAACTTAGCTGATGTCCAATATCTTCGCACAAGATATAATCACTTTGAATATGTTTCCAACTAACATAGGGGTTGTTAACACCCACCAGGACAATGCCCTCTCGACTAGCACGATCGATAATGACACGGAAATATAGCTTGGGGACTGGTATTAGACCATTGTTGTTCTCATCAAAATCAAGGTATAGGTCACGTTCGATGCCGTCGAAGTCGGGCAGCGTGGACACGCCCCAGGTTCCGGTATAGCAGTCAACAGTCAGATTCTGATCGGCAACGAATTTGCGAACGCTGGACTCGATACGCTCCCAGTTGCCGCCATTGAAGGTCTGCCACTGTGGCGCCACATTGATGAAGAGAAAAGTCGACATTTGAGCTGCGCCAAAGATCTGATCAGTTTTAGCGACCAAATGGCCACGTGCCAATATCCGATCGTCGCTATAATTAAAGTAAGGGCTGGCATCCATGCCCAAAATTTCGCTTATTGTGATATTCTGCTGTTTTTGCGTGTACTTCTGATTGACATCTCGGCCACCGTAGAAGTCCAGCCCAACAAAATTGGGTCGTGCCACACCGTGTTGATAGTCGTAACTGGATGGATACAACACATGGTGTACATAGCGTGTAGCCTCAGCTAGCTCATCGTGGCATACATCAAAGGTTTGTAGGAAAGCATCGTCATCCAACTGGAAGCCTACTTTAACCAGATCTGTGCCACCATTGCACTGACGACCAGTGCGCAGTGCCGTGAAGGTCGGCCATGCAGCGCAGCTGAAGTTGGCAAAAGGATAGATGAGGTCATCGACCAGGAAATACTTTTGCTGCAGGCATTGTACAGTTAACTGTGTCCGATTTTGAAAGGGTGGTGCAAAACCAGCGCCAGGGCAGAACATGTCCAGCAGTTCACCATTATGCAGATGCACTGTATCCGTCGGGTCTGGCACGATCAGTTCGAAAAAGTTGTGTCGCGCAAAGAGCGGCGCTGGATCATTGAGATCGCCGTTTACCCGAAACTCACAATCACCGAACACTGGCACACCCTGTTCACCTTCAGCGATGGGCAACACGCGCGATAGCCGTTCTGTGGCGGAGCTGAAGCCGACCAGCAGCTGAAGGATTAAGATCACAGTCACGTCGCACCTCATAGCACTAGATGTGAGTTCATTATGCCAACCCTTTCGTTGATCAAAAACGTTCTTATATGGCCAAGACTATGTCGATGATATCGTTATCATAACTTAACGCTTAACGCACTTATTTATGACAGTTGATTATATTATAGATTACGATTTCGATTTCGGCAGCGAAAATAGCTATGGACCGACCAATGCCCGCGAAGTGACTTTAGTTTTCCGATAGGAATTTCCCTCTTGAGTGTGATTTGTAAAAATATTATAAGCCACTTAAGAGCTGACAGCTGTTCAATTGATAATCTTCAGCAACTGTAAGTGATGGTGCTACTTACCTATCAACTATGGATATTGTCGAAATGGCTTATAGATTGAGGTTGCTTAGCACTTAAAGCCATAGGTATAAAGGTATACTATAGTATACCTTTCAATTAATGCTAGTTATCCGTTATAATTCCTTATCTAATTGGTCATTCACAGTTTATGGAACAATAATTAGATTATATAATTGTTTATATTTGGAAATGAAATTGGCATATTTCCCAATCGCTTAGGAGCACGTAAAAAAAACCGTTCTGTCAAATAATAATTGATTTCCTCTGCCGACATTTGCAATTTACAAGCCATTTATGAGCATTGGAATCAAATATTTATTTGGGACCCGAGAAACCATTGGAATAAATACCATCAAAATCAACGACAGGCAAAGGCACTTCATGCGATTGTTTGCACTAAAGACTGTTTTCCCAATCCCACGCCACATAATCTACCGATGCGTATGTAGACTAATTTGCAGCACTGTACGTGCGTGCGAATTTCGGCAATGGAATTCTTCAATTTTCGTGGTACAAAAAACAGAGCATCTGTCGAAAACAAGACATGACTAGATAATACCCTACACACAGACAGAGGGCTTCAGCGAACATTTTCCGAATTCTATTTTAGGCTACGCCAATAATTTTGTGTGCATAGGGTATAGTACATAAAAAAAGAGAGAAAGAAAAGAAAAAACATCGAAATCATATGTAAAAACAAATCATTTGGTAATTGGATTTGCAGAAATACAATTTATTCGCATTTGCTGCTGACAGCTGCTACTCACAGAGGTCCTGCCAATAAAATGCAATAAATAAGTGAACACTTCTCGATGCATGTCAATTGACTTGAAACGAAATATTTATCAATAGAATGGCTCTTGACGTAGTGTTATTTATTTAATTCACATATAGTTGCTCTAAGCAAGTGCTAATCAATGGGCGCACGATAACTGATACCTAATCTCTGATTTAACAATGAAATCATTAAGAGTGCCATTGTCACATAGTTTGCGTCTGTGTGGCATCTACAGCCTATTAATTAACTTGATTTATTTATGAAAATTCGAACGCAAAATCCATGTCGTCGTAATTGTGCTTTGCACCCATTACAATTGCCAGAGTGTCTAACTAAATGCTGCAAATGAATGAGTTAATTGGGCTTGTATTTATTTTCGTGCCTTCGTGCAATTGGGGCAGCATATATTTAGCTAGGCAACTGACAATGACAACCTGCGCATAAATTATGATTTTCAATAATTTATGTTAACTAATGGTAACACATGGCGTATACGCATTGTCCTTGTCATTGGCTGCCAATTAAGATAGTTGCCCAAATTGAAAACGGGATGGGAGGAGTGCGACAGCAACAGCAACATCAACAGCAACAGCATCTGCCACTTGGCACTCTTGCTAATGGCCACGTTAATTATAATTTTTCATTTGCACTTCTTTTCAATGTTCACCCCATCGCCCTTGACAGATGGCTGCTCAGTGCAGCTCGCAGGTCTCCGCTCAATTAAAAGTGCATTAAGATATCGCAGAGCAGGTCGCAAATGTTAAGGCGCCAGCTGCTGGCTGATAATTTCTTACCTGATTGCAGTCACTTAATGAAAGTGCTTAATTCGTCAGGGACAGATGCAGTAAACGACATTGAATGTTGCTGCAAATAATATCTGTGCACAAAGTTGCAATTAAATATGAAACCAGCGACATTTCTATAGGCACAATTATGAGTATAATTATTAATTAATAGAATTACTTTTAAGTATATGGTATATTTGGATCACTTAGACAGTGTTGAGGATACTCACTAGCTTAAAGGATATGTAAATAAGGAAATAATTTTGATCAATAATGATAATTTAATATAGACAAATATTTATCATATATATTTCGCTTACTTGCACAGCTCATCGACAGAATTTGAGCAATCTCACGAGGTTAAAGAATATCTTTAATGTCCATGGGAAATTAAGTCGGCTACAAAAATATGCATACATATATAGTTATGGCTTTATTTCAACTTCTTGCTCATCGTTTGGTAAAAAGTGAGCTGAAAAGCTCTTGTATAGCGTATAAGCCCCCTCGAATAACACTGATACGCCGTGTGACCGACGCTGTTGATGGCAACAGCGGCGGCATTGAATAAATGAAGAAGAAGAATAAATGTAGATGGCGTTGGCGATGGCGATGGCAATGGTGCAGGCGATGGCCAAACCGGCCACTGCCGCTGGCACTGATGGCCAACAAGGCGGCTTTCAAGTGCAGCTGGCAAACGCGCCAACTGCAAAAGACCAAACAGGGCAGCGAAAAAAGCAGCGCACTCATTTTTTATACATTTTTGTATTTTTTTTCTCCTTCTTTTGTTTTTTTTTTTTGAGTTTTTTAAGGGGATGTGGCTGAGATTTTTTTTTTGTGCTCCTGCCAGGCGTAAGCAATTTTTGCAGCTCTCTTTCTTTTAAGCGAAACATTTTAATTTAAATGTTAAAACGTGACGATAGCGGAGTCACTGGGGGATATGAGGCTGTCTCCTGTGCGTCAAAACGTCAGTCAGTCAACGACATATGCAGTTATCCATAATGTGCACACTAACTTTACCAAAAAGGTAGCTTTAAGGTTAACATTTTACTTGTGGCAATAACTCATTATCTGACAGAGAGTGACAGAGTGTATGGGCACAGATTTATAATTGCTCTTAAAAGAAATCTGTGCTATTTTTAGGTCATTCAATGAGAAGCACTCTAGCTTCTTCGTTTCATATCAATTGCAGGGTATTCCCTTGTGACTGTTGATGTTTCAGCATGTCCGCCAATCTTGTTGCTCTGTCATTGTCAGTCTCGTGTAAATTGTGCTACTGTTATTGTTGCTGTTGTGGTTGTTATAGCTTGTTACTTGAGTGGATTACCAGCGATGTTCAACATCAAATATCCAAAGGGACGGGCGCAGCCCTTGGACGAAAAAGTTGTTAAATTATGCCTGCTCAAAAATTTGAATGACGGCGCGCTTTGGTTGAGCCCAGGGCAAAAAAAAAAAAAGAAGAGAGGAAGAAGCAAAACGTGGACTCTGTCGAGCTGTGGTAACCGCAGCTCAAGTGCCAATTAATAAGTTTCGCCATCGGTATGCGTATAAAAAGCCCAGCAGCAGCAACAACAACAACAACAATCAAATGGAAGCCGTTCGGTCATCAGCCTTTTGCCTTTGCCCTGCAACGCCGCTGTGTGCAGTTGATGCTGTTCAGTCGTTTGGTCAGCCCTGTATGCATGAATTATTCAAAGAAAAGGATATTAAATGCAAATACACACATGCACACACACACACACACACACACACACACATACATACACACACACATATGGATGTATGAACGTTTATGTGATGTCCCTGTGTTGTGTTTGCTGCCGTTGTTGAAGAAGGATGAGGACACGCTTGAGTAATTGGAAGTTTTTACTGCCGCCTCGTTTGCCGTAATTCCGCGCACGCTGTTGCTCTCCGTGTTGTTATTGTTGTTGTTGATGGAGCAAATTTTAATTAATAATGTGCGGCTTCACACATTGCCATAAAATATTCATGCTGGCTCAGTGGGTACTTTAGACTGTCGTTGAATTTTATTGATAAAATTACGAGTGCCTTTAGCTGCTTAGCTCCCGTTTTTATTAAGCTTGTCCGGTTTCAGTCAGAGATCATAATGTTTGATTCAAGATAACATTCCTATCTAGAGACCTTTCTTGATCGAACTCAAATATTGCATTGCATAAAGAATATCAAATGAAATTATATAAGCTAAAGTGTTGAATATATGTCAATCTTATGTACTTGATAATTTCAAAGGCGCAAAAGAATTAAGATTTCCATTATCACTTTTTGTTGGCTTCAATTAGCACAAATGCTGACCAAAATAAGTATTCTGTTGCATAAATGGAATAATAAGTAAGTTTATATGTAATACATTTCGATAAGAGGGTCGCCTCAAGTGCATTGTTGCCATTGTTGTTCGTAGTGCGCTGTGAGCTGTTGTTTGTTGCTTGTTGCTATTTTTCTTTCACTTCAGACGTAGCTCGTTTCACTTTCCGGCTTTTGCTTTCCCTGAGCACTGTGCTCTGGCACAAAAGGAAATTTTCAGCAACAATGTATGTTGATTTTAACTTTACCATGTTGCTGCAGTTGCTGCTGCTGTTGTTGTTGTTGTTGCTTTTGTGTGCGCTATTGTTGGTATCTGTAATGTTGTGCTGTTGTGCTCGCTGCAACGTTTAATTCAATGTAAACGTGTTAAAGCGTGCTCAGCATGCGAAAGAGCAGAAAAAACAGTTTTAAATTGAAACAAATAAGCAATGGCTGTACAACTGACTGACTGATGGGTTCCACTTGCCGACGATCGAACCACTTCAACTCTGCCTGCCTCCCTCGTCTGCCACTCTGCCTCGTCTGCCGCTCTGCCTGCCTGCCTGACAAATACAAGCAGTAACAGCATCATCATTATACATATATCATTTTACGCGCATGAGGTGGTCCCAACAGCAGCTGCGACAATGGAAATGTTAAATTCTCTCATTTAATTTGATTTTAATTTCATTGCTTGGAGTGGCGGCGAATGAAGTTGAAATTGAATCCCGGCCAATAATCAATCAGTCTTTAATTAAGTCAATGCTTTTCGCCTGGCCCTTAATTATTAAATATATTAATTCATTTGTATTGTAATTTTTACCTTTTTATGTGAGTGAGAATGTTGAGTATTTACAATGGAATATTTTCAGATCAGAATTGAATTATCGAAGACGCTGAAGTCTGGTCCTGAATATTATATAAATATAATATAGATATATACATAGTACCGCTTTAAGAGAACCTTCTTAATTTAAAATAAGTTTTTCCAAGTATCAAACTCAAACTCTGAGCAGTTTAGAGCTTTGTTGCCTTCATTTAGTTTCTGTAAATGATAAAAGGTAATTTAAATAAATTATTTATGGTGAAAATATCATACCTCTTTAGAAGTTGGGTATTTCGAAATTGGAACTTCAAGCTTTAACGATCGTTGATCTGGCTCTGTTTTGATTGCTAGGAATAGTTCAGAGACGTTATCAATAAAATCGGGGTTTAAGTTGCCTGATGCAATGCGCAGGCGTTGCAGTTGCTTGCATTCTCTTATAATTTTGAGCATAGCAGCAGAAATGTCAACTCTGCTGGACATCCAAATGCTAAGTACACGCAGCTCTGTTAACTGCGCCAGCATCTCCACACACTCAGCTGTCGAGCAGAAGCACTTCAGTTGCTGCAAACCACTCAGTCGAACAATTTGTTGGGTCTCTTCAGGGCTAAGAGTGCCTCCGTCGATATCGAGACGTTGAAGCTGCGGCCGCTCAGCCAATTTTGTGAGCAGCGGCAGAAAAGAGTTGGTGCTCCGTATTCCATGATATAAGAGTTGCCTTAGCTTGGGCAGCTTGGCGAGTGCTTTGTATGCCGCCGCTTCTCCTATCATGCCAAACTGAAGAGTTTCCAGATTAGCACAATAGGGCACGATATCAGTCAGAATTCGTTGGACACTGGAGAATCCAAGGTGCAGAAACCTCAGATTGGGATTTGACTTGCAACAATTGGTTAGAGATGGGGCATTTAATTGCTTTAAAATCAAATGCAATTCCTCCAGGTGTTTGAGTTGGCTCAAATTGTCAAAGGTAAAATCTGAAACAATCATAAGGCATTAACTGAGCATCAGAAACTATATTAATTGAGCTTATCTTCAATTTATATACCATTAATTGCATGCAACTCTAAGACTTTAAGCTGGTTTAAGTCCTTAACTGCAGTTAATATTTTCTCAAAGGGTTGTTCAATCGGTGTGAGCATAAATTTAACCTGTTTGACTATTAATCTCTTCAGGCTTATCATGCCTGTCAATGCCAAGCTATTAAGCTAAAGCAGTTGATAGGTGCTTCGCATCCATAGCTTCTGAATGCTCGCGACGTATCAAAGTGATCCAGATCAATGGTCAACTCCTCGACTAGTTCACGGCAAATACAGAATCTTATCAGCTGCAGCCTTGAGCTGTATTCGTCAATCGTGAACTGGCGATAATGTCTGCCGGCCCAAACAATGAACACATCGCGAAATCGTTGACAGACTTGTGCAAAACTTATTTGATCTTCAACAGGCAGATAGTCCAGCAGATAGCTAAGACAGTCATCCTTTAAATCCAAAATATTGGAAGCGCTCATTTTTGTAAACGAGCTACACGCTGTATTTTGATTTCGAGACTGAGTTGCTAATATAAATAAAAAAAAAATCAATTTGCAACGCCAACAAAAGGCCACGTAACTCGAACGGCATGAGTAATCAGCTGCTATTCATGCACAGATTAGATACATGCGGGGTTTGTTGCTGTTCGTTCGGCTCGATAGACTGGTTCTGCTTCGTATATTAGAACTGACCTTACGCAATCGAGCTCACTATTCGTTACGTGTTCTCTCCACTATTCTCATACTATTCTCGCATTTCACAAATTATTTCATTTATTTCTCATTTCACAATAACTGACATCGCTTATTAAAGCTAAAGACGAGTTGTAACACGTATTACACGTAAAAGATATTATTTTTACAAACTAATCCAATGCATTTTTCGGCTAAAATTTATTAAAACTAAAATTTGTAAATTGAACGAACGCTTAAAGACTTAATTATGAAATACAGAGCCTCAAGTGTGCGGTTTGTTCCTTAAGAGAGGTAAACGACCTGGTTTATCCAGGTAAGAATGTCGCACGCCATCGTACGACGGTACAGTATTTGTTAGCACATGAGACTGCAACTTGTTCATCCGATCGTGGTAGTCTGTAATCGAAGGTTCAATGGATGGACCCGCTATTGGCATAGTCTTCTCGACGTTTTTCAGCTCAGGCAGTCCATTGGGCGATTTCTTGGCTTTACCGTTATTGCCAGAACGCACCCATTGGAAACTGTCGTTTTTCGGCTTTAATGTTTTGTTATTATAGCTATCGCCAAACTGCCCCGATTTGCAACTGTCGATGGTTACCGGTAGTGCTTTGGTGTTAGACTTATCAGCAGAATGCAACCATGCGGAACATTCCATATTCGGGACTTCTGTTTTCCCATTAATACCATTAATACCATCAGGTTGCACCCATTTGGAATCCTTGTTGCTGTTTACAGTAGCACCGCATACTCCAGAGATATCGCCGCTAGTTGAACTATTTGGCTTACCCCTGCGTTTCGTCCGAACGGTATCCGCTTCGGAACGAGACTTCTTGTGCGAAAGTAGCTGCTTTTGCTTCTTATCACTATCCGGTGGTAGAGTGATATGATCAAATATGATGTTTCGCAATACGATTTTATTGTTGAGCAGTGTTGGCATAAATAGCTGCGGCTCTTGTCCTGGATACTCGACCAAAATAGCGCTTTGGCTTAGTATTAGCTTCAAAGAAAATTTTAACTGATTGGTTTTGAAATGCATTTGTGTTGCCAAATCTTTACTTTATTATAGACAAACTTTACATTACTGAACTGAGAAATGTTATTGCTATTTACAAATCAAAATATAATGTTAGAATATTTATTGAAGTTTAGCACCCGTTTGTTTTGTCAACTCATACGATTTCTATTGTGCTTGACACATCTCTGGTTTGCTTTAATTACTGCTTGCAGCGTTTCTTTTTTTGTCTAGGTGAAGACTTTTCTTTTTGTGGCTTTTTAGTTTTAGAAATTTGCTGGCTCTTGTGTAGTCTCTGTCCATTTTTCTCTTTATCAAGAACATTACCTGAATCAGGTGGATTTATCAACAGTCTGGATAGCCCAACAGCCTGGGATGCCAAAGAGGCAGCAATGGAAGCAGCCGAATTATCGCCAGATCTCGTTGTACAATGTGGTTTACTCGATCTTAGAGAGGCACATTGCGCCAGCTCGTAAGCGGAGATGCGCTTCATAGCAACGCAATGGCTAGAAATATGAGGAAGAAAAATCTCAGATTCATAGCCATTACATTCCACAAGCACCACCTTTCCATTCGAGATAAGCTTAAGTTCAAAGCGTAGCTTGCAGGTGTTACCAATCTTCCCAGGGCTTGGCGCCAAGCCAGCCGTTGCTGTGGTCAGCTTGCGGTTCTCCATCCTCTGGCATCGATGATTCGACGAGGATGAGTGGGAGGTCATCTCACTTGCCGTTGACCTGGGCTGACGGCTAAATATGACATTCCTTAAACATATTTGGCCGTTTTGCAGCTCAGGCAGAAATATTTCAGATTCATGACCCCGCGCATTCACTAAGACAACACTTCTGTCAGCCAGCAATTGTATGTGAAATCTAGATTTGTGTGTGGATTCAGTGATACTGCTCATATTTTAAAGGCTTAAAAGCGGCAAGTGTTGTAAATCACAACTGGAATTTGATACGTTCAAAAATTATCAACTGGATTTGGCTAGGCCTCTTCTCAGTGGAATTGTTAAAACAATTGTTAATCTCAGATTTATCATATATCCAAAAGGTTTTATTTTGTTGTTTATGAAATGAGCAACATGTCGCTTACTTTTGATTATATTTTCAAACTGGTCCGATGAGCTAATCTAAATACTTTCTACACAGATGCCACACTAATTGTATCCACACAGGGAAATGTTGCATAGACACCTCGAATATCCCACCCATACCATTGTGTCAACCTTCAAATGTCATTTAATATCAGCACCAACACTGCTAAATTGAATAGCTCTAATTCGCTTTCCATTCACAGGAGCCATCCAATAAAGAAAACCGCAAACCAGCCACGTAAGGCTATCAGCGATGTACCAGAATCCAATACCCAGCATTTTTCCTAATTGTATCAAAGAGCTGGCGAATTTATGGTCCCAACTATTAAATGTCCGAGTTTCTGGCCGAGCGCCGGGTGTGTTTTATGTGGCATAAGTAAATGGAGCTGGGCGGACAGCATCCTTGAGAGCCAAAAACCGACAACCACTTTCGGTTGGTCAGAGTTGTTTCAGTTGGTTGGTTGGTTGGTTGCCCAGCTCAGCGAAATATAAAAAATTCAATTATAAGCATTTATAATGGTGTAGGCTCAGACTCCTTTACTAGTTCATGCGCTTCCTGTGTATAAGGGAATGTACATTATCTACCAGTTCTTGGTTCATGATTACTTTAAAGCAATGTCTATATAACTTGGCTGGATGGATGTTTAGATTGGTACTCAAATTTAATTCATGCTTTTAGTATAGTAGCATGGCTATTCAATGGAAAATATGTGAATTACTTAAGTTAAAACTAAGTTAGATAGATTCATCAAGTAAACATATATGATGGAATGAACTTTAAGTTTCTAATATACTGTTTTTGATAATATAATTAGATATATATTTTATAAGCCTTTTAATTGTCACTACAAATTAATGATGCTATTTTCAGAGTGTAAGTTCTTCAATGCTGTTCAAGTGTCAGTCAGGCTGTCAATACTTTTGAGTATATCTTAGTTTACTTTGTAATTGACATGTATGCCATGTACTCTTAAAAAGGTTCAAAAAGAGTGAGTAGATATTTTATAAATCTAAATAAAGATTCTATTAAGGATCTTCTTCACTTGATTGCTAACATGTACTACTAAAATTGTTGCTTGAGCTTCTATTAGCAGCAGTTGTTTTGCTGTCTAGTTTTTATTAGTCTTAAGGAAATGCAAAAAACTGATTTGCAATGTTTGACATGCATTTGATTTTTGTTTTCACACAGGAATTCATGTTGATTTGTGCCAATTCAAATAGTTAAGGCAGAGAATGATATTTCAACGCCTGTCGTCGGGCCAAGTAATTTAATCTGACAAGAGCCAAAAATAAATAGGCTTAATGTGTGAAGAAGTTGACGGCAACGTGTTTGAAATGCGCCCTTCGGCAGCTCTCAGCTGCTACAGAGCTAAATATATATGTACATATATATATATATAGTACATACGTTTGTTTGGCTTCACTAGAATAGCCTTAAAGACATGAGAATAAGCAGAAAATTTGCATAAGAAAGTGTGAAAGTCTCACCATGACTAAGTATGGGGGTGCGTCAGTCTGTGTGAGTGAGTGTGAGTGTGTTTGTGGGCTTGAGTTTTCAGTAAGCCGTTTTTGCAGTTTTTGACAAATGACTTAAAGCCTTAAGGGTACACAGTTTTGAAAAGGGTTAAAGTAATTTGTTGAGACTGTTAAATATTGTATGTGGACCAAGAACAAGAAGACACAAAAACAAATACATAATAAAAATGAAATATTTTCGTATTAACAGAAACAAGGACAATGTGAAAAGCATGTAAATGTACGTCTATACATACAAACACGTATATAAACGTATATTGTGTCGGATATACATATATTTCAGCTAAAATTGTTTAACTGGAAAAATAATATTCATATATGTGTTTGAAGCGACAGTGAAACTTTTATAAATCATTTGTTCGCCCCAAATTTCCTAGGGAAAACGCCAAAGTCCTTTATGAATGATGCTGAAATGTATATTTTAAATAAAAGTATGTATATGATCCATTCAATTTAAAATTTCACGCTGTTCTTGGTTAGGCAATCTATCATAAAGCATCTTTATAACTATGCATAACTGTTTTACTGAAACGATCTCTAAGCTCTGTCAATTTCTATTTAGAATAAATCAGACATGACTCTATGATCTTGTCAATAATTTGATTTCAATCAGGAATATTTATAGTAAATTATATTTATATACCGAATCATAATTATAACAGATTCGAGCATATTAATAAGCATTCTCTTTTGAGATACTTAATTTGGCGAAAAGTAATAAACTTGGAATTAGTTTACATTTGGTGATGTATATGTGTATAAATGCCACATGCGTTCGATATGACTGGCTCACACATGTAACTTATGCCTTTGATGTCTGCTCATAAGATAGCAATATGATACCCATACTCGCACACACACAGGCACACACACACAGACACAGTATAAGTATCAGACAAAATGACATACTTTACCTACTTAGAGTCAGCAGGGCAAAGGAAAAGTTTCATGCACAGTTTCAGATTGGTTTTATTGCGCCAACTTGGGCTGATGACAATGGCGGTCGAGGTGTGTGTTTAATCCGGAAACTTATTTATGTATGTACAGAAGCATATATGTGTTCACGGCTATATACATATATATTTATATATATATGAATGTATATATATATGTATCTTTCCGGTCGTTCGGCTTACGCATTTTCTCGTAGCATATATGTTTAAGCGGTCCGAGGGACGAACTGAGCGACAAGACGGACACTTTCTTATAACACGACCGCGCGCACACTTTCACTTTACATAAGCTCTTTGTAGTGCTTACTGGCTGACACCCCTCTGAGTGTCTGAGTATGTGTCTGTGTGTCTGTGTGCGTGTGTGCGTGTGTGGGCGTGTGGGCGTGTGCTCTTGTGTGAGTGTGTTGACAAACACTTGATAATTCCTTGCATACACGCACTCTGGCTTGGATATGCTCGCATGTACGATAAGTAAGTACGAGTATCTGCAAGATAATCCTGCGTATCCACTGGGCTTGTGAGGCCATCTGCCAGTTGCTTGTTTGTGGCTGCCCGCAAGGGTCTCTTGAATTATTTTAAATTGTTTCTGCCATGCATTTTGATCGAGTTTTTATGTATTCATATGCGTGCACATCTATAAGACGAAATAAAATAAAAATAAAATAATGGGCCCGGCCCGCCCGTCTTTGCATTTGCTAAAGGGCCATAAACTGTGATTTAGAGTTTTGGATGCGGATTTCTATCAGAATTTAATCTTGCAGATGGTTAAGCGCCCAATTTAATGGACTGTGGGTCGATTGTTGAACAGCCTTGGCTTTCATTAGAAAAGAAAAAACAAACCTTTTTGTGAGTTTTATTTTCTATAGATAAGCTTACATTAGGGCTAAAAAGGATATATAATAAAGAGAGGGCAAATATATGTTCCTTTTCAGCTTATTCTATACATCTATTCTTTATTTAGTTCCGGGGCGCCGGCTCCTTTGTGGCTGATGATGAGCACTTGCTCTGTTAATTAAATTAACGTGCAAATGGCTGAAATTACTTTCTGAAAAGTTTTTTCTGTTTGCTTAGCCCGGTTGGCAGAAGGCTTCAGGGACGAGCCATAGATCAAAGCAGCTCTCATGGTGTGCATCGTCGCAACTCATCTCAGGTTGCACACTTGTGCATGTGAGCTCTGTGTGTGCCTTGTCAGCAGGTGTACCAGCGTATATGTACTGGAAGCGTGTGCATTTGTACGGGTCCAGTAGCCCGCTTCGGTATTATAAAGTAGGTCAGTTGTTGTATATGTGATGCCAATAAAAGTTAATGCGTCCGTGTGTGAATGGCATATGGAATGCCGGTATTTGCTCTACCTTGTTGATATTTTTTAATATTTATGGAATTTTAAAATGACAGTTAACACATTTACGGCAAACTGCGCCGACTGTAAATTGTATCATTTATTTGAAATCGACTCGCGAACAACCACCATAACTTATTTTTGCAACTTTAATCAGCTTTTGGCTGAAATCTAATATGTGTCACGACTTGTATCTGATAATGTCTTATCTTATCTTAAGTGATAAGTCTCTAATGTGCTTATCAGTCAAACAAACGATACGCCAGCTGTGTCAAATCATGTTGTGAAAGTTCTTAGTGTTTTTTAGACTGTTGAAATGGCTGCGACATTGGATGCGTACATATTGAAGCTTAACTTCTATTGCTTTGAATGCATTTTGAATTATTTGGATATAGAAGATGCTCTAAATTTTGCAGATACCTGTTCTTGCTTTCGCCACGTATTTAAGGATTGGGCCAGTGGGAAATATGCCACATGTTGGGTCTTTGCAAACATTTCTGAACAAGAACTTAAGTTGTTGTCTATTAATAGAGAAAATATACTGAAATTATATATCGATGTTGATGATTTGAGTTTGTTCTTATACAAAAGATATGCTAATAATAAAAAATACTTTTTTAAACAATTTTGTATGCTTCTTAAAGAAATGCGCAGTCTGCAAAGCGTTAGTTTGTGTGAAGATGATAAAAAACGTTATCTAAAAAAAATATTGTTAGCTGTGAAAGATATCGACAATTTGAAAGACTTAAATATATCTAGTCAGAGTAAGTACATTTGAACATTTAGAAAGAATGATTCAATATCTAAGTATGTTTTCAGAATGCGCATCTGGACTTTTAAGACGTTTTAATCAACTGGAGACTCTATCATTAAACGCGTCGATGAGCTCTAAGGATTTGTTAGTTTCATGCCAGTCAATGACTGATCTGCGCATACTGCACTTGTCGGAGGAAGTCGGAATTTCTACCTTGAAAGATATTATACTCCATTGTCCGTATTTGCATGAACTCAGTTTTCATATTAGGCCACAGAAAAGTTCATTTAACTGCATACCTGTTGTCAAATCAAATATTTTTGGCGCCTTGGCGGATAATGCCAAATGCTTGAAAATCTTAAGCATTTACGGCATAATATCTGATCTGTATCAAGCTGAACAACTGGCACGCATTAGTTCGTTAAACATACTAAAGTGCAGTTTCTCCAATGCCGCTTGTGTTTTGGCTCTAAGGCAACTTAGTCTTCTCAAAGAGCTAAGAATTGCATCTCTTTGTTCTACTAGTGTTTGTTTGATATACTTGGAACTGATCAGGGCTTGCTCTGAACTGCATTTGCTGAGCATAATGGATTTTCAAATACCTATGGATTTCGCATTGATGGCTGCCAAAGAGCGGGAAAAGTTTGTCAACAGGCGGCCCTTGACATTATTAATTTATGGACATCGGGAATCGAGAATTGTGGCTAATGTACCGAATATAGATCAAAACTATGTAATTTACCGTCGTATGAGTATTCGGGAATCAATCAAACTGTTATTAACGTTCAACTAGAAAATGTATATTCCTCTTTAAATCATTGAAAATCAAACATTTAATATGTGGAGACAAAAACTTACATTCCAAAGCATTTCCATTTAATGTTGTGTGTTTTGCAGCTCTTCCTTCAGGCTTGCTACAGTTTCCTTCAGGCATCGCATAAGAAAACTTCAAAGTTAAATTCATAAAGAGAACATCACAATATAAGAGCCAGAACACTTTCAATTATGCCAAGCTTCGAACTGTTAATTAAATCTGTCAAAAACAATTAAGCAAAATGTTCACTTAAAAGCCGCCAACAACGAACATAATTAGAAATAATGAAGTTGAAGAAAAAAATGAAATTATTTACCTTGCAAACGAGCGTTATCTATACAAGAGAAATGAATAATGTGCAAAATATAGCTCGACTAGAAGAGACCCTATGCGCAGCTGAAATATAATCTCTAGATTGCACTTTATCAAATAGATAGCGAATATACGCTATGTTTCATCGTGCAGGGTATTAGCAATTCAAGTGCAAACAATGCGATTGCGTCCCAAGAGACTGACAAATGAAATGTCTACGCAACAAAATAGCAACTGTCGGAGTCGGAAATACATCAAGTGTGAGCAGTGAAGGCCTTCGATGAGATGAGCTGGGTAGCCGGATAGCGGGTAAAGATGGCCAGGAAACGGCCAGGCGACAGCTTCCTGGAAGCCACCATTGTGCGCAGTGGAGTGATGCGTTGACAATAACGGAAATTATTGTTTCTATTCTTATTTTCTAACATTGTGAGCAGCGTGTGCTGTGAGACAGCTTTTCAGCTAAGATTAGGGCAAACATTGCCAGGCTGGTCGGGTCTCGCCTCTATGTCATTTTCAAGACTTAAAGCAGTGTATAAAAACCACTTGTTTTAAATAAAATATGTTAAGCTGACCTTTTGATCTTTTGTTTATACGGCTAACATTTGACATACATATATAATATATTAAATATTTCTACTGGCTGACTGACTATTTGCTAGTCAGCGCACAGTCGACATAGCTAAAGCTAGAAGACTGAATTCAATTAATGTCAGTATCATCAAAGTAATTTCACGTCTTGCCGTTTTGGATAGTTTGCTCAATTAACTTTATGTCTTGCTCAAATATACTCAGTTACACTTTCTACTCGAAGCTTTAATTGACTTTATCTCAGCTTATACTTTTGCTCAAATATACTCTCTTTCACTTATTGTTTGAAGTTGATCCAAAATGTATGTGTATATACACTCATATAGTTATGAGTGCTTCTGCTTGCTTTTAAAAAGTTTCTTTCATTTGATTTTGTGGAGAATCTTAAACGATTATGATGAAAGTTGGGGCTACATTTATTGCTTATATCAGAGCTTAGTTCTTCGATCTTTTATGATTACGGTTTGTATAAACTTGTATAAAGTGCAATGATAGAGCGGAATACATTTTTGAAATGCATAAGTCAGATATATTTAAAGGAAGAATAAAACTTATCAAATACATGCAAATTCACTGTTCTGTGTGTGACGAAAGCATTTTGTCTCGCATTTGCTATTCATTAATTAAGTTGTAGTGAACAGGAACTTGGAGACAAATTGCTCATGTTGTGGTTGCTGTTGCTGTTGTTGTCTGAGATTTTCTTGAAAATTGCATTGTTTGACAAAGACCCAACTATATGACCTTTTGACAGTTTATAGTCTTGACTTATGTACAGTGGTCTACGGCAGGGCCAGCAGCTAAGCCAAAGGGAAAACTCCCCGTAAGCCTTGTTGACTCTTGAACTTACTTGACAGCCTGCAGCTGGTGCAGATTTTTTGGCATCAGCATCCCAGCTGCTTCATGGGTATGTAAAAATGTGTGCATGCTGTGCGAATTGCTTTGAAGTTCCATGTAAACTTGTTGAAGTGCTTCAATTATAACTTGAAAACTTGTTGACATTTATTGAACACTGAAAAACAGGCAATGTCAGCCTTCAAGGCACATGTCAAGTGTCGATACACCAGGCTCTACACTCACACGCACACACACACACATACACACAGAAGCTGTAAAGGCATAAGGTTTACCCAATGTCAGCTTCCATAGCTTAATAGAAAGATGTTTGCATGACAACTTTGTGTCCCTGTGTAAATCATCCAGACTTTATAGCGTAGATTGTTCGCCCTTCATGTAATTTTATTATATGCAACGAGTTTCTCGTCCTCAGTCACAATTTTTTTATGAAACTCAATAACCATATTAAAGACCAAGCCAGTTATTAGTTTTAAGCGTTTTGTTCAATATATACAATTTTGTTGTATATAGTCAAATCAATTTTAATTGGGACATAGAAACAACAACAACAACAACAACAAGCAGAAAATGTTGTATTTCTGACCATTTGTTTGATTTGACCAACAATGTAATTAATTTATTTTGATTATGCTAATACAATAATTTGGAATTTAATATATGGCAAAATAATAAATGGAAAATGTTAATGAGAGCAAATACATACCCTATTTTATAAAATGTCAAAGGACATAGTGAGCTATTTTAGTTGTTAAAAAAACTATGAATTAATAAACTAAAATATTAAAAAAAATATATATGGTTGAAATAGATTGAAATGTGAATCAGACATCAGCTTCAATATGGAATCAAGATACTTTGTTTGTATAAATCCATTCACAACTAGCATATGCATAAAGTTTACTCAAAATGATATGCAACACGATGTCGCATACTCTTTCTATTTCCAGCTTGTTATTATTTCAATTGTTTTGTTCTAACATGAATTTACAATTTGTGCTTTTTGTGTTAGGCAAACATTACATACACACATGTGTTTGTGAAGGGCTCTTGACAGCAAACAATAAATTGTTACAAAGGATATGTTAGACGTAATAATTGTTTGGAAAATTATATTTTCTATCGTGAGCTAGCCCTATGTAACCCATTTAAAAGCCAAACCGTTTTGTTTCGCTCAAACTAGACATATTTAATCCAATTAATGCACAAGGACAACGCGCTGTTCCTTTTGAGACCTAATTGGTTTACGGCAAAAGGTAAAGGTTTCATCATCTCAGTCAAATTGCCGCTGGTGCCCGGTTTGAAGTTTCAGCTTGTGACACCCTCCATCCACTCACTGGCTGGATATATAAAATGGCTAATTGGTTTTCGAGAAAGGTAACATAATTGGCATGTGGCTAACGACCAATCAGAAAATCTAATTGAATGTGCGCCAAAGGGTCCTAATGTCTTTTATACACTTGTAACCTGATAGGAGATCGAGTGGAGCGCAATAAAGTTCTCCATTCCCTTTGAGCTAACAAAGTCGCTTTGAATCAATTGCTATAGATAAGATGAACACACGCCCCTGCTCATTCTTAGAATAAGACTAGTTCAATAAACAATTTATCTCAATTTTAATTCAATACAAATAGAATCATAATTTATTACAATTTGTGAAAGTTTTAATGAAATTCAAGTAGAATAATGATCAAATTATTTATTTTTTCAACTTTTTCATATATGTATAATTTTAAAGCAAGTTAATCATACGCCTCGTTACATAATTATCCTGAACTCATCTGTTGGTATAAAAAATAAAGCGGGCAAAAGCAAAAGTAGCTTTCTCTCAATTTCTGCGAACCCAACGAACCGGCAATCAAAAGTTAATAATTTTTCGCATACTACATTAATGCATGTTTCGCTAGGGTAAATTAAATTTTACTGTTTCATACATAATTAGCATAGCGTAGTTCGCCGAGTATTTTAATAAACTTGCCGCAAATATTTACAGATGAAAAGATCAGCTCCCAGACATGGATTATGTGTAACAAAATGAGTTTATGCAACTCAAATTTTTATACTCATTCACAAAGTGAAATGAGTATATTGGTTTTGTGCAATGTCCGTCACGCTGTCCGTCCGTCTGTCCGTCTGTCCGTCTGTCCGTATGAACGCAAACCATTTGCACAGTTTTGAAGCTAGAGAGTTGAAATTTGGAATATATACTCGTGTATACCCTCGAATTATAAAGTGTCAAGATTTTCCCGATACGCCCACTAGGGGCGTGGCAAATCGGAAAATGCATTTGCCCATACCTCAGAAACACTACTTCTAGAAGTGCTAGAGAGTTGCAATTTGGAATATATACTC
Organism: Drosophila nigricruria; assembly: GCA_037075265.1. NCBI lineage: Eukaryota > Metazoa > Arthropoda > Insecta > Diptera > Drosophilidae > Drosophila > Drosophila nigricruria. Next base: position 2,185,959 of record JBAMCI010000045.1, read on the forward strand.
GTGTTGACAACCCAAGATCAAAAAGCTATGGCGGATATATCTACGCCCATTGGGGGCGTGGCAAATCGGGTAAAACTGTATCTTCTACAGTTTTAAAGCTAAAACGCCCAAATTTGGCACGTAGGTTACTGATACGATCCTATGAAGATCGACCAAAAATCTATATATCCACGCCCACTAGGGGCGTGGCAAATCGGATCTGACTATATAGTGATTTTTCAAATTCTGTAATATTTTGAGCACTATTGATGCTAGAGACTTGAAACTTGGTATATATACTCGGGTTGACAACCCAAGTTGGAAAAGATATGGCGGATATATCTACGCCCATAGGGGGCGTGGTAAACCGCGAAAGTTTGTAGCTCCTACAGTTTTAGAGCTAGAAGCTTCAAAATTGGATGGTAAGTTACTGGTGAGCTCCTCTATCGATGCGCCAAAAATAAATTTTACGCCCCTTATGGGGTATGCCCGGCTAAAAAATACCCTGTAATTTTCGCATTTTTTGAGTGTAAGCATCCAAATTTCACACTTACGTTAACCTTCACTACTTCTAAGAACTGGCCAAAAATTATATGTCTACGCCTACTGGGGGCGTGGCAAATCGGGATAAACTATACGTTTTTCCGATTCTCAGTGAGAAAATCAGAATTATATACAGATATTACTGCTGATCTCCTCTATTGATTTCCAAAAAATTATATATGTACAAACCAATTGTGGGCGTGGCAATGGGCGTGATCTGTGGGGGTGTGAATGAGTATCCCGCAGTCGGTAGCGCCCGACTGCAACGTTCTTACTTGTTTTTTTAAAAGTTAAAAAAGTACACACAATTTAAAACAATTTTATGTAAAGAGTTTACCAATTAAAATTATTGAAAAAATAAACTAATAAAACTAAATACATTTTAAAGTTGTATGATAGTTGTTGAAGCTTTAAAATTTTTATAACTTCCTTTTTAATACATATGTTATTTCCTTTCACATATTTGATACTGTCTAACATCGGATGCGTCGTAAATTATTCAACTCATGTGTAAGCGGACGCGCCAGCAACAGTAAGTAACTTCTGTGAAATTTGCTTAGTCTAAAAAACCGGACTAAGCCAATGCGATTAAGTCCAAAAAACAACAAACAAACATTTGGAAATTGTGTCAGAGAATGTGCTGACATTGTCTGATTGGCAATTGCAATTCACTAGACCACAAAACAAAGTGCAATACATTTACTTGGCCAGTTCTTGGCGACTGGCGAATTGTTTGTTTGATTTGAATTGGTTTGGTTTGGTTCGGTTTGGCTCGGACTCAGCTGGATGAGAAATAGGGAATGACATGCCGTTAAGCATTTGCTTTTGATTCGTTTGCTATATTTGTTTAGCACTCAGTGACAAGCACTTTGGCAATTTATTTTGCACGTTGGCATATTTAATAGGCGGGCACGACTCTCGACAGCTGACAAATTATGCCAATGTGGGCTGAGCGCTAATGCACTGGGCCTGAATAATTGATCGGGCATTGTGTCTGAGTTTTCAGTGCGTGAATGAAACACATAGTTTCGTTGTTGTTCATAGCATAGCATACATTTGTCACGCTGCCTGTACGCAATTTGCATATAACGCATCCGCCCCGAGCGGCTTTCATCGCACACGGGACAGAGGCAGACAACGGCCAGATGTCTTTTGTTTATTAGATGCCAATTTCCATTTGTAGCTAACGAAAAACTGCAAACTCGGCACAAATGTGCGAGAGGTACTCTAATTGTTCTAGACAAATAGATTTCGAAATGACTTATTTATTGTACAAACTCAAACCAGGTCAACAGTTTAAATCAATTTGCATTAGATAACTAATTTTAAGAGCTTCAACGACTTTGTTAATCATTTAATATGAAGTATTCTAGTTCAAAAGTTCTCTTCCTACCGCATGATTTTAGTTTCTCATGCGTAATTGATTTAATTATTACTCTGGCCACAGAGCAGCTGACAAAATGTCTTGTCGGCCAAATTTCCACTCAATTGCATTTTCGAAAATAAACACCTGCCTCTGGATTGGAAAGCCCGCCCAATTTTCTCCGCCTAGTTGTGGTTTGCTGTGATTAAAATGCAACTCAAATACAAAATAAATAAATAAATACGTTTAAGGAATTATTGACCTCAATGCAACTTAGTCAACAATTGTTTTCATCATTTTGCCATTCGCCATCCACAATGTTTGCAGTCCGAAACTTGTAAATCATAGCTAACAATCCAATTGGCATTATTTTCAGGCTTAAATTGCACTTTATTTATTTGCTAGCTGTGCAAGTTTTGCTTGTTATTTATGACATTTGTGATATTAGTATATAAATAAGGTGAACTTGTAAATATTTATGAATAAAAAAATGACTAAATCCTTACTTTTACCTATTTGATCATAAGTTTAATTAAATGTTATATAAATATTTATTTAAATATGGAAAGTGTGATAAATTTTAATACATTTATATTTAAGTTATTCAATCGTATCTCAGAAAAAATAATTCATCACAAATATGTTAAATCCTTTTTTACTGCAAAGACACGTGAATATTGCAAAAAGCAATTAAGTTGATATAAAATATTAAATCGTATTCATATATAACATTTTTTTTGTATTTGTCTTTGATTATGTGTATTTCGCGGCTCAATAAAAAACTACAAATACAAATAAAACAATTGAAAAGTTCATTGGGAGGCGTTGAATCATCTCTGCGAACAATTTCCCCGTCCCGCTTCGAACAACAATTTTCACACAAAATTTAACACATATCTGAGTGCCCGGAGCCTCACCTGTTGGCAATAATTCTCTCGCTCAGCTGGGCAGCTACTGGGCGTTGAATTGAAAACATGTTTCAATTCGAACAGAGGCTGCAGCGGCTGCGGCAGCCATTGGTGATTAACTATGTGCCGGCTGGCTGCCAGGCTGGCGTCATTAAGTCCTGGTATACAAGGTGCTGGGGCCTTCATTCATGGATTCATTCAAGCCGCGACTTTTAATGGAAAACTTAAAGCCCAGCAAGTAATAAAAGTTTGTTAAAGTAGTTGCCAAGCCAAAGCGATGCTGCCAGCTGCACTTAATTTGCTGCCAGCTCATTTGTGCTAGCGGGCACTATGCTCTCTGTTCTGTTTTCTTTATTTTCTTACCATTTATTTACATCTTCTGTGTGGGTTATAAGGGAATATGCAAAAACTTAGACCCCAGTTACTTATTGTGTTGCCCCTGCCTTCGCGCTTGCCTCCTCTCTGTTTCAGGCTTTCCAGCTTACTCTCCTTATCCATAATGCGCTGTATGCGTGTAATCTACTCAAAGCAAATAAATTTTTAATGTTGACTAATGTAAAAAATGTACACAGAAATTTACCTGCTGCTTGCCAGCTTTTCTAAGAAAGCCAAAGGCACGGCCAAAGACCAAGAACAAAAAAGTTGCTGTGAGCTAGCGTAAATTGCAACAGGCTCAGGCTCAGGATGCAGCTGTAGGCGATGTTACAAATTGAAAATGAAATCGTGGACCAACTTTCCAAGACAAACAAATCATCTAACATGCAGCCAACAAGAAAATAATCTGCAGGCTCATCGAAATTTAGAAGATTCGAAACTTTTTCGTGTTGTTCTTTGCCTTAAAAGGACAACAGTTAAATTAACATAGAAATAAGAAAATAAATTAAGAATCCCGATTTCGCAGCACTACGTGAAAATAAAAGCTAAACAATAAAATTGAAGACAATTGCATTAGGACTGTCATTAAAAATAATTTGAAACAAACAGCGCCAAAAACTTTGTCCCGCTTACTGTTTCGTCAGCAAAAAGAAGAAATTTTTGCATACGTATAAGAGTAAAACAAATAGGGCCAAAAATTTAAAGTAGAATTGGAATGAAAACAATATGAAGCAGACGTACTATATAACAAGGCAGACAGACAGCCATGCGAATGCCTCGAAGAGCAGCTGCAGTTGACTGTGACAACGCGACGTAGCTGGCATCTAAGGACGTTAAAAGGCTGCTGGCCTCTTGTTTTGATAATGAATAACAGGGCCGAGCATTGGACGAGCTGCTGGCAAACTAAAAATTGCCCAAACATTAACGAGCTGCTGCGAAAAACTTGCAACTCACAGTTGAAACTGCAAATTGGTGCTTGGCAGATGGACGGGTTGGTGCTGGGGTTGGGTTCGGGGCTGGTGGCTCCAGTGCTGTTTGCATTGTTTGCAAAATGCTTCAAGTAAATTATGCAGAATTGCAGCAGCGAAAGTTAAGCGCACAACAAAGTGGAATTTATTTTGGCTACCCGCTTCTTCCAGTGATGTCTTTGTAGCCGCTGTTGTTTTTAATAAACTTAATAAGTTTGCAATTTGTTGCTGCAATCAGCGACGGACAGCAGTAGACACCGAAATTGCCACTCCACTAACATGCAAATCGGCAGCTCGGCAACACATGGCGTATACTTAATTTGGGCACAAATTATGCAGGCATCACGCGATAAACTAATTTGAAAAGAACATTGCCCAAGCTCTTGCCAAAATATACATTCAACTTATTTGGGGAAAATGCGCTAACGAACTTAAAAGGAAAAAAAAAAGAAGAAGATACATAACTACATAATGTACAGGCATCTCCTTTTTGGTTGCCCAACATTAAAATATTTCCATGCTCCCAAATTAAAGTCAATTAAAAGATACTGTACAACAATTTTTAAAAGGCTTTAAAATTATCTTTGGCTTAGCTGAAAAATTAATGAACACCCTTTTGGCCCGGGGATTAATAAACTGACCCAGCTCCGCTTGCGTCTCGCGCAACAGCTCATAAAGGCTCAAAAAATGTGGAGAGTTCAGTACAGAATTAAAGCTATTTACACGCTGGACAGCACATAAAGATGGAGTTTGGCTTGGTTGATGCCCAGTGCCCTAAATAAACAAACATATGCAGCAAGGCCGACGTTCAAATTGAATTTGCGCACAGACCCAAAGAGCATAACAAATAGACGATACGTGTACGCCATGTGCGCTGAGTACAAAGCAAACCGCAAAACACACGTGGATGCGAGTTGATAACCAAGACAGTGGACACAGACAACAACAACAACAAGAGCAACAGGAACGAAAAATCACTCATTCAACCAGTCAGGCAGTCAGTCAGCCAGTCACCTACCTAGTCAGGCAGTTGTTCAACCGTAACGCTCAGATATTTGGCATGCGTGGCGTTATCCCAGCCTGTAGCACACAGCCACAGCTGCTGTTAACCAAATCCCAACATACATACAAACAAAAGCTAACAGCACAGCGCATCATCTTGGTCAGGCGGCGAGTGGCTAATGTCGCCACAGATGACAGTTAACAGTTAGCAGCGTGCCAGGTAAATAAATCAAACAAAAATGGCTACTTTGGCTACGTGACCAGCGAAATCCTCAGCCGTAGACTCAACCGTCCGTTCCGTCCCTTGGATAAAGCACGCCCGCACAGTTTGACTGATTATCGGTCGGCTGCTTATGACACATAGCCAAGGCATAGCGGAAGCTGGCTCCAAGATGTGCGTGACGCAAATTGCAGACCAGTTACAGACAGCAAACAGCATCCCAGGTTGAGCTTGTCGAGCTGTTCCAATGACAAATGGGCGGCCTGCTACATGTCTGAGTCTCAGTCTTTGTCTCAGATCAATGTCCGTCGATGACATGACTCGGTGGCGGCCAACAGTTGAGCAATAATGCCAGTTAACTGCTGTTGACAAATCAAACGACCATTTGCCCAATGGCAAGCAGCAAAGTTCGATATTAAAGTTGAAAAACGCTTGGACTTTAAATTCAATAATTATATTAATATTAACGATAAGCCGCCAACATTAACCTACATTCAGCTCAAGCCCTAACGGCCAAGTATGTTATGTTGGTATGCATGAAAGTCAGCTAAATTTCATTTTAAGCACCGTTTGTCCAGGCGCACATTAATTTTGTTAGCAACATGCAATGGAAATTTAAGATTGCTTGCTGAACAATGGCGTTTGACCTCGCCTGACCTGCTGAACTGGCACCAGCTGACCCAGGCGATGGCCCTCACACACCCATCACACTGATATACAATGCATGTGCATGCGATTCCATTCGAGTGCCTGTAACTGCTGCAGTGAGTGTATGTGTGAGTGTGTGTGTGAGTGTGAGTGTGTGTATAATAAGGCTGCATATATTATGGCATATATATTGTGCCATATATTAGAGGCTTTTGCTAACAATTTCTCTCACACTAGGCCCGGCGTCGGACGTTTAAGTATATGGACTGCAATTGGCTCGGTCCTCTCACTATCCGCTGCACGGCCGCATTGTTGGCTTTGTTTGCCTTGCGGTGATCACTCAATTTGAATTAATTTGCGACTGTCATACAATCTAAAATTAGTTTATGCCAATTTGCATAAACCAACATAGAAGCTGGCTCAAACTTTGACTGCTAGCTGCCTGCCATGATGATAGCGTTTCACATGAAATTTTTTATCATCATCTTAACAACGTTTGCCAGCGAACTATTGTTAGTTGCTTCGCTTATACTAATTCTGTTATTCTGCGAACAATAGACATAATCAAAACTCGATTCCTTAGTAAATATTGATATGCATAGAGGTCTCAGCCTGGGGCTTTACACACTGTCTTAATACTTTCGGCTGTGGCTTTTTTGACTCTTTCCTTGTGTTGGTCGAAAGGCTTTTAACGTCAACAACGGTTAACTTAGCAACAGCTGGCTCAAAGCTTTAGGCATTTCAAGTTTTGTGGTTTTTGAGGCACTCAAAGGAAGAACAAAAAAAAATAAGTAAAACCGAATATTTTGGCACTTTGCTTTGGCCTTTTGTCGACTAATTCCGTTTTTTGTTTACTTCCCCAGACACAGACACACACACACACACACACACACACACACACATAGACTTGGTAGTTTTTATGCTCTGCAGCAGTCGCATTTGAGAATGAAAAAAAGACGGCAATTTACTAGCTTTAGAGATGCCGTACAGCAGCTGTGTCTCTTAGTGCATATGTCTGCATATATGCTGCAGAGGCTTAACGTGCCACAAGACCAGAGAGTGCGGATATTTAGTTGCAACTGGGTAGAAGAAACTTAGCTCTGCTTCCTGGCTTAATTGCAATGCCAAAGTGCAGAATTTTGTTCTATTTATATGTTAAAGATAAAGCGCTGAAACTTTGTTTTATATTTTAGTGAGATATAACAAACAATTTTATATGAATTTTGCAAGTAGGTCATGCTTAATATTTCATGTCATCAAGATATAAAAATCATTTTTAATTTGTAATTGTTACGAACACTGAACGAATACTAGTTTTCCTTTTCTTTTTTTTTAATAAATATGAATCGTTTTTAAATATATTTATGCAAACGAATATTAAGAGAAACATGGAATCACCAAGGGGACGACGACGACCAAAGGATAAAGATCTGAAGGAAAAAAGACGCGGAAAAACCATAAGTCAACTATCCCGAATGCCTGGCCATTGTCCTGTGGGCAGCTGTGTTGACATCATATTCCCATCCAATTTAATGATGCACATGCTGCATAAACACGCATATCAAGCGAAATGCACGACCACGGACATATTTGAGCATCGGCCGCTGCTGATGAACTTTGACCCGACTGACATGGAGTACGGACACAATAGCTGCATCGCTACTCTCATGTATGGAGGTACAAAAGGAAAGCCGCATACGCGGCCGGGTGTGGACAGCCTGAGCTTGCCGAATACGGGTCTGTTAAACAATTATCAGAAGTACGACAATCACTTGCCTCTAATGATGATGGCTTGCCGAAGTACCTGGTTTGCTCATATGAAGGACAAGCAGGCGGAAACCGAAATGGTCTCACAGACTGGAGATAAGGCCGGCATCTATATATTGTGGCTGGTATCTCCAATTACCACTCGCAAGCTCTATTACACACTAACCATATTCGATCGTCAATATATTAGTTCGCGTAGTTCGATTCGCACGGTGCGCGACTTCACGAACTTTCAGAATCCTAGCGACTTCTTACCACAAGATGAGAACTACATATTGTTGCGCGACTCTGAGGTTCTCGAGCTAATGAGCATCACCAAAACGGTTTTGAGCAAAAACGGAAAGCATCTGCCACGTGGCATACCAATGGAACTGATTGTCTATCAAGTCCCACTGAAGCCAATGGGCATTCCCACAAGTCAAGCCGAGCTCCAGGAGGCACTGAAAGAGGCCCAGAGCATATACTCCAAATACGTACTGCCACGCGCCAAAGGGACTGTCAAACGCGAAATTTCGGGCAAGATGTCGCTCACCAGAAAGCCACGGTCAAAGACAAAAGGTCTATCCCACTAAGCCTCAAACTAAATGATTCTAACTAAAATCTTTGCAGCAAGAGCCTCTGATTCTTAAATTTTATGTTAAATCTAATAAAATCACATATGAGATATGCATTTGGGCATTTCTATTGCAATAGGGAAACCAAATATATCTGTGGAATACAGTCTCTCTGCTGTTGCCAGGTTACCTGAAGGATTGGTTCAATTTGAGTGCTCAGCACATTATTATTTAATAAGCAGACAGCTGATTGAAAACCAAGTGCGCATAAATTGCCAAAGGACGGAGCCTTCCCACAGCCGCAAGGTGTGCGGACTAAGCAGCTTTTGTGCATGCGGCCATACACACACACACACATATAGACACTCGAATACGCATGCAACAATTCAGCATGCCATGTAAATGACGCTAATTGTATTACAATTTGCTTGAATGCCTAAAAGCGGGCAATGGCAAATCACAAACCGCTTAGCTCGGATATTATATGGAGTATACAGTTGCGCCGGGGGCTGGGCAATTGTTGCGCATTTGAGCAGAGCCAGCTCGGGGGACAAGGCACTACCCGCACCACTTGCACCACCCGCACCACCCAAACAACAAGTGCAGCCAACCACTTGCCACACATGCAATTTTAATCATGAGAAATATGTGCTGTGCACTGCAGCCACCATGATGGAGCATGGAGCATGGCCATTGAATGGTTTGGGTAAGTGCCGTAAATGCGGTAAACAGCCCGCACCCACTTAAATTATGCCTTTCACAGTAGTTATTCACTGTTATCGGTGGTTGGATAAGAATGCTGGCAAAGCGGCCCATGCCACAAGCCTGCTGCAACTGGTAACTGCGTTTGTGCTTGTGCACTCCATCTGAACGCATACCGCTAATCCGTTGGGGCTGCGGGCAAACTAAACTGTAAACCAAAATACATTAATTAGCTCCGAAAATTATGGCATACAAAACGAAATCCTATGCAAGAGTAATTAAAAGTGTACTGCAAATGGCATGTTAAATTTATTTTGACTTCAAGGGAAGTCAAGGAAAATTATTTTTAAAATATTTAATATTATTTGAATTATTAGTATGAAAGTACTTACTTTATAAGGTACTCGTAATTTGTAGCAGAGTGTAAGTTAAGCCGATTTTAGTATCTTACATATATTGAATATCAACAATAGACAAGAGATGGTTAGATTGACGTAACCATACGGCAAGATGCTATTCAATTGTATTTCAACTATTCATTTGAAGCCCCTATTGTCAAGCAGCTAGCAAGCCTCAAAGCTAACAATATTGCTATCAATATGCATAATATTGATAACAGATTTAACTAGAGACCTACAGAGAGAAAGAGAGAGAGAGAGAGAGAGAGAGAGCAAGTCAGTACGTCAGACTAGGCGAAATGAGGTAAGTGATATTAGTTCACTATAAATTGGGAGTACATATAGTATATTAGCTTTATCGATATAATCCATATCCATATTAAAAAGGTGAACCCCATATAGCAAGAATTGGCACAAAGAATTGCGCTCATTCGAATGCTCACCTGAAATGTGTTGACAACAACAAGGCGACTATATTGTTTGGGTTAATATATTGCAATTTATATATTTTTTCTTCCACTCCACAAAATGTCAAAAGCTGATGTTTTTTTTTTCTAGTAGCGAGTAACAGTAAAAACAGTTCCGTATAACGAATGTGAATGCCAGGAAAACGATTCAAGTGCTCGACTGCTCGACAAATTCAGGGCAATGTAAAAAAACGCCCACGACCATTCGTTCGCTCGGTCGCTCGTTCCACCTACCCCAATGCGCTTTATCACATTCCCGGCAGCTGGCTTCGCCCTGTACATACATACTTACATGCAAAGATATATTGTTTACTGCCTGCTTGCAGTTTTTGTTCCCGCAACCTTCACGCAGAATCTGTCCATGTGCTTTTGTGATATACGTTTTGCCATCCAAACTGTCATCTTTGGGCTGCCGGCAGTGACAATGTGAGCAGCATAGGATAAAAAAAAAAAAATGAAAAAAGAAAAGGCTGCCAAGAGGCTGCAGCTGCAACTGCAGCACTTGAAGTCTCCGGGATGGGAAAATACCAGCTCAGTTGGATCGGTCGGGGATTAGCCGAATGTTCGAAAGATGTGTGGCACAAAATGATGTTAGTGGCAAGTGGCAGAAGTGCACACAAAATGTTGCAACGTCGTAAGACTGATGTGGCCATTTTGCTGCCAGCAATAACAATTTCAATTTGACATGCCTGTCCCAAAAAGTCATTAACATGCCAGTTCATGCATATCTACATATAGTACAATGTAACTTATATATAATGAACACAAATAAGTATGTTATATATACTGAAATTTTAAATTTTACCTAAGGCTCTGAAAACTTTTCAATTGAACGAACTTTAGTTCATTCTAAATTTAATTTGACTTCTCAATGACAGATACTTAAATGTTTCTGCTTTAGATAATAATCATGAAATACTGTGGCTGCTCTTCCTACAGTAATAATGGCTAATATTTTCAAAAGCAATGCTACAAATTTATGAACCAAGCAATATATAGCCAATAACTATGACTACACATAGAGCTACAATTCATAGCTCATTGAGTTCCCAACTCACTTGACGTATTAAGTACATATATATATATATACATATACACAATATGGAATTGAGTGAATGGGAGTTGCACTGATTGGTTGCTTTGCAACACAACGAGCAGCCAACAGACCTGCCTCACTTTGTTTGTGTTTGCTGTACATGAACATTAACACTTTGCTACTAATGATAAATAGCTCAAGAAGTGGAGCTTAAAGTGCAAGCTTCACTAACTGGGCGAGACCAGTGGGCCAACAACAATAACGACAGCAACAATATAACATTATTAATAGAGCTAAGTGTTCAACAAGGGTCCCTAAAGGAATGGAAAGTTTGCTTTGCAAGTCAAGCTGGCTTGCCAACTAACTTGTTTGAAGCTTGTTACATGCGTTTTCTTGGCTGCGGTTTCTGTTTACAACCGACTCGGTTGAGACCGATGATTGGTTGCTTCCATTAAAGCTGCTGCAAATAAGCTTTAATGCTGCTAGATTGCCAAGCAATAGTTGAAGACAAAGTTGAGGTTTGATACGCATTTAATTAATTTTAATTTCAATTTATTTAGTAAATCTTGCAGATCTTCCAAATAAGTTAAATTGTATTTTATGTCTTTTCAGAATAAATCATTTCAAATTTATGGCACCAATTGGCTTAAATACTCAAACGATATATATTCAGGATATATGTCACACACACAGACTTACCAAAAAAAAAAAAGAGAAGTTATTTAGAAATTTTGTTGGAATTTATGATGCCATTCGAAATGTTAAGTTGGGGGCGCCGAAACAGAATGAAGTATTCTTTAATACTCTGCAATTGTATATTATTGGTGGTGGTGTGCAGGTTTATGGTTTCGGTTGGCCTTATCACTTGAACGGGAAATTAGAATTATTGTCCTGGCTTTTATTACGGTCATAAATTTTATAAAAGCCAATGCAAGTGAATTTGCCGTGCTGCATTAAAGATGAGTTATTGCCCAGATGGTGTTAAAGTGTGGCTTTAATTTTAATTAGTTTGCTCTTCTGATGGGGCTTTTGTCCGACCGCATTGTTTGCTTTCAAGCACGTGCACCTCTGGGAGGGAGCAAAAACAAAACAGAGAACAGCAACCAATACAAACAATAATAAAATAAACTATGCTTCCAATTGTTCAAACTGCTTCAATTGTTTGCTCATCGAACTACTGTTCAATGTTCTCTGTTTTCCATGCATAGCAAAAAGCAAAAAGCAAAAAGCAAAAAGGGTTTGCTTCTGGCCGTTACTCCCATTTGGAAATGTTGCTCGCGTTTGATTTGAGTGTGTTCGCTTGTTTGGCTGTTTTGATGCTTTCAAAATTTGCATAGGCAAGCGTTTTTCTGTCTGGGGATTGCAACAGAGTTTGCATATTGCCCCAGGCTGGCAATAAAGCGGCTTACAACAGAATATTGAAGAGCTAGGCCGGGGTAGGCACATGCATATATATATATATATATATACATGTATATAAATAGGCGCATTCAGCTCTCTGTTAGTCTATGGAAAATCAGAAACAAAAATGTTTGTTAGGAATTAAAAAAAAAATAAGAAATTCAAAACGCTTTATAGACACCTATAAATGTATTGCTTTCATTTCTGGTACATTTTCTACTTGCATTTCTACATTTATGTTAGTTTTATTGCGGGAATGCAAGAGATTTTAAGTTTTCCCAATATTGCTCCAAATATTTCAAATGCTTAAATCAAATATTCATTCTCATAGTGTCTTAGTAAAAGATCTTCACACTGTCTGAACAGCTTTGCTATGAGTGCAAACACACGTTAAGGATTTATTGGCAAAATGCATAAGATTCGAGTTGTGTTTAACTACAATTTCCTATCAGTGTTTACCTATTTCCAAAAGCTGGTCAACCAATTAAACGGATAAAGATTAAAGCAATGCAAAAGAACTAAATTATTACAGACTTAACCAGAAAAGTCCATTAAAGCATACGAAAATACATTTTCGTTCTGTAGCCTAATGGGAAACGTGTCCACACACACACACAGCATACACCTAAACACATGGGGCAGATGCATGCGCACTTCAAATGGCCTAAAAAGCAAAGGTGCGCACCCAAAAACACCTCAATTTATACTTACACACACACACACACACTCACACACAGACATGCAGTCAGAAATACAAGGCGCATACAGACGTGCGAAAATGTAACAATTTACAAAAGGGTTAAGCCGAAAAAAAAAAAAAACAAAAAGAATAAACGAAAAACCCACTGACGCACACGAAGGGACGCATATGCATGCATACATATATATATATCTCACCTTAGAGGTGAGCAGCATTTTGACACACAAATGTCACAGATTTCAAGGTAATATATGGTTGACGAGCTACAAGTTGAATCTTAGCATGATTTATGTCACAATATATACATTTTGTATGTTTTTAAACGTTTTAAGGCAGTCATTAATAAACTTAAAGTGTCAAAAAGGTGCACGAAAATCTGAATGCAATAGTGAAACTTGAAAATCACGTATTCCACAGTTCCGCCAAGTGAGCTTAGTTGGTTCTGCATGTCTATCTCAGTTGGTTACTTTTTTTGGGTGTTGTGTTTTGTATATAAATGTTTGAGCTGTCTGCACGAGTGCCAGAACAAAGTTGAACAGCAGCAATGACAAAGGGGTCAGGAGTATGCACAAATATGTCACATACGTGGACATAGAGGACACGCATACCCACACACGCACGATTCACATTTGTTGCATTAATATGCAAATATTTGAGAGCACATTTATGGCATGCAAGCAATGGCATGACGTACCTGCTCGAATTGCTTAAAGCAATGTGTGTCTAGAGTTTCAAGTTTGAAGACATGAAAGAAAACTAGAAGACGTTTTAGACTATATGTATGCAGCTACTACAACCATAGTAGTAGCACCTCAGCGAACAACATTCAAATTTAACTTACTTAAATATAAATTAAATTAAATATTGAAAGATTTGAATCTGACACTTGTCATTTATTATTACAGCATTACACACAGACCACGTGACGTATGCGCAATTTACTCGAAACATCTGTATATACTACTTAAGCTGTCTAGTAGCAATGGGAACAGCTCGGCTGGAACACATATCTGTGCAACCGGAGCACATTGCATGCAACTTAATGCTGTTCGGCAGCTGTGTTTGCCCTTCGGTCAGGCTTAAGCTATGCTGAAAGTCAAGTCATCAGCTTCAATTGAGGCAACAGCAAGAGAAACAGCATGAGGGAACATCCAACCACAACTGGCAGTCTGTGAGGCGTGTGAGGCGTTTGTGAAATCGATCAGCTAAGTGGGTTGGTCGAAGCTGCCAGCTCCTGACCATTGGCTACTGGCTACTGGCTACTGGCTACTTATTCTCGACTACTTGCGCCTGTTTGCTTGTTTCTTCACCTCTACATTGACATTGCCAATTGAATTAGCTCAACAGTGCTTCTCCCTTCGAAGCTGCGATTTGATTTCACTTAGTTTTTGTAGCTATTGACGTCGACTGTTGTCCTTGTTGTTGTTGTTGTTGTCGTGTGTTAGGGTTCCTCTTGGCGTTAACTGCACATTAAGCAGTTTGATTGCACCAGAGTCCCCAATCAAGTGAGTTTCTTTCAGCATGCTGTTGCCCCAAATCAATTCTTTTTAGTTGCCTTTTCTATTGGGTTTATTTGGCTTTTGGTTCGGTTTGGTTGGGTTTTTTTGCACACTCCGTGTACGTTTCTCTTTGGCGGTTCTTTGTTGTCACAGTTCCTTGAAAAGAGCAAATGAAATTATACAAAAGAAATAACATGGTCAGCCAGCCTCTTTGTTTGTTTGTCTTACTCTTTCGTACAATTGATTGCAATGGACTTTGTATATTGTAAATTACAAGTAAATAGAGCCAGCCGACTGCTAATGCAGAATACAAAGCAAAGTGTTAGATGTGCCTGGAAATTTGATTATCAGCAGTGAGCTTTTATACTATATATATTCAATTTACTTGGAAATATATCCATGGTGAATAGGCAAATTAAGGACAGTGACTGCACTTTGGTTGAGTAAATTAATTTTATATTCAAATTAGTTTCCTTGGACGCACTGCCCTCTGGGGCCAAGTGATTACCCGAATGTTAATTCCGGCCATCCTTCACAACTTTTTGGGTTGTGCCTTTGACTAATGCAATGTTCTCTCTCTTTGACAACTATGCAGTTATCTCTTCATTCATCATGCAGCCTTTGCGCCTCTGTGCGTGTCTATTAATGCTGGCCAACTGTTCGGCTAGAGTTTCCCAATGAATAACTCTACTCGTCGGCGCCTTGCATACCAAATAGTAGACATCAAGAAGTATATCTTGTCCGGACCGGAAAGCCACACGGCAAATGCCAGCACGGCCAGTTCTTCCGGAAGTCGCATTCGCACACTTGTCGCTCATAACTTCAACTTCAAGTTAGTTGGCGTTTTGTTCAGGTGAAAAGGAGATGAAGACAAAACGAAATAGCAAACACTTTTCGCACTTGGTACACTTTTTGGGTCAAATGCAATTTAAACGATGAAATTTTACGTGAGCGGCAAAAAATGGCAAGAAAATGTGCTGAAAAGAGGGCAAAAGAAAAAGCGGAACCGCATTTGAGCCTTTTTTATCGAGCTATACAGACAGGGCGGCAGTGCAGAGTAAAGCAAATTTATATTATAGTCATGGAGCCGTGGAGGGAGCGTTTGGCGCTGGCATAGAGAGAATACAGTCTTGGCTACTGCTCGAGCTGGCGCTGGAGCTAGTGCTACTGCTGGTGCTGGCTTTTTTTTTTTTTTTTGACTGTCGTTGCTGCTGTACAAAGTGGAAAATGTGGTTAAAAACCGCAATACGAAATAAATTACTTTTTCTGCTTTGAGCTGCAGTCCGAGGCTGTCGTGGCTCCTTTTGCATTGCAGCTTGAAATTGAAAGCTTCCGTTACCGCCGCCCAGTGCCAGCCATTTATCCAACCGTCCAACCGCCCAACCGCCCATCCACCCATCCGCCCATCCGCCCATCTGCCCATCAACTAACGCCCACCGAACATTAGGCCGCGCTCGCCATTGCTCGCTTCCGTTTCCGCTGTTTCGGCCGCAGTCGTAACCGCTGCGAGGATGCGTTGTCCATTGTCTCAGGCAATCTGCGACCCACTTTCAGGCAACTTAAAGCACGCTTAAAGGCGACTTCTGTCCGGCCTATTTGTCAGATGACCATCGCGCTCAAAGCCCGCCATCTTGCACCCCAGCGACGGACTGTTGGCGTCCTAATTTGAATTATGGCCATCAAAAAGTGGCTAAACTTGTTACAGCAACTGGCGCTAAGCCAGCGGCATGTGGCCATTTCTTGGCAGACCCATACGGTTTTGATATTCTGGGATTAGGACTTTTTTGCATTATCATTTGCTCGTAACTTGCAACTACAGATTAGCTAAATATTGTTAAAAAAAATCCTATTAGTTTTAATAAGCTTAAAACTTGAGCTTGGCAGAAGTAAGAAATAAAAGCAAAAAACTTTGTTAAGTTTTTAAAATTCCATATCATATTTTTAGTGATATTTCTGCCATTGATAAAGTTATTTCTTACAACAGACACTTAACTCTCGTCGGGTTAGTCAGCAATTATATTTAATAGGTCTTATGTCAACAACACAACTTAATTCATCCTTTGTAACTATGAAGTACACTGGTATATAATTACTTCAATATAGTGCTTAGAAACTAAATACAGTAGTACTGTCTTCTGTCATGTGAAATGAGCTGCTTACTAGATAAGTGCCAAGGTTCTTAATTATATATATTTACTCTTTAATTAACCAAAGCATAGTAGTCAAGTCCAAAAAGTTTCAGAACTACATTTAACAGACTTATTATAAGTATTTGTCAGCGTAATTCTGGCAAATCCTTTAAGCTCGCATAGCTGCCTTCTATTGACACGCATTTTGTTGCAAATGGAAATAGTTTTCAAAACATTTATCCAGCACAAAGGCACAATGGCATTTGAAAATTGCAAAGAAAGTCGCATTAAAGTAAAATAGCGCTAAGTGTGCAGCTATAGTTGCAATTACAGACCGCGACCCGCTATGCCCCTGGCCTTCGATCTCAGCTCCTCTGACTCTGTCTCGCTCTCCTTCTTTCCTTCGCTTTCTTTTTATACTTTACCTCTCTCTTTCTCTCTCTCTGTATGTCTGTCTGTTACTATGCTTTAGCAAGTGGACTCGAGTCGACAGTTTTGTATGACAATTGCTGGCTGGTCAGCCCCATTGTTGTTGGCCCGGTCTGCCCTGTTATGGTCTGTTCTTTTGCCTTGGTCAGGGCTGCCATTTATTTGCCGTTTGCATTCAACGAGCTGATGAATGGCCATTAGAAGTAAGCACAACGCTCTACGAGATTACCTTAAGTATGCGGCAATTGCACAACGAGCTTTCTGATGCCATTTCTGAGTCTGATACAATAAAATGGCCCGCCCAGGCCACTACTACGCACCCTTGCCCTGGTAATTTATGCGCGTCTTGCATAGCTGACAGGACTGTCGGCCCCACAACGTTGTCACTAAGAGCAAATTTATGGCCTACAAACAAAAGACAGCTGCCGGTCAATATCTAAGAAAACTACTCTGTACCAAACACATGCGACAACGCCCCAATGGCTACTAAATAAACGGAAATTGATGACGCGTAAAAAGCGACGTTGACAATTTTAAAAACTTGTATTGCCATATAGCAGCACTATGCTGTAATTTGTATTCTCTGTAATTGAACAGAGTTATGGGGTGTTTATGAAATTTAAATGAAAGTATTTTCCATAAATTTATTTCCGATTGTTACTAAAGCTAAGCTTCTTAGTGTATCATGTTCGCTTACTGTCAATTTACTATATTATTTATTTTTTGCCAAAATTAAAACTTACATAACATACATGAGCATCAAGTTTATCTCCTGGCAACACCCAAGCGACAATGGCTTATATCCTTTTCAAGTAAAACTAATATATCACTCGTGGTTTTTTCGCAGGGAAGCTTGTCGGCGTGCATTGCTCCAGATGGGCGGCAGCCCGTTTTTTTTGTTTTAGCTGTGTATGCCACACACACACACACACACACACTCGCACACATACTCACATTTATCATAATCGAAGTTTTGTGTGGAGGCCCCCCGGGGGAGTGCTGCAGCGACGACGATGACGACGGCTGCCATTTGTTTCCATTTTGTGTTAACGTCAGCAGGCTGAGCGCGCTAGAACAAAAAGTTGAGGCGCAGGCAAAGTTTGGTGACGGCGTTGCCGACGCACAAAAGTAGGCAACGGAAGTGCAAGTGCCGCTGCATTGACATTTCCGCTTCGCAGCGCTTTCGGGCACAGGCGCAGGCACAGTCACAGCGGGCGGCAGTAGGTGGGAGACGGGAGACGTTAGTAGGACGACGTTGGGCGCACGAACAAGTTGTACAACTTTGCGTCAGTTGGCAGTTGGCAGTAGCCCTGGGCTTATTTAGCAGTTAGTGGATGAGGCAAAAAAAAAAAATTTAACAAAAAAAAAAAAAATTAAAACGTTAGTTTAACATTTTGATGCGCAGTTACTACAGGAAGGATTGATTTAATCGTTACGCATACAGGATATCTGTGCATAGTCAACGCACATATTCATGACTCAAACCCTCCCAACTCTCTCAACTCTCTCCTTCCGCTTGTGCGAACGCAGCGCGTTTCCATTTCTGTGCCATGTGCTGGAGCATTTAATGAAGCAGTCAAATCTCAGCAAAAATCTTATTTCTCCAATTCTTTTATGCACTGCGCTTACTTTTTGCTAGCTGTTGCCCTTTTTTTTTGGACGCTCTCATGCTCATTTGATTTTGGCTGTTGCTTTTTAAATATTATATTATGCTGTGGGGAAAAAACGCTTAATGTGCACAAAAAAAAAAAGAAAATAGTATGAACAAAAAAAAAAAATACATAAGAAAAATATTCTGTGCGGTTTTCGGTTTTTACTTGCTTCATTTTTTCTGCCACGCAAGTGAAAATGCAGATAAAGTTCCTCCTAGAGGCAAGGGTGTGCTTGTGTGTGTGTGTGTGTCTATACAATAAAAGTTGAGTGTTTGTTTGTAATGTGAGCATGAATAGAGCTTGTAGTAGGGAAAATAAACTATGCTCAATTTTAAAACTATGTATATTGGGTTTTTAGAGAAAGCGAAATACATTTCAATTACCATCGATAGATTGAACTTTAATAATTTAATTTTATAAGTCAGATAGTTTAACAGCATATGCATTTATTTTTCGTTTCACTTCAATAAAAATACAATATAATTGTAAGTATCCATAACTGAATTCACCGAGTGGAAAATCGGAGAAAAATACTTACTTGCCTGCGATTTGTTTTGTGCTGGAGTCTGACAGTTGTCGTGTGCTGCTTCAACTCTTACCACACACACACACATTTGAATTCGACAATCAATTGAGAGCAACAGAGACAGAGACAGAGATGTAGCGAGTGCAACAAGTAGCTAAGAGCAGCTATAAAATTGTTACGCAAAATTAAACAACTTATTGCCTTTTTGCTTATAAGTATTTTTCTGAGCCGTCATTGCTGAGCTTGCGCTCTTTAATTTATGCAAATTTTATGCTACGCGTGACATTCTAACCACCACCGCAGAGTACAGGCAGAAAGAGCAGCAGCACCAGCACCAACACCACCATCGCCCACCCGCTGGCTAAGCTGTGACACAATTTTGCGCCACTCAACATGTGGCAGTGGCAAAAGCAAAAGCAAAAGTCAAGTTGAGCTGAACAAAGGCAAAGTCGAAAGCTGCTCACTTGAGCACTTGCCAAATGTTTTTCGATGAAGCGCTCTGCTCAGCTTTAAAGGAATTTTGTCCTTCAAGCCACACTTCCCCCTCCACCCTAACCTCATGTTTCTAATTTGTTGCAATTTGAAGTTGTTTTTTATTAAAATTAGTTGATAAAATTTAATTTTCTGTTTGTGGCACTCGCGAGTTTCCTTCGCGTCCCTTGCTTGGCTTCATCTCCCTTCACACGTAAAAGTTTATAAGTTGAAATTATGCAAAATTCGCAGCGCTCTGTATGAAATATTATTACGCAAACGGCATGTGGGCGCAGTGTGCGCAGTGAGCGCAGTGAGCTCATGTTGCACGTTGCGTGTTGCATACCTGCAGGCGCCACATGACTCAAAAACTTTGAATGGAATGCAACAATGCGGGCTGACTGTGGCGCTGCAACTTACATTCAATTTCTGCACAAATTTTTCATATTAATATAAGGGAGAGTAAAAACGAGCGAGGTGCCCAAAACTTTTCACTCATACTTAAAACTCAATTTCAACTTGCATTTGAGCTGAGCATGACACCAAAAAAAAAATTGATCAACTCGTCAGCACATCGTGGGGCACATAAAAAAAAAACACTTTAAAAACAATAAATTATGAAGCTAAAAAAAATATTTAAATATTTAGTTATTCTATGCTGACTTACCTAGGACTTAGCTTCTCCCTCTAGTAGTTGGAAGTAAGGTTTGTTTAGAAGTAATATTAGCAAGAATCTCTGACTCAAGACTAAGCTCTTACAATCCCTTCAACTAAATAAGCGATTCCAGGAATTTAAGCTTTTAATTAAATGTGAACAGACTTCTTCATACATATTTCCTATTGTTATATTTTTATCTTAGTTAAGCTTTAAGCATATTTAAAAAAAAAAAAATTAATTACATTTTTGATAATCTTGACCTACGGCTAATGTTCGGTAGGTTAACCAAATTGTCAGAATAATTTTCAATTATTCACAAAGTCTTAAGTAAATCCTGTCTGAAGAGACTGATTTGGGCGTTGACTCAGACGTTCTTATAGCAAAAATTCTTTTTTTTTTGTACTACGAATGCTGTGCTGCAGACTAAATAAACATTATCCTGTTGAAATTTATGATTTTCTTTTGCATGCAACCAATTGAGCAATTTCGTTTTTGTTTTCTTTTTTTTTTTTTTTTTGTTGTGTTTTGGGGTCAGGGATCCCTTTTATTTGGCTGCTTGAGGAGGCTGATGTCAGTTAATTGTTAACTTTTATGCCCAAAAAATGCAAACAAGCGCTTCTATGCTTGATATTTATCTTTGTTGTTTTGCCCGCATTGTAATAATAACTTTTTTGGCCCGGCTTAGACTTGTTCAGCATTTTATGTATAGACTAAGTTGAAGAGATTGAAAGATATCAAGTTAAGTGCTTAAATGTAGCTTTATAACATTTTAATGGCCTCGGAACTGGCTGCTGCGTTGCCATTGGAGGCCCTTCTTCAAGTTTTAAAATGTCATAAAATTTTCAACAAGTACTTTAACTTGTTGGCCAAGTGAGGGGAGGAGTGAGCGAGAGAGAGAGGCGTGGTAAAATTGATGCCCGTTGCATTGAGCACAAATTTTTGAATACTGCTTCTGAGATAAGCGCGCAGCACTTAAAATGCTTTATTTCCATTTTTAGCTACAAAGCAATTTTATTAGCTTTAGAAAATTATGACAAAGTCGCAAGTCGAAGGCAGCTGCAACAAGAGTTATGATGACTTTTTAATTAAGCAACGAAAAGACAACAAAACAGGCCAACAACAGCAACATCAACAGCAGCAATGACAACGACAACAGCAACAGAATTCGTCGCCTTTTAGCCCATCATCATCCGCTGATGATTATGATGATGATGATGATGATAATGAAGACAACGATGATGATCGTCCAAGCGCAGACAGTTGCCATTTGTTTTGTTAGTGCCACGTGATGCGCAAATTCACAGAACGAGTGCTAACCAAGCAGGCCAAGAGCAGAGACAACACCCAGCCGACCATTCACAAGGCAAACAATTGAGCAACTCTAGATGCATATTTAGCAACAGATACAGCTACACAGATATCAAATACGTCTCTATAGCGACGAGTACAAGGACACAATTGCTGCAGCAGCAGCACGCCTGGGCGGCAAAAGCGCTAGATAATACAGCCAGCCACAATTGTCCTGTGCAGCTGGAAAATCCTAGATAGATGCTGCCCATACAGCACGGCATCAGCCAGCTCAAACAACAATTTCTGTAATTCTGTGCATGGAAAAGTCAACGCAGCTGCGAGTTCAACAATGAAACCCAAAGCTACCAGTGGAATCCTTTCTCGCTTTTCATTTTTTTTTTTCTTTCTATTTTCTATTTTGGCAGCATTTTGTAGTCCGTTAATGTGGCTCCGAGCTCCCCGCTGTCAGTTATTAATTTTTAGCTGAATTTTCAGTAGTCTCACCCACAGCAAAAAGTGGTCAAATGGCGACGAGAAAATATCAAATGTTGCAGCTGTTTTTCATGCTAAAAATTTATATTGTGATTTTAATAATTCATTAACTTTCATAGAACAATTAACATAATTCATGCTTATTGAATCATGCAAATATTTGTCATGTTATTTTTTTTTTTTATCAGCCTAGCCATCGCCAGTCATAAATTAATCGGGCATAAAATTATTAAAATATTTGTAATTGCTTTAAGCAAAGATTTATTATTAAAGTTAATTATTCACTATTTGTTTTGATTTGATTAAAAAATTTGCTTAAATGCAGCGCAGTCAGAGGTCGTGGCTTTTTCACTCTTTGGCTGCTTGTGGTTATATCCTTTTGAGCGCATCTCGCTTCGGAATTTAACAGCCCGCTGTCATTCACAGATTGCACAAACAGATTGTAATACAATGCAAATAATATATATTTATCTGGTTGGCTTTTAAAGGAATTTCGTTTACCTTTGTGCTCTTTATTTAAAATTTGGTAAAAGAAATTTTTTAATATTTGTAATTGGGCCATATTTGTGCTTTACCTAGCCGGAGACAGTTTGGTGCTGTTTATTGCGTGTTTTATATTCATGAATATTCTTGTCACATGAAATGCTTTTGCGCACACTGGATAATAGCTCACATGGCGTATGCGCAATTTTAATTAAAATTTAGAACCGTTTTAATGGCTCGCCAAATGCATTTTTATTATGTGCTGTCTAAACTGCGGAAAATTATATTTCAATTTTGTCAACGAGCCACGCTGAACACAAAAACCCAAAAACCCAAAAACCGGACCAAGGATAAAAGAACCTGCGTACCGTAGATAATAAACAGTGCACAATTTTGCATATCAAAAGCAACAGCAACAGCAACAGCAACAATTAAAATAAGCGTGCATCTGAATCCATGTGGATACGGCACGAGGCTACGTAGGACTACCACAACGTAATATTTGATAGATGATTACCATACATATACATATACATATACATATATATATACATATATTTGTATGCATGTGTGTTAGCTGTACAACTGTATTTGCACATCTATGCCGCTGCGAGTCTCTTCCTCCGCTTGCTCATGTTTAACCTGCATTATGTAAAACACAAATGCGACACACTCTGTTAATTTTCATGAAATTAAATTCAAACTTTTAACAGGGGCTGCTTCTAGAATTTACTTGAAAAGTTTGCAAAGAATTCATTATTATTATTTGAAATGTAAATTAATTTTTAATTTAATAACGGTTAGATTTTTTTTTCAAAATTTTCAAAAGCTATTTTAACGCTTTTATTTATTTAAGTCTTGCAAACTGTATGGCTGCCCCTCGGCTTTGGTTGCGTGGTTTTCTGTTTATGTATGCCATCCATATTCCACACATGAAATAATTATAATTTTGTGCGTGCTTTGATTTTGCGCCTCTTCACATTTTCCGTTGAATTTCCTGTTGGCAGAAAATGGCGCTGCGCCTAATTGTTGTTGGTTCGGTTGTTGCCCCACATAAAAATGTATCCACAATGATGTAGCCAGCGTTTCACTGTATTATCACCCAGAGCAACAATTCAGAGGCGTAATTGTTGCTCCGAGTGACTTTAATTACTAGTCGTACATTAGAAATAGAATAGATACGGTTAGCTGATACAGCGTGTTGCTCTGCCAACTACCTTTGATCATGTGAATTTCATATTGCATACATGTTTACTCCCACGTGTTGTGCAATAATCACATAGGCAATATTTGATGTAAAACTTTCTCATATCAGTTGTCAAAGTTCATACACATTCCCCCCGAAACTTTTTGATATGCCACTGACAGACGTGTCGTATACGCAATATATTTAAATTAGTTCGTAGTTAATTAGTGTAAGTTGTACTTGTTTAGCATACTCATTTTTTTCCATTTATCTTTTCTTTTCTTTACACCTGTGCTCGGTGTCTGCTTTATTATTCATGTATTTTCTATGCCATATGTGTGTATGCGTGTACAAGCATGTACCTGTGCGTGTGTGAGTGTTGCTTGTTTTTAATGTAATTGCATAGCCAACACATTAAAATTTCATTTTCTTTCAAATCCAATTAAATTTCTAATTATTATGCGACACATATGGCAGAAGGAAGTATATAAAATACAATAGAACAAACAACAGGCTAGCAACAGCTGCGCTTACACACACACAGAGTCAGAGTCACAGATAAGTCAACATCACAATAATTCAGCTTAAAGTCTGCACTAAAGATGGTATATATTACAATATATATATATACAGTTATGGTCGCATGTTGATCGCCGAGCACTTGACCTCGGCCACTAGCCAGATGAGTGTGTTTTTGCTGTTAACCACACCCAGGTAATTCGCTGGCTTATTCATTAAAAAGTGCTTAGTTGGCGCACTAAAAAAGCGAGCAGTGAACTGAAGTGGGAAGCCCCCCACATACGGCTTGTTGACATACAAATTACGCGCATGAAAGTCAACATGGTAAATGAGTTAAATAAACAACATAAACGAAGGGAATTTATGTATGTGCATACGAGTGGGTGTGTAGGAGTGTATGTGTGTGTGTGTGTGTGTAGGAGTGTGTCTGTGTTTAGCAATATTAAATTAGTAGCATCAAACGTTTCTCTCATCGCAAATGGCTATAAAAAGCTGCGCCATACAATTATTTATTTACGTAATTTGAGCATAATTATTTCCTTTGAAGATGTGAAATCTCGTTAAATAAATTTAGAATCAAATCATAAAATTGACTTTGTGCTTAAGGAAAGGATGTACATTATTCGTTTTGCTGCTCATTGTATTTGCCTATTTTCTGCCTTTTGTTTTTCCTCACAGACCATTTATAAGCATAATTTCCAGTGGCTCGAGGCGGTTGCGGAAAATAGAATAAACATTGAAACTGTTTGCATAATGAGCTAATGGGCTGAAGTTATACTTAAACATTTGAATTCAATTACGTGAGCCATTGCCCATGTACTAATACATGAAATATTGATTTTATCAAGTTGCAATTGCTTGTGAATTCAGACAAAGGGTTAAACTAACTTTGGCTATTAGCAAGCAAGATGTTAAATGATATTAAATAGGAATTGCATATATATTAAGATATGTTTCAATCACTGCATTAGACAACTTCATTAAAACACAGACAGCTCTTAGCTGTCTTTATGCCAGTAGAACAGCAATTCGCCTCTTGGCAAAAGTCTGTTATCTGTAGTCTGTTATGCTCATACTAGTGTATTGTGGTAATATTAAATGCGCTTATGCGCAGCTTAACAAAAAAACAACACCTTGTTATTATAGTTTACTTTAGTCATTGAAATACGTGTCGTCAATATGCTGACAAAATATAAAAAAAAAAAAACCTTACAAACTGTACAAAAAGCGTTGGCCGAGTTTGCTCTAAGCTTTTAAGCGCATTTTTAGTATACACAGGAGATTTTTTTTATTTATGATATTTTATTTATTGCGCTGGCAATGGAAAAACCATATTTAAGTCTAACCATGCAATCGTTTATATAAATACATAAATCCACGTATTTTTGTAAATATTTTAAGCTGATTTCCGCGTGGAAATGAATGATATCGCAACAAGATAAAAGCTTTCATTTTTTTTTTTTTTTGCTTTTCAAATTACTTTTTTTGCTTTTATTTTTTATGCTTGTCAAACAAAAATTAGGAAAATAGTTACTGTATTTTTTTCTGCGATTTATCCGTTGGCCACAAAGTGCTTCTAAAGTGATTGGTTGCGCTTTAAATATTTTATTGAGCGACATATTATATCGAGATTTTACATTTTTTAATAACTTTAAAGTTTAAACCTCGCAAAATATCTGTATTTCTGTACCTATAAATAAATTGGGCCAATTAATACATACATAAATCAATTTGTCGCGTTTGAAAATCATTGAAATATTGCAAAATTGCACCAAAAAAGCAGGCAAGTGTCATGTGCTTGCCTCTGCTATACCCTATAGCCCGCACAATTTAATTTGAATTTCAATCAATAAAAAAATAAGTTGAAGCATTAAATATCTGTGCAATCCGGGCGACAAAAGCCCACCTTGTCTGGCGAGCGTATAGCGTAAGCATACTCAATAAATGGCCAATAAAGTTGTCAATTAATGAGCTTTAAATACATATTTAAAATTTACGCGGTATAATGCGTCGGCATGTAATGTCATGAAAAGTGATAAGACTAATTGAAATAACCAAGCGGACCAGACCATCCACCTGTCAGTTGTCAGGTCATGGAGCCGCAAAAAAACGTTAACACAGGTGCATATTACCAATGAAAATAACAGCAGATAAACGCAAAATGAAAATACCAAAAAATATTATATTTATCGCACATATGCCCAAAGCATTTTTCATTCCATTTTGCTGACCCCGAAAAAAATTCCAAAAACGATGTCCTACAAATGGCGACGAACTGTGCAAGGCAAAATTGCCAAAATAAAATGGAAAAATGGATGAAAAAAAAAAAGAAAAGCAAAACAATTGCATATTTTTGGAAGCAGTCAAGTGTCTCGTGTGGCACTTGTGTTTGGCTTTTGGGCAAAGTTTATATATGTTGTTTGTCGATGCATGTGTGCGGTAAACGTTATATTGATGGACGCGCTTTTTGATTTGTTGTTTGTGTCAATTCGGAATGGCGTAAAAAATATTTGTTTGATTTTATTGATTGTCATGTGAGGACATATTTATAATGCGGTCAACAAAACTTTTTTTATTATCGCTTTTAGTCAAGCAAAAAGTTATCAAAACAATCCAGGGATATTTATTGATTCGACTTATTCGACAATATTATATGGGAGAATAAATTAAAAAAGTTGCCAAAAATTGTATCAACAATAGCGCAATGCAATGTCTATGTTGCAAACAAATTCAAAAATGATTTTCATGAAAACACAAAAGCTACAACTGAAGCGCTGCTAATAACAATTCGTATACGCAATATGCGTTGAGTAACATAATGTGGCAAATGACCATAACTGTTGAATTAGTCAGCAATTTGCTTAAATGGATTTTGGGCACAACGATTAAAATTGCTTTTAATTTTGATAATTAGCTTGAATGGAAATGCCCGCATCAATGGATGCCAATCAATTATCGGTAATAACATCAATTTAGTCGGAAATGCGTTTCGACTTGAAGCTAAATCGATTTGTCATCAAATTACAAATGAAATATCAAAAAGCGAAACGTATTAACATTCAGTTCCATCTTTAATTACAATTAAATCAATAAACTAGAATACAAATGAAATTGCCAACAAACATTAGATAGCTACTTCCTCTTCCTGTTCGATTAACACGCATTTCCGGCCTGCATATTAAAGCTATAAAATTGAACAGTGCCAGCAAACCAGAAATCAAATGAAATATATAACATATATATATATGTATTGACCAGCTCAACTTTTTGGACAACAACTGATGCCCTGCTCTGTTGTCTGCTGCCATGCCATAGAAAAATTGTAAATTAGTATGTGAAATTGTAGTTTCAAGGCAGCCCAATAGTTTGCCCTCTGGCAATTCAAAGCGGAAATGCAAGCTGGGCAGACAGGACAGGACAGCCGGACTAAAAACTGGGCTTTGGGGGGGCAACGGACGCGGTTTGTTTGGGGCAGCAGCTGCAACTACATGACGATGGTCAGTGAAAAATCGACCGCAACAAAACCGTAAAACCAAAAGCAAAACGCAAACTCAAATTGCAACTAATTTCTATTTTATGGCCCACACACACACAAATCCACAAAAAAAAAGCGAAACCAAACAAAAAAACTTTTGTTTGCGCTGTTTTGCCACATTGACCGCGTGGCTGAGTTTTCGATATGCTTTCAATTTCCTTGCGGGGTCAAATCAGAAATGCCACAGCCCTTGTGTTATATATGTAGGATATTTGTATCCTGTAATCATTTGCAATGACTAAAAGGGGTATAATGATTGCGAGCGAATTCATGTTATAGTTGAATGTAATTGAGACAAATATCAAATCAACTCATGTGCCCCGTTCTCTGTACGCCTGCATGCCCACCTCTCACTTTGTCAGTGTGAGTACTAAAACTAGCTCTGAAAAACAAATTCTTGAGTTTTATTTGGAGTGAAGCAGTAGCAGGTATAAAAAGGCAAGCCAGCTGCAGTGCTTGTTTAGTCGCCTCTTTGACCCGTTACTGCTCGGTTGCAGTGCTGTGCTCTACTTAAATGTTTGGCAAGTAATAAATATAAATATTTAATAATATTTAAGAATTATATTTGTGAAAATTTTTTATATTTTCATGAATTAAATATGTTCAGAAAAATTAACAAAATATTAAATATTTATAAAATTAAAATTAAAATAAGTAATTAAGTAATTAATGCCAAAATTAATTTCAGAATAATATTTAAGCATAGATTTAAATATATAATATATATATATATATATATATATATATATATATATTTATAAAATTAAATTAAATATTGAATATATAAAAAATCTTAATTAAAATATAAAATGTATACCAATATTAATAAATATTATGATAGCTGAATAATACTGATGTTTATAATGATAAAATGAATAGCAAATTCATGGACAATCAAAATTGTTTGACTAGTTAACAAAGAACACAGGGTTAACTCTACCCCGACCTGCCCTGCCACACTTGTTTATATCATATATAAGGTTTCTATCTTTAGCAAAATATAAACAGTGTAAGTTTTCTTCAAACTTACACAATGTTTAAATGGTTTTAGCTGCAGCATCATTAACTGTCTGTTTGTTTTATTTTCTCTTTTTATTGCACATGCTTCAGCCCATGGCAGGAGCTCAACTGTGTAGGAGTAACTCTTATGAGACATGTCCATGGCTCAGTGCTCAGTTGATGTGCGCACATCAAGTCTAGCTCTATAATGTTGAATTAATGTCTTCAACTTTATGCTGGCAGTTTCTATTTGTATTTCAATGAATTGCACTTAATTATTCTGCATAGTTGCCTAAAGGTTTAATAGTGTCTTCTTTAAATTTCCTTCAAAGACAAAGATAAAGAAGTAAAACAATTAATGACAAGCAGAGTCTTAAGTTATGTTTATTAACATGAATCGTAATTAGTTTTTCCAATGTTGAATCAGAGTTGATTATGAATAAACAATAGTAATAGAATCGTTGTGTGACAGCAATGAGCTATGTTATGAGCTGATTAAACGCAACTATAAAGCTAGAGCAAGAAACAGAGGACACACAAGCGAACATAAAACAAAGCAAATGAAGTCTCTGCTCTCATTAATTAGATACTAAAGTGAATTTTAAATGTGGTCATACATTTTTGCAGTTTGCTGTCTGCATTTCTTAGCTGCGCAGCTCTGTCGGGCAGTGCAGGAGCAGCAAATGAGGCGCTTAACTGAATGACGCATAGCTGTTGGCTGCCACACTCGGCGTATAATTAATTTTAAATGCAACTGAGTGTGTCTTCTCTCACACATACATTTGTCACACTTTCTGTTGATTGCTGTCCTGTCTCATCTGTTCTGTTGCAGCCAGCAGTAACTCTCTCTCTCTCTCTCTCTCTCTCTGTCTCTCTGAGTGTCGACAGCTTTGCGAGCTTCCACTTTTATTTACAACATTTAATATGGTCATATTTATTGTTTAATTGCAGTGCTAACTTTGAAATTAATTTAACAAACATCAGCGGCACAAATGTACACATTGTGAGCTGAGTAATTAACTGTTTCTGTTTAATTAGCAATTGTTGATCAATGCATTGCGCCATTGCCAGTTTGCCAGCAGTTGCGAAAATGTTGTTAATTATTTAATATCCGTTTGCCCTGCAATTTCCAATTAAAATAATTGACTATGCTGCGTATTATTTGCGCGGACAATGTAAAATTATCATTATTTAGTTTTTCACATTCGAATTTATTTAAATTTAAAAAACTGACCGCCTTTCTAGGTAGCCAAATCATAAAAGCCTTTTGATAGCTTACTGTATAAGGCAAACTCTAAAAAAACTCACTACATGAGCGTTGGCCAACAAAATCGAAATGACCAACTGCAGTTGTATGAAAAGCAACTACTAAGCACACTTTGTATAGAAATAAAAGTTGGAGGATAAAATGTTTTATGTCCGCTCTGCACGCAATGGAAATTGCAAGTCAGGCAAAGCGCACAAGGAGAACACACACACAGAAAATGTTGCCCACTGATGGAAAACTTGACAAGATGCCAAAAACAGCGGAAAATGTTGTGGCCACAATATAAAAAGGGGCCTCTATGCGGGGCGTAGCTAGTAGGCGTGGCAACTGTTGCCGAGGGTGGATTGTTAGGTGTTGCTTAGATAAACTGACATGATTTAAATGGCAGAAAAACTTTTTGGAGCCTTGACAAGACACCTGGCACAAATGTAAAAAAAAAGAAACTCACATACCCGCAGCCACACACACACACACAGACACACAATATGTGTAGTTGGGACATTTTCCAACATGGCAACTGTCATTTAACGTTTGTCATGTGCTTTTCGCATTGCGTCTGAGTTCCTGTTCCACTCTTATCAAGTTGCTGTTTGTTGATTGAATAAACAGGCACAAACAGTGAATGTGTGTGTGTGTGTGTGTGGGTGTATTACGCTTTGTTCTGTTTTTGTTTTGTGTGTGTGTGTATGTGTGCTAGACACATATACGTCTATTCAGTGAAAACTTTTTTGACATGGCCCCAGACACTGGGCCAGTCTAACTGAATTTTCCATATTTTGTGCGTACCACATGTAGAGAAGTAGAAAAATAATATTTACTTTCTAGCCAAAATTGTCAGAAAGCCTTTTGGCATGCCGAAGTCATGCGGGCTGAAAGCCAAACCAAAAATGAAAAATGGTCAAAATAGTTGAAAATCTCAATGGAGTCAGTTAATAAATCATTGCAAATGGCCTTTACGGACAGTAATGTGTCAGCAGTCAGCAATGTCATCACAAATAGTTGATATTTGCTCAAATGCATTTTTACGCAACAAACTCAATATTTGCCTGGCACTTATTTTACGTTTCAATTAATTAAATATGCGTTCTGGTTGAGTACAAATTTGCTGAATGGCTTTAATTTGATATATATATTTCTTAAATTCGCTACCCATTGCTATGTTAATTTAAATTAAAGGTCAAAGTTTTTAGTGATTTATAGTTCAGTGAGTTTTGTGTAATTTGCAGGTTTTTTGTTTTGCTAAACATTTTTTCGAGCATTGTACAGTTTGCGCCATCCCCTGTTGAGCATTGACCCAAAACAAGGCTGCCTCCCCCCTGTTGTTGTCCAGTCTGATAGCAGATTCTAGTCTAGTCACCATACAGCTGCCATTTCATTATCCTGCCTACCTTTTTTGACAGTCTTGTTAGGCCGGGGGACTAATGATGACAAATGTATACATATAAAGCAAAAATAGCAGACGGCCATTTCGGTGGCTGCCTGGGCCGCGCTTCAAAGGTCAGACGGTCAAAATAGTCGCATATGTATGTTGGGACAGTGTCCAGCTTGTCGGCTGGTCCACTGCTCCACTCATTGTGTCTGCATGCAAATGACTTTATTTGAATTTTAAATGTGTAAATTGTGCTCGTGTTGCTTGATTTCTCCGGTTCGTTCTCACAGTTTACGACCTGGCCGTTTGTCACTGATAACGGCGCAAGTGGAGAACGACGACGCGTCGGCCAGACACAACCAAATGAAAATTGCACTGGCATGGCAATGGAACAATGGAACGCAATGACAACAGCGTTGCTGCCAACAATGGCAGCCCTCCACCTGGCACCAGCACCGCCATCAGCTCGCAAGGAGATATAATCATTTCCGTTGCCGGCCCACGTACGTCTTTTATCTCTTTCAAATTTTCGTTATTGTTATGCGTTTTAAAAGGTTTTCTTGATAATGGAGCCGCAGAATATGAAAGTGGGAGAGAACAAAAAATACACAGAACTGTTGACTCACCTGGTAATTTCCGGCAGATGAAATTCTTTCCATCGTGAATGGCATACAATGCGTATACTTAACACATTGCGCGTAGCGCGTGTAAATTCGCTATGGCTTCACGCTGAATATGCCTTGGCACGCCCCTGGCACTCAGCACCCTCCATCTGGTCGTGACAGGTTCTTAATTAATTTCAAATTAGTTAAGCGCCTTCAACGCAAATTTTAACTATTCTCGAGCTGTTTTCGGTTATTGGTTCATTCCTCCTGCGGCAAATTTATTAACACGCTGCCGCACATTATGCTTGGCAACACGCAACCAACTAAAAACTAATCGCAAAAGTTGCGACGAACGCATAAATTTCGGCTTACTTTTCATTTTTCACTCCTTTCTTTTTTTTTTGTTGAGAAAGCGACCCAAAACAATATTATATAAATCATATCATTCAGTCAAGCTATCATAATAGAGTCCTTCACAAAAAAAACTCAAATAAAAGCTTGTACTTTTCATGGTCCGAAAGGAGTTTCTAAGTATCCGCATGGATGAACCTGTAATAATTGCCGGAGCTTTTAAGTTTTCGATATTTTTGTTCGTGTTGAGTTGAGTAAGCAGCAGCATATAGAAGCTGCTTGCAAAGTTTTGACAATTTCAATATTTAGCCCAGTGGAAGTTGAATGTCGTTTACTGCAGACAGCGAAAGTTTTGCCAACTATTAGCCAAATCGCTTCTGCTAAGCGCCAATAAGCCGAATAACTTGTAGCTCCCGGCGCTGCTGTCGCTCCTTCCGACCCCATTTATGGAGAGCTCGGTTGAAGAATTACGACACATCGGAGAATTTATGATCCATTGAATGG
This sequence comes from Drosophila nigricruria, assembly GCA_037075265.1. Taxonomy (NCBI): domain Eukaryota; kingdom Metazoa; phylum Arthropoda; class Insecta; order Diptera; family Drosophilidae; genus Drosophila; species Drosophila nigricruria. The sequence continues at coordinate 2,218,954 of JBAMCI010000045.1, forward strand.
GCTGCAGAGCAGAGACGGCTGCGCCGGAAGTCACAAGAGCTAAGGCCAAATGCGGAAGCCTAAAACCGCTCAGGCGCTAAAATCGTGTGCGTGTAAACATATTGCCTGCCTTCGTGGATATTTACGGCACTGTCTGCTCACCTGTGTGTCATTGATGTACGGCTGGCGTATGCAAAAGATAACCAAGTTGGCCAGATGCACGAGCCAGACGTCGGCGATTGGGGGTGGCCGTGCTAAATGTCATGCGGTAGGCATGAAAAATTGCAAATTAACTCAAATTAATGGCGGACCATGTGTAAATTTATTAAAATTGATACGCTGAGCCAGACGCGTGAGCTTACCAACTTCATTTACGAGGATTTATGCGCTGCCCTAATCAAATAAACAGCCTGACAACGACAACGCGTGTGCCGTTCTCTCGGCCAGTTTAGTATAAAAAGCAACTTATGTATCAATCAAAAGTCGAATCGATACGACTTATCCGAACGCAAGTCGCAGCCACAATTCGACTCTTGATTGAGTGACCTGCTCAATGTCTTACACAACTGCGTGAGATATATATATATATACATATATTGCAGCTTATGTTATCAATATGGGCATTAACTTCGACTCGCTCCAGTCCATGAAGAGTACACATTGATCGGGCGTTGAAGTTTTTGTTTCAGCTGTTCCTTTGCCGTATTTTATTTATGGATTCAATTTACTTGTAAGTAATTAAGCCGAGTTTGTCTGGATTAGTGGCGAACGCTGAAATTGGCAAATGCCTGTCAAAATGGCTGAGTGACAGCTTAGCGTAAGGACTGGAATAACCATTTTGAAGGTATCAAAGCGAATTTCGTTGAGACAAAGAATTATTAAATGCCAGCTAAAGTCGAATAGCGCCCTGTCAAAGCTAATGCATGAATTTAATTGAATAATTTCGAAATCATTGAAGATTGGCAGCTGCAATGGGTATGCAAATCAAGCCCAAGTCTAAGTATAAGTTATGACTTTATTTAATTGTATTGTGTCGGCTTTTACCTTACTAAAAAATGTCCTTATTATAAGTTGTATTGACAAAACCCTATACAACCAATTTATAAATCAACTTAAATACTATACTGAAAAACCGACCTAACCCTGCACAAGTTAGTGCCTGATAAATTGAAACTATTTCGAACGCTCTCTCTGCTTATCTGGCTGCAGCTTCGTAGTCCACGCTGGGGCTGCTGTAGCTATGGTTGCATTGAAATAAGTGGCCGATGTTGTCTTGCGAAGCGACAAAAAGCTGGAATGGTTAGAGTTGTGGGGCTCTAGTGAACCGTCAAACGCTGCCTTTTTTCGTGCTGCAGTTTTCTGCTCTTTGGCCAATCGAAAATCTTCCCATTCGTTCGCCATGTGTGCTAGTATTTCCTCACCTTGCACCAGAAAGGGCTGTCCATTGCTTTGCTCATAAGCCTGCACTAGTACCCTAAGCTCCTGCTCGATCCTAGGTAGTTTAATGCTAAGTGTTTTGCGCTCTCGCTCCTCCCGTAGTAGGGCGCCACCTCGATTGTGATAGCGATTGGGTTTCTTAGCCTTCTCCTCTAGCGCCTCCATGCGCGTCCAAAGTTTAACGCGTTTGGCGTACATCTCGAAAATGTCTTTATTGGAGTTGTAATACTGCTTAATATCCTTTAGCTGCTGCTCTAATACCTCCAATAGTTCCTCTGTGCAACAATCCTTTTGGTAATTCCGAACACTTGGATATTGTAAGGTGAGATCACACCACTCATTAATCTCCTTGTGTACCTGATCGACAAGAATTGACAGATGTTCAGTACGGAGCGATTCACAACGTTGCACCGCCTGGCTGAGCTGCTCGAAGTTCTGCTGTGAGTTGTCCGGCAGCTCACACAGCTTCTGCATGGCCAATACATCGATAATACCCAATTTGGATAGGCTCTCGGACAATACTGTGAGCTTATGGCGCATCTTATCCAAGGACTTGTTCCACTCCTGCAGTCGTCTCTTGGCACCTGCTTTGTCACTCTGCCTCTGCAGTTCCTCTGTTAAGTGAATCATCAAATAATTTAGCTTATATTGCTGTTGCGACAATAGCCTGGCAACTGGCTCTGCTGATGACTCGACAGCCTTACTAAGTTGCGTCCCCAACCGTTTTGCCTTGTCGAGTAACATCCGGATATCCATTTCAAACGTGTGCTGCTTCTGCTCCCATACCTCACAAAGCGTATCAACACTTATCGTGTTCTGATCTGTATCCCCCATAATTCTATGTTGTCGTACAATGTGTTGTAAAATTTTTTTAAAAGCTAAACTATTGAAAGCTAAGGCAATGCTATGTCACAAGTTTATCTAAACAACAGCAATGCAACAATAATAATAAATATTAAAGTGATACAATATATCAGATCATTTTAAAAACTTAATTGAGCTTATAAATGTTTCTGAAATTATTTGAATATTAACCTTTTTCATAGACAATCATTCACCATCTCTATGAACTCTCTCTGCCATTCACTTTCATGTATACAACTGTATTTTTATCTTGATTTTCGTTCGTCATACCGGACATACAAAAGTGGATATTAAAAACAACTTGCAAACTGCAATTAAAGCGTAAAGTGTCAGTCATAAAATAAAACGCAGGTAATAATGTTCAGCTAATAGAAAAATATAATTTTTATTCAAAATGGCCAAGCGACAAAGCGCTAGCGGCAATAAAAAGGGCAATCAAAAGTTAAGAGCATATAAAACGCACACCCCCATACTCACTCACACACTCACTCACACACTCACACACATTCACACATACATCAAGCACAACAAATTATTCAATTCAATTGAAGCGAAGACTGCATTTGGCAGCAAAGTGGATTACGTAGCCGCAGCCCTTTTTTTCTGCATCAGCCTGATGTGGTCTGACGTCTATGATGGACGTACATATCAAGCTGTACGGGCCAAGAGCTTGTGGCAGTGATTTAAATGCGCACCGAAACAAAAAGAAATCACAAAAAAAAAAATATATATATATATATATCCAATCGAATGCCAACCACGACCGTAATTAATGTTGAATAAAGTTGCGCTGAGGATGCTCTTATCAGCGGGCCAATTGCAATTGCAAAGGACAAAGGACCAAGCGAGAATGTCCATGGCTAAAAAGTTGCCAGCAAATTTAAATATTTGGCTCACTGCACACATGCTCTGCTAATCAAATTAGTTTTGAAATATATGTGTAAATGAAAGATTAAGTTACCTAGAATACACCTAATAAATCATATTATATTAAAAATGCTTCCATGATGTTCCCTAATGTCTTTCATTTAACACACTCATTTCGTAATACGTCCTCATAGAGCACATACTCGAAATAAGTGAATCTGAACGGTTACATTGTGCTTCTGTTTTTTTCCTGGTTTCAAATTAAGTGTTTAGGGTTTTTCTTTTCTTTTTTTTTCCCGCATCACACACACATTGTCTGAGCTGAGGCTTTGTCGATTGTTGTGCTGGAGTCTGCCTGCTTCTCGCCCGACGCTAATGAACTTCCGCTGTCAAATGAAATGCTTACCATGCAAATCGTGGCATATCGAATAATTGAACTCCCGCCGCAGCATTGTTATTATCATTTTCATTTTGTGCTTCCGCTGCCAGCACGGATTTCGTTTTCCATTTGCTTTTTTTTTGGTTCTTTTCTCTTTTTTTTTTTTTTGTTCGTGCTCTTGTTGCTGTACAAATTTGAATGTGGGGGATCGCACATGTTTCACATCCGTTAACACCATTTTCTTAGCCTGCCCGGCCAAGTAGGCAACATTCAGTTCTTTCCTTTCTATTCATTTTTTTTCGCTTTTCTTCTTTTTTTTTTCTTTTTTTTTTTTGCACGCTCAGAGCAAATTGCGCACATTTAAATGCAAAAACCGTCGACAGTTGCGTTTATAGGCGGCTAGGTGTTCATGATTGCTATGCCAAGCAGCTGGCACGCCCCCTTTCGGGTTATTTACAGCTGCGCGTGAGTTTTCATTTGCTGTCTTCTGCGTATGGTGGAGTTTTTACGTATACATTTTTTTTTCTTCCTCCTGCCGGATTTATATGCCAAAGATTTATGTCACATGCAGGCAGAGTAGCACGCACACACCTGTATAGTTGAGTGTGCCTGCGTGTGTGTGTGTGTGTGAGAGTGCTTGCTCTGTGTGTTATGAATATGCATGTGTTCATTATGCTGGATTATTGTTATATCAGCGGAAATGGTGCACAGCTTTGACTGCGTAATGAATAACATTTGAATATACTCAAAATATTAAGCTCTAGTTCTAGCTTCGTAACTGCACTTAGAAGAGCCTTTAGCTAGTGGAAAATTTATTTTAGAACTAAGCAACTGCTTTGTGGCAGAAACAGGAAATGTTCTTAGCAATATCTAATTTCAAAGATGCAATGAAAACTTTTCCAACTCAATATTATTGTCAGTTCAAGCCACACTTAAATGTTTCACATATCTTTAAGAAAATGTTATTAAATTTTATAAATTTCTGATTAAAATGATGTAATATGATAAACATTTTCACAGATACAACCTGTAAAATTATATTGTTAAAAACCTAACTAATACGGGTCATATGTATGAGCTTTATCAAAGTTTGAGGCAAATGTGAAAATTTAATTTATTGCCAATTGAACGTCATGCAAAAAATCTTTTTTTTTTCAAAATATATATACATCTCGTATAGTAAATTCAACCAAATTGTAAATTTACGTTAAACTGCATTCACATTTTTGCAGTCATTGATGCGGGGCAATGGTCGTGAGCCGGGTTCATTTGGCAGCTTAGTGCCATTTTTGCATTTCCGCTTTGTCCGCTTGTGGAGCGTCGATTTAATCTGGGCCCGGCCAGCAACAACGATGCCATCGCAGCAACAATTATGCCATGCGTACAAATTCTCTGTGAAATTTCTCATTCATAGCACCGAGCCGAATGCGGCCGCAAGAGTCCGTTTGAAACTGTGTTCGCAGCTCTTGCTTTGGCATAATGAAAGCGCGGCACGGTTGACATCCATTTTGTAATGGCCCTGGCTATGGCTATGGCCGAAGCGAGTGCCACTTTCACATGCCCGTTGCAATTGCCAGAGGCAGTGCTAGCCAAGAGCAACCACATCGATGAGGACAATGACGACAACAATACGCCGATTGGCGCTGTGATTAACTGCATCGCCGTTGCCCATTTCGGGTTTTAGCTTTTAATTCTAAACAGCAGTGCGCTAATTTGTAGCAGTTCTTGTTGAGGTGGACTCAGCTGAATAGCTTTTAGCGCTGAAAACTTTCAACTTGCACACAAATACACTGAAACTTTAAAATTGCTAGAGAGAGACAGGGAGAGAGAGCTCTGCCAGTCTCTTGATCTGTAAATAAAAGTAGAAGCAAGAATTTATTGATTGAAAGATATTTGAAAGGGCTTGTCTCTTTGAGAGCTCATGACATTTAATCTGCTCATTTTCTAATTGCCTGAACAACATGGAACGATATCAAATTAGATCCAGCATGAAATCAAATGAACTGTCTAAACAAGCTGCTGCTCTGCTCCGATTGACAGACAAAGTTCGAACAGCTGCATGGAAACTGACAGTAAGTGTAAGCAAATGTTTTGGCACATCATGTGTGCAGCAGGCACTCACACACACACACACACACACACACACATTTAATCAACATGGCTCCGGAGCCAAGGAAAGTAAACAGACTCAGTGTACCAGCTCGTATCCTGAACAGCTAACTCGCATAATGTCAGGACTCTGTGTACTACTTATTATGGAAGCATTCGGCTGTAAAAGTTCTGCAGGTGTTTGTGAGCAAAGCAATCACAAATTAATATGCCAGGAGGCACACTTAAAAGACCATTCCGACATACACCTCATGAATATCTTTGCAGAGCATACATAATCATAAAAGAGCCTTCAATATACCTGATATATATGTACATATGTGTGTAGGAGGAACAAGCAAGGCATCGTCGTCTGTTTCATTAGTTGAGTAACTATCTCCTCGACTACTTACAATGCATGTGCATAGACTTTGATGTTCTACAAGCCCTTTCATTATGCTTTTCATATTTGTATGTTGTTAGTCGATTACATGCTGTAAATTTCAGGTGATTTTTTCATTAATTTACAAACTTTGTTTTGAAAACTTGATAAGCTGCTAAATAAGTTTTGTAACAAACAGTAAATAGCTTTTTTGGATTGCCAATTAACAGAATAACTATGTTAAGTACACAATTAAAGCAAAAAAAAAAATACTCCTGCCATAATTGGCAGCTAGAAAAAAAATATCTAAAACTAAATTCAAATGAAAAGTTTTCAACTAAGTACGTATGTGCACCAAATGGAATACAACAAAGACAAAACGAACTCCAATATGCAGTTGTTGCTCATTTATTTGTTTTGTTTTATTTTTATTTTTTTTTTTCATTTATTCCTTTGTTTACAAACAACAACAAAACGGTAATAACAACTTTTCAGAAAGCCAACAAACCAAACTGAATAACTAAAACACGATTGTGCTAACCGGAATAAAATTTTGTTGTGTGTTACACAGGTTAAATAGCTTACTGTGAACATTATTTATAAAAGCTTGAAGCAGTCTATTAGGGCCAACATTTATTAAGCTAGCGAACTGACATGACAAACTATTTAATTTTTAATTACAAAATAATAATGATTTATATTTCAGCTGTTTAGTTGAGTGCAATTGCATTTGTAAATGAATATAAATAGACTGCATTATCTGTAATTATTTTGTAATCACATTTGAGAGTTATCAAACCTTAAATTAAAAATTAATAGATAATTGATTACATAGTAAATGTGAATACAAATGAAATCCTCTTCAAACTGACCCAATTGCTCAGCAATTGCCTTTAGTCCAAAATAACAAGCTAATAACGCAGGTTTATTATTGTGAAAGCAAATGCAGTGCTCATACTTCCACGCACTCCACCCCAAACAAAGTGGCCAATAACGGGCAACAGTTTATATGGGTTAAAGAGAACGTGGAGTAGGTTAACATAAAATACAAACAAGTAAACGATAAAACCACTTAAAAAGCAACCAACAGACAAGACGAACTCCAAACTGCGAGTCACCCACATAGTCGTGAGTATAAAAACTAACACGCAGTATAGCAGAACAGCAGGAAAGGCAACAACAACAGCAACAGCAACAAACTGTCTGTCCGTCTGTCTGTCCGTCTGTCTGTTATATAAAAAGCAAAATAATTGGCGTGTCAGACATTTTGTTACGCCCAATTTAAGTGCTTCCGCCTTTGCATGGCAGCCAAGCTCGTTCCAACGGGCTGCAGGAGCCAGACAGCTGGCAACTGCACTCACTAGACTAGACTAGACTAGACGAGAGAGCTGAGATGAGATCGAGGGTCGAAAGTCACACCAAATTCGTTGGGGGAATTCAATTTCTGTAAGGGGTATTTAACCAGTCTCACGCTATGCAACATTAAACGCATGTAAAATTGAAAGAAAAAGAACGACAGGAAAAGGAAGCAAGGAAACTTTTACCAAATAAGTTAAGCATTTTCCTCTTATTAAAAGCAAGAAGTAAAGTAAATAAATTTATGTAGCCTAGCTTCATTACATCAATTTTCATCAGCTATCAGTTAAATATATGATAAGCGAACTTCAATTGAAATTTAATTAATTTGCGACTTGTTGATTTTTTAATTAAATATGCTGTTTACAAATTCCGATAATGCAGCATTATTGCAATAAGAGAGCTGAGCATATTTATTTATCGGCAAGTAATTCATTAACATTTTTTCATTAATCAAGTACGTTCAGTGTACATATTGGCAATGTCACCATTTATATATTTAACTCCCAACTAAATTTAAATGCATCCGTCCGTTCGTTATAATTAATTTCCATAACAAAATTTACGTTAATTGTATGCAAAAATGGCCAAATGAATGCACATTTAAATGTAAATAATTAATTGTGCCATTATGCATTTGGCTCCAGACAATAAATGCAATTAAGAGCGACTGATTGAAAAACACAATAAAGATATATATCTATAAAATATATTCAAATGTATGCATTATATATTAGAGAGTGCAATCTTTTATGTGATTTAAATATCCGTTTTCCAATTGAATTGTAATCACCTTCATTTTTTTTTTTTAAATATATTTTGTTGTATAAATAGAGAGAATTAGGTCGACTGGCAGCAGTTGATTACAATGCAAATGCATTTAACAAAGGCTACCAACTTTTTTGTTCATTTATATAGCAGTATTTAATCTTAATTTTTGTACACATCTCATTATTTTCACATTTCTACTGCACTATAACGAGTATTTTAAGTGCCAGCACAATTTTTGGTGTTCGAAAAACAAACCGTTTGCGACGTTTGCATGCGACGCCAACATTTAGCAGTCAAGCCATGTAATTACCAATACACACACCTAAATATATTTATACATATGCATACAGTACCTTACACGCACACACAAATGACGTTACAGCTCTGCGCACTTCCGCTTAAAACCTTTCACTTCCGGTTTGCAATGCAGCTAAAATGTGTACAACAACAAAAGAACAACAGAAATCTGCAAGCAGCAAATACTCAAACTTTTCGCATCGCATGTGGCACGCATAGGCGAATTTTACGTTCAACTTTCGCTGTATTGTGTTAAAACGTGTAATAAAAAAGAAAAAAGAACAAGAACAACAACAACAAAATATGAAATCTGAAAAATATGTTGATGTATTCGCGCCTGAAAGTATGCCACAGATATTGAACTCTCTGGCTGGCTGGCTGGCTGCCTGGCTGGCCCACATCACATTATCGCCTCTGTGAGTTACGGCGACAAAAAGCAATCAATTTTTAATTTGTGCTTAATTAAAAAATGCAGCCGTGCCGTAATTTAAATTGTGATCCGCCTTATGGACGCAATGAGCCGCGTCGTGCTAGCAAGCAAAAGGTCGCTCATGTCAATAATGTATTCGGACGATGTGGAAAGTTAGCCTGCGCTTAAATGACAGCAACCAAAATCTGGTTTTGTTGCAATCAATCATGGCCAGTGTCGGTGGCACTCGCACGACACTGACACACCATTCCACACGAAACTGCATCGTCAGCGGTAATTGGAAATAGGTGGCGTTCTGACGTCGCGTGGTCAGCGTCCACTCCTGCCCGCCACCGCTGCATTGTGGTTGCAACTCAAAGAGTATCACATGACGCGATGTGTCGAGCTCTCAGTCATGTTGATGGCTTTATTAGCGTGCCATGCGGCGTAGGAGCAGCATTCAAATAATGAGCATTCGATCAATGGACAACTAACGCTTGAGCGACCAAATATATGGTTAAACGTGACATAATTACAATTTATTTTTGGCTTTTTGATAAATCTATGCGGTGAGTCGTTGGATACCTGTTGCCAGAGATTAAGTTGCAAATAGGCTGGATTTCGGAATGCTGTCACAGCTTTGGTAAATTATGGCCCATCAGTTATTTGGCTGGCTTGAGTGAGCCATTGAAAAATTCCATTAACGTTAATGCAAACGCGCCTGTCGCTAAAAAAAAAGCCACAAACACGAAATTTAATAATTCTAATTTGTTAAATTTATGAAGTTTATTACTTGTTTAATAGACATAAATGCTGGCATGCCACGAGGACCACATTGTTTTGAATCCATCGTTCCAGAACCGGCAACTACCCTGCAACACAACACCACGCACCAGCAGCAGCAGCAACAGCAGCAGCAGCCATCAGCAACAACAGCAGCAATAGCAACAGCAGGCGGCCAAATAGGTACATTCGTGCATACAAAAAAAAAGAGTATTTTTTTCTGGTTCAACGACGTCTTGATACACTATTATAATTAACAAATATATCAACCATAAATAAAAATATTAAATATATATTAAAAGCAGACTCAATCCATCTTGACAATTTACAGCCTTATATTAGTATTTTTCATACAAGTTTCAAAGCATTTATTTCTTACAGTGTACATTCACTTCGTTCATACAATTGTAAGTTTATATTTTTTCATGGGTTTTTTTTTTTTTGTTTAAGCTCGCATCTCATGACTTTCTCCGCAGTGGGGATATATATATATATACTTTTTTTTTTTGTTTTTTTCTAACGCGACATCATGGCGCAGTTGGAGCTTAGGGGAGTCCGTAGTTGGCTACGTGCGGAAATGTCTCTAAATTGTGTGTAAAAATTTTGGTTTCTCGTTATTTGTTTTATTTTCACTTTGCGCGCTGCGACACCATATGGCCCCCGCAGATAAGACTAAGTAATTGATGGACACTGCGAAAGTCAAATGCAGACCAAAATGCTTTTCCATATTACAGCACATAAATATAACATATGCATGCATTAGCTTGGAGTACATAAATAAAGACATTTTGCATTAACTAGAACTAAATCACTTCATGCTTCCGCGCTACAAACTAAGGGAAAGCATGTCATGTTTATATCTTCCATGCAGTCATAAGTAGTTAAGGCTCTTATGCGTTGATTATCCATTACAATACTCTCATGATATTTTCCCTTATATTATACTCGTTTCTTTCCATTCTTTCAGATTTTATTGTTCTCTCTTTTATTAATCAGCGCGCAACTTCCTGTTTTCCCAGTGGCATGATAAGTAATTATCCCTTCTTTCAGATACTTACTTGGCTTTTTTATCTCTTATTTCAGATACTTTTTTGACTTTTTGTAAATTCCAGCAAAGAATACATTTTCATGTAAATATACTTATATATCCATAAATACATGTTACGTCAAGTCAATGCACATATGCTAATGTAATTAGGAGCTCATCCCTTGCATACATGCTTAGCATAGCATAGCTTCTCAACCACGGATAATTACCGTTAGTTGGTACAAACTGCACCTGAGGTTTTCGCCCTTTTGCCGTAGACTCGTTTAGACTTGCAGTAGGAAATTGAGACATGTTCCTTAACTACATTTTGCGGTTTGCTTAAGGGAGCACAATTTTGGCGAGGTCAGGAGAGGGAATGCTCTACGTAACAGTCCCTGTCCAAAAATTCATGTACTGTAACGAGCCGACTTTGTTTGCTTAAAACTTATCAAGGCCATACCAAGTGGATAGCTAAGAGCAGCGGACCACCGCAAACAGGCAGCAAAATGCTTGAAGCTGCATTGATCTGGCCCATCTCAGTGCATACTCAACTTTTATAGCCAATGTCGATATTGTGTACCCTCTGCACATGGCCATCAGAGGCAAATGCACTGTGTTTGTATGTATAAAACTGTGTGTGTATTAGTGTGAGTACGTGTGTGTGTGCGTGTGTGTGTGAGTGTGCTCTCTAGGAGAGTTTGCTGGTCAGTTCACTTGATTGGGCAATTTGCAACTGGGTATTGTCTAAGCGCCCAAAAGCTGATGGGTAAATTAACTGGCACACATCGCATTTTGTGTTTGGTTTTTTCAATGTGCCCCACACACAATACCCATAAGAAATCAGAAAAGTGATGTTGAAAAACACTTATTAAAGTGTACAGCCAGTCGGCTTTAGTTTAAGTAAGTAATTTAGCCGAAGAGAGCAGCAGCAGCAGCAATGATGGTGAGTGTTTAGCAGAAACTATACTCAAATGCTGTCTATTTATTTCGATATATGTTATGTTTGCTATTTGGTACTCTTACTATAGCTAGTTACTTATTGCCATCAATATTTATAGCTGAGTCTATCTGCAGGTACAGGTTAAGCAGCTAGCAGCCAGTCAAAGTGTCCCATGCACATTTGCCAGATAGATTGGCAGCAAAACCATTTCTATTCATTTTCATATTTCATTCTTTAAACAGTTCACCATAATATTCTGCCTTAATCTGAGCTTTTCGAATTTTTAGTTTAGTAAATCAGATGCTTATGTCAAAGGCAAATGCTTTCAGCTTTTTAATGTTGAATTACAGATGCGAGCGAGCGCCTAGCAACTTTGAGCAAAACCATAAATTCTAGCTGAGTGCTGTGAGTGCACACATAGTAAATGGCGAGAACACAGGACTAGCCGTGGTCATGCCCAGGCGCAACTAAAAGCTGTCAACAAGGGCAAAATACAATAAATATGCGCAGCTTATGATTAATGATTTACGCCAACAAGCAAAAAAAATAAAAAAATAAGAAAAAAAATGAATACAAAAAGGAAAGGAGGAAAAAAACGCCTAAAACTGTGCGAGCAGCTTGTGCGCCTAAGAGCGAGCAACGTCCAACGTCAACAGCCAAGGGCTATGGGCTATGGGGCTGCGGCTTTCAGTTTGTTTAGCTTTACAGGCAGCGTAGCGTGTATTAAGGGAATTAAAATGTTATTATATAAAATAAAAGTGTGGGCCTTTGGCACGGCGCGGGCTGCGGGCGGCCGTAATGTTGGGGTGCCAAGTGGCTGCCGCTGAGGCCAGCCACTGATCCTGGATAACGACGCGATAATCACACGCCAGCGCAACCTGTACAGTCAACACGACTACTGCATGACAGACAGTCAGATAGACATAATAACAGGCTGGCAGCCAGGCAGGCAGGTGACTTGTACATAATTCTCAATTTTTACTTTTCTCCGCCTTTGTGCCGAACTTAATTTTACGCTTTTGCATTCTATGTTAACGTAAATAACCAAGGGACTGAGGACGGTTGAAATGGCTCTAATACTGGCACTGGTAAATGGAATTGAAGAATTTCACTTGCTTAACTGAAAAGCCAGCCGAGCAACCTTTGGACCTGATCCAATTTTAATAAGTTTGCCTGCTGCTTGGCAGCCACTCAGCACATTAAAGCAAATACCTTAACGCAATTCAATTTGAACTTAAAAATAAAAAATCAATTTGATTACTAAATTTGGGGATTTGTTGTGAAGTATAGAACATATAGATATAATATTGATTTTCTTAGCTTCGCACTTAAGAACTAGATTTACTTATGCGAGTCATTTTTCTAGTATTTTTATCTAGTTTATTTCCATGCCATTTGCACAGGCAATAATCAACTTTAATTTGATTATAAATAAATACATTTGAACTAATTTTTCTTTTAATTGAAGCTACAATTTCTTGCTAAAATGTCCCAGAAATATTGAAGACATTCCACTTGCCTATATCATGGCACACACAAACGTAAACAATTGATATGAAAACTTTAAGATCTGTCAACAAGGCATAAAAATAACTTTTGATATATATAGAAATAATTCGATTCGTTAACTTACAGCCATATAGGTAGCCATAGAAACGGGCGTAAATTTGTAAGCGCGTAGGACTCTGGACTCGCAGGAGCGCATCATAAAGAAGAGCAGCATCTTTCTGTAGGCCAAATCACCTTCGTACCAATTGTTGTAAAAAGCAGCCGGCAGAAGTTTGTCGCTCTGTAAGAAAATGCCTGAATATTTGTGTGCTTTTAAAGCAAAAACTTACCGCAGAAGTGAACTCCGTGCCATTGTAACAGATAAAAAGCGTAAGTACCAAAAATGATAGCAATCCGACAGAATATTTAAAGGCTGAGGCCAGGTTGATCATGACCATAGCAAATCCCATCAGGCAGATGGCAATGGTCGATGTTGTAAAATTCATTAGAAACGTGAAATTGAAGATGTGATTGATTCTGTCCGCAATGCAGAGTAAGCGACTGTGATACGAAACGAATGCCTTGAGTTGTTCATTAGCACCGGGCTGACTGGCATCTAACAAGTGAAGGCCTTTGGCCAGAGCATCGAAATGCAGCTGCATTTGTGTAATGAAAAAGCAAAGCAAAAATTGGCTCGCCATGATAAATGCAACGCCCACCAGCGAGGAGAGGGCCTGGCAGAGATACGATGTCATAAAGCTGGCTGACGAGTGCGGATCGGACATTAGTAGCCAGGGATACCAGGTATTGCTCTGGTATTTGTATCTCACATGCTGCGACTCGGAGAGCAACTCGTACAGCAGCTCCACCACGGGCAACGAATTGTAGTAGCCATAGGCGGAGATGAAGAATATGGCCGTGTATCTCATTAGCCGCGTCGACTTCTCATAGTAATAGGCAATGCGATAGATTTGGCTTTCATTACCTGGCGCGGGATACAGCTGTTGCAGCTCGGATAGTATGGACTCTATATCGCTGCGATGGTGCATCAGCATCCACATATTGCAGGCACCGACAAGCGTCAGGCCCATTACGCTGCATGTTTCGGAAATTTGTGCCACATACGCGCCCAGTTGCTCGTCCGGTGCCTCGGCCAGGACCAAATAGATGACCATGCCCACGTTCTGATAGATCAGATTCAATGCGCCAAATTGAAACCACAGACGCTGTAGCCACGTCTGATGAACACGAGGCATTTCGCTGCCATTCCACTCGTAGCGCCGCATCATAACCAGTCGACAGCCAATGTTTGGATAGTGCATGAAGTCCTGCAGCTGCATGTTGCACGAGTCTAGAAGTTATAGTCAGGCTAACCAGTTGGCGCCCGGTTTTATAGCTGCGAATATGGGGCGGCGGCGGCATTTTGCGCTTAATCAAAGCACTCATTAAGCAATTTTCTCTGCTTTGATATTGAGCAATTTGCTTAGATATCCACGTAATAAAAAAGAAAAAGAAGAAGAAAATACACTATTTAATGAGCTCCTGGGAATAAGCATCTGATCGATTGGATTTACTGACTAACAGCCACGGCTACCTTCACCTTTCATCAATTCTCAAAAAAATAACCATTGAGGCCTTCGCGCAACTTGTCCCATTTGCATGAACTTTTAGTCAAGGCTGCAAGCACTTTAAATATTAATATAAAAAGGCGAACCAAAGTACTTTTAAATATTTTATATTTCTATTTGCCGTTCGGTAAGTGTTCAAGTTTCGTCTCTTCTGAGAAATTGCAAAAGTTCTGAGAGCACTGTGCAGATTTATCACCGTTGTTGCTGCTGCCTTGGCCAAAGCCAGATATGCGCCATAATAGAAATGTAACTGGCCGCCATCAGTTTGGCTAGCAAAGGCAGGATATGAAATGGAAGTGTGAATTCCAAAGATGAGCTCGCACTTGGCCTGGATTAAGTGCCAAACACAATCAAACGGAACTTCAAGCTTCTGCAAATTGCATTTGCAAATAAAAACTTATATAATTTATTAAGCTGACTTGATTTGCAGAATATTCAACTATTTAAAAATATTTAGCAACTGCGCCCTCGGATTTTCTTTGCTGAGCAAATGTGAAAACTTTAAGGCATCACTTTTTGCAGTTTCTATTAAAGTGATCAGGTGTGTTTGCTTGCCGGCTGTAAATATATGCTTTTATGTGTTTGTGCGTTGTCGTTTTGAGGCACTGTCTACATCAAGAAGCTTCTGACAAGCAAATAACGAAGACAGTCGTTTGTTTATTTCTTTTATATTTGTGTCAACCTCATAATGTGATGCCTTTAAGCCGGCTATCAGTCTTTTATATTTAGCCCGCTGCTGTCGCTGTTGCCAGCAGCGTTGGCTGGCATTATTGTGCGTCTATTTCTTTCACTGTATGTGTGTGTGTGTCTCTCTGTATGTGTGTGTGTGTGTGTGTGTGCACACTCCATTTCCGCCGGAAGCTTTGTGGCAAACAGTCAGATTCGGCGTGCACTCGTATATGTTTCGTACTTACCGCTTGATGCCTTGTTTATTTCTTTGTTTATGGCCATTCTTGTTTTTATGGCTGCCTCCTTTTCTTTTCTTTTTTTTTTTTTGTATTTTTCTTCCTTTTTTGCATCGTCCCACCGCAACTTTCTGATTGTCGCTTTTATATTTATGTGGTTTGTACGGTCGCGCCTCATATGGTAAGTCTGTGTGTGTCTCTACGTCTATGAGTTTGTCTTGACTTGGCCCTTTCGCTTTATGCTTCAGTCATTGTATTTCTTTATCCTTGTGAATTCGTTAGTGTTTATTGTTTTTTCTTGTTTTTTTTTTTTTTTTTTTTTTTGCGCGCGTCACCTCTTGCCGGTCGATTGTTGTGGTAATTAAACTTTGATTGCTTTTAAATTGTTTTTATTGATTGACAGAGTTAACGTCAATTTTACCAGAACGCTGCTTGCGTTCTAACGAGTATTGTTTGATCGAGAATTCCATTGGAAATTCTTTTGGCATTTCTCGTATTGATAGCAATCGAAAACAATTGTTGCTGTCAGTTCGAAACTCTAATTGAACTAACAAGTGCCAAAACAGTTATTTAATATGAAGCAGAGCAGACATTGACTCGTTAAAATATGCATGCGGTCTATACCTGAGCTTTGTGTGCTTGACGTTCTTTATATATATGTTAGATATATATTTTTTATTGATCCAATTGGGCAGTTGTAATTTTTGGCATTATGTAAAAGAGAACTGATGCTTTCAGCTACTTTGGACGCCATTTGTGCTCAGTTCGTGCGGGGCCAAGACAAACTGAACGCAGAAAATTTTGGCAACGGCAACAATGTTGTTCTGGCCAAATAGACTTGCCCCATAGATAGATCTTTCGAGTGCCGCACGTACACAACGTCAATTGCCAGGACTCAGCTGAAACTCAAGTCGAGCGGCAGCTGCGCGAAATAGACAATCTAAATTATAACCAAGTGAAGGCGGCCGGCATAACGGCTATTGAAGGTGGTGGCGATAGCGGTGGCGGTGGCGTCGTGAGTGTGAGTAATAGTTTTGGCTGGCAGCGCGTTCGCCTGGAATTTATGGACGTAGTCCAGCCAAATGCCACTTGCCTGGTAGTCACTTTGAATACTTGGCAGCCAATGGCAATGGCAATGGCATCCATCTTGCCCACTGACAACTGTAAAGAAGTGCGTCCAACTGTTGGATTTATCGATGCGTTGGAGGAGGGCAGCCTTTTAAACTAATTAGGCTTGGAGCAACACTTGTTCACATCCATGGCCAGCCAACACATGCTACTAATTTAGAGGAAAATTCAGGAAATTACGCGCTTGTTTTTGGCCGCAGTTTAAATGAATTGCCAAAACACTTAGATTGGGTTTGGATTTGGTTGGGCCGACAGCAAACGTATGACCCATTTCAGACCTTGGTCAGCAGCTATAAATTCAATCGAAACTAAATTTCAAGCGGCAACTTTTGTTCGTGTTGTTTACAAGATTTCCGAGACCTCTCCCAATCCATTTTCCCCCCACATACACCCGCTCTCAAATGAAGCCCAGGCGGCGAAATTTATGTGCATCGCCCATGAAAATTAAACGGGGTTTCCAGCAGTTTGCGAGCAGCACAGCTGCCTCTGCACTCAACTTTCCAACTATTCTACAAAAATAGTGTGAAAAAAATAGTGCTGACTGCTGTTTGAAAAAAATTTGTAAATTAAGATTAATTATTCCATTATTTAAGAAAGAATTTATTTGCTTTTATTGGATTTATTATTACGACTTGAGCAATTTGTTTAAATGCAAGCTTTGCAGTTTTTCTAGTCATAGTATTTTTATAAAGCTAACAATTTATATATTTATTCTTAACAAACACTTCACTCTTTTACACCATAGATAGTGTGACGACAAGTAATCAAATTCATATAATTTGATTATAAAGACATCCAATATCCAATAATCGATTCCCATGCTCGTTGGCACACGCGAAGCGGAAAGCATAAATATATAAAGTATTTATTATTTCTCTTGGTGCACGAAGAGTTGAAGCTCTTAGAGCAAAGTGAGCAATAAAAACTTTAATACTCTCACACTTCGTCTCTTGCTATGTCGGACTCACTCTAGCTCTGGTGCAAGTATTCTTAAAGAGCGTATATGATCTGACTCAGAGGTTGGAGCTATTAAATAACTTAGTATTGCTCAATCGTGCCGGCTGGCACGCTCTCCCTCTCCCTCTCTCTCCCTCTCTCTCTCTCTCTCTCTCTCTCTCTCTCTCTGCCTTTATCTAATGCCTATCTTTCACTCTTTAAGTTTGTTTGGGCTTCGCTCATTTATATGCCGGCTGCCCATTTAGTTTACGGTAAATTGTCAGCCAGCTGACACGTCGCGCGCTGCCCACATAAGTCAATATAGATTTTAATTACATATATAAACAAAAAGCTTATCAATATTAATCTATTATATAAAGGTGGCATGAATCATGCAATGAAGTTATTGCTTGTGTAAATCATATTGTTAGTTCAATTTTATTTCTTATATAGTAAATAATAATATAAAAATAAAACAGATAACTCCTACTAATCATTAAATATTTCAATGGAAGGTGAGTTTTCTATTTTTATACATTTAAACGAAAGTTTTAATTAGTATATTACTATTACATTCCCAGGATCTAATATGAGCTGTGCTCAGGATTTTCCTAAGGTTGAGCACCTCGTTTTAAATGCAAAAGTCAATGCGCAGGAGTTTTCTGAGCATTGCAAGTCAAATCAAAAACTGATCAACTTAGAAATCAATACTGAAATTGAAGGAGAGCTAAATGACTTTATATCTTTTTGCACTCAGTTGCAAACACTCAGACTTAAACTTAACAAAAATTTGACTGATTCTGAATGTAAGTCAATAGCTAAGTTACCAAATCTGTGTGATTTGACAATTCAGGGAGAACACAAAGTTGGTTCACTGAATACACTTATTAAGGCACTAGCTAGAAAAGAGACCAAGACGCTTAAAAAACTAATTATTACTCAATCAAGCATTGATATTGAAGAGATTATAGAAGCTCTTAAAATACAGTCCTTGGAACAATTTGAAATCAATAGAACAGAAGGTGTTTCCGTAATCCTTAATTCAATAAGATTCAATGAGAAATTAGCAGATCTGATATTATACTTTAACAAAGAAGTAGATGCTACAGACTTGGCTGCTTTACCTAATGCGATAAACTCTTCTTCTATATTAATTGTTGGAAATCACAAGATAGGCACATTAAAATCACTCTTTGAAGCAATAGCATTACAAAAATCACCCAAACTAAAACGATTAAGATGGACATCAGCTGTGAATTCCGAAAACAACAATAAGGATGACAATGATGACCTTGAGAAACGTATGTCTTCATCTGGGAAGATTACTGCCTTTAATAATGAAGAGATGATAGAGCTATTAAAAATTAGATCACTAGAAGCTGTTGATTGTCAAGTCAATGATTCGCGACCAATACAATTTCCTCCGCACTTGCCTCAAATCGAAGAATTGTGCATTAGAAGTTGCGGTGGCGGATCTTTGGAGAATCTCTTCCAGGCATTAGCATTGCAGGAAGACTCAAAACTTAACATATTACACATCGAGGGTCACCCACTCAATTTTGAAGAGATTTCTGAAATTGCTAAGCTAAAGTGCTTAACTGAGTTGAAATGTGGATTTATCGACTTAAAAAATGTAGATTTGCTCAGCCAACTAAAAACACTAGAATTACTTGGAATAAACTCTCAACATCAGCTTAAGGAAACTTCTAAAATTATATTAAAGCTTTTTATTTCATTCAATGGTAATTTAAGTATTTATTATGGAGATATTATCAATATGGATAGAAATCTGAGAGCACTTACAATACAAATGAATGAAAGTATATGCTCCGAGGACTTTGCGCCTTTAACAAATTTACCCAGTTTACCCTATCTTTCAATAAATGGACGACATGCCCTTGGCTCCCTAACACCACTACTGAAATCATTTGCGTCCAAACAATCTACGGCTCTTCAAGAGATATGCATTGAAATGGATCCCATAAGCCATAATGAGGTGATCCAAATTAGTCAAATCAAAACATTAAGATATATAGCATGTGAGTTTTCCGAACCTCGAAGTATCAAGCTTTTGGCAGGTCTGCCAAATCTCAAAGACTTGAGCATCAAATCAGCGCATTATCTACACGAGATTGCAGAAGGAGTTTTGAATGTTCTTGCGGGATGTGCAAATGAAGTATCTGTTATTAGAGACTACCGAGAGATTACATTTGACAAAAATCTGCAGAAACTTACAATTTCAAACAAATCTTACGAAAATGAGATCTTTGACGCGCAGGAGTATGCGCTTCTCGCTGAACTACCTCATTTAAATTGCCTATATATACAAGGAGAGCACAAGCTTGGATCGTTCAAAGACTTATTCCAGGCACTTGCTGCAACAAAGTCTTCAACTCTTCAGGAAATAATTATTGTGCGAAGCAGTATTAGTGAAACGTTTCCAGCTCCTACGATAAACCTCGAAGAAACTAAAGAAATTGCAAGAATATTGTCTCTGAGAAAACTAAAATGCGGATTCTTAAATGCGAATAGCATTGAGCTTTTAGCGCAGCTAACTGAACTTGAAGAGCTCGTGATAACAGCTCATGTGCATGGCTCCCTTATGCAGTTCCTCAAAGCTCTAACTTTACGGCAATCATCGAATCTTCAATGTTTGATCATAGAAGATTATCGACTAACTTCTGAAGAAACTGCCCAAGTTGCAAAAGTTAAGTCATTAAAGAGATTGGAATGTGGATTTGTTGGAGAAAATATTGAAATGCTTGCGCAGATGAATCAGCTCGAAGAGCTCATTATAAAATCGATAGAGAGAGATACACTGTCACAGTTAATAAGAGTATTGGCTTCTAGAGGTCCAGCAACTCTTCGTCTCTTGAATATAGAATCGATACCCATAGATTATGAAGACTCCAGGGCTCTTGTAGGAATTCGAACATTACGAAGCTTGCATTGTACATTCATGGATGATAAGAGCTTCGAGCTCTTAGTTAAATTACCTGAACTTTGCCAACTTGTTATTCAATTTGAGCAGTCTGATAATGAAACCATTAAAGCCCTCGCACAGTTAAAAAAGTTAACTGATCTGCAAATAACATCACCAGCAGTTGGCTCTTTAACGGCTCTCTTCAAAGAGATGTCGTTAAGGTCAACACCGATTTTACATAGCTTGGAGATTCTCAATAATGACGTCTGCACAGAAGTGCTTCAGGAAATAATTAAAATAAATTCTCTTCGAAGACTCAAGTGTGGATTGTGTGAAGAGGAAAGCTTTCAATACTTTTCACACTTGGAAGATCTTGAAGTACTCGAAATCACATCGTATCATGACTTTAATGAAATTTCACAAAGTCTTTTAGGGATTTTACATATGTGTTGCAAATTAAAAGCAATTGATTTTCATTACGGCACACGATTTATAAGTCTGGAGTTTGTTAGTGAAGCCTTAAAGATCCTTACTGCTGTAAGGAACCCAATAGAGCAAGATCCATTACAATTGCGTGTTCCGTACTTTGGAGGCTTAACGCCGGAACAAGTAAGTACATAGTATAGCATAAATTATGCATCATATACTTATTTTATCTCTCTTTTTTCTGCAGATTGCTATAGCGCCTGAAACTTACTTAAAATTATCTAGATTTAAGAATTAATTATAAATCGGTTTGTTGACTAAAGATTAAAATAAGAGTATAATTATATTTAGTATTAATATAACAATGTTTTTGTTTGTGCTCCTCTGAAGATAGAGACTCCAAACTGAATTTACCAATATTTGTACATATACGCCACACTCTTATACATTTATCTATAAGGTGATAACATACATATAATAAAGTTTAACTCTTACTCTGTACTCTGGGCAGTCAAAGCATTCCGCATTCTCATAGAAAACGTAAACAATAAAAACAATATTAGCTCTCTATAGCGCTCTCTTTATCAACTTTTGCTTTGACCTGTTTCTATACAAGTATTTTTGAGAGCTAATGTGATCTCTTTCCCTCTCTCTCCCTCCCTGCCTAGCTTCCTCTCCTTTCCAGAGTAACTAAGTTTTACTCTCGCAGCTCGTTTGGGCTTAGCCCACACATTTCCTGACTGTACATTTAGTTCTCTGCAAAACCTCAGTCACTAAGCATGTCGTGCGCTTCACAATTTATATAAGTATATACTATACATTCACATACATTTATCTGCCATGCAGTACAATTCTAAAAGCATCTAGGTCAAAATTGAGTATAAAACATATAGAATTCATTGTTCCAAGTAATTATTATTGTAATGCGCTCAACTCAATGTTAAAGAGTATAGAATTGTTCCAAGCAATTAGTATTGTAATGCGCTCAACCCAATGTTAAACTCAATATGTCTGCGGCAAATATAACATGAGCCATTCTTATGACTTTTTGAAATGTTAAAGTGGAATAAAATCATTGTGAAATATCTAAAATAACAAATAAATTTGAAAAATTCAATTACACAAAGCTCTTTATTTGTGTACTTGACTGTAAATAGTTTTGTGGTGCTTTTATTTTCAGAAAAGTCTTGAATTTGATATATTTTTATTTAACTCCATATTCCGATGCCATTGTTATTTTGGCAAAGTCAAGCTGTTATTTGATTCAAGTGCAAATATTCATTTATTTAACTGACTGAACTTTTAAAAAGCATGCTGCAAAAAATTCTAAAGTTGGTCCTAATCCAATTACTTAATAACCAATTTTAATTTGCTAAGTTTATTAGTGAAACATTCCCGTTTGGCACTCAACGAAAAGATTCCTCTCAGTCTCAGTCTCAATTTTTGTAATTTAATTAAACTTATTTCGTGGACAAAACGACAACAACAAACAACAATAGAGACTGGCAAAAGCAAAAGCTAAGAAGCTAAATCAATGAAAGGAGGACGTTACTTTGAAACTTATTTGCGCACCTTCAGCTGGCAATTAACTTCAGGCTAATTAGGTAATGAAACGTCTTAAAGATGCCAGTCGAAGAATATGCTCGCCAGTTGTAAATACAATTTTTTTATGCAGATCAAAGGAAATGCGCCCATAGCTTATATACCCTTTTAGTGAAATCTAACGAGCATGTAAATCACGCACCAGCACACTCGCAAACAAGCTTACATACAGATAAACATACGCCAAACAGGGCATATATACACATACATATACAGATACACAAGTGAAGGCATAAATCACAATTTCTTAGCCATTAAGACGAAACCGCAAAGATTTGCGGCACTTCTAAAGTTGATGATGAAGCGAAAGCGTCGGGCTTTGGTTGCTAAACACCATGGGCCCTGAATTCAAATGGATGTAATGGCGACAGTACAAGGGATGTGGCAAGGACACCAACCAAGGAAAACCTCCAACACTGCCACAAAACTAAAAGTTTCACTTTAAATATTATTGATGGCACAAATTATGTCCGCAAAACAGTGTAAATTAAGAGTATTTAAAAAGTTATGAACTGCCAAAAATTTATTTAAAATAAAATAATATAAATAAAAATAATATGACAGAAAAATATTATATAAAAATATTCATTCTTATAAAAAAAATCTTATATATTTTTTATGTATATTAATTTATATTTATTTATTATTTATATATTATTTTATTTAATATTTATTTATTATTTATTTTTAATTTATTTATTTAATTCATATTTAATTCTAACTTAAATTTCAATTTTCAACAAGAATTTCTTTTAGTGTACTTGCCTTAGTCATGGCTCAACAATTTCGCTTGTTGCTAACAGGACAAGAGCCGTCACAACATTTAGAAGAAGCCAACAGAAATGTTTGGCACTGCGATCTAAAATACATTTGTATAAGCGACTGGGGACTCTGAGACTTGGATTTCAAATATACATAAGTTTGCTAACAGTTCTGTTTAGTTATATAAGTTCGACACATGTGGGAATGAATTCTTTTCGAATTTGGGTCGAAAAAGTGCTTTAAATCAAATTTTAAATTAGCTACTTAACGATTTGCTGGAGTTTTCATTCTTTTTTTTCGATCTTAAAGCATGCCTTGGCATTTTGTTTGTATGCGAAGACTTTAATTTGCTTTCACTTTACCAAATAGCCGCAAATAAATTCCGGCTACATTCTTTTGGCGGCATGAGGCAAGAGCAACCAGTAAATTACATTTGCACGACGCTCCACCGACCCGCTAACAAATTGCTATGGCATTTTGCTAGGGCTGAGTTGGCTGCTTATAAGTAGGCAGCAGTTGGTAGGCACCTAGCTACCTGCAATTTTCTTCACTTTATTTCACACTTGGCCCCGAACAGAAAACACATAAGGTGTGTCCATTTTATCTTGTTGGCCCCAAAAAGCTGTAACATCGAGTGAAAAACTTTTCTCGCCTGTTTTTGCTTTTGCTTTTAGTTCGCCTACTTAGTTACTTACCAACGACCCAGTTACACTTTCTAGCACTTTACGCCACCTGCCCATGCGTCTGTGTGTGTCTCTCTGTGCCTGTGTGTTAGTGTGTGTGTGTGTGTGTGTGGGTGTTCGGCTATATGTGAAGTAATTCAACTATTGCGGCTGCATTTGTTGCTGCCAGGCTGACAACAAGATAAATTAGGCGAAAGTAGTTTGGACAACTGGGCGAATGCGTTACGTGGCTCCAAAAGGTATACGTTATCTTTTTAAGATCCCCAAAACGCACTTTAATTTATTTTTTTGGCATTTTTTGAAATGTATGTAAGAGCTTTAGTCTGAAATTCAATTTATTTAAAATAATTTTATCGTTCACGGAGTGTGTAGAGTATATTGGCTTAGGCAATTTCCGCCTTTTCTATCTGTTCGTCGCTCTGCCCTCTATAGAAGCTAGATAATTTAGAATATATACTCCTTGGTAACCTCGTACGAAAACTCGATATCTCTAACAGAAACGCTAAGGTCTTAGAGACTTAAGAATTAGATATATAAAGACCTCTCAAAGAAAAGTCTATCTTCCCTTGAAGATGCATATGGAGACCAAGCCACAGTAGTTGACTGCTACGTTACACTTTTCCTCCTCTTAAAATTGACCACAAATTATATATTACTGGCCACTGGGGGCGTGGCAAATTGGTAAATACACACATTCCAGAATTTTAGAGCTCCTCCACAATTCCCCTTTTAAATTATGCATACTTTATTGATTTATTAATAAATTCAACAGTTTTCTGACCGTAAACGAGTATTATGCAGTAGGTGACGCCCAACTGCCCAACTGCAACATTCTTACTTGTTTCTTTAGCATTTTATATGACAAGTTATTTCATAAAATATTGCTCTAAGCAGTTTGTGTGCTCAGCTCTTAACTTTCTTGATGAAACCCAATACATATTTAGTTGTCAAATATTTTAATATTTTTAATATTTACACACTCGTCGCATTATGGCAAACAGCACAAAAGAGAAAGTAAATACTTTTTAGCAACTAAACTAAACTAAACTAGCCAAAAACTTTTGAGGTCTGAGCAAGTGTTTACTCGGGCATTGAAGATGACTTGCAATGCAAATGATATTCATTCGAAATGATTTCACCTTTGATTCGAGTTGCTTATTGACTTTTGCGGCTGTGTGCACAAAAGTTTTAAGGCATTTGGATATTGTTTTTCGTCATTCAATTTCCAAAAACCTTTAATTAAAAACGAGCTATATTTCAGTGTTCAGACGCTCTTACAGCAATGCAAGGATTGCAGCTTATTATCCTTGCAATAATAGCGCACTTTGCTGCTTTGTGCCACTTTGTTGCGCAGGTAGAAATAATTTTCAGAAATTATATATGACCACTTAAGTTGTCATTAACGTTAACGACCTGGCCAGGCCAAGAAGCAAAAAAAGAAAAAAAAATAAAGGAAGAAAACTAGGCATGTTGAGGGTATTATGAAATGCTTAACAGCCCGGCTAAGTGGCAAGCCGCAAGCTTGTGAATTTTTAGGTTGGACTGGGGCCCTGCCAGTCGACGGATTTGGTGGCAGTGCTTGTAGTGTGCTTGGGTAATCCAAAATTAATGGCCTGTCAGTCAGAGCCGCCACGGCACAGGCAACAGCCACGTGTTTGGCCTTTCGGCGCCTGTGCTGGCACGCTGCAATTTTGCCTCATTTCGACTGCAGCTTGGCCACTTACAACTGCAAGTTCTGCTACATCCTGTCTTTGTGTAAATTTCCGCTTCCCTTTGGAAAGTGTTTGTTGGCTGCCAGCGTCGAACCACGCCAGTGCTGCTTAATCGAAAACGTATGAATGTAGCACAGGCATAGGACATGACCCATTCCAGAATACTGCTCTGCAGTATGCTCTGCAGGCGGCGCAGCAGCGGGCATCTGCAGCCAAAGCCGCAACACTCACTGCACTTAAGTCCTTTTCATATTGCTCTTTTTCGACTCGTATCCCCACGCCAACGGTGGAGGACATAATGCTAGAGCAGCAGTCAAGTTATTACAAGCGCCAAAAAAAATATTTTCACTTAAGTAGCTGCCACTATTTTGCTCAATTTATTTCAACATCAAGCTGCTTTTTAATTTCGCACACAATTTCTGGTTTCTGTGCAATCTTTTCAAGTGTGTGGCTTCCATTGGTGTTCTTTTCAATTTTACTTTTCGAATAAAGCTCCTTCGAAGCACATAAACATTTACACAGTGCACACTCCACTGGCAACATGATTTTCAATTATTGAACGCATCTTCAAGTTGAGTTATACTTAAGCTGGAAGTATTTAATTTTAACACTTTAATAATATAATTAAGAGTTGAAGTGATGTTCATTTCGTTCGAGCAACATCAATAAATGATATTAAAATCATAACAACTAATTTAAGCACTCTAAAGTGTCTCTTGCTCAAGGCTAGTCGAGCTTAACACCATCTTTCAATAAATTATTTGTTAGCTATGAAAATTGCAAATGAATTTTAAAGTGCGCAAGTAAAATGACTCGAGTTGAAAATGTCAGATGTATCAATACTCTGTAAATAGTTCACTCAATTTGATAGCAATATATATTTTTTCCGGCTGCCCATATCAGACAATATATTTCATATGTTTGTATATATAATAAATACATGAATTTACACAAAATTTATTTTTTATACATTTCCAATGAGTAACTTGTAATGTTTTACATGCATATGAACTGATTGTTCACACAGAATATTTTTTAGACATTTAATAGTATATGAAGGGTTTTTGTGCGTCGAACGTGCAACGATGTGAAAAATTGTGAATATTGAGGCGGCAAGCAAAGAGACTTAAAAACCTTCAATAATTGTTATTTATAAGTGAACACAAAGATACTAATAATAATAATAATAATATATATAATAACAATATTAATAAAATTATATAACAATATAATAATATAATAATAATAATAATACCAAGCACTTTCCTTTAATCTGACTTCACATTCAAGTACTTCGCTTCAAATAGGTATTCAATAGTCGATCATTGCAGCTTTATTCTTCTTTCTGCTAAATGATTTACAAAGCACGTTTTACTTCAGTATGAGCAGTTGTCTGCATTTTGGCATTTAACATAGTGTGAAAATGAATTCATTTTACTAATTGAATTGCTGCATTCGACAATTTTATTTGCTATTTTTGCATATTTATTTTCTTTGTGCTTAAGGAAAATATAAATATATGCATATATTTCTTTTCTTTTTTAAACTGAAGAGCATAATGTCAATAGCTTTCAGGCCCTGAGGTAGGCTTCCACATCACTGAGCCCTTCAATATTAGTTTGCAAAAAATATTCAATTTCAAACTCAGCCTTGCACAATCTTTTTACTCTACGACGAAATACATACTCAAGCTTCAATATTTCGTTCTAAATAATACAGTTGAATATATAAAATTTTCTTATTAGATATCCATTAAAAATATTCTATTATGGCCCAAAAACTCTGTGTATAACACCGTATACAAAATTTTACAATTAACACGCCTTAGTTATTCACAGGTAATTTCTGAATTTATTTTAAAAGCTCCCTAAAGTGCGCCATGACGTCCCATAATAGTCCAGCGTGGAAGTCTTACTCGTCACTTAAGTACCATTAGCTAGCTGAGAATACCAAGGCTTCAGACAAAGGTGTTGATAATATTTCAATAGCTTCGCGCTCTCCCAATCTGTAAATCAACTGTAATGAGATACAGTAACAGTTACAAGCAGAGTTTTACGGCCGCTATTGTTGCCCAGAGAATCGAATTGCGGACGCTTGGGGCGTGGTCATAAAATTATGAGACGTTTGCGAAACGAGTGACCCATAAAATATCACGTATACGCACAGCAGAGCAAGCAGCAGGACGGGGCAGCCAACACACAAGAACAAGAACACGCGTAACTGGCGTGTATACTAGATGCGCTTTTATGATTTGTGGCATAATGCCAGCCAAGCAAGCAGCCACCAGCAGCAGCAGCAGCAGCACCACCACCGGCAGCAGCTGATTGTAAATCTATGCGGGCAACCAATCCCTAGGCCGTTTCCCTGTGGTTATTGCCGCTGGGGGTCAGCGCTTGCGGTCTCGGTTGCCTTACCAGCAGCAACCAAAAGGAAGACTACGAGTAGGAGTAGGAGTAGGAGTAGGAGCAGCAGCAGCAGCAGCAGCAGCAGCTGTCACTTTCATCTTTAAAGTTTAATAGCTAGAAAAGTTTTCTGTGCTGAGTTTTGGTCAGAGATTTGGGCAGATAGCCCGCACGTCTTGGCAGCAACGTTTGGTGCTGTTGCTCCAGCTAATCCCCAGTACGTGTCCTGTTGCCGAAACGTTTTCGTAAATATTTATTTATTATTTACTCCTGTGATCGTCCTAGGGCTCACCTTGTTGACCAAAAAAATTGACTTGACATTGCTGGCAGCAGAGGATCTTAGGTGTCCTTTTATGGTACGTGCCGTTTTACCACCATGCTTCACAGCGAAAAGCTGTCAAGCACGGCGTATACTTAATATTAATTACATAGCCAACACAAAGCAAAGCAAAGCAAACGAACTATGCTTTGGCCTGTTACTAATCTTTGACTGTCACACTGAAAATCACACAAAATCCAACAAAAATTCGAAGAAAAAAAGGATCTGAAAGCTGCTGTTTCTATTCACAGATGATAAACATCTTCAAAGTAGTCCTGCCACACTGAAAAAAATAGCTATTACATTGTGCAATCGGCCTGCCAGTATACACTGTAATTGGTCGAGCTAATTATATTATTAAGTCGTTAGCTAAATTACGTTAGCCGAACTCGGTTGAGTAATGCTTTTATCGCCTTTTGCTCCAACAATGCTTAACAATATGGGGCATATGAGGCGAGGTCACAGTGATTGATGGGCCACGTACTGGCTACACATGAAAGGTGGCCATTAAAGCAACATGCATGAAGCTGAACTCAAATTCAAAGATTGAAATTCTTAAAGAAATCCACTTGAAGACAAACAAAAAATATTCCTTAGACTACTTTTTTGTCTCACATATACAATTACATACTTGTTTTCGCCCAGTGTATTTGTAGCTCTCCAGACGGCACCCGCACAACGAGTGCGTATGGAACTCCCATCCACTTGCAATTAACACTTAAATTAATTCATATTAATTAAGGCCCATTCCACATCAGCCAAATGAGAACACACTTAACGCTTGGGGCAGTTTGGCCTTTATGGGCGGCGGGCGAGGGGGCGAGGGGGCGGCTAGACCGTAAAGCAAGTCAGCTGAAAGGGGCGATACAGAAAGTAAACGCATTTAACCTCAACGCAATCAACATGGCAAAGCGGCAAATACTCGTATAATAAATAACAACAACACAACAACAAATAGCCAAGTCCTGCCCAGACACAACAATGCTCATTAATAAAGAGCCCTAACAAAAATGTTGGGCACAGCAGGATACGAGTGCCACAACCACAACCACAACTTCAGCAACAACAGCAACAAGCCGAACGAACAGGAGCCAAAGCCAGAAAAAAAAGAGTCCAAGAAAATATTAATCACGTTTAATATGTTGCAGAAATTAGCAACATCTCTGTGGGTCATGCTTACGAGTTGCGGTCAGTTTGGCTCCAATTTGCTAATT
This sequence comes from Drosophila nigricruria, assembly GCA_037075265.1. NCBI lineage: Eukaryota > Metazoa > Arthropoda > Insecta > Diptera > Drosophilidae > Drosophila > Drosophila nigricruria. The sequence goes on from JBAMCI010000045.1 coordinate 2,248,661, forward strand.
ATTATGAATTCTGATCTGAGTCCAAGCTGCCAGAGTCCGCAGAGCTTTAATATGTACAATACGGTCAACATTTGTTTTGCATATTTTAGATGCAATGATATATAATGGGCGTAGACCATAAAACAACTTTGAGTGGATAGCCACAATATAAATGACCAACAATTAGGCACGAAACAACTTATATATATACAAAACTTTGAGTAAAACTTTTTTTTTGGGACCAAAAATGTTGTGAGCAAAAGTTTTTCTTCTGGCATATGCAAATAAATGTAATCAAAGTCAAGGTAAAAAGCGTGTAATGAACTTGCCATGCATTGGCTGTCATAGATCATGTTTCAGCTCTGTTGGCTAGCAAAAAGTTGGTCCAAAAGTTCAGTCAGTAGTCAGACATTAAATAAATTTTAGTATGACTTCTATTAGAGTCTTAAATATAATTTTAAGAAATATACCCTTATATATACTATCTTATAAAAAAAATATACAAACTTTATGCATTTACATAGAAAACTTTTTTCTATATATGCTTTGACTGCTGTTGCTGCAACTGCTGTTACCAAATGGTTAAGGCTGATGTCAAGTCGACTTCGGTTTTGAGGAAGAGAAAACACAAACTGAAAATGCGGTTTGCATCAAGTCAGTTTAGAAAATAACTTGGAAAATGTGCGCCGAGCGTTTCTGACAGCTAAGAATAATAAACGTATACTTTCAGCAAGGTAAGCAAACAGGCAACATGCATTGCACAAACAAACACAATTGTGGTAAGTTTTTGGTAGAATATTAACATTTTGCGCTACTCCTCATCTTATTTCTTATTCATGCACCTTGATTGCATTTTCCATGGCAAACCTGTCGAATAGACTATGCCGAATCCTTGCTCGATAAGAAACTTTAAATATATTTCTGTATACAATATTTTAGACAGCAATTGGAAGAGATTGAAATATATATTTACCAAATATTTAAACATCTTACTGCAAACATCCTTAAGTTCTCTTCTACACAGCTTGTCCAAAAGAATATGTTCTAAAATACTTTAATGTGGAGGCGCCCCCTGCTTAAACATTCATTGACACGCCCCTAACAAAGACACGACCACAGAATCCCAAAAACTTTCAGGCGTAAATTTCAATCAGACCGCTTAATGCGTGCCACTTTACCGGTACAACGCCCACAAACAAATTGTCTGTGAAATTTTGTGAGATACACATTCATGCCACCTAAGCAGCCTAACCACCCAACCACCTAACCACTCACCCCCCCACACACACACACACACACACACATGGAGGCTGTCTGCTCGTGTATATCCGCAGGTGTTGCTAACTACAAGACGCTTGATTGGGCATATTTAGGCACTTCTAAGCGCAGATGCTAAAATTACATTAATATTAATATTTTGCCAGCGGCAGTAAATGACAAACATAAACTAGTTCCCAGAGCTAATCAAATATTTCTGCACCGGGTGGGTAGTTCATAAAGTATGTCAGTTCTCCCGCTACCGCAAAAGTTTAAAGAGCACAAGAGAGCTGAGCTAAGTAGCGCACACTATTTGACTTCTTTAAAGGCTAAAGCCAAGCCTTACTTATTCCTTTTTCCATTTGATTCGTATTTGTTTTCGACTTAAATTATTATTATGAATTCATAATGAAAGTATAGAGTTCACTTTTATTTGCAAGTAGCTTTCCTTTGTTACTTATCAAAACTATTTATGAATAGCAAACTAAAAGGAAGAGAGAGGAAAGGAACTTATTGCAATTTTATGATAAATTTGAAATAGCTGCGCAGTTTCGATAAAGGTCATTTAAAAGCAAAGTGTACTCGACGCTTGCCTACTTTTGGGAAGGCAGCACAAATAATTTTACGCACAAGAGCACAATAAGAAGACGACTCCTTCCACCTCGAAAGCCATGTACCATTCAGATATCGAGCTGTGTTTGGACCAAACAGCAACGTCATGAATCAAGAGTCCTGCTTCCCGCTGTGGAAAGGAATTCGAAGACGAGGGCACAACAGACCCAAAAATCGCATTGCCACTAAGAAAAACATCGTAAGATGTGAAAGCAAAAGCAGAAGAAGGCAACTGAACGGAAGCAAAATGAAAACAAAAAAAAAAAAAAACAAATGAAAAAAAAATTGAAAAAAAAAAGAAAAGAAAAGCTGAGTGCACAAGCTGCGCGCTGGTAAGAAAATGTAGACGTAACGCTGTAAAAAATTACTTATCTGCGCCCAAAATGATTTATTGGCCCAAATGGCAAGCAAATAGCATTAAAAGTGTGGTCGGGGCCTGGCCGAAGGGTTGCTGCATAAATAACCCAAAACGAGACGCCCGAAAATGTGAAAATAAAATGCTACAGGCAACCAGGCAACAGGGCGTGTGGGCGTGCCCAACTGCTTGGGCAGATCTCTACTTAAGGTAAACTATGCAAACACGCAGCCAACTGCTCTTGGCCAGGCGAAAAAAACTAAATTGCATGGAAAAACTTGCAAAATGGAAATGGTAAACGGTCAAGTGACTTACATACCTATAATATGAGAGTAATATCAGGCAACAGTTGTTCAGGCTCTTTTGGAAAATGCATCATAATTTTATTTACTACTTAACTTTTTATCAGTTTCTTATTAGAGTTTAGATATTTATTAATTTTTGTCATTAATTCATAACAATAAATATACCATGAACATATTGAAAATAGGAAATCAAATAATATATAATATTTACAGATATTTCAGCATTCTTCTAGACTAAACAAAATTGAAAAAAAAAAAAAAAAAACATTTGACTGCAGCAGCTTTCAAAAGTTGAACAGCTTAATATGGACTGCTTGCTGAGTCGAAACAATGAGATAAAGAATCAAGAGATCGACATGCAGGTCTAACAATGGTCTAGACAATATCTAGAGCCAATAAATCAGCAAGTCAAGCAACAGTTTCAAAAACCAGAACAATGAATACAAACAATGACAAAGCCAACAATTATTAGAAACGAATTCGATACGGCAAACTTAAAGCGGAAATGTTGTAAGGCTAGCTCAGCTACCACGCCCACTGGCCTGGTCAATGGGTGTGCAGCATTGCGAAAAGCAACTAAAATCCAAGTCCAAAAACTTAAATTGTAAGGTAATGGGGCGGTTTCACTTTTGGCGCTCGCTTTGGTCTCTCTCTCTCTGGTCATGGCAACTTGAGCATTTGCTCCAGCTGCCTTAGCACAACGCTCTTCAACCTCCTCTACTCCCACTCCCACTCCCACTCCATTTGCTTAACAGTTGAGCAAGGCCACTGTAGGTCTCCCTCATAACAGCCATCGTGATCTACTGTGCGACATAATTGCATAGATTATATTATACTAGAGCTAAGCCTTTTCTGGGCGCCCTATGTAATTGAACAACAGATCAGCCACGCCCTTAGCTGAGCTGACTTTGACATTAAGCTGTCAGAAAAGCTAACGAAATTTCAATTTGATATTGAATTTTGTACGAGAAGAAAAGCTGTCAATAACAATGAAATCTTGTAAAGCTCGAATTTTGATCTTATAGTGGATGCACTTTGCCTTTGAATTCAATTGCTACAGTTAATCAAAATGCTTTCAGACCTGTTCAAGGTTGTGTCTATTTAATGAATAGTCAGAAAAAAAACACTTTTGAATATATTAGAAGATTAAAGACAGCAAAGTCAAATAAAATGTTTTCCGATTTATGCCTTTTACTTGAGTTTGCTTACTTCTATACATACTTAAGCATATCTTAACAATAATTCTCTAATTCTTGAGCAAATATATCAAATTACAAGTCTCCCAATCTCAGAGCTCTCAAAACAATTCCCTTCATACAGTTAAACATATATTTTTATATATATTTCAAATTCATAGATTTGTATATACATATAGTTAAAGTCCATCGAATTTAAGACAATCTGATCTCAAAGATCCCAGCATAGCGCACACACACACATAATACACTTTGATAATGACCTGCATTTTTGTGAAACGCCTTTAAAATCAATTAAGCATTATCTTGTCGGCGCTTTTATGAATTATTTTTCCATGTTCTTTTGGTCAGTCTTTGTGGTATTTCAATTCATAGATTTACTCATTTCCATTCATTTCCAACCGCAGTTCAAGGTCGCAGCGATATATACAAATTATTAAATATCAAATGCAGTTCTTGCATGCCCAGCAAGTCATTGTGAATAATACAAAGAGCAAATGTTAAATTGGAATTTATAAAGCAAAATTTGTGTTTGTGTTTCTGTTGACGCAATAAATTGTTTAATAAAATTTATCTATAATTATTTTAATTATTGGTTTGGTTGATATGACGACTACCTGAGTGATCTGATACAATTACTCAAACCCATATACTGTTTCTTTTTCGCTGACAGAGCGAGTCACAGGCAACGAACTAGTTTTAGTCTTTGCATATATTACAAAACAACTACCAACAAATCTGCAGCAGCAGCAGCCGCAGCCGCAGCAGAGACAACCAACTGCACACAAATTGCTTTAATTGCAACAAATTTTGCGAGCACTCGGCATCACAACTTGAAGTTTGATAGTAAGTTTATGGAGATTACTAACCGCCAGGTAGGCGACTGGGCAAGTTTCCATGCAATCGCTCAAGATAAGTCAACAATGGTTAGAGTCAAGCACCCGCAACTAGAAATATGCCCAAACTTGAAGTGTTTAACTGCAACGCCAACACCCAATCGTAGACAGCATCCAACATGCGTTTGTTTCAGCCTTTCAGCTTGATCGTTTCCACGAATCCGGTTGCAACTGTGGCGATCGTTGCTTCTGGACTTCTAGCTTTGTGCATTTGGTAGACCGGATCCAATGCGAAACAAGGCGCAAGCAATTGCTGTATGATCTGCATAATTAAATAACAAAAAAAAAAAGAAACGAAAATATGGAAAAACTCTAATACCAATAAGAGCAACAGCAAAAACAATAAACACGTTGTTGCTTGCGCAAAATTTGTAATTGTCATCGTGGTCTCGTTGTCTGCCCGTCTAGCCTACTCATACAGTACACTGTCCAGCTGCAAGGCACAGTGGTTGTAAAGTTATTTTTGTGAATGTATTGGTAATATAATATAACATTTGAAAAATAATAAATCATGTTAGACTCTAATGTAATTAAAGTCTTTTAATTTGAGTTCATTCATATGTCAGTTAATAATTGAAGCTTAATAAATGGAAGAAAAAACTTTAAAATTAAATTAAACTTAAATGAAGTAGACAATTCTGTTGCTTGAATGATTCATGTTTAAGTATATACTATATACTATATATATATAAAAGGCCAGCAGATATTGAATACTGTAAATCAATTTAGCTGGATTTTCACTGAATTCTTTGAAAGTAAATCAAATACTTAAGTTGCCTTATTCAATGTGCTTTAACATAGGCAAATCAGCAATCATCTTTGCTCTGACAAAATTTTAGACATATATAATATATTATAAGTATATCACATAGCCACTGTTATACAGTGCCCTGGTTCAACAATATCTGCAGACTTTAAGTCATCAATCAAAACAACAAAATTAGAGATTATCATAATACATTTCTATTTAAAGCACAGCAACAACAAAAAAAAAGCCAACGAAAAGTTGTAAATTAATTGGACACAGTGCGCGACATTTGGTATACAAAAATGTTTAATCAGATCGTGCTCTTATTCAGGCTAAAACTTTTGTAGTAAGTAGTTGTTGTCGCGACAGTTAGTGATCCGTTGCACGTTGTCGTCGTGCTAACCTTGAGATGATTGCTACAATTTTGTAAGTTCACGCTGGCCAGCCATGCAGAGCGTACCTCATGCCAGCCCCTCTGCTTAGCTGCCTCTTGGTTTTAAGCCAAAGTCACAGAGTCACAGCTGGAGCTACTAATTCGAGACAATTTATTAAATGAGCCAAAACAGAGCAACAGCAACAACAACAACAACAACAACAACGAAATGTGTCATAAACAATGGAAACTGTAAAGTGACCACCGGTAATATACTTATTGTATGAGGGCGCACAGTCACCTCCCCCTCCACTCCGTACCACCTGCATTTTTTTTATCTCTTTTGCGCAAGCATTTTTTGTTGTTTAATAAGCCAAACGACCTACATGGTAATCAAAAGTACGCGGAGTATGCCACAAACTTAAATGAATCATGTGAGCTGTTGCTGTAGAGGAGGACGAGGCGGTGGAGGAGGCGAGGGGCGTGACAGCAGATGAAGCACAAGAACACACAGTTTGCAATGCCAGCATAGACAGCAGCAACAACAACAACAACAACAACAACAACAACAGCAACAGCAACATCAACATCAACTACAATAAGCGCATGCAATCTACGTTACATTATGAGAGGCAACACCTCCGCCCACCAGACAATGTTTAGAAGCCATTGTTTCATCATTCATATTTACAAATATATATATGTATATATATTTATGTATACACAATATAAAATATATTTATATATATATATATTTCTTGCTAACTTGTATCGTGTTTATTTTTTTGTTTTTATTTAATTTTTGCGAGGGAGAGGCCAAAGTAATTAAATCGTGTTGCCTGATTTACAACATGAGAAATTTCGATTTTTAGAGATTAAATATTTATAACTGAATTATGCATGATTTGTTATTAAATTTAATTTGATTGGCAGTTTAAATTTATTATATTATATTTCAATTAGTCTATTAGTTTAACTATGCAATAATAATAATATAATTAAGTTGTTGTTAATGACATTGGAACTTTTCTACATAAAAAATATACAAAAATATATTTATAAAATTTAATGAACTCCTCAAATACCTAAGCCAGCTATATCTATACATTTATGAATGCTTGTATGGTTGAGCATATAACTATTTCACAAATCTATCATAAATTATAAGAGACAATGATATATATCATTAATAACAAATTCTTGCAATATTTTACAATCTGAAATCTATTCATAGCAAGATCTTATGATATTTTATATAATATTAAAGCGTACCTATTTTGGTAATATTATTATATAGCCCTCGGAATATCTACAAATATTTTAAATATTATAAAAATATATTCTAGCTTAAATATACTTTCTCCTATGAACAAATAAAAACATAAATCTTATATAAAATATTCCCATTACAAGAATAATTATATTTTGAGTATAAAATATTTATTAAAAGAGTTAACTTTGAGTCAGATTTACTATACAATAACTAAAAAATGTTCATTAATGTGCAATGCAGAGCAAAGCTAAGTTACAAACCACAATATCAGCAGCAGCAGCAGTAACTACAACCACAGCAACAGCAGCAGCAGCAACAGCAGCAGCAACAATGCAGACGCCACTTACTCAAGTCTGACTGAACTTCACTCTCGTTTTCATAGTCAGCGTCGGCGTTGGCTGAGCTATTTGCTATTGTCGCTATCGTCGTTGTTGTTGTTATTGCTGCTGTTGCAACTTCTTAAGCTTCACTTGCAAATAGCAATTGTTGCTGGCAGCGCTGTCGGCGCTGCTGCTGTTGATCGCTCGCTCTTTCGGTTGACTCGTTCGGTTCGGCGGTAATCGTGTGGCTTTTGGCTTGATCGTTCGGGCGTTGTCTCTGTATATAAAGGCGGCTTGCTTCTTGGTTCTAGTTATCAGTTGAATTCAGCTCAACGTATCGCTCACACGCGTCTCTAACAAGCAAACAACAACTCTAAAATCCTTAAAATGGCATTTTTCAAAGTGAGTACGAGTGAATACTTACAGTGGCAGCCAGCAGTACTGTGTCGAGTGTCTATATTATAATAATTGTGCTCTATTTTCGTGACAGTCTCTGATCTGTTTGGCTGTCGTAAGCATTGCCTCCGCCGGTGTCCTGCATAGCGGTCCCGCTCTCTATGCCGCCGCTCCTGCTCTCGGCTATGCTGGTCATGGACACCATGATGAGGGTCTGGATTATCATGTAAGTGATTTGCGGCTGCTGTAGTTGAAGCTGTGTGCCAGGGTCATATGTCATGCTGACATTTCGAGCGCGTTTTCCCACGGTTGTCCATTAGCATATTGGCCAATTGACATCGCGTGCTTTTTATATTCGTGCATAGCTGACGGCAAATCTTCTTTCTCTTTCTCATCGTTTGACAGGCCTATCCCAAGTATCACTATAACTATGGTGTCGCTGATTCCCACACTGGCGATGTGAAGTCCCAGCATGAGGTGCGCGATGGGGATGTTGTCAAGGGCTCCTACTCTCTAGTGGAGCCTGATGGTTCTGTGCGCACCGTGGAGTACACCGCCGATGACCACAATGGCTTTAACGCAGTCGTTCACAAAAGTGCGCCTACTGTCCATGCTGCGCCCGCTGTCCATGCTGCTCCATTGGTTGCCCATGCTGCACCATTGGTTGCCCACGCTCCTGCCATCGCTCACCATGTGTCTGCCGCTCCAGCTGTGCCTTATGGTGGCTCTCTGGCGCATCATGCCTCTGCTGTGCCCGCATACGGCTATGCCACCCACAATGCTCATGCGCATGTCGCCCACTACTAAGGAATCTACTTGGAAACACTATACACCACTCCATCTTCCCGCACCACATTTGCCCCGACTATTCTTTCATATTTATTAAACACACGTTGACGACCTGACCTATGCACCTTGGCTTCCAGCAATACCTGCTCAATACTCAAGTCTCTGTCTCACGCATACGTCCATATACCCTCAGAAACAACAACTTTCCTACAATTATCTATGTAACTTAAGCATTACACTTCTCTTATTGTACATATTGCAAAAACACAACGCCCATCAACAAAACCACGCCCACGAAACCACAAACCACGCTATTGCATAAAAGAAAGATGATCATGAAGTAGAAGATGACGATGAACAGAAAAACTCCGCATGGTATATACATACACAAATATAAATTGGGAATTTATATTTTATAACATGTCTTATAATTTCTGCCTAATACTTAAGTTTTACATAACGCTATAAATATAAAATGTAGTGAATTACAAAAATCCAAAACAACAACAACTTTTACTTTACAAACAGATATATATGTATGTATATCGTACATAATTGTAGTTTCTGATAGTTCTCAGCATTTAATTTATGCATTAGCAATTGACTTTTAATTGCTCATCATATGTACAAGTGTTTGCATTAATAGCTAAGATATGACAACTGATCTCACCCTGAGCACCAGCCTCAGCCTCAGCGTCAGCCTCAGCATCAGCATCAGCCTCAGCTAATGGCGTTGCTCTGACTCTACTCAGACTCTGCCTCAGCTTTAGATTGAGCATCAGGCTCAGCCTCAGCCAGAGCACCAGCCTCAGCCTCAGCAACAGCCTCACCCAATGGCGTTGCTCTGACTTTACTCAGCCTCAGCCTGTGACTCCGCTCTGGCTCTGCCTATGGCTCTGCTTATAGTTTTGCTCTGACTTTTCTCACACTCTGCTTGTGGCGCATCCTGAGCATCAGCCTCATCAGCAGCCTGAACAACAGCCAGAGCACCAGCCTGAGCAGCAACCACAGCAGCAGCATCAGCGTCAGCCTGAGCAGCAGCCTCATCAGCAGCCTGAACAGCAGCCTGAGCATCAGCCGGAGCAGCCGCCTGAGCAGCAGCCTGAGCATCAGCCGGAGCAGCAGCCTGAGCATCAGCCGGAGCAGCCGCCTGAGCATCAGCCAGAGCAGCAACCTGAGCATCAGCCGGAGCAGCCGCCTGAGCATCAGCCAGAGCAGCCAGAGCAGCAGCCTGAGCCTGAGCATCAGCCAGAGCAGCCGCCTGAGCATTAGCCAGAGCAGCAGCCAGAGCAGCCAGAGCAGCAGCCTGAGCATCAGCCAGAGCAGCAGCCTGAGCATCAGCCAGAGCAGCAGCCTGAGCATCAGCCAGAGCAGCAGCCTGGGCATCAGCCAGAGCAGCAGCCTGAGCAGCAGCCTGAGCATCAGCCAGAGCAGCAGCCTGAGCATCAGCCAGAGCAGCAGCCTGAGCAGCAGCCTGAGCATCAGCCAGAGCAGCAGCCTGAGCAGCAGCCAGAGCACCGGCCTGTGCATCAGCAAGAGCATAAACCTGAGCAGCAACCAGAGCATCAACCGCAGCCGCAGCCTGAGCGTCAGCCACAGCCTCAAGGTCAGCCTGAGCAGCAGCCAGAGCATCAGCCTGAGCATCAGCCAGAGCATCAGCCTGAGCAGCAGCCAGAGCACCGGCCTGTGCAGCAGCAAGAGCATAAGCCTGAGCAGCAGCCAGAGCAGCAGCCAGAGCAGCAGCCTGAGCATCAGCCAGAGCAGCAGCCTGAGCATCAACCGCAGCCGCAGCCTGAGTGTCAGCCACAGCCTCAAGGTCAGCCTGAGCAGCAGCCAGAGCATCAGCCTGAGCATCAGCCAGAGCATCAGCCTGAGCAGCAGCCAGAGCACCGGCCTGTGCAGCAGCAAGAGCATAAGCCTGAGCATTAGCCAGAGCAGCAGCCAGAGCAGCCAGAGCAGCAGCCTGAGCATCAGCCAGAGCAGCAGCCTGAGCATCAGCCTGAGCATCAGCCAGAGCAGCCGCCTGAGCATTAGCCAGAGCAGCAGCCTGAGCATCAGCCAGAGCAGCCAGAGCAGCAGCCTGAGCAGCAGCCAGAGCACCGGCCTATGCAGCAGCCTGAGCATCAGCCAGAGCAGCAGCCAGAGCAGCAACCTGGGCATCAGCCAGAGCAGAAGCCTGAGCATCAGCCAGAGCAGCAGCCTGAGCATCAGCCAGAGCAGCAGCCTGAGCATCAGCCAGAGCAGCAGCCTGAGCATCTGCCTGAGCATCAGCCAGAGCAGCAGCCTGAGCAGCAGCCAGAGCAGCAGCCTGAGCAGCAGCCAGAGCACCGGCCTGTGCATCAGCAAGAGCATAAGCCTGAGCAGCAGCCAGAGCATCAACCGCAGCCGCAGCCTGAGCGTCAGCCACAGCCTCAAGGTCAGCCTGAGCATCAGCCAGAGCATCAGCCTGAGCAGCAGCCAGAGCACCGGCCTGAGCATCAGCCAGAGCATCAGCCAGAGCAGCAGCCTGAGCATCAGCCAGAGCAGCAGCCTGAGCATCAGCCAGAGCAGCCGCCTGAGCATTAGCCAGAGCAGCAGCCAGAGCAGCAGCCTGAGCATCAGCCAGAGCAGCAGCCTGAGCAGCAGCCTGAGCATCAGCCAGAGCAGCAGCCAGAGCATCAGCCTGAGCATCAGCCAGAGCATCAGCCAGATCATCAGCCAGAGCATCAGCCAGATCAGCAGCCTGAGCAGCAGCCAGAGCATCAGCCAGAGCAGCAGCCTGAGCATTAGCCAGAGCAGCAGCCTGAGCATCAGCCTGAGCATCAGCCAGAGCATCAGCCAGAGCAGCAGCCTGAGCAGAAGCCAGAGCAGCAGCCTGAGCATCAGCCAGAGCAGCAGCCTGAGCATCAGCCAGAGCAGCAGCCTGAGCATCAGCCAGAGCAGCAGCCTGAGCATCAGCCTGAGCATCAGCCTGAGCAGCAGCCAGAGCAGCAGCCTGAGCATCAGCCAGAGCAGCAGCCTGAGCAGCAGCCTGAGCAGCAGCCTGAGCAGCAGCCAGAGCAGCAGCCAGAGCAGCAGCCAGAGCAGCAGCCTGAGCAGCAGCCAGAGCAGCAGCCTGAGCAGCAGCCTGAGCAGCAGCCTGAGCAGCAGCCAGAGCAGCAGCCTGAGCATCAGCCAGAGCATCAGCCTGAGCAGCAGCCAGAGCACCGGCCTGTGCAGCAGCAAGAGCAGCAGCCTGAGCAGCAGCCAGAGGATCAGCCAGAGCAGCAGCCAGAGCAGCAGCCAGAGCAGCAGCCTGAGCATCAGCCAGAGCAGCAGCCTGAGCAGCAGCCAGAGCAGCAGCCTGAGCAGCAGCCAGAGCAGCAGCCTGAGCATCAGCCAGAGCAGCAGCCTGAGCATCAGCCAGAGCAGCAGCCTGAGCAGCAGCCAGAGCAGCAGCCTGTGCAGCAGCGAGAGCAGCCGTCTGAGCATCAGCCTGAGCAGCAGCCAGAGCATCAGCCAGAGCAGCAGCCTGAGCATCAGCCAGAGCAGCAGCCTGATCAGCAGCGAGAGCAGCCGTCTGAGCATCAGCCTGAGCAGCAGCCAGAGCATCAGCCAGATCAGCAGCCTGAGCAGCAGCCAGGGCATCAGCCAGAGCAGCAGCCTGAGCATCAGCCAGAGCATCAGCCAGAGCAGCAGCCTGAGCATCAGCCAGAGCATCAGCCAGATCAGCAGCCTGAGCAGCAGCCAGAGCATCAGCCAGAGCAGCAGCCAGAGCAGCAGCCTGAGCTGCAGCCAGAGCAGCAGCCTGAGCATCAGCCAGAGCAGCAGCCTGAGCATCAGCCAGAGCAGCAGCCTGAGCATCAGCCTGAGCATCAGCCAGAGCAGCAGCCAGAGCAGCAGCCAGAGCATCAGCCAGAGCAGCAGCCTGAGCATCAGCCAGCGCAGCAGCCTGAGCATCAGCCAGAGCAGCAGCCAGAGCAGCAGCCAGAGCAGCAGCCAGAGCATCAGCCAGCGCAGCAGCCTGAGCATCAGCCAGCGCAGCAGCCTGAGCATCAGCCAGAGCAGCAGCCAGAGCAGCAGCCAGAGCAGCAGCCAGAGCATCAGCCAGAGCAGCAGCCAGAGCAGCAGCCAGAGCAGCAGCCTGAGCATCAGCGAGAGCAGCAGTCTGAGCATCAGCCTGAGCAGCAGCCAGAGCATCAGCCAGAGCAGCAGCCTGAGCATCAGCCTGAGCATCAGCCAGATCAGCAGCCAGAGCAGCAGCCAGAGCATCAGCCAGAGCAGCAGCCTGAGCATCAGCCAGCGCAGCAGCCTGTGCATCAGCCAGAGCAGCAGCCAGAGCAGCAGCCAGAGCAGCAGCCAGAGCAGCAGCCAGAGCAGCAGCCTGAGCATCAGCCAGAGCAGCAGCCTGAGCAGCAGCCAGAGCAGCAGCCTGAGCATCAGCCAGAGCAGCAGCCAGAGCAGCAGCCTGATCAGCAGCGAGAGCAGCAGTCTGAGCATCAGCCTGAGCAGCAGCCAGAGCAGCAGCCAGAGCAGCAGCCTGAGCATCAGCCAGAGCATCAGCCAGAGCAGCAGCCAGAGCAGCAGCCAGAGCATCAGCCAGAGCAGCAGCCAGAGCAGCAGCCTGAGCTGCAGCCAGAGCAGCAGCCTGAGCATCAGCCAGAGCAGCAGCCTGAGCATCAGCCAGAGCAGCAGCCAGAGCAGCAGCCAGAGCATCAGTCAGAGCATCAGCCAGCGCAGCAGCCTGAGCATCAGCCAGAGCAGCAGCCAGAGCAGCAGCCAGAGCAGCAGCCAGAGCATCAGCCAGCGCAGCAGCCTGAGCATCAGCCAGCGCAGCAGCCTGAGCATCAGCCAGAGCAGCAGCCAGAGCAGCAGCCTGAGCATCAGCCAGAGCAGCAGCCTGAGCATCAGCCAGAGCAGCAGCCAGAGCATCAGCCAGAGCAGCTGCCTGAGCATCAGCCAGAGCAGCAGCCTGAGCAGCAGCCTGAGCATCAGCCTGAGCATCAGCCAGAGCAGCAGCCAGAGCATCAGCCAGCGCAGCAGCCTGAGCATCAGCCAGAGCAGCAGCCAGAGCAGCAGCCAGAGCAGCAGCCAGAGCAGCAGCCTGAGCATCAGCCAGAGCAGCAGCCTGAGCAGCAGCCAGAGCAGCAGCCTGAGCATCAGCCAGAGCAGCAGCCAGAGCAGCAGCCTGATCAGCAGCGAGAGCAGCAGTCTGAGCATCAGCCTGAGCAGCAGCCAGAGCATCAGCCAGAGCAGCAGCCTGAGCATCAGCCAGAGCATCAGCCAGATCAGCAGCCTGAGCAGCAGCCAGAGCATCAGCCAGAGCAGCAGCCAGAGCAGCAGCCTGAGCAGCAGCCAGAGCAGCAGCCTGAGCATCAGCCAGAGCAGCAGCCAGAGCAGCAGCCTGAGCAGCAGCCAGAGCATCAGCCAGAGCAGCTGCCTGAGCATCAGCCAGAGCAGCAGCCTGAGCATCAGCCTGAGCATCAGCCAGAGCAGCAGCCAGAGCAGCAGCCTGAGCATCACCCAGAGCAGCAGCCTGAGCATCAGCCAGAGCAGCAGCCTGAGCATCAGCCAGAGCAGCAGCCTGAGCATCAGCCAGAGCAGCAGCCTGAGCATCAGCCAGAGCAGCAGCCTGAGCATCAGCCAGAGCAGCAGCCTGAGCATCAGCCAGAGCAGCAGCCTGAGCAGCAGCCAGAGCAGCAGCCTGAGCATCAGCCAGAGCAGCAGCCTGAGCAGCAGCCTGAGCATCAGCCAGAGCAGTAGCCTGAGCATCAGCCAGAGCAGCAGCCTGAGCATCAGCCAGAGCAGCAGCCTGAGCATCAGCCAAAGCAGCAGCCAGAGCAGCAGCCTGAGCATCAGCCAGAGCAGCTGCCTGAGCAGCAGCCAGAGCAGCAGCCTGAGCATCAGCCAGAGCAGCAGCCTGAGCATCAGCCAGAGCAGCAGCCTGAGCAGCAGCCAGAGCAGCAGCCTGAGCATCAGCCTGAGCATCAGCCAGAGCAGCAGCCAGAGCAGCAGCCTGAGCATCACCCAGAGCAGCAGCCTGAGCATCAGCCAGAGCAGCAGCCTGAGCATCAGCCAGAGCAGCAGCCTGAGCAGCAGCCAGAGCAGCAGCCTGAGCATCAGCCAGAGCAGCAGCCTGAGCAGCAGCCTGAGCATCAGCCAGAGCAGCAGCCTGAGCATCAGCCAGAGCAGCAGCCTGAGCATCAGCCAAAGCAGCAGCCAGAGCAGCAGCCTGAGCATCAGCCAGAGCAGCAGCCTGAGCATCAGCCAGAGCAGCAGCCAGAGCAGCAGCCTGAGCAGCAGCCAGAGCAGCAGCCTGAGCATCAGCCAGAGCAGCAGCCAGAGCAGCAGCCAGAGCAGCAGCCTGAGCATCAGCCAGAGCAGCAGCCTGAGCATCAGCCAGAGCAGCAGCCTGAGCATCAGCCAGAGCAGCAGCCTGAGCATCAGCCAGAGCAGCAGCCTGAGCATCAGCCAAAGCAGCAGCCAGAGCAGCAGCCTGAGCATCAGCCAGAGCAGCTGCCTGAGCATCAGCCAGAGCAGCAGCCAGAGCAGCAGCCTGAGCAGCAGCCAGAGCAGCAGCCTGAGCATCAGCCAGAGCAGCAGCCAGAGCAGCAGCCAGAGCAGCAGCCTGAGCATCAGCCAGAGCAGCAGCCTGAGCATCAGCCAGAGCAGCAGCCTGAGCAGCAGCCAGAGCAGCAGCCTGAGCATCAGCCTGAGCATCAGCCAGAGCAGCAGCCAGAGCAGCAGCCTGAGCATCACCCAGAGCAGCAGCCTGAGCATCAGCCAGAGCAGCAGCCTGAGCATCAGCCAGAGCAGCAGCCTGAGCATCAGCCAGAGCAGCAGCCTGAGCAGCAGCCAGAGCAGCAGCCTAAGCATCAGCCAGAGCAGCAGCCTGAGCAGCAGCCTGAGCATCAGCCAGAGCAGCAGCCTGAGCATCAGCCAGAGCAGCAGCCTGAGCATCAGCCAAAGCAGCAGCCAGAGCAGCAGCCTGAGCATCAGCCAGAGCAGCAGCCTGAGCATCAGCCAGAGCAGCAGCCAGAGCAGCAGCCTGAGCAGCAGCCAGAGCAGCAGCCTGAGCATCAGCCAGAGCAGCAGCCAGAGCAGCAGCCAGAGCAGCAGCCTGAGCATCAGCCAGAGCAGCAGCCTGAGCATCAGCCAGAGCAGCAGCCTGAGCAGCAGCCAGAGCAGCAGCCTGAGCAGCAGCCAGAGCAGCAGCCTGAGGATCAGCCAGAGCAGCAGCCTGAGCAGCAGCCAGAGCAGCAGCCTGAGCATCAGCCAGAGCAGCAGCCTGAGCATCAGCCTGAGCAGCAGCCAGAGCAGCAGCCAGAGCAGCAGCCTGAGCAGCAGCCAGAGCAGCAGCCTGAGGATCAGCCAGAGCAGCAGCCTGAGCAGCAGCCAGAGCAGCAGCCTGAGCATCAGCCTGAGCAGCAGCCAGAGCAGCAACCTGAGCAGCAGCCAGAGCAGCAGCCTGAGCATCAGCCAGAGCAGCAGCCTGAGCAGCAGCCAGAGCAGCAGCCTGTGCAGCAGCCAGAGCAGCAGCCTGAGCAGCAGCCAGAGCAGCAGCCTGAGCATCAGCCTGGGCATCAGCCAGAGCAGCAGCCTGAGCATCAGCCTGAGCATCAGCCAGATCAGCAGCCTGAGCAGCAGCCAGAGCATCAGCCAGAGCAGCAGCCTGAGCATCAGCCAGAGCATCAGCCAGAGCAGCAGCCTGAGCATCAGCCTGAGCATCAGCCAGAGCAGCAGCCTGAGCAGCAGCCAGAGCAGCAGCCTGAGCAGCAGCCTGAGCAGCAGCCAGAGCAGCAGCCTGAGCATCAGCCAGAGCATCAGCCAGAGCAGCAGCCTGAGCATCAGCCAGAGCAGCAGCCTGAGCATCAGCCAGAGCATCAGCCAGAGCAGCAGCCAGAGCAGCAGCCAGAGCAGCAGCCTGAGCAGCAGCCAGAGCAGCAGCCTGAGCATCAGCCAGAGCAGCAGCCTGAGCAGCAGCCAGAGCAGCAGCCAGAGCAGCAGCCTGAGCAGCAGCCAGAGCAGCAGCCTGAGCAGCAGCCAGAGCAGCAGCCTGAGCAGCAGCCAGAGCAGCAGCCAGAGCAGCAGCCTGAGCATCAGCCAGAGCAGCAGCCTGAGCAGCAGCCAGAGCAGCAGCCTGAGCAGCAGCCAGAGCAGCAGCCTGTGCAGCAGCCAGAGCAGCAGCCTGAGCATCAGCCTGAGCATCAGCCAGAGCAGCAGCCTGAGCATCAGCCAGAGCAGCAGCCAGAGCATCAGCCAGAGCAGCAGCCAGAGCATCAGCCAGAGCAGCAGCCAGAGCAGCAGCCTGAGCATCAGCCTGAGCATCAGCCAGAGCAGCAGCCTGAGCATCAGCCTGACCATCAGCCAGAGCATCAACCTGAGCATCAGCCTGAGCATCAGCCAGAGCAGCAGCCTGAACATCAGCCTGACCATCAGCCAGAGCATCAACCTGAGCATCAGCCAGAGCAGCAGCCAGAGCATCAGCCAGAGCAGCACCCTGAGCAGCAGCCAGAGCAGCAGCCTGAGCAGCAGCCAGAGCAGCAGCCTGAGCATCAGCCAGAGCAGCAGCCTGAGCAGCAGCCAGAGCAGCAGCCTGAGCATCAGAGAGAGCAGCAGCCTGAGCATCAGCCAGAGCAGCAGCCTGAGGATCAACCAGAACAGCAGCCTGAGCATCAACCTGAGCAGCAGCCAGAGCAGCAGCCTGAGCATCAGCCAGAGCAGCAGCCTGAGCAGCAGCCAGAGCAGCAGCCTGAGCATCAGCCAGAGCAGCAGCCTGAGCAGCAGCCAGAGCAGCAGCCTGAGCATCAGCCGGAGCAGCAGCCGGAGCAGCAGCCTGAGCATCAGCCAGAGCAGCAGCCAGAGCAGCAGCCTGAGCATCAGCCAGAGCAGCAGCCATAGCATCAACCAGAGCAGCTGCCTGAGCATCGGCCAGTGCAGCCGCCTGAGCATCAGCCAGAGCAGCAGCCAGAGCAGCAGCCTGAGCAGCAGCCTGAGCAGCAGCCAGAGCAGCAGCCTGAGCATCAGCCAGAGCAGCAGCCTGAGCATCAGCCAGAGCAGCAGCCTGAGCAGCAGCCTGAGCATCAGAGAGAGCAGCAGCCTGAGCATCAGCCAGAGCAGCAGCCTGAGGATCAACCAGAACAGCAGCCTGAGCATCAACCTGAGCAGCAGCCAGAGCAGCAGCCTGAGCATCAGCCAGAGCAGCAGCATGAGCAGCAGCCAGAGCAGCAGCCTGAGCATCAGCCAGAGCAGCAGCCTGAGCAGCAGCCAGAGCAGCAGCCTGAGCATCAGCCAGAGCAGCAGCCGGAGCAGCAGCCTGAGCATCAGCCAGAGCAGCAGCCAGAGCAGCAGCCTGAGCATCAGCCAGAGCAGCAGCCATAGCATCAACCAGAGCAGCTGCCTGAGCATCGGCCAGTGCAGCCGCCTGAGCATCAGCCAGAGCAGCAGCCAGAGCAGCAGCCTGAGCAGCAGCCTGAGCAGCAGCCAGAGCAGCAGCCTGAGCATCAGCCAGAGCAGCAGCCTGAGCATCAGCCAGAGCAGCAGCCTGAGCAGCAGCCAGAGCAGCAGCCTGAGGATCAACCAGAGCAGCAGCATGAGCAGCAGCCAGAGCAGCAGCCTGAGCATCAGCCAGAGCAGCAGCCTGAGCAGCAGCCAGAGCAGCAGCCTGAGCATCAGCCAGAGCAGCAGCCAGAGCAGCAGCATGAGCAGCAGCCAGAGCAGCAGCCTGAGCATCAGCCAGAGCAGCAGCCTGAGCAGCAGCCAGAGCAGCAGCCTGAGCATCAGCCTGAGCAGCAGCCTGAGCATCAGCCAGAGCAGCAGCCAGAGCATCAGCCGGAGCAGCAGCCTGAGCATCAGCCAGAGCAGCAGCCTGAGCATCAGCCAGAGCAGCAGCCAGAGCAGCAGCCTGAGCATCAGCCAGAGCATCAGCCAGAGCAGCAGCCAGAGCAGCAGCCAGAGCATCAGCCAGAGCAGCAGCCTGAGCAGCAGCCAGAGCAGCAGCCAGAGCAGCAGCCTGAGCATCAGCCAGAGCATCAGCCAGAGCAGCAGCCTGAGCATCAGCCAGAGCAGCAGCCTGAGCAGCAGCCAGAGCAGCAGCCTGAGCATCAGCCAGAGCATCAGCCAGAGCAGCAGCCAGAGCAGCAGCCAGAGCATCAGCCGGAGCAGCAGCCGGAGCAGCAGCCTGAGCATCAGCCAGAGCAGCAGCCAGAGCAGCAGCCATAGCATCAACCAGAGCAGCTGCCTGAGCATCGGCCAGTGCAGCCGCCTGAGCATCAGCCAGAGCAGCAGCCAGAGCAGCAGCATGAGCAGCAGCCAGAGCAGCAGCCTGAGCATCAGCCAGAGCAGCAGCCAGAGCAGCAGCATGAGCAGCAGCCAGAGCAGCAGCCTGAGCATCAGCCAGAGCAGCAGCCTGAGCAGCAGCCAGAGCAGCAGCCTGAGCATCAGCCAGAGCATCAGCCAGAGCAGCAGCCAGAGCAGCAGCCAGAGCATCAGCCGGAGCAGCAGCCTGAGCATCAGCCAGAGCAGCAGCCTGAGCATCAACCTGAGCAGCAGCCAGAGCAGCAGCCTGAGCATCAGCCAGAGCAGCAGCCTGAGCAGCAGCCAGAGCAGCAGCCTGAGCATCAGCCAGAGCAGCAGCCTGAGCAGCAGCCAGAGCAGCAGCCTGAGCATCAGCCAGAGCAGCAGCCGGAGCAGCAGCCTGAGCATCAGCCAGAGCAGCAGCCAGAGCAGCAGCCTGAGCATCAGCCAGAGCAGCAGCCTGAGCATCAGCCTGACCATCAGCCAGAGCATCAACCTGAGCATCAGCCAGAGCAGCAGCCAGAGCATCAGCCAGAGCAGCAGCCTGAGCATCAGCCAGAGCAGCACCCTGAGCAGCAGCCAGAGCAGCAGCCAGAGCAGCAGCCTGAGCATCAGCCAGAGCAGCACCCTGAGCAGCAGCCAGAGCAGCAGCCAGAGCAGCAGCCAGAGCAGCAGCCTGAGCATCAGCCAGAGCAGCAGCCTGAGCATCAGCCAGAGCAGCAGCCGGAGCAGCAGCCTGAGCATCAGCCGGAGCATCAGCCAGAGCAGCAGCCAGAGCATCAGCCAGAGCAGCAGCCTGAGCAGCAGCCAGAGCAGCAGCCTGAGCAGCAGCCAGAGCAGCAGCCTGAGCATCAGCCAGAGCAGCAGCCAGAGCAGCAGCCAGAGCATCAGCCAGAGCAGCTGCTGCTCTGGCTGATGCTCTGGCTGCTGCTCTGGCTGATGCTCAGGTTGATGGTCAGGCTGATGCTCAGGCTGCTGCTCTGGCTGATGCTCAGGCTGCTCTGGCTGATGCTCAGGCTGATGCTCAGGCTGCTGCTCAGGCTGCTGCTCTGGCTGATCCTCAGGCTGCTGCTCTGGCTGCTGCTCAGGCTGCTGCTCTGGCTGATGCTCAGGCTGCTGCTCTGGCTGATGCTCTGGCTGCTGCTCTGGCTGATGCTCAGGTTGATGGTCAGGCTGATGCTCAGGCTGCTGCTCTGGCTGATGCTCAGGCTGCTGCTCTGGCTGATGCTCAGGCTGCTGCTCTGGCTGATGCTCAGGCTGCTGCTCAGGCTGCTGCTCTGGCTGATGCTCAGGCGGCTGCTCTGGCTGATGCTCAGGCTGCTGCTCTGGCTGACGCTCAGGCTGCTGCTCTGGCTGATGCTCAGGCTGCTGCTCTGGCTGCTGCTCAGGCTGCTGCTCTGGCTGCTGCTCAGGCTGCTGCTCTGGCTGATCCTCAGGCTGCTGCTCTGGCTGCTGCTCAGGCTGCTGCTCTGGCTGCTGCTCAGGCTGCTGCTCTGGCTGCTGCTCAGGCTGCTGCTCTGGCTGATGCTCAGGCTGCTGCTCTGGCTGCTGCTCAGGCTGCTGCTCTGGCTGCTGCTCAGGCTGCTGCTCTTGCTGCTGCTCAGGCTGCTGCTCTGGCTGATGCTCTGGCTGATGCTCAGGCTGCTGCTCTAGCTGATGCTCAGGCTGATGCTTTGGCTGATGCTCAGGCTGCTGCTCTGGCTGCTGCTCAGGCTGCTGCTCTGGCTGCTGCTCAGGCTGCTGCTCAGGCTGCTGCTCTGGCTGCTGCTCTGGCTGCTGCTCTGGCTGATGCTCAGGCTGATGCTCAGGCTGCTGCTCTGGCTGATGCTCAGGCTGCTGCTCTGGCTGATGCTCAGGCTGCTGCTCTGGCTGATGCTCAGGCTGCTGCTCTGGCTGATGCTCAGGCTGCTGCTCTGGCTGATGCTCAGGCTGCTGCTCTGGCTGATGCTCAGGCTGCTGCTCTGGCTGATGCTCAGGCTGCTGCTCTGGCTGATGCTCAGGCTGCTGCTCTGGCTGGTGCTCAGACTGCTGCTCTGGCTGCTGATCAGGCTGCTGCTCTGGCTGCTGCTCCGGCTGATGCTCAGGCTGCTGCTCTGGCTGCTGCTCAGGCTGCTGCTCTGGCTGATGCTCAGGCTGCTGCTCTGGCTGCTGCTCAGGCTGCTGCTCTGGCTGATGCTCAGGCTGCTGCTCTGGCTGCTGCTCAGGTTGATGCTCAGGCTGCTGTTCTGGTTGATCCTCAGGCTGCTGCTCTGTCTGATGCTCAGGCTGCTGCTCTCTCTGATGCTCAGGCTGCTGCTCTGGCTGCTGCTCAGGCCGCTGCTCTGGCTGCTGCTCAGGCTGACGCTGAGGCTGGTGCTCAAGCTGCTGCTCTGGCTGCTGCTCAGGCTGCTGCTCAGGCTGCTGCTCAGGCTGCTGCTCAGGCTGCTGCTCAGGCTGCTGCTCAGGCTGATGCTCTGGCTGCTGCTCTGGCTGCTGATAAGGCTGCTGCTCTGGCTGATGCTCAGGCTGCTGCTCTGGCTGATGCTCAGGCTGATGCTCAGGCTGCTACTCTGGCTGATGCTCAGGTTGCTACTCTGGCTGATGCTCAGGCTGGTGGTCTGGCCGGTGCTCTGGCTGCTGCTCAGGCCAGTGCTCTGGCTGCTACTCAGGCTGATGCTCAGACTGATGCTCAGGCTGGTGCTCTGGCTGACCTTGAGGCTGGTGCTCAGGCTGATGCTCTGGCTGCTGCTCAGGCTGCTGCTCTGGCTGCTGCTCAGGCCGGTGCTCTGGCTGCTGCTCAGGCCGGAGCTCTGGCTGCTGCCCAGGCTGATGCTCAGACTGATGCTCAGGCTGGTGCTCAGGCTGCTGCCCAGGCTGATGCTCAGACTGATGCTCTGGCTGATGCTCAGGCTGCTGCTCTGGCTGATGCTCAGGCTGATGCTCAGGCTGCTACTCTGGCTGATGCTCAGGCTGGTGGTCTGGCCGGTGCTCTGGCTGCTGCTCTGGCTGATGCTCTGGCTGCTGCCCAGGCCGGTGCTCTGGCTGCTGCTCTGGCTGGTGCTCTGGCTGACCTTGAGGCTGGTGCTCAGGCTGCTGCTCAGGCTGATGCTCTGGCTGCTGCTCAGGCTGATGCTCTGGCTGCTGCTCAGGCTGATGCTCTGGCTGATGCTCAGGCCGGTGCTCTGGCTGCTGCTCAGGCCGGTGCTCTGGCTGCTGCTCAGGCCGGTGCTCTGGCTGCTGCTCTGGCTGGTGCTCTGGCTGACCTTGAGGCTGATGCTCTGGCTGCTGCTCAGGCCGGTGCTCTGGCTGCTGCTCAGGCCGGTGCTCAGGCTGCTGCTCTGGCCGGTGCTCTGGCTGCTGCTCAGGTCGGTGATCTGGCTGCTGCTCTGGCTGGTGCTCTGGCTGACCTTGAGGCTGATGCTCTGGCTGCTGATCAGGCTGCTGCTCTGGCTGATGCTCAGGCTGATGCTCAGACTGATGCTCAGGCTGGTGCTCTGGCTGACCTTGAGGCTGGTGCTCAGGCTGATGCTCTGGCTGGTACTCAGGCCGGTGCTCTGGCTGCTGCTCAGGCCAGTGCTCTGGCTGCTACTCAGGCTGATGCTCAGACTGATGCTCAGGCTGGTGCTCTGGCTGACCTTGAGGCTGGTGCTCAGGCTGATGCTCTGGCTGGTACTCAGGCCGGTGCTCTGGCTGCTGCTCAGGCCAGTGCTCTGGCTGCTACTCAGGCTGATGCTCAGACTGATGCTCAGGCTGGTGCTCTGGCTGACCTTGAGGCTGGTGCTCAGGCTGATGCTCTGGCTGCTGCTCAGGCTGCTGCTCTGGCTGCTGCTCAGGCCGGTGCTCTGGCTGCTGCTCAGGCCGGTGCTCTGGCTGCTGCCCAGGCCGGTGCTCTGGCTGCTGCTCTGGCTGGTGCTCTGGCTGCTGCTCAGGCTGATGCTCTGGCTGCTGCTCAGGCTGATGCTCTGGCTGCTGCTCAGGCCGGTGCTCTGGCTGCTGCTCAGGCCGGTGCTCTGGCTGCTGCTCAGGCCGGTGCTCTGGCTGCTGCTCTGGCTGGTGCTCTGGCTGACCTTGAGGCTGATGCTCTGGCTGCTGCTCAGGCCGGTGCTCTGGCTGCTGCTCAGGCCGGTGCTCAGGCTGCTGCTCTGGCCGGTGCTCTGGCTGCTGCTCAGGTCGGTGCTCTGGCTGCTGCTCTGGCTGGTGCTCTGGCTGACCTTGAGGCTGATGCTCTGGCTGATGCTCAGGCTGATGCTCTGGCTGATGCTCTGGCTGGTGCTCAGACTGCTGCTCTCGCTGCTGATCAGGCTGCTCTGGCTGATGCTCAGGCTGCTGCTCTGGCTGATGCTCAGGCTGCTGCTCTGGCTGATGCTCAGGCTGCTGCTCTGGCTGATGCTCAGGCTGCTGCTCTGGCTGATGCTCAGGCTGATGCTCAGGCTGCTGCTCTGGCTGATGCTCAGGCTGCTGCTCTGGCTGATGCTCAGGCTGCTGCTCTGGCTGATGCTCAGGCTGATGCTCAGGCTGATGCTCAGGCTGATGCTCAGGCTGCTGCTCTGGCTGATGCTCAGGCTGCTGCCCTGGCTGATGCTCAGGCTGCTGCTCTGGCTGGTGCTCAGACTGCTGCTCTGGCTGCTGATCAGGCTGCTGCTCTGGCTGATGCTCAGGCTGCTGCTCTGGCTGATGCTCAGGCTGCTGCTCTGGCTGATGCTCAGGCTGCTGCTCTGGCTGATGCTCAGGCTGCTGCTCTGGCTGATGCTCAGGCTGCTGCTCTGGCTGATGCTCAGGCTGCTGCTCTGGCTGATGCTCAGGCTACTGCTCTGGCTGATGCTCAGGCTGATGCTCAGGCTGCTGCTCTGGCTGATGCTCAGGCTGCTGCTCTGGCTGATGCTCAGGCTGATGCTCAGGCTGATGCTCAGGCTGATGCTCTGGTTGATGCTCAGGCTGATGCTCAGGCTGCTGCTCTGGCTGATGCTCAGGCTGCTGCTCTGGCTGATGCTCAAGCTGCTGCTCTGGCTGCTCTGGCTGGTGTTCAGGCTGCTGCTCTGGCTGATGCTCAGGCTGCTGCTCTGGCTGATGCTCAGGCTGCTGCTCTGGCTGATGCTCAGGCTGCTGCTCTGGCTGATGCTCAGGCTGCTGCTCTGGCTGATGCTCAGGCTGCTGCTCTGGCTGATGCTCAGGCTGCTGCTCTGGCTGATGCTCAGGCTGCTGCTCTGGCTGATGCTCAGGCTGCTGCTCCGGCTGCTGCTCAGGCCGCTGCTCTGGCTGCTGCTCAGGCTGACGCTGAGGCTGGTGCTCTAGCTGCTGCTCTGGCTGATGCTCAGGCTGCTGCTCTGGTTGATGCTCAAGCTGCTGCTCTGGCTGATGCTCAGGCTGCTGCTCTGGCTGATGCTCAGGCTGCTGCTCTGGCTGCTGCTCTGGCTGATGCTCAGGCTGCTGCTCTGGTTGATGCTCAGGCTGCTGCTCTGGCTGATGCTCAGGATGCTACTCTGGCTGATGCTCAGGCTGCTGCTCTGGCTGATGCTCAGGCTGCTGCTCTGGCTGATGCTCAAGCTGCTGCTCAAGCTGCTGCTCTGGCTGATGCTCAGGCTGCTGCTCTGGCTGCTGCTCTGGCTGCTGAGCATCAGCCTAAGCAGCAGCCTGAGCATCAGCCTAAGCAGCAACCTTAGCCTCAGCCTAAGCAGCAGCCTGAGGAACAGCCTCAGCAGCAGCCTGAGCAACAGCCTCAGCAGCAGCCTGAGCAACAGCCTAAGCAGCAGCCAGAGCAGCAGCTTGTGCAACAGCCATCAAATATCTCTTATAAATGTTAAAGAAGATGTGCTTGAAAATATGAATAAATTAATAATAACTAATAATTAATAATAATAAATTATTAATACAATAAATTTCAACATGCTCGTAGAAGCAGTGTTCTCTCTTTTTATAGACATAGCTTATTAGTTGTCACGTTAGTCAAGTCAAGTAATTATACTCTTTTCTAATATATAATTATCGGAATTGTTGTTATCCACAGTTTCTGAAAAAGTTAGTACGCTTACAGTTTTTTTTTTATCTTTTGCCTACTTTTAGGCTGATCAATTTTAAAGTTGATTAACAGTCTACTTTTAGGCTAAAATGTGGATTTTATATTACATAAATTTATCTTCCACATTCCACAAAATTATATAAATATAAAAAAACTGTTAAACTTAATAATATATATATTTTTTTAAATTACTTCAACAATAGTTTAACTGACTTCCTTCTAAACTTCAAAAGGCGCAACGATTGACTGTTTTAAATCACATACTTTTTTAAAGGGGAAATTGCTGAAAATTCGACTAATGCACTTAATATGTTAGTTTCCAAATTAATGTTTATTTTCTATATTATTTTATTATATAGTTATATTATACTTTATATGTTATATTCTGGAATACAGTTAAAATTTTCATATAAAATATATACATATTTTTCCAAATTTTATATATATATATATATATATATATATATATTTTATATAAATTATATTTTTATTATTACATTAAATAAATATATTTAAAATTTTTTTTAATATATTTGATTTGATAGCAAGCCTCTGTAGGCAGCCAAATATGTTTTTCTCCCGAGTGGGCACAACGTCATGTAAATAACAGAAGTTATGAACATTTAAAGCAAAATTTCAGCTAAGTTAGTTGCTTCCGCCATCCACAAATCTTCGCATTTCCGTCACTTTTATGTCTGAACAGCCCACAACAACAAGAAAGCGACATATTGATCTCTTAATGAACGCAGATATTTGAACAAGAAAAGAAAACAAAAACAAAAACAAAAACAAAAGCAAAATAAAGAGCTCAAGTCGCTTGAAAACTAGCGCAAAAATACGTATTTATCATAGACTGAAAATCAAAAACCAGCGAAGCGTTTAAATGTGCGCTAAAAACACAAAAAGAATTCAAGAAAAAAGTAAAGCAACAAAAATCCAAAATAAGTTATACGTGCACTCCATTAATTAGACAGCGACTGGTCCGAGAGATCGGTCTGTTTGTTGTTGGCATCTGCCCTGTGGCCGGGTTCTTTAACAGTTAAGGTCATCTCAATTGGCTTTTTCACATTGCTAGGAAATGCCGGAAGGAAGTGCCGGTAGCTGGTAGATCCAACGCCCCAGTATTACTTATGCATAATACCCAAAAGCTTAAGTAAGTCAGCTAAATGTCTGACTCAGTGACTAGCAAAAATGAAATGAAAATGTTAGAAAAAACTAGTAGTTGCTGCTCCAATAACCTTTTCATAACCACATTTCATTTGCAGCATACAAAAAAAAGATGTGAGCAAAATATCAGCTTTGCGACAAAGCTATGCTAAAGTCTTCTTCATCATTCAATGACAGTGGCTAACTACTTTTTGCTGCACTTGGCCAATTGATGCGAGTAGTTGACATTCAAGTAGCTGCGTTGCATCTCCATCTCTCCTGCCCCCTCAACACGTGCTTGGATTGGACTGGATTTGTTTTGTTGGTACAAGTCACAGATATGCATCGACAGTCAAAGTCGTTGATACAATTTATAGATAATCACATATAACGTCTAGCTACCGAAGCTCTTAGAGTTCTGACCACCTTTCGGAGATGCATCGTTAGCATAGAATGCACAGTGGTTGATTTGTATATTAAATAGTTTAATTTAGTATTAGTTAAAGTATTGAAATGAATATTAGCATAAGCATTAGCAATATTATTGGTATTATTTTGTTCAAATTAGCATATTAATAGTAGTATAAATATTAGAGTTAATTAATATTAATATTAGAATTAGAATAAGTATTAGTATTAGTGTTAGTATTAGTATTAGTGTTAGTATTAGTATTAGTGTTAGTATTAAAATTTTTAAGAGTATTAGTATAAGTATTAGTATAAGCATTAGTATTAGTATTAGTATTGGTATTAGTATAAGTATTAGTATAAGTATTAGTATAAGTATTAATATAAGTATTAGTATAAGTATTAGTATAAGTATTAGTATAAGTATTAGTATAAGTATTAGTATAATTAATAGTATAAGTATTAGTATAAGTATTGGTATTACTGCTAGTATTAGTACTTGTAACTGTATTAATATTAGTATAACTACTAGTCTGAGTAAGAATAGAATTAGAATAATTAGTATCAGCATCAGTCTCAGCACGTATTAGTATTAGTACTAGCAGTAGTAAAAGCATAAGAATTAGTGTTAGCATTAGTATTAGTACTCTGATCATTATCGTTGCCACTTTCGAGCCACTGTGCCATGTAAATGTCGCCGCCTGTCTGCGTAATTGAAAAACATCATTAATAATTAACTATTGCCCAGTAGATGAGCAACTTAGCAATTGAACGACTGAATAGTCGAGCAACTAAGCAACTAGGCAGACATAATTACAGGTATAAGAGATTTGTGTTTTGCCGCGCATAAATAAACATTTCAACAGCTCGCAGTGCGGATTCACTGGAGGCTGGCAGAGATGTGTATCTTTGTAGTTATGCATGCCGCCTGTCAGCATCAATTATATAACGAGAGCTAACTGGATTATTTGAGGGTTAATTTGATGCATGACAGGTAATAGTAAGAGCAGCGGCAGCAGCAGCAACAGCAGCAGCCCAACAATCTGCAACAAATTGGCCAAAAAGGTGCGAGAAACCATTTCCATCTCTTTCTGGAGCACATGCTAAGCAACTGAAAATTTATAGCACCTCCTCGGGTCTGGAAGCACATTAATTTGCATTTTATTACGGCGGCCGCATTTGCCACGGGTCATTTTCATGGCGCGTTACAGAAAAACATCTCTTGTTAACAATGGCCAGTCAATTGGCTCGGACTGCAGATGCGGTAGTCTCCAAAGCACTGAAGCATACCCAACTAAGCGACAACAATGATGCCCGCCCACACCCATACATACTCGATCTCTACCTCTACTCTTTCTCTCTCTCTCTCTCCCTCTTTCTTTCTTTTCTTGGCCTGCCTTGCAACATTTGCACCTTGAAGCTGTCGCGTGTTGCAAGCGACAACATACCCCAATGCCCCAGCAATGGTCATTGCCCATTGTCAAATTAGTCTGTGCAAGCCAACTGAAATTAGGTGACCAAAGTAAACCAAGTCAAAGTCGCCATCATCGTCGTTGTTAGTGCCAAATAGTCAAGCTTCAATTCCAGCAGATCTCAGCTACTCAGATATATATATATAGTTAAACAAAACTCAAAATTTATACATATATATATACATGTTCTTTATATATTTTACTACTCTATTATTTTCAGTTTTCAACAGCATAATTCCTACCTTAGAATTCTACCAGCATTCACATATTATTCAGTTTTATTATAAATGTCGTTTTATATATACATTTTATGCTCCAATCACAAACGAACAAATTTCATATTTTTACGATTCTCTTAATTATAATATTTAAAGCTGAGTAAAATTTGTGTTATGCTTTTATTTTCGCACAGATATAAAAAATTTATACATATATTAAATTCCACTCCCAGCTGCCACGATTTGTCATGAGCTGCACGCTACATTTAACATGAACATATATGTATGTATTTATTCAGCTGTTTAGACTTTATATTAGTTTCCATTCTGGGTAGTTAGCTATATTTACTGCTGTCCAACAGTATTAGAGGAAGCCACGCATATGTGGCTAAAAATCTGTCAAGCTGCATATGAAAAACCTTCGGAAAATGCCGACAATCGCTTGTGATTTTCCCAGCCCCTTGAGAGTAGAGTCGAGTCTTGGCCAGAGTCGAGTCGAGTTATCATGTCTGCGTAGCAAATGCTTTGGCGGCGCTCGCAAACATGCAAATTGTCTTAATCTAGTATTTAGTTTTAGTTTTTTTTGTTTAGCTGCCGACAAACCGCAGGCCGAAGTCGAATTGGAAATTCAAGCTTCGGAGTGAGGAAAAAATGGAGGCGTAGCTCGTTGAGACAATTGTATGCAAGTGCTGAAGGTTAATTTTTTTTTTGTTTTTTCTATTTTTTGTTCGTTAATTTTTGCTTTTTTCTTGTTTTTTTTTTTGGTAAGTTTTCGCGCAATTCTCTGCACTTGGAGCTTGCTCTAATTAAAGTCTTTAGTACGCCCCGTCGTATTTAATTGTGTGAAAAAGGGCAGTCCGTAACGCTGACCCAGACATAAACTACCACACATTATCTTACTGTATAGTGGGCCACACAAATTGTTTTGACTAGCGCTTTTGTTGTATTTGTTTTTTTTTTTTTTTGCTCTTTTTTTTTCAACTGCTGCAATTTCGACTGGGAGTCTTGCGGTTTGTCAATATTTCTAATAAATTTGTTAGCCGCCAACCTCAATTGGCACGTTCTCAGCGTGGTTCAAGGATGAACTTAACTGAAATTTGTCTCAGCTATCTTAGAGCGAAAATTGGCAACAAGCAATAAATCACTAGTTAAAAGTATATGTATTCCTGATCGGTTTACTGTGATATAAATTCTCTGTTCTCATGCACTTCATAACGACAAATTACTCAATTAACAATTTTGCATTATATATACAGACTAAGTGATATAACAACATTTTCTACTTTTTACCTTAGAGTATCCACCTTTTTTTCTTAATTAATTCAATATATTATGTACAGTGTACCCGTGGGAACAATAAGTTGAAAGAACACCCAGATCCTGTGCTTTTACCTGGCCAGCAATTAGAGCTAGCTTTAATATAACTGGCCCATAATGCGTCTTGTCTAATTGTGTTTATGGAAGTTGGGAGCAGTCAATTAATCATTAATTGAGTCAGCACTAGTCACTAGTCAGCGTTATTATAGATAAAGATATAAATTAGTTTAAATTGCTCTGGTGTCATAGCTTTTTATTTGTTTTTCGTTTTTTTTTTTCGATTTTCGTACGCCGCAAGCAACTTTTGCTTTCATTTCTTGCCTAGAATGGTAGTCAGATTTGAACTGTGCTGCCGCGCTTGACCTTCAGCATTGATGGCTAAGACAAAAAAGTAGCTAGAGTGAACTGGGCAGGAGAGAGGAGGGGATTGCGACTTATAGTAACTACTACATCAGTTGGCTTGCTGTTGTTATTCAGTCAGAATTTCACATACAGGGTGTTCTTTGCGAGTGCAACAATTATGTTTCGCATGGACTAGTCACTTGACCCGAACTTAGGATAGCCGAGATATTTTTTATTTGTAAGAAGAATTAAGTTGTTAAATAAATTGCTGTTTATTGGCTACTATTTGTTATGTTCTAGGGCCATAATTATTGGAGCTAGCTAGCTTGTTGCCTAAGTCATTTGTTTGTGCCGTACGGAATTAATGACAAAATCTATGATTAATAACACAATTCTGTAGTGACTGTCAATGGATAACTACATTATGTGATATAGAGTTACATAGATATTCACAATGCAGCTCTCGCTCTAGATCTATAGTTGAGTCTGTCGCCAATTTGCACTACTTACATATAGTACAACCCGACCCCATTCAACGGCGCTTGTGTAGCAACATCCCGATTCATGCTGCAACTTCATTCACATGGCCCCCGCCAAGCAGCCGTCGTACTCACCACGCCAGTGACGTTGACTGTGGCGGCGACTGCGACGTCGACGTCGCTACAGTTGACTGACTGAGAAAAGCCCCAGTGTCTTGAAGAGTTGGCTGCGCAGCTGCGTCGCTGCTTTTGCGCTTATTTAAATGGCAACTTGACTCTAGAATAGCCACAGTATTTCGGTGAACTTGGCGTTGTTTGTATCTGTTGCCGTTGCAGTACTAAAAGTAAATCCTCAAATCTAAGGATCTCTGTGAAGTGCTTACAATAAAACTACATTTTGTGTTTGTTTACTTTTAGCTTTGATAATTATCAAAACAAATTTGTATTTGAAAATATCACGAAAGATATAAAAAAAATCTCAAGAAAATGGCAAATTTCATGTGCTTTGTTATCCTCTCCCTGGCTCTGTTCGCCAGCGTAGCCGTGGCGCGTCCTGGATATGCTGTGGATTACTATGTGAGTTCGTAAACTAAGAGTGATTGAGTGATAGATAGAAAAAGAGTTTGAGAGAGTACAAATATGTGTGATAAGTCTTAGTACTAGTATTACTAGCTCTCTGGAAAATACTGCTTTTCTACAATGCAAATGTAGTAAAGTTCAAGAATTGTTCTTTATATTTTAAAAAGTATATATCAAATTCATATCTGACTGTTGACTTTTCATGTTAAACATATATGAATCAAAATACTTATTTTATTTTCCATTTTTTTGATATTCCTATTATTTTTAAAACATACATCTGTATATATTTGGAATACTTAATGTAGAGCTTTATAAATGGTTCTGACTTAGATTGTTTCTGAAATTTTTAATGACATTTTATTAATATTTTTCTAAATAAATTTAATTTTATTTTGCTCTAATCTTTTATACAATTTTGTATTTTTTTTTTTTTTTATAGGATCATCCCAAATATTCCTTCAACTATGGCGTTGCTGATCATAGCACAGGTGATGTCAAGTCACAGCATGAGACTCGTGATGGTGATGTGGTCAAGGGTAAGTTCCATTGTGCACACATAAACACATATATATACACACACACATACTTACATTTGCATACACACATACACACACTCACACACCCACCACACACACAAACTATATAACTCTATCTTTAATCAAACTCTCCTCTAGGCCAATACTCTCTGGTTGAGCCCGATGGTTCCATTCGCACTGTGGACTACACAGCTGATCCAATTCATGGCTTCAACGCTGTTGTTACCAAATCTGGACCCACTGTGCACGCCCAATCGCTAGTCACCAAGCCCATTGTGGCGCACAAGCCAATTCTGAGCCACTACGAACCACATGTGGCTCCAGTGGCTGCGCCCGTTATCGTTGCCGCCTCGCCAGCGCCTTATGGTGAGTGAGAATCTGACAAAAATAACTATCACAGACCCTTATATATATATATATATCGTAGTCGTATCGGGTAGACAAGTTTACGGATAATTCCTCAGACGCACATCTAGTTAGTTAGTTATTGTTGTTGTTGTTGTTGTTGTTGTGGTAGCACTCTCTATACATCAGTCGAAGCATTCTGCACACTGATTTGCTGCTCTTGCTCTTCTAGGCATGAACACGTATCGCATGCTCAAGCTGTTCAGGCGTCACGCCAACTATATTAACAATCAATATCGCAAATTACGCCCAGACGTCTATGATGACATCGTTGATGCGGAGGCTATTACCGATGCCGCTTATTATGCAGCCTACTGAATCAGTTTCTCAGCACTTATACACATACATATATATATCTAACCATATTTTTAACATTTATTATTAAAACGCTTTAGTTCACTTCGCATTTACAATTAGTTTTGAGAGCGTGTGCGTTGGGGCATGTAAACTGAATCATCGCATCGTGAAATGTGTGTTAATTTACAAAACCTGCATTTTGTTGACTAATGCAGTAGCAGTTGCCACGCCCATGCACCTTACGTTAATTATGTCATGAGTACGTTTTCCTCAACTTTGATCAAGAGATTAGCCGCTTTTTGCTCTCATATTTTCCATATTCTTCCCACACTAATTATGTCATATGGTGCAGCAGCAGCAGCAGCAACAGTAGTAGAAACAGTAGCGCATCAGCTTTTGCCGCAGGCATAAGAGTTGTGTACGGGAAATTATGTTGAACATTTCATTTTCATTTGCAAGCCAAAAGCCTACATCTTTTCTCAATGTCGTAATGCGAATTTTCGTGGGAATTGTTGTTGTTGCTGTTGTTGTTTTTATTGTTGTGACTGCATGTGAAAATTATTTTGATTGTGGCTGCCATTTTCATATTTAAGAATCATAAGAGGCGCACTCGCACACAAAAGCGAAAGACTTTGGCAAAACAAAAGA
The DNA here is from genome assembly GCA_037075265.1 of Drosophila nigricruria. Taxonomy (NCBI): domain Eukaryota; kingdom Metazoa; phylum Arthropoda; class Insecta; order Diptera; family Drosophilidae; genus Drosophila; species Drosophila nigricruria. Next base: position 2,281,259 of record JBAMCI010000045.1, read on the forward strand.
CTTAGGCAACGAACCTCGGTAGTTAGATGCAAAATACCTGAAAGGAAATTCAGCTAGCAACAACAACACCTGTGACCAATTGACTTTGGTGCCTACGAATTCGTGACAAGTCGAGAAATTATTTCGTCAGCTAAACTGAACTAGTTTGAAATACAAAATTTGATCAACTACAAAAAAAAAAAAAGTATAAAGAGGCAGCAGCTGCTTTGCTTTTTCTGTTGAATCATTTTGCACAGTTAGCTTAGGTATACAAACTTAATGTGCACCCATTTTTAGCTTCATAATATATAAATGTGTATTTATCTTTTATTATTTACAGTCACCAAGCAATATGCGCCCGCTGCTGCGCCCATCCACTACGACTACGACGATGGCAGCTACTACAACCAGGCACAATACGAATATGTGCCACAATACGATGCCGGACACTATGGACACTACACTAGTCCCTATGCGGCACACTATTAAACCTATCATCATAACTAGAACGAGAAACACTTGCTATTTAGTACTCTAAACAAATTTAGTTTGTATATTTTGGACGAAAAAAAAAACAAAATTGAAAAGATATAATAATATGGATGCTAATTTAAGTTGTGAATTTTTCTTATGTAAAGTAAACATTTCAACAATATATAAGTGAAATTTTTAAAGAAAATGTAAACGTTTTTTATTTATTTTCGCCAAAATCTTGTATCTATTGGATATAACAAATATTTGCAATTGATCTTAGAATTATAGTTCTACAATTGGTATAGAACGTTTATACATAACTGTAAATAGTTTGCTTCTTATTCAGTTCACATAATTCTATATAGGCTGCAAAAATAGTGTATTCATACAGCAGGCTCATATAATGTGGGCTTCTTCTTTATATGGCAACAAATGCATATGTAAAATATAAAATGATTTTTTAATATTTATTTTCTGCCAGCGTTACCTTAAAGCTTTTCTGCATAATTTGCTAGCATTTCAGGGCTGTAAAAATTCATAACTATTATATCTATCTGCAGTTTTACTAATAAATTTCTCACTCTATTGAGCTAATTACAACTCATTTTGGCATACAATATATACGTATTTAGTTTTTCTGGTTTGATAACTTGGTCAATTTGTTTGTGTGAATTGGAAGCATGCTGCAGTCGTTGACCGATGCTGTTTACTTGTTTTACTTTAAAGTTTTCTAGGAAGTAAGTTGTTAAAACAATACAGAATTTGCTGTATCCAATATTTCTTTTTTTATGGAAAATAATTATTAATTTCCTTATATATATAATATGGAGACTTCAAACTTTAACTGCTTATCACCTAATCTCATTGCTATCTCATCATACCCGATTGAATTTTATTCATTGCTAATCGTTCAACCATAAAGTATGCAATATAGGTAACTAAAGCTGCTATGAGCTTTACCTGTCTTAGCTTAAAGTTTGTCAGCAAAATAAGCCTGGTTTGTGTTCGGGATAAGACAGCTTAAGTGGTTCGCCTCGTAAATTGTAGCAGACTTTTTGGCATTATTTTAAATCGATCGAGCAAGGAGCGAGGCTTAAGAGCGAGAGAGTCGCTTTGACCGATTTTTTTTTGTTTAGCCATTTCTATTGGATCGAACCGAAGAGGGTGCTCGAGCAGAGAGATGGTGACAGAGACAAAATCTTTAGTCTACCTATTAAAAGCGGAGTGTGCTATGCTCAGAACACTCCGCTTTTTATAAGCAGACTAAAGTTTTTGTCGCTCTCACTGTCTCTCTGCTCGTGCATCATCTCGGTTCGGTCCAAAAGAAATTGCCAAAAAATGAGTCGAAGCGACTCTCTCGCTCTCAAAGAAAAATAAATGAGAATGGAGTCTGAAATGCATACTGGGAGCGCAACAAAATCAACCCATCTATATATTTTAATACTTATACTCATACTTATCAATATATTGTACTTTGGCAGCGCTCTAAGAAATAGCTCTTATGTGAATCGTTTCATGACTGAACAAATATTGTCTCTTAAGCACTGATAAGAATGTTTGTATAAACGATCATCAGTTGATCTCTTTGCCTCTATAATAACAACATAACATAATCATAGATCAGTCGAGTGCTATTTAAGCTATACGCAACACCTATAGTCGGCATGAGTGCGTACCGAATTTGTTTACTTCTTCTATTATTTCACACATGCTCTACACAAGCAAATAAGTTCAACATATCAGTGAGTGTTCAAGTAAATTTACTTATTACTCCTTAATCACATTTATTTTATAGTGCAGTGTTCGAACGACACCGGAAATGCATGAAAAGTGTGGGGTATATACATTTCTGAAGATGAAACCGCTTTTATTAAAGCTGGAGGAGCTGCAGTCAATAATTGATGAGAAAACTACTCAAATCAATGACAAAACTGAAGAAATTCGTACTTTAAAATCTGAGATCAAATCAAGAGACGAGCCTATGAAAGAGACGAACACAGATCCTAATTCAAATGATGTCATGAAAATAATAAGAGAAAAAGATGATCAAATAACATTTTTGCGATCGGAAATCAAATCCTTGCACTTAAATTTGACTGGCAAAGATAATCTGATTAATACTTTAAGATCTGAACTACAAGATCTTACGATGAAAGTCGACAGCAATAAGGAACATATAACCAAATTAACAACAGAATTAAATTCAAAAGACTTAAGCTGTAAAGCAAAAGAAAACGAGCTGTTAAAAAGTGAATCTAAACTGAATCAACTAAATTATAAAATTTCCAAGTCTGAGTCTAAAGTTAAGTCCCTGGAAGTTACCGTAGGTCAGCTAAATAATCAAATTTCGAGTTTAGCAGAAAACTTATTAAGAAAAGAAATCGCAGCAAACGCACAAGAAACTAAGTTCAACAGCCTCCAGAAGGGTAATTATTATTATTATATATAAATTACTAAATATTTTCTCATATTTTCAAAACTTGTTTGACAGAATTTCTGGCAATGGGCAAAAGATATCCCAATTCATGCGAATCAACCGAAAAACTGTCAATACATAAAATTGTGCCCGTAATCACAATGAATGTGTTATGTGACAGTGGCTGGATCGTTATACAACAACGCAAAAATGACAGCGCAAGCTTTTATCGCAGTTTCAGAAAATATAAAAGTGGATTTGGAGATTTAACTGATGATTTTTTCATAGGTCTTGAGAAACTGCGCAAGCTAATGAAATACGGACCTCATGAACTCCATATAGAACTGAAGGACTTTAAGGGCAATATTCGATATGCTCACTACGATAATTTTCAACTTGACAGTCAGAACGAAGACTTCATATTACGTTCGCTGGGTAAATATGAAGGAAATGCCGGTGACGCAATACGTAGGAACGAAGGTCATTCGTTGTTCACCTCCGACAGCGATAACTGTCAAAATTGTGCAAATGAACTTGCGGGTGGCTGGTGGTACAGTAGCCGTTGCGGATACAGGTGAGTTATCGATTTTCATCGAACATGAAACATAATTGCTTTCAGCATTTATAATTTTCAGTAATTTGATTGGAGTGCACAACACTGACGCTCTGGAAGGCCTTTTCTGTCATGGCTGGGATGGCTATTATCACAATTTAAAAGTTGTTCAAATTAAGATCCGACCGAAAACATAAATGAATTACTATCTCTCACAAATGTGCCTAATTGGTTAGAGTCTACCTGCGACAGCAGCTCCCAAATCAATCAAACTCAATATTTAAAACAATCAAATATTTACACAAACTGAATTTATGACCTATAGATGGTTCAACAAAAAATTGCAGCATTTGTGTTCTGTTCTGTTTGGCATCAAATCGAATTACTGTAGTTTTGTTTTGTTTTTTTCACTTTTTGTTGAAATAAAAGAAAAATATTTTTAGAGCTATCCGCAATATTCACAGAGCGTCGTCTCGTAATCCATTTATATAGTAAACACAAATACATATATATATTTTTTTACTTGTTGTCCATGTCATCGGCCAGTTTTACGCTTTGCTGGTGTTCAATCAACCGAGTTCGTTAGTTCGTTAAAAAATAATAGTTTGCAGTTCAATGGCAAAGGAAAACAAGTCTAAGTTTATACACTCGTATATATTTCACTACAAAATAAACGCACTGGAAAAATATATATATTTGGAGATATATGCATATATACAAATATAGTATTGATAATATATATAAATATTATATATAATTATTTATATATATATATATTATTTAATACAGAGTATCTCATAATTTAATGTTGTAAAAATTTTTAAAATCTCCGAAATGGTGCAACATATTGTAGAGTGCATCGAACACATTCCGTCCAAAATAAATAAAACTATATTGTTCCAATCAATACACATTTTAAAAGCTACCAACCGTACTTCAACAAGAAAATAAAAAACAAAATATGAAATTCTAAATTGTCACGACTATTGCTAAAGGAATAACAAAACGTTAGCTAAAAACACTTTTTTATGGCTACACATGATATGCAAATAAATACAAATAACAGAGTTTTAGTGCAAGATAAACTCGACTTTAAAAATACCCATTTTTAAGGAATAAATATTTAAATATTTTTCATAATTATATTTTATATATATTTATGTATATTTAAAGAAAAATATATATATAAAAATATACAAATTTAAAATTTACAATAAATTTGTAATAATTTTTAAATAATATTAAGCACGGTATGCAATATAGATAATAATATTATCCGAAAATTCCATATGTGCTGCAATATGTAACCAAAAATTCCTTATGTGCTGTCCATTTGAAATGCTTTATATTTGCATGAATTTTTATTAAGCGCATAGCTATAAAAATGTTCACACAAATATTCCGTATAAAAAATTAATTAAATGAAAGTTACATATTAAAAAAGAAGAAAAAGAAATAAATAAATATGAAAAGCAAATGCTGTAACTGTCAATATGAAAAAGAAGTAAAGATCAGCCGCATCAACGGCGAACACAAAAAACTAAACCAGAATTATTGTGGTTGGCTATGTACGGCTAGGAGATACCCACATTTCATTAACTTTTCAATTTTAATTAACTTCTCCATTCATTATTCAAAAGTTTGACCATTTACCTTGGGCAGAGAGAGAGAGAGCTATTTGTATATCAAAAGTCAAGGTTTAATCAGGCACATACACATGCACCACTTGTTTATACCCTTTTTGGCTTTTCAATGGGTGTAGGGTAAAAAAAAATGTACAAAAAAAAAACACGTAACCAACTTCAGTTTAAATGTATTTTTGCAATTTTAATGAAATGAAATGCATGTGGGCTCTGGTTCTGGCTCGGGCTCAGGCTCAGGCTCAGGCTCAGCGGTGTAAATGTAAATGCGCCGTCTGACACGCACGTCCAACAGCCCCTCCAACCCAACGAGCCCTGCATGCCTTTCAGCGTTTTTTTTTTCTGCCATTTATATGTGTGTGTGTGTGGGTGTGGGTGGGTGGGTGAGTGGGTGTGTGTTTAAATGCAAATTACATTTCATTTCATTATAGCATGCGGCATTTTCACGTTGGGCATGAAATAAGAATGCAAAAACTGCTGCATGCGAAACGAGTTTAAAATGGCGGCCGTTACCGTTAGCGAGCTTTGCCAACGAAGCCTTGAGGTGCGCATTAGAGACAGGCACAGTTTAGAGCCGACGTCCAAACCGGAGTCAGAGTCGGAGGCACCGTCCGAGTCGTCGTCGTCGTCGTCGTCGTCGTCGTAGTGGCTGCCAGATGAATTCACCTACCAACATTCACAAACACACACACACACAAGCACACACATTCTTGCACAGAACGACAGTTATGAACATTCACGCTAATGCGTTCTGAATGCTTGAGCATTTAATATACCTTGTAAATGCCTATTGCAAATGTGTATATTGAAATACCTTCTGCTTAACATATTATATTAGACGATATAATATTGAGAAGTCAAAGTCTTATTTAATATTACTTTCAAATATGTTTTCATATTTAACTTTATTAAAAACAATTTAATTCTTTATTTATAACAAGACCTAAGCAACAACATTTTACTATGCTCAGGGTATTTGGTTAGTCTATCAGTTACTGCTGCAGCATTCCTGCTTGTTTATATATATATATAAATAACTCTTAGCAAGTGTTGCGCATCGGAATGGATAGAAAGAAGCTGTCCCAACTGCTAATATGCAACCCTCTGTTTGCCTCTACGCTCTTAGCGCTCTTGCCGGAAACCTCGTGTCCCCTTGGCCCTCTCCACTGGATTTGTGCGCTTAGACCCAGGTGCGTTGTACACCCGACTGTTGCTTTGCATTGGAAATTAAATTACGTTTAAGATTTAAAGTGCACTGCACAAATTCTATTTACCCTGTGCTACTTTATATAATAAATTGTAATCAAATTTGTTAGCGAGTGGAAGGAATTGCATCAAGTTTCTTAAGCAAATGCTAATAGGCTGAAATAAGATGTGAAAAAGAATTCATAGCTCTATTTAAATATGTTTCGTATGCAATCGGGTATTAAACACAAAATTAATATATAGCTAAAAAGATTTTCACTTTCGAAATTTAAAACTTATTATCGACCACAATTCACAATTTGACTCTCTGCACTGACCCAAATTGCCGAACTAGCCAAAAGGGCGTAACGAAATAGAAATTACGTATACGCACTGTGTCGTACCAAAGTGCAAGGGCGAATGTTGCTATTTTTGCTGCTAATTTCGCACCCCGCACCACTCTCCGACCGCCCTCAATCCGAACTTGCGTCATTCCGGTGGCAATCCCTCTTAAAAGTATGGGCCATAAAGTTTTGCAGCAACTGCTAAGCCCGACAGCACGCAGTGCATATTTCGTTAGGAAATCCTTGTAAGCCACAAAAGACTTGAAAATTTGTGCGGAGCCACAAATTTCATGGGAATAAAATTGCAACGAAATAAACTTCCACAAACACACACAGACACACAAACACACTCATACACAAAAAAAATAGTAAACAACAACTCCTGGAACAAGAAAACAACATCAAAAGAACACCGAAAATGCAATCGAAGTAGAAAGCACTCGAAAAATCAGCGGCAAATACCAAAAACGAAGGGGCTCTCAATGGACTGGAGGCATGCATTGTATGAATGGAACTGAAAAACTGGGAATGCAGCTGCAGCAGCTGCAGCAGCAGCAGCAGTAACAGGAGCAAGAGCGAACCAATCGATTTAGCATTGCGTACTAGTTTCCAATTAAAAGTTTACTAATTATTTCTAAACTTTTGTACAGCGATCAATGAGCATTGAGCATGCAAGCCGCAAACTACGAACCAGAACTTAGTCGAGGACAGCCGGAAAATCCTGCCCACAAATTGGTTACGATTGCACGAGTGCGTGCGTGTGGCTGTGTGGCTGTATATGTGTGTGCATTGTGCGTGGGTCCGTACTTTACGATAAGTGGGCTGACCAGCTAAGGCTCTGGCTAGGCGTAGTCAGCCATTTGGCTGATGAGACACCATGTCCTCAACATGGTCAACATCGGCTGCCAGTAATTGACTATGCGTTGACTTTTGTTAATTTCGCTGCGTTATGGTCCGAGTCATGTGTTTGCCAGTGCCGCCATTTTGTTGCCATACCCACAACACACACACAACACACACGCATACCCACAAGCACACACACGCACACACACGCATGCACGCCCACATGCAATGGCTTGCATTGAGGAGTCAATCAAAGCGCAAATCGATTTCCGTGCCATCCATTTGGGACAATGACTCGCTGCACCGAGTTTCTGGTATTAACAGCAATTGCATTTCGCCCGCGTCCATGTTGATTGTAATCATTGGCTGCGCCTCATGACTGGCAGCCTAACGAGTTTTGCCAAGAATCCTTCCGTTCATTGATTGCCACTAGATTTAAAGCGACAAATAGGTTGAGTAAGCTGCCGTTGACTCGCAGCTAGAACTGGTAACTGGTATATATAGTCGAAGTCCTGGACAGTTTAGTTAATCGATCATATTTCACGCGATAAGAGCAGACAAATCATTTTCAATTACTTTGTTAAGTAATGCGGCGAGCACTTTGGTATGCATTTCACTGGCGCTGGCAAAATAAACAGCAGGAAAGTCACATGACAAATAGCTCAACTACAAATAATACAAGGACCGCTGCGAGTATCTGATAGATATCAACAAAAACCCCATATCGCAATGAAATTGAAAATGCGCTAGCACTTTGCCAGCGACCAATATTTGTTATTGCTGCCCGCTCGTTGGCCCAGGGCGAGGTGGAGTTGGCAGTTGTGTAACTGCCAGCACATTTGTCGTCGATTTGTTGGTGTCATTATGCCATGGCGGTGGCATGGTGTGAACCGAAGCTGGGTGGATGGATGGCGGTGGCGGTGGCGGTGGTGGCGAGGATTGGATAATGTTCGTGGCCCATGTTGACGCACTTAACATTGCAATTTGCAAGCGCTGCTTTATTTTCTGACGCAATACACGGCGTATACGCAATGTGAGGCAAACAACGTCCACCTAGCGCATTTACACAACCAACCCGAAAATGCACCCACTCACGCTCCCTTCGGCCCAACACTCGATTTGTCTATTGTTTGCCAATGTTTGCTTATTTGCTGGTCGCTTAATTATATTTGTGTGCGGTGTTTTGTAAATTTAGCTGGTCCCAGGATCAGGACCAGCACCAGTACCAGTACCAGTGCCAAGCCCAGCTCCACGTCCAGTGCAGCGCTTAAAACTGCAAATTTTGCAAATTGTTGGGCAACATTTAATTGTGATTCATTAAAAAAGATTATTTAATAAATGTAATGCAATCAATTTTCATATATATTTTCAGTTATTTTAATGCAATCAAATAAACTGCGCAAAAATTGTTTCTGTTGCATGGAATAAATGGAATAATAAATGGAATAATTTACAGACTTTTCAAGCCATTTTATTTAACAAATTATTATTTGTGAATGTCAATGTGTTGCATAAGCTCTACAAGCTAAATGAAACTAAATAATAGAACCTGAAAACAAAAATAGACTAGAAAACAACTGGAAATAGATATGTAAGCTGCAGGGCTTTTTACCCTTCTAAAGGAGTATAATGATTTTGTCAGCAAATATGTAAGGATTTTATTTTACTTATTTGTTGAATAAAGTTTTGTATTAAATATTAATTATTATAAATTACAAATTGATTTTAAGAACACTATAAAACCATCTATCATGGTTTGAAATATATATGAAATAAAATATTTTTATAATAATATTATTCAAATTAAAAAAAGAAAATAATATTTAGAAAATAATTTTTTATTTTTTTATTAAAATTCTGTTTATTAAATTCATTAATAATAAATTAATTAATATTATTAAAATTTAAAAAAAGAAAATAATATTTAGTTATACATAAAATTATTTATTTTTTTATAAAAACTATTTTTTTCATAAAAAGAGCTTTTTAGTTTTTTATTAAATATTTATTATTAAAATATAATATTTTAATAATTAATTAATAAATATTATTAAAATTTAAAAAAGAAAATAATATTTAGTTGTACATAAAATTATTTATTTTTGTATAAAAACTCTTTTTCATAATAAGAAATATTTATTATTAAAATATAACAAAAATTCAAAATAACTATAAATAAAAGTATGTATAAAAATATTTACTATAAATCTATATGAGAAAATTGTTCTTAGTCCATTTTGTAATTCTCCAAATATGTAGACGAAGCAACTTAATTAAATTCTATTATATCACTCAGCTCATTGTTAATATATCAACAAGTATATTTTAACTTCGGCTAGTCAAAGCCAAGCTTCTTCCTTTGCTAAACTTCCGTAAGGACACACAACTGATACATATCAATTGAAAGCTGATTGATAAACATTTATCGTAGCAGTCTCAAAACGTGATATCAAATTCTCTACATATCTGCCTTAAAATCTACAGCCAATCTATTGATATTGCAGCACTAATATATAGTTACTATATGCACGTATTGGCCCCATTAAAGAAATCGCACGTATAAATTACCCTTAAATGCATTCAGCTTTTTATATCATGTTTTTTTTTTCGTTATAGGTATTCTTAAAGCACTTGCAACCTACAGTAATCGTGGTTACTTTTATTGGCTTCTGCACAGACTTTTATATATATATATATATTTATTTATATAAACATATGGCTTGTACATTTATTGGCATTTCCATTGCTGTTGCTTTGCTCTGATTCTATTTGCTTTGTTTAGACATTTTTACAGTTGGAGCGAACTGCGTGAGCCGCATAAAGGGATTGGGCACTGTCGGCCCGACAAACTTTCCAGCACGTGATCGCAACAACCATAAACAACAACGCTCATACACACGTACAGTGTCTCACAATTGTGCACATACACGTTGCCGCGTTATGACATTTTATTGGCAGCATTTTATTTGAAACGCGTGAGTCGCGCCAGCAAGCGCTTTCCTCTTGTTTTTGTTTATTATGCATGGTATGCAAGAAGCCACCATAAAGTGGATTGATGAGTCAGGCGGAGAAAATGAATGCATAGAGAATACGTGAATTAGTTTATAAGAACAATCCTATTCTGAAAGAGCAATGAATAAAAAACACATATATGGAAATTATTTAAGATTTGTTTGCAATTTATAACTCGACTTTAAAGCAAAAGGCATTTAAATACGAGTGTGAGTGCCAGTGCGAGTTCGCTGCATTTTTTGGAGCATGTCGAAAAGTTTTGCTGCCTGCTCTTGACGCTGTGTGGCTGTGTAAACAAACGACAATGCAACACGTCAACAAGGCTGGCAGTTGCAGTTTTGCGCCTGTGCACTAAACATATTTTATTTGCTCACACATTGAGGAAAAGTTTTGCCATTGCCAGCGGCTATGGCCGCCATTGGGGGCTAAGGAATAGCAGCAGTAGCAGCAGCAGAAGCATGTTTGCGATTTTCATCTTGTACGAGTTTATTTAGTGCTAGCCCCCTGGCTCAGCGCTCACACACTGTTCGTTTGGCAGCCCGTTTGCAACGTCATTTTGTATGGAAGTTATACGGAATTTGCGGAAATACCAAGCTTCTTCTGCTAGCAACTAGCCGATGTCTGCTGTCTGCTGACTGCTGTCTGCTGGCATCCGAGTTCGCTCAAGTCAAATAGTCAAACTGTCAAACTGCATGTCGATATATTCTTTAGCGTCTATTTTGCTGCCTTTACTATAATGATTTCAGTTGTCAGATGTTGTTGGCCCTGGTTGACGGGGCGTATGCGCAATTTTCCAGCCTGATTGAAATAAATCGTCTCCCAGCTTGTTTGCGTGTGAGTGCCTCTGTTTATGTTAGTGTTTCCCTGTCTCTGTATATGTGTGATTCGGTCGCATTTGGCATGACCTGCTTTTTATTTATTTATGAAATTCAGCTACTCTTTCGCAGGCGAGCCAATTGACATTTTTTGTGCATTTATCACAAAATATTTCAGTTTTATCACAAAGCTGAAAAAAAATAAACTAAACAATATATATGAAAGAGCTGCGACCTATGCAAATTTGCAAATTTAACTTTAAGCAAACAAATTGCCACTTAAAATAAATAGCAATTGTCATTCAGATTCTTTTGCTGTTACTTTTTGCTTTTTGCCGCTTGACTTTTTGTTACTTTTGTTGCTTGACCTTCATGGACGCATAAGTGTAAGTCCGTTGGAAGGCGATTTAACTGTCGTTAAGCTGCAACTTATCTTGTTCTGCTGTGGCAATCTCAGTGCTGATTAATTGGAGCCATTTAACGTGCCGGCTTACCACTCAAGTGCCACCGGCTGAGGGGCTTTATTCACTTCACTCAGCACAACAGGAGCAACACTCAGCGACAAGAGCAACAAGAGCAACAACTTCATCCGTCGGCTTGTCCTATCCATCCTTGGCACAAAGGTCAAATTAATAACGCGTTTTACTTCTTGCCTTTCTCGACACAGTTTCTCAGCCAGGGTCAGCGCAGCTCTGGGCTTGGCAATTCTCAGCACATTCAACATGCATTGAGTTGCATTTTTAATTAATTGAAGTAAAACAGACGCACTCGGCCACGGAAAGCCCCCGTGAAGGCCAACAGCATTTTCAATTGAGGTTGAAGTATTTTAAGAGCCTGTTTCGTTTCACTTTTATATCATTCACCGAAATTTTATAGAAATCTCAGAATTCCAATTCTTTTATAAATTTAATTTGCATGTGGAGCTAAAACTAATTCCTTTTGGACATACTTTCCTTTAATATCAAAGCTGACTCTAGATGAAATTTTTACAGCTTTTGCAATTTAATATGTATAAATTTCATTAGCTACCAAAAGACTTTTCTCTTAAAGCAACGCATTCCCTATCATCAACATTTCAGTTCGTTCGTTTTTATGCAAAAATTCCAACAGAATTTCATTCCATTTCTGCTTTGTGGCGCTTGAAAATCTTTTGAGCAACACGAATGGCTAGCTGAATGGCTACAAATGCTTATAATATTTGAAATTGTTGTACAAATGGATTCAACCGAAATCCTAGTGTAGCAAATTGGCTAATGAGCCAAAATTAGAAACAATGCTCAAGATATTTTCTAGTTGCCATAAGTTTTCGAGTATTTATAGCACATTTACTTCAATTAGAGAAAAAGGCTTTAAACGGCAACAAGGCTAAAATGCTACAAAGTACATGATATAGATACAATTGTATTTGTTGTGTAATTACACAAATGCATTTATGTTGCACAGAGACCGAAACACATTCACACATACACACACACACACACACATACATACATGCACACAAAGTTGCAGACGTTTTGTATTTGTGCAGCCATTCAGAACAGAACAAAACACAACAAAACACTAACACAAACACATGCACAAAAGTAAAAGTACATAAAGCAAAGTGTAAACAAAATATGTATGCGCACACATACATGTATGCCAACATTTTAGATACACTCGGTCGCACACACACGCATGCATAGAGAGAGAGAGAGAGAGAGACAGAGAGAGAGCGAGCGAGATACACACATATATAATCAGTGGCATTTTCATTTGGCTGCATCAGCACAAAAGCGAACCGACTCAGACTTAATTAAAATTTCATTGTATGTGGTTCACCTTTTACTGCTTTTCTGTGTTTTCTACGTTTTTTTTTTTTTCTTTCATTCACATTCTGATTTAACTCCTTCGTCAGTTAAACAATTGTTTTTGTGCTAATGCGTTTGGCCCTTGTCATATTGTTTGCCCGGACCCTTGAGACATAGACAATGGCCACTTGTTAGCCTTGCATTGTGGCCCGCTCGACTTTCTTTGCCCGTTTTAACTTTTGCAATTACTTTTTCCATTCGTAATTAGCGCCAGCTGCTAAAAAGTATGCTACGGAAATTACCTCACACACACACACACATACACACAACCAAAGAGCTGGATAGAGACAGTCGCTGGCTTGATAATTGGTCGCTTTTTGGCTTTTTGGCTTTTTGGCTTTTTGGGCAACAGCAATATTCCTGGCCACTAATTTGCAAAATTGCTGAAATAATTGGCCAGCATGATGTATTTCATTTTAAATTATACGCTGTTCCAGTCCAACACAAAAAAAAAATAAAAAAATAAGCCCCGAATTGACGCACTGCCACAGCACCACCAACACCGCAGCTCAACTGCAATTGGCAGCACTTTTAGCCACAAGGTTTACTCAGTTTTCCACAGAGCGTCCTCTAATATGCTGCAGCTAAGGGGTAGATAAGCTGGCTGCAAGACTTCTATATTCATTTATTTCATTTATATATTTTTAAACATTTTTTATATATTTTGTATCAAATTTTATATATATTGTTTATCTTTATTTTACATAAAATTTACTTTTCTCTTTCCAGTTTTTCTTAGGGCATTCACAATTCGTTGTCTTTAAAATAGTCTTTATAGTTTTTCAAACCCTTTTTGGCTTTCATTCTGCTGCATGCACATTTTTTGACTGCACATAATTTAGCCAATTAAGCGCATTTATATAAATGTATATATATATATATATATATATATATATATATATATATATATATATATATATATATATGTGCAAATATTAACAACATTCGTTAACGCTTTTTATGCACATTACGTATACGCCGCATAGACGCACTGGATTTAAAGCGACCGCGCCCATTTTACCAAAGGCCAACCAATTCAAAGGGCACGCATACTTTTGCGGCATAAAATCAATAAATAAATTTCATAATGCATATAAGAATATTAATGATGTTCTGGGTCGGCTTGACGCCAGCGTCGTATTTATTCCGGCTGTTGCTGTTGCTGTCTGCTTTGCCTGGAGGTCATCACGTGGCTCTGGCGACAGACGATAGATATAGACATAACATATTAAGCGAAGGCGTATTTATGGGTCAGCCGATTCTTTGGCATTTTTTTGTTTTTTTTTTTTTTGTTTTCGTATTCTCTTTTGCATTAAGAGCATCTCTGTCATCATTTATCATCGTTTGCGTGCATATGTTGGCCTTCAAGTGGATCTGGGCCATAGCATTTCACAGAAACGTGCCTGTACTTAACGATAAAGTATATAACTTCATGTTCGAGCTGTGGGCCATGCAACAATGTCGATTCATCTTTCGCTCGCATGCCAATTAAATATATACATATAATTCTATAAGAACAACTGATTGTTTTTATTGAATATCCAAGAGAATATGTCACAGGAAAAGAAATATTTATTGACATATTTAGGCGAACAAAAAATTGACTCTAAACACATATTTAACTCATCTATCAGAAGCAAGAGACACACAATTTTAGATTTATTATTTAATAAAAGTTTTGCCTGTATTCATATGTTATTCAATTCTTTTATAAACACTTTTTGTATTTTACTCAATTATTTATTTATTATTTTGCAATAGGCAATACACAGCCATAAGCCTGGCCAGACAGACTCATATGCCACTATTACAAATGCTTAATTATACAACATCACATCAAATACTAGATGCTAGACACATTCAGTTTCTATAGAAATCGTATTTGCATATAGACTAAATTTATGTGCAACCTCTTGTGCTGTTGTGTATTGGCCCCAGTGCAGATAGATAACCATCGTGTTTTAGCATTTTGTGGTGCGCCGAAACGCAAACTGAACACTACTGCTATGGTACATCATTATCGAATCGTACGCTGTTGGGTTTTTGTTACATTTTATGAGCCCCTTTGCTGTGTGAGTGAGTGAGCGAGCTCTCGTATCGCAGCTCATTTGCATCCATTCAACGAATTTTACAAACCATTGCACGATGTTGTGCCCCTAAGTGGGTTTTCAAAATCAACTTCAAATTGGCAACCAACATGCGCCCGGCTTGTATGCCAAACAACTTTAGTTCGTATAGCCGCATCTATTAACAAATTAAGTGGAGTCTGACTGTGTGTGCGTGTGTGTGGGTGTGTGTGTGTATGTGTGTTGTTTGTCCTTGTACAAGCTGTGTCTGTGTATTTATATTTGTATTAGCAGTTGTATTTGTGTTTGAGTTTGTGTTTGTGTTCCCCATGCAAATGGGAAACTGCAGTTCACATTATGTCGACGAAATTTAGCGCATAACTCGATGATTCTTGTTTGGGTAAGTGTGCATCGTGTCCGCATTACACTTTTAACTAGTGCAAAATACGCTCTTCAAATGTGCACTCGCTGTGTCACCCATTATTAGTTTCCAAAAATTTGTGATATGTCAATCAATATTTTTGCTGATTGAACCCATTGTCCGGATGTCACATGTAAAAGCTTCAATGTCATTCACAACATTTTTGATTAATGTTCGTGTCAGGCGAGTGTGTCGAATGCATGGAATGAATGGAATAATTATTAACATATCTGATCGAATGAAACGAAGCATAAATGATTGGTTATAAAAATAAATAAGTCATCAATTTTTATTGCTTCATCTATCCGATTAACAAAGTTCAATCCACTTATATTCAAATAAGAAAATGAAATAAAATTACTCATGTTTCTCAATCAAAAATAGTTTGCATATTCAAAAAGACATATTCAATTAGACATATTCAAATACTTTGCATGCATTTTATATGTGCGTCGAGTACTACTATTTGCCATCAATATGCAAATTGTCAGCAGGATAAAATTCTTGGCATACTTCACCTGCTATTCGAGCATACTTGACTTGTCTTAAATTGCCCTTCCGGCAGTGGTATTTTATTTGTGCCTTGCCCATGCATACTCATGTTTCCCTTTGCATTCGCATTTAAGTTTTTTCCAAACCCCAAAAGTGGGCGATTCTCAATTTTACGGCCGGCGAGTCGAAGCTGTCAAAGCTAGAGAGCAGTCCCAAATTAGACACGCACCTATTCAACTCACTTCAAAGTCTCGATAAAGTTTGAGCCAAAAAAAAAAAAAAAAAGAAAAAAGGAATGTGGAACTATTGACACTGGCGTAATTTGTGTGTGCGAGTGTGTGTGAAAATTTTTGTGAATTGAATTCTGTTGCAAAGTTTGGAGCTAAGCGAATTGAACCTAATTTGAAAAGGGAAGAGCCGACCGAGACGACCTTTTTGCAGCTCATGGCATTAGAGTGCAGGCTTTTGTGGTCAAATTGAGACGTAGGTGCCACGCACCCACATCAAAATCGGACATGTTCTGGCCAAGTGGGATGTGGATCATGCACATTGTCCGTGCAAAAAGTAATACGATTACCGTAACGCAAACCAATATTATGTAGTTTTACTCAAATACACATTTTTATATACATAATTACATACATTTCTCTTCTTTTATTTCGTATAGTTGGCTAATCAAAGGCGATTAGTGAAGCAATTAATTTACTTTCATTAATTAAAGTCGGACGCGACCCTTTTTTGATGGAAAGCGGGATCCAGCCCAAAATTAGATGCTCTAAGCCAAGGCCTAACAACGGCAACATTCTGCTGTCATACTCGTCTAACATCTTGCCAGTCTCTGGGCCAGAAAAGCAACTTGCGAGTGGCCAAAAGTTTAAATTGAAGTGCTCGGCTCTGTCTCTCTGCCTGCTGTCCGTTTGGCGGCAATGCACAAACTTTTTAAATTACCCGCGCACCTCTCTAAATGGTTTTGAATGCCAACCATTTTTGCTCTTTGTACTCGCAGTCCAATCCAATTTTCATTTCATTCTTTCCAAAACTTGACGCTAACTGTTCAAAAGAAAACTTCAAGTGAGAAGAATAAACAAGCCGCGACAACACAATGATAAAGCACCCGAAACTGAAACACTAAAACCAGAGGCCTTCAGTCTGGCTCGAGGTCAACTGTTGCCGATAGATTTATACGGTCATGAACTATCTGTCTTAAAACAAAAAATAAATAAAAAAAAAAAAACAGGTAACTAGAAAGGATTTCTGTTACAAACATTTCATTCGTCGTCTAGTTAGCCATGTTACGTGCTTCAGTATATTAGGAACTCTCGTTAGTTCTTCACAAATATTTCAGTGCAAAGATTTATTTTTTAAGATATGATAATTTAATTAAAATTGAAGCCGTCAACATGCATAAAGACAAAGTTACAAAGCAGATGAAGCAGGAGAATGAACAAAAGATGGAACGGAAATTGAAGGAAGCGAAAGAGAATGAGACCAGGAATTCGGAGTATCAGGCAGCTGTACGACAACTATCCCGGGTGCCAGGCAACTGTCCCGTTAGCAAATGCCGTGAGATTGTATTTCCATCGAACTTGATGATGCACATGCTGCACAAGCATGTGAAAAACATTGGAAGCACAAGCTCTGAGATCTATCAGCACAAGCCGCTTATAATGTGCTTCGATCCAAATAATTTTCAAGAATTTGGCATTAACAACTGCCTGGCCACACTCATGTACGGCGGAGTGAAGGGGCGAATGGCGACACGGCCGGGCCATAGCTTTTTAAGCAATCCGAATTCGGCCCTTATAAACGATCATCATCGCTTCGATAACTATCTGCCGATAATGCTGATTGTTTGCCACACCACCTGGTATGCCCAGCTCAAGGATAAACATCTGGAGACGCAGCTGGTCTCACTAAATGCCACCAAGGCCGGCATCTACGTATTTTGGCTAGTGGCACCGAAGACAACACGCAAGCTCTATTACACACTAACCATCTATGATCGTTACTATCTCAATTCGCGCAGTGTTATTCGTGTGGTGCGCGATTATACCCAGTCTCAGAATCCCAGCGAATTTCTGCCAAATGAGGACAACTACCTGTTGTTGCGCGACTCGGAGGTTAAGAGCTTTATGAAGATGAGCAACCCGGAATCAGCATCGCAGCTCAAGCTTGGCATACCCATTGAGCTCATCATCTACGAGGATCCAAATAATCCCCCAATACGGCACAGTAGTCAAAGGGAGCTGCACGAGGCACTCAAACAGGTGCAAGGTGTCTACATTATGGACAGTATACCACGCATATCGGGATCAACAAATCACGCTACCAAGACCAAAAAACCACGTGTCAAAAAACCACGGACCAAAGCAACCAGCTCGACAACAGAGTCTCCCATTAGCCTCAGTTCGATATTTCTAAGCTGAGTTTCAACTGCTGCAAAATTTTATCAAATGAATTTAAGCTATGCTACTATCTATCTCTTACTGCATATTTTCAAAATTCTAAAAACCAAAACCAACATAAAAATGTTCGATAAGCGTGTATACTTCAGACAATTAAAATTTCTGTTTGACTATGGAAGCTGTTCCATTAGTATTACCTGCATCTGCTTAGCCTCTCATTGTGTGGCTGCGCCCATAATTAATTACAGACATTAGCTGACTTTGCAGGCGGCATGGCGATAGCCATATCTCGGATATTCCCCGTTGAACATCAATAATCGCTTGGGGGTCTAAACGCTATACAAGTTAATGGGCGTATCCATGAGACATGCAACAGGCTGGCTGGCTGGGCAACAAACTAGCGCAACTAATGCCGCCATTTACTCCATTTATTCGACTCTTATTTAATTTTCATTACAAATTTGAGGCCGCACGTGATGTGCATGCGCATGGCATTTCCATTTCCACTAGATGACCAACAGATAATGTCCTGCTCCTGCTCATCTCATGCCACTAACTGGTCGCATTTGTATGCGCCATTAGCACACGAAACACAATACAAAAATTAGTCGAAGCGAAGAGAGATAGGGAGAGAGAGAGAGAGAAGGACTGAAATACAATCAGGATATTATATTGCCTTCCACAGGCAGCTTCTGTTGTTGGCCATTCTCCTGGTCACCATTTAATTAAGCACTTAATTATTTAATGCGCTGATTGTGCAATATTTCAAACGTTGCCTTCAACTCGTCTGCTTAATGACAACTCATCCAATTGCACTGGCTTATTGCTCTTAGTGTGGCTCTGCGTGTGTCTGTGTCTGTGTCTGTGTATGTGTGTGTGTGTGGGTGTGTATATGTCAAGTGTGTTGAGGTGTCATAATTACCACATGCAGCTAAAATTTAATCAAGCAACCGCTGCTCTGGACGCCTGGCAGCTCAAACTTAACTGGGCATTAGTAATTAATCAGCATTTTCCACTAGACTGCATTAAGTCGCATTATCGTATCACTGACATTATTAACATAAACTGTTGTTCGCTTTAATTGTTTCCCATTCTAATGACTAGATAAATTCCAATTTTAAATATATATTTTTTGATACTTCAACCAACTATATAAAAAGCTGAAGCACATGTCTTTGGCATTAGCTGCATATGTGGCCAAGTTTCAAGCGGATTTAATTAAATTTTAATAGAGCTAGTCATTTTTCTAGACTGTGGCACTTCATTACCATATGCTGGCATTAATTAAACCTTATGCCGCCATTTGCTGACCTCTTCCTCCCCACGTTTCTAAAGGCATACTACTGGATTTTGATTACTGGTCCGTTGCATGCGCTTCCATGGCTCCTGCATGCCATGGCTCATTTTCTGACTTTCGGCAAAAGTTAATTAAGGAAAAACGATAAGGTTGTTTATACTTGTGTGAGCAAGTGAGCCAAATATGTCCAACCATTTTAAAATCCAGTGAATAAGATTAGATAAGCATTTCTGTACGGTTTTAATTAGTTAAGGTATTATTTGGTATTATTTTTTGTATTATGAGACTTATAAATGTGGAACAGCCCATTGCTCTTGAGTATTTCTTGAGTCTCTCTCTCTCTCTATCTCCTCTCTCTCTCTCCACTCTCTCTATCCTGGCTCTAGCTCTCCCTCTCTTCTTTTTCTTTTACTCTCTCGTTCACTCTCACTCTCTTACTCTGTAGTTTTTCACTTCTCTCTATCGCTGCCTCTCTCCATCTATGTATTTATCCAATTCTTTCTCTCCTTCTCTCTCTCGCACCTTTCTCTCTTCGTCTCTCTCTCTCTCTATATATCGTCTCTCCCACTCTCTCCACTCTCTCTCTCTATCCTGGCTCTAGTTCTCTTTCTCTCCTTTTTCTGTTACTCTCTCCTTCATTCTCACTCTCTTACTCTGTCGTTTTTCCCTTCTCTCTATTGCTGCCTCTCTCTGTCTATGTATCTTTCCGCTCTCTCTCTATCTCTCTGTCAATGATCCTCCCTCTCTCTCTCTCCTATATATATATATATCTCCTATATATATATATATATATCTCCTGCGCTCTCTCTCGCAGCAAATAGCAATATAGCATAGCAAATGGCAAATATAAGAAAGCCTTAAAAAAAGTAAATAAATGAGGAATAAATTGTTGTACTCGAATTAAGAACACAAACAGAATGTTACAAGTGTAAACAAGCTGTATAACTATATTAATTTAATTCAGTATGCAAAAGAAAAAACATTTCAAAAATCAACAATTTTCACTTGCAAGTTGATGTATTTGTGTTTTACCCATACACACGAAGAGAAACGATAGAAATGAACGCGTGTCGAGTTACACGGAAATGTTTAATGAATTATATAGAATATGCGCACAGTTTCAAATTAAATTAAATTTTTCAGAATGAAATTGTTTATTTTTGGAAAACATATGTTGAATGATTGGAGATGAAATCAATATTCAGTCAACTATGAAATGAGTAAATTTATTTCTTACTTATTTGTGTATCGCAGAAATTTCGGAAATAATGGGTAAATGTAATAAGGATATGTAAATGGAAATTGAAATCAATATTAAAGTATGTGGATTTATTAACAGTTACCAGAATATATGTATATATATATATATATATATATATATATATATATATATATATATATATTTGTTTTGCAAGTCATATTGTTCGCATGCAGGTATCCTGGCTTGCCATAAATATCATTATTATTTTAATTTCAACTGAAATATTACTACGAGATGAGCGCAAAATATAATTTGTAGCCAAAAATTTAAGCTTGTTACATATTATTATTTCAAGCATTTGACTCGACTGGATCTAAATGCGAAATTGTTGTGAGCATATTCAATTTAAAGATATACAAAATTTTCTTCTAGTTTGTTTTATGTTTCCAGCTGAATTTAATATATAACTAATTATATATTTCTTCGAAAATATTTCTACTGTAATTTACAATTCAAAACATCAGCCATTTAAATTCCCTTTATAAATGGCTTAAATTTCAGTTTCTAGTGAAAAATATACGTAA
This sequence comes from Drosophila nigricruria, assembly GCA_037075265.1. Classification (NCBI taxonomy): domain Eukaryota; kingdom Metazoa; phylum Arthropoda; class Insecta; order Diptera; family Drosophilidae; genus Drosophila; species Drosophila nigricruria. The sequence continues at coordinate 2,302,836 of JBAMCI010000045.1, forward strand.
ATTCATTTTAATCAAACCAACCTCGATTTATTTATATTTGTATATACTCCTATATATACATATTTTTTTAAATATTCCCTTGTGACTTTTTATCATGTAATCTTGACGTGTCAAGCTTTTCTCATCTCTATCGGCAACGAATGACACACGCTCTTATTTGCTTATATCGTATGAATGGACAAACATACACGGACACGGCCAAACATGCATACATACATGCACACATGCATGCATGGCATGTATCCGCAATATTTCTGTTGTGCAACAGAAAATTTGCGCTATTAATATTTGCATTGCAACAGCTACGGTCCGCCCCTTCCAAGCCGACACTTGCTGGCCGCATTGTCGGTTGACAATGCCAACGAGCGCCAGTAGATGAGGACGAAGAAGGAACGAACATGAACAGCTGAGCTTGTTGGCAATGATGCGTATGAGAATTTTTATGTCAGCGTCACTGAGTGTCTATATTTAAAATGGCTCAAGCGGCACTTAACTTCGCCTCAGCCCATTTGGCTGGCTACAGCACAGTGGGCGAAAGTAGCTAAATTGCCTCACTATAAATATCTTCCAAATAGTTTTGTTGGCAACGTAGTTAAAGAACAACGAAGGATGCTATACTTGGCAGTGTCTGAGTGGGAGATACACTGAACTCAATGCCGAGTATCTATTTTTAAATTTATGTCTATAAAAACATTTAAAGGTTTATTTATTCAATTCAAATATGAGTTTAAAAGAAAACAAATATATATATTTTTTTTCTTTTATTTTGGGTATATATTCAAGAGGTATATAAAATATATCTGGTAAATCTATCAGAAGTTTTATAAGCTATAGAAGTATCTATCTATAAAATATATCTGGTAAATGTATCTGATGTTAGATAGCCTATAGGGGTATCTTTTTAAGTCTGTAGCTCTTATATGTCCCCAGGGGAACGTGTTTATACATATAGACAGATGTATGAAGAAATGAGAAATGGAACTAAATTGACTCGGGTTTTGTCCCTGTTCATGCTTTATGTAGTATGTGATGATGCTTTATGTAGCTGCCCACATCAGCTTCTGTCTTTTACATCAATTTTAACAAATTTTATTTACCCAATTTCTATAGGTTCACAACGGTTCAAATCATTCATCTCCGAAATTATATTAATAATTTATATATAGCTTTATATAAGCATCTTTTAGATTAAGCTGACAATACCAATATTCAACTGAAAAGACCCCAATTCTTAATTATATGTCGAAAATTTGCTTTACTTTGGCCCACTGTTAAAGTAGGTCAATATTCATGGTATACTTTTGCGCTTCGCTGCTGGTTGACAAAGTTTATACGCTTAATCGCATAAATATAGCTTAAGGTTATTAAAAATGAGGCGTTATTTAAGTTTATATCATACAACAGATAACGAGCGCATTTGCAGAGCTGACGCCTTCTAATCAAGGCGTTTCATTACTCCACTGAAAATGTTTGTCAATCATTAAGATAAGAATCCTTTATACATTAGTATAATAACAACAATATAAATTTGATACTATGTTTAAGTTTCAGCTAAACAAAGCATGATGGTATTTTCAAAACCTTTAAAGCAGCGTAATTAAAATAACAGCAAACTTAAAGCCTGCTCTTTGGCATAATGAAAAACATCACAGCTCAGCGCGGCAACAACAAATATAATTATACTAGAAAATCCCTACAAAATGAAATTCCAACTAAATAGAGCCATCAAAAGTGCATAGCAACAACGACAAATGCCAAGCCCTAAAGCAGCACAAATTTTCATTTTCTCGTTTATTTGTATGTACAAATAAACTTAATTAATATTATGACAGCTGTCGAGATGATAAAAGCTTCCAGGTTTCCATTGAATTCAATTAAATAAACAAAATTTAAATCTAGTGGGAATTTCTAATTATATTACTTAATATATAGTAATTTAAATATTTACGAATTTCTATTATTTCTATTTAGTTACAAAGTATATATATATTTTTATATATATAGATATGTTCATGTTTCTTTCAGATCATATATACTAAGCCCAGCTCAAATAGAATTATATTCTGCTAAAATGTTGTATATCTAAGCATCGACCTACTTATGCATACTTCATACTTTGATTATGCTGTTGACCCCTTTTTTGTGCTCTTTAAGTAAATTGAAATGATTCTTAAAGAGATTTTCTGTAGATGCTGCTCTGAGAATTGAGGTCAAAGGAGAAAAAACACTTGCTTATGCTTATTAAATTATTTTCAATGCTTTAGATTTCACTGATGAAACCCCAGCAGAATTAAACTCTATGCACTTAAATGCTATAGCTGCTATTTATCAATTTTGTAAACTATTTTAATATTTTAATAAACCTAATGTATGCTCATGTCATACTCTTTATGCCTAACTACTAACTACTTACTTCTCCCCAGCTCCATCTTAACTAAGAAATTCTGCTTTTAAACCTATCTTAACTGTCTTCTTTTAACTTTAAGTAGCTTGGATATACAATCTTTTGATTCTATTAACAAAATAATTACCGAATTATCACGTTTATTTGTAAACACATTTATATATGATAAGAAAAGTATATTAAGATAATTTATATTTAAGTTTTACTCAACTTCTTATGATTGTATAATTTCCTTATGAAATCTGCATAAAATAATTTTGTCATGCCATAATCTAATGTAATGTAAATAAGTTGAAATCATGTGTAAGTAATACGCAATAGTTACGCTAGTTCAGTTAGTTCATAGAGACAAGTGGTGCTTGGCTTGGCTTGGCCCAGCTGCAAAAGTCGTTGGGAACAACAGCAGCCTGAAGTTTGAGGGCAACTTGAAGTTGATTCAAGGCACATGTAGTTTATGATAAATGCGTAGAGTGCGGGGCAAATGCTGAGGCTGAAGGTCTCAAAACGCGCTGTTCAGCGTTGAGCTGATGTCAATTATCTCTGCATACATTGCCGCTCCGAAACGTAGCGAAGTGGAAAACTGTGACGGTGCGTCATCGGCAAACAACAAGAAAATCCCTTTTGCCAACAAGCGCCGCACACTGTAATTAAAAGACACTCAACAGAACTGCGTAGCATGGCAGAGTCGTGCCAATGGGTAGCGCCTGTGGCCAATGGCATGGCGCAAACAATGCTGGCCATGCCCGGTCCCAGCCCACAAAGCTGACCCAATTAGCAGACTCGCTGGGAAAAAAAAGCCTGCGATGTTTCTTTAGCTTTTGCTTTGGCACTGGCACTGGCACGGGCACTACGACTGCCACTGGTGATGCTGATGCTGCTGGTGCCGATGCTGGTGCTGCCATCGATGGTGTTGGCGATGGAAATGGCGATGATGACGCTTAGCACTGGCTCTGGCCACGTTTGAAGCCACGTTAATTAAATTATCACGTGTCAATTAATGCTGCTCCCAGAGCAACTGGCAACAAGAACTGCTGTTAGTCGCTTTTCCCAGCTCACGGTGCGTATGAGTGATTTTAATGCTGCACCTCCACTGTCTGCCAACTATCAAGTGCCATAATTTTCGCTGCCTGCCTGCCAGCACCACCCTGACCGCCTGTTCGCCTGCCTGGGAGCCATATTGTTGGCTCTTGATAACTTTGCTCAGTGTCGCAAATTTATTTTCCAGCCAGCGACCAAAAACTGTCGCTCAAAAATTCTCGTTTGACTTTGCGTCAAAGTTGCCGCTTGTGGCATTATTAGATGCCAGTGGAATTCCTTTTACCAACCACTAGCACCCAACACCTACCACCTACCACCCAACATCCACCACCCAACACCCAACACCCAACACCCAACACCTAACAGTCGGTTCTCAACTAAAAAGTGTCGTTTATATTCTCTCGGGGACAAATGCCGTTTAAAGTTTTTCAATTAAACGCTTAAATTTCGCGCTGCTCAGGTTTAATTAAACTCAGCCCGAGCCGCCCCCCGGCTCAAGTAGCCCAAAACTGCCAGCCAAGTGAGCCTAGAATTTTGTTTAGATTTATGCTCAATTTGATTGGCGAAATGCCAGCGGCATACACGAAATCATTTTGTGTGCTTAGGCTAATTACGTTGAGGCACGAAAACCTGTTCTTAAAAGTCTTACCACTTGCATAAAGTGTTTGCCTCAAATCAAAGTTAGATAATCGCAAAATTTATTAAGCTTTAACTTAAAGCTGGCCAAAATTTAAGGCAGCCGTGAGACTTGACTTTAGGCGTATAAAAACAAAGTAAGAAAGAAACCTTTTATATTTTGTATGAATACAAAAGGACTTTAAAAATGTTTACTTTAAATTGTGTAGAAATTTTCATAAGAAAGAGATATAGAAGACATTCAAATTAAATATTTTTACTATATATTCAGATAATATAATAAAAAATTTATAAGGAATAAACTTGGCTTTAACGCTTTTAAAAGTTAAAAAAGTATACCTTTAATATTTTGTATTAATGTAACAGGACTTTAAATAAGTTACTATAGATTTGTAAGAAATTTATATAAGATAAAATATTTAAAAAATTCAAATGAAATATTTTCAACATAAATATACATTTAGACAAAATTCTAAAAAAAATTTAAGCACATAATTTAACATTAATTTGTTTAAATTTAACTTGAAACTTTACAAACTTAATACTTTTTATAATTTCAAAATTTTATAGAGTAGTATCATTTATTTTGTACAGCTTTAAATATGCCTTCTTTTTCAAACCTTAAACGTTAGCAAAAGTTATAAGCTCTCTGCCAAGTATTTAGATGCCTTAAACCCACTGGAAGCTGGATAAATGTAATGCAGCTTAAGAATTCAGATCCGATTTTAAGGCTTTCAAAAAAGTATAAAGGGTAAACCTTCAAAACCTAACAAACATAAGCCGAGCTCAAATATGTTAACTCTTTTCTTATTTTATTTTTCCTAAGAAATTTCCATTGCCGCAGACATTTCTAAAAGCCGCTAACAATCTTTATACCTCATTGAACTTATTCAAATTTAATAACCCTGCCCTATTCAGAAGCTGGCGAAATTCCAAAAAAAAAAATCCAAATCAGAAATTAACATGAATTCAAAGCGTGTCAATTTGCCAGCAGCTGCGACGCACAAAGCGCTGAATCACATGTAAATTTATTTATTAAATACCCTTTGCAAATAAAATCTGCAAAATAAACATATTTTACGCTTAACAAGCTTAGCAAGCAGCGCTGGCATCTTAAAAGGATAACCACAAAACCACAAAATTTGTGCTGCATTTGCCAGTTTGGCAACACTTCAACCGAACGGGCTTAGGTCGAAATACATATAAGTATACACGTGTGTATATAGAGACATGTGTATGTATGCATGTATACATGTATGTATGTATGTATGTGGCTATAGCGCAGTCAATTTTAATAGCACACTTTTGGGCGCTGCGCCAACCACCTGTTCGGCTGGCTGGCTGGATGGTACGAAAATGTGTCTCAGGTGTGAAACATCAACGGCACGTTATTGTCGCCATTGCAGTTGTCCATAATGGGCCAGGCCATAAGCCCCAGCAAAATGGCCGCGGCAAACAGCGCGGCGCACAGACACGACGTCCCGCAGGACAATTGCACCGGGCAACGCGGCACAAACATTAACAGGCAGTTTTTTATCGCAGCGCCACATGCGGCAACCACAATATATATTTTAATATATATATATATATAAACACGGTCTTTGGCTTTTTATATATTTTAGAATTTGCTAGGCTCAGTTTTATTTTCACTTGAGATTTTATGCGCCGCGTCGTTGTGCGCGTAATTATGTGCAGCGGAAATGTTTAGGTTTTTGGGAAATTATGCTGCAATCACTTTAACGGGCAGCCGAGCACTTAAAGCGTTGCCACGGTGCCCCGTTGCCCCCTTGCCCCATTGCCACTGCCACTGCCATACGGTTCGGGGCACACGCGCTGATCCTTTAAGTAACCAATGCGTATACTCGATTTTTATTGTTTGTCATTTGTTTGGGTTGTTTTTGCTGTTGGTTTCGTTTGAAGTTACAACCGGCTTGTGCCGCTCCCCAGCTAGCAGTAAAATTCAGGCAAAACAAATATGACAAAAAAAAAAGAAGAGAAAGGCGGTAGAAGAAGGAAAAAGAAAAGCTGAGCATTGTGCCCTGGTTGCTGAGGGGGATTACTACTGGAATTGGGCTGACATTGCTGCAGAAAGTCTCAGCATTTCTTTTACCCACTTAGATGAAATTAGCTCTGCCTTCGCCTTTGCCTTTGCTCCTGCCTTTGCCTCTGTCCCTGTCTCTGCCTCTGTCTCTTCCTCTGTCTGTGTCGTTGTCTGTGTTATTTTTATGTGGTCTGAATTTTGCGTGCCCCATTGACGGCTCAACAATTGTGCATTTTATGGTTACCATAAGATTTTCATAGCCTTTAGATGTGTGGAAAAGGTAAGCTCAATTAAATCGTTACTTTACAAGCAATTCAACAGCTGAGCTTTAAGATTTTGTTAAGCTTATTAGCAGACATACATATGTACCATATATATCATTGTGAGTATCGCAAATGATTTACTTGAGCGCATTGCACATTTCATTAAAATCTTATAATTGCCAGCGCAAGTGTATAATTACGCATTTCTATAGCAAGTCAATGGATTTAGGTTATACAAATAATATCATAGCTATATCAACTGAGCCGGAAATCGAACTAACATGCAATAAAATTTGATACGAATAGCTGACTGCATATTTAAACAAGCAAAAGTGCTTTAGCAGGGAGTGCTCGACTAGTGGATACCGTAAAAAAATGTTATTCGAGAGGAAAATATTCATTTCATATATAAGAAGTTAAATATTTACTATGCTTATACCTCAAACAGAACTTATTGAGATTGCTTTTAGGCTTCAAAGTCTTTGAGACATGTTTAAGTATGTTAATATAATAATATTAAACAAATTCTATGAGATTAACCAAAGGAAGGACATAGAAAAAAATATATATTTATTAAATTTTGAATATCTACATTTCAAAGTTTTCAATCAATACATGTTTATATACAAGGTCACGCAGCTTCGGTGCTCCAAATATTTTCTTTCAGACTAAATTTCATGAAAAAACTAATATTTACTTACATAAAAATGAGTGTACTTTTAGCTTAATATAAATATATATATAAAATATTGCAAAAAAGCAATGAAAACCTTTGACACAATTGAACTATTGATATACCCTTTAGAAAAATGCCTGACCTTTAGTTCACTAAAGTGCCATCTGGGGTCCGGTTGCAGAAATTGCAAAATTTCCGTAAATGGAAGCTTTAAAAATGCATAGCCCAACAGATTTGTTTCAAATTTTGTAAACATTTTGTAAGTGAGAGAGGGAGAGTGAGAGAGAGAGTGAGAGAGTGAACGAGAGCGGGGCTGACAGGCATTTGGTTAGAGCTCTAAAAATCTTGCGGCTGGAATTTGATAAACGAAACCATAAATGCTAGCAAAGTAGACTGCATGCTAAAACAGCAAAAGCACAAAATGCATAAACACACACAACGCACATACTCTCACACACAAATACACTCACACACACACATATACACCCAGCGGGGCCAGCGTGTTCTATGCTGTTGAGTGGTAGAAATGCTTAAATCGGAAGATAGCAAAATTGAATCCAATTGCATAAGCATTTGGTACCCTCGGGTACATTTCGAATCATAGCTGGACGGACAATCTTATCAAACTTATGGCATTTGCTGTCCGTAAGCGTTGTGCTTTTACTAGTGGGTGGATGGGTGGATGGGTGGTGGTTGGTGGTTGCTGGCTGGTGGTTGGCATTTTCTAAGCCGTTAAGCTCCCAAGTGCCATGCGGCAAAGTCAAGTCTGTAGCCCATCAATGAAGTTGAGCAATTGACTTTTGTTCTTTGTCGAGCAACTTAATATTCATAATTTATTTCCTTTTATGCTTTATATTGTTCTGTTTTGAGGGCCATCGAGTGCTTGGCTCGGCGCGCTGTAATAACATTTTAAATACATTAAATGCCCGTAAATATTCCACCTGCCTTGCCGTGGCGCGTTGTTATTTTATTTGCTGTCAACGTTCCTTAAATAATTTATCATTAATCATTTTCGCGGCCAGGACATGACCAGGACCAGGACACCGAACTTCGCGCAGCGAGTTGGTTTTTCATTTATTTTTTTCATTTTCTGTTTGACATAATTTTCCCATTTTTGGATTTTTTTTTTTGTATATTTATTTTAAGGCCACGCTATTTAATGCATTTTAAATCGGGAACATTGACCAATTGTCAACTTGTGAATTAATGAGCATCTTCTTGATTTATGCATTTCTTTTTTTTTGGCCAGTTTTGCTTCGCATTTTGCCTAGGGAAAAATCATTAATGCAACTGACAAGGACATTTATCAAAACTTTGTTGACAACAGACTCCCAGACAACAATGTGAAGTTCAGAAGTCAGAGAAAAATCAATTGAAACCAAATATAATTTACTCTCACTAAATAATTTATTACTGCTCGAATTATCGCTGTTAGTTGATCTTCTTAATATAAAAAGTTGTTTGTCTCTTGACTGATGGACTGATTGATGGATTGTTTGATTGACAGAATGCTGATTGTATAAACTAGACTATATATATAGATGCTTAGCTGAGCTGCAGTCAAACAAAAAAATAATTTTAAGTCACGATTTTCCATGCGATTTTCATGATTTCTGTTAAATATAAGAAGCTGTGAGTATGTATGAATGTAAGGAAGAATATATATATATATGTATACTGTGTAAATATATGTGTACGCATGTATGTATGTACATATAGATAATAGGTATGTAATATATATGTATGTATGTTTGCTTGCATGGGTGCATGCATGTACGTATGCTTGTTCATATCTATTTATGTAAATATATATGTATGCGTGCATATGTGTACATATATAGGTATGTATATATATATATATTCTTAAGTGTACATATATGTATGATTTAGTTAGGGTGACCAGATCGGCCTCAGGCCATTCCGGGACGGTCGACGACTTTCTTGCAAAAAACTGCTTATCTGCGCTGCTTTCCTCAAAAAAATTCTTCACTTGTCTTGACAAAAGCGGGACATGTCCCGGAATTCCAGGACATATGGTCACCCTAGATTTAGTACATATATGTATTATCATATGTTTGCATGTACGTATTTATATCGCTTGCATGTGTTAAGTCATTTGAGTCATTTTTGTATGAGCAGCATTTTATGTTTGAGTTCTAAGAGCAGGAACGTCGCTCTCCCTATGCTCGCTCGTTCTATGCTCGCTTACTCCAGCAGAGCCAACGAAGATCAAAGTCATTGTTAATTTGAAGCTCGCTTGAATCATTTGAGTCATTTTTGTAAGAGCTGCATTTGAAGTTGGAGCTGTAAGAGCGGAACTGTTACTCTCCCTATGCTCGCTCTCCCTATGCTCGCTTACTGCAGCTGAGCCAGTGGAGATCAAAGTCATTGTTAATTTGAAGCTCGAGGCGGTCGGACGTTGTGCTGTGATATCAGAAGAAGAAGGCCGTTGCCACTTGCAGTCCTATTAAAGTATAGTTAAATGTATGTACGTAAGCATGTTTATGTATATAAATAAATATATATGCATGCAAGAATGTAATTTATATATATTTATGATACATAAATGTATTGATACATAATATATACATGTATGTAAATAGGTTAACAATTACTTGTAAATTTATATTTCTTTCTATTAAATACAAAACTATTTTACTTTTCACTCATCACAACAGAAAAGCAAATAATATTTCAACCATATCCTTCAATTCTGTTTTCTTAAGTTCATATATGACTTGCTGATATATATATATATATATATATATATATATACATATATAAATATATAATCACATTTAAAGAGTAGTTTTTCCAAAACCAATTTATTTTTCCATTTCCATTTTCCACATATGTTTTTATTGCATGCAGCAATTGCTAACATTTGCCGTAAATTAAATAAACTTTATTATTGATAGGAAAATCTAGACTGCAGCTTACCTTACCGCCTCCAATTGGCCTCGCATTAATCAAGCTTTTTGCTGCTAGTTCTATCAATCAAGCTGGAATCTGCTATTAAATATATATCCCGAAGCTTAAAAGGACACAAAACTAATTAACACAGCATTTGAATGCCCTGGGCTGTCATCAATTTTTGGAGCGAGTTCTGCTTGCCTTTTGCGTCTGTGGCTTCTGCTAATTCTTGTCTAATTTGCGATACACCTGTCACACATGCATACATATATAAGTAGCCTAAGGAGACCCAAGTCGTCGAGGTGGGTATGGGGAGGGGGAGAGGGAGGGGGTTGCAATCCCCGTATAAGCAATTAAAAATCCTTTTGCTAACATAAAAATACCATTAAATCTTTGCCGATTATCCTTTTGGGCTTAGCCATGTCTCGCTGTCTGGCTGAGCAAGTGTGTGGGAGTGAATGTATGTGTGAGTGAGTGTGTGAGTGAGTGTGTCTGTGTGTGCGCACGTGTGTGTATGCTAAAATATCTGGTATGTGGTTGCCTAATGCGAGTCCATAGATGTTAAGATAAACACTGTGACTCGGGGCACTAATACACCCAAAGTGCTTGGCCAAGGATGTGGACATATTTCAGTTTTGTCCATTTTCATGTTGTTCTGCTTGTTTTTTGATAGCCCATTGCAATTTTTACATAGCTTGTGTCGGCTATGGCTATGGTATGGCTATGGTTGCGGCTGTGGCTCTGGCTCTCTGACTCTCTGGCATCGCCTCCTTATGGCCATAATGATTATTTTGAGGATTATTTCTTGGTACTTTTCGCAGTATGTGCTTTACTTATGTTTATTGGCATTGTTAATATTTGTTTTCTTGCCATTGTTTGTTTGCTCTGTTATTACACGCACTCGCACACACACACATACACACACACACACACATACAAACAACATGTACAATGCAAATGTTACTTGTCCTATGCCCCCCACACACACCCACACACACACATTTAGTTTTATTGCGACGGGTTTTTTTCGGATTGTTGCCTTAAAGTTGTGGCCAAATAGTCTTTAAGCCATGTTATGTGGCTACTTGTGTGCCAGCTGCTTTGGATTTTATTTAAGCTCCTGCATTTTCCCCAGGCTATATAAAAGTCTGAGCTTCAGTTGAAATATTGGCAATTGTTGCTTACACGAATTTTCCCCCTCAATGTTTTCCAATACAAATCAATGGCTCGTTTGTTTATTTTTGCTCATTCTGATAAAAAAAAAAGTTGAAAATAGAACATATTTTAATATGAAAAGCGCGCATCCGTTGATTTGGCGTACATTCATGTAATATTGACAAACAAAATTATGTAGAAATAAAAACATCGTCGAACACATGAAAATCTGAACAACTGAACTTGATTCTGGGAACATGTTATTATGATTCTGTTGAAAATTGTATTTCCAATAAAGATTTCCCTCTACTTACTTTATAAGTATCTTAGAAAAGAAAATGTTTACAGAAAATACTTTTCAGTTTAACAAACGAACCAGGAATCATTTCGATTCATTCATGAATACCTAATCATGATTGGTCGTTGGGGAAAATAATAATTTAGTTAACCGCAGTGGACTGTCAGTGTTATGGATGCGCGGCGGCTATTAAGCCGCTTGTGGTCATTTCAAATGCGGCTCTCGACTCTATGCTCTCGACGCTCTTTCAGTCACAAGCGCAATTGCTGCATAATTACAATTTTAGTTCGTGTTGCAGCAGTGGCATTTATGTTGCCGTGGCAGCGGCCACAATTTTCTTTTGCTATTTCATTAAGCTGGTCTTTGGTTTGGCGAGCACACACGCCACAATCGCACAACTCAACATGCGGCATTACTAGATATATGTATACATATATATATATATATGCCACATTCTGCTGCAGTTGCAGACAGCAAACTATTAAAGGCCACTTCGGAGCGAAACCGCAGGCGGTCCAAATTCGCCCTGCCAACAAGCCCTTCCCGACTGTCTGTCAGCCAGCCTTGCCGTCGTACTATCTGTGTCTGTCTTTCTTTCTGTCTGTTTGCCCAGCTACCTGGCTGATTGCTTAAAATTTCAGGTACGTGCGCGGTCTACGTGTGTGCCACACCTGCCTGAGTCGCAGTTGGAATCGCAGTTGCACACACACACGCACACTAACACACACATCCAGAGACAGAAACAATGGGCAACTGGCGACCTACGTAATTTAATGTTTTATTTCTACACAGTTGGCAGCGCTGGCGTATACGTAATAACAGTCGGCACATGTCGAGCACGCGATGCCAACGTGCTGCGGCCTTCTAACCTGATGACGTTAACGGCAACACTAGCGACCAAACAAGTTGTCCTAAACAGAGCTGCGCACGTGATTTCCCATCGTGTTGCACTATTTCAGTTTGACAATTCCATCGAAAGGGAAAAGTAGCCAAAAGTGAAAAGATGTTCAAAAGTTTTTTTATTTATTGTTAAAGTTTTGATATCAATTAAGAAAATTATTATATGTTTTTAAAGATATTTATTTTACTTATTGTAATTTATGTGAATAGATCAGATTCCTAATAGACTACTATCAAAATTCCTGAATAAATATTTATATTTTTTACGTTCTTAAAATTTTGAGATTATATTAATTATTAAAATAAATAATAATATTAATAATTAAAATGATGTAATAAAATAAAATGATAGTATTAATAAATTCAATATAATTAAATTAAAAATAAAATAAATTATATAAGTCCTTAAAAAATTATTTTAAAATATTTCCAACAAAACTAAATTTTAGACATTTTAATTTTAGTTATTTTATAGCCAATATATTTTTCAAAGATATTTCTGCTTTGCTGCTGCTTTTAGCTAAAACTTTTTAATTGTTAATCAAACTTTATTTTTAATTAAAAATCAACTGGAATTTTTATCCCACAACTATTCACCTTTCCGTTACAATTTGTAGTATAAAGTGAAATTGATATGCCGAGCTCTAAACCTTTTGGCTCTTTAGTTTGCTCACTTGCTACCTTGCTACCTGGATAGTTCATGATGCTGTCACGTGACCAGCTCAAACATTGTTAGAAAACTTTGGCAGACAAAAGTCAAAGTCCAAATTGGAGTTTTGTCGTCATCGTTGCTCGAAGTGTTTCCACACCTCCCGTGCACAATTAGAGTAATTAGTGGAACGTTCTTGTCGTTGTTGTTGTTGTTGTTGTTGTTGTTGTTGTTGCTGCTGCTACTAGTATTGTTGTTCTTGTTGTGGTTGTTGTTGCTATTGGTGTTGTTCTTGTTGTAGCAGTGGTTGCCTTTGTTGTTGCTCTCAGCACACATAACATGCAAAGCCATTTTCATGTTTCACATGCACAAGTATTAAACCGCCAACACAATCAGTCGTTCATTTCTTTTAATACACCCTGTACTTGTAATAGTTGTGCAAATGGGTCGATTGGAAGTGAGAATAAAAGGGAATAGGCATAATTAGAAGATATATGTTCATGCAAATGTATATATAGTAAATAAATGAATAGGCTTTATGTTTGTAGAGCGGGCCAACAGAGATCCACTAACAAAACTAGGTTTCTGATTCTGACTCTACAGATACAGTTTCATTCTAAGATATATAATATTAAATCAATTTATGGAGGAAATGTTGAGCCCCAAGCTATATAGAAGGCTTAGTGTACGCCCACGTCCTCAATCCACCAGCTTATTAGCTTATTCGGTTAGGCTACAAATAAGTACAGTGCCGCTTAACTGAATAGGTTTGAGATTTTTCGTGTTAGAAATGTTTGAGATTTTTCGAGATCTTGAAAAGTTTAAGCTCTTCAACGAAGACTTCGATTTAAATGAAATAAATTTTGCTATATATAGAAATTAATTAGTTATGATGAGGAAGTGTGTCTGCTGTATAAATGTCAATTTCATATGGTTTTTATTAATTTTTTTCAAGAACATAACGAAAATTGCGGATTATTTTTTGGATGTCGTATATCTTCAAAATTTCAAGTCTCTAGCTTGAGTCTCTACCATCTAGCTTAATGCAAGTATACATAAAGATAACAAAACTTATATTCCCTTATCACAACCTGAACGAGTATACCAATCTTTCTTATCACACACTCTGCAGGATATCTCTTAGTCCTGCTCTCTCTGTCGCAGCATAATTTGTTTTATTTATTTTTGTTGTCGTCGCGTGTTTATCATCATCATCATCATTGTTGCTGTTGCTTCGTTCGCTTGTTATTGTTGATTTAACTTGTGACATCGAATCAGAGCTTGGCCCGTATTTGACCCTAGCTAAGGTTTTCGGTTTTCGGTTTCCGGGCGCTGTTATGCATTAAATTTGCAATAATCAAATATGTCGCTTGTCGCACAATCAGAATATTTAATTAGTTCATTTATTTGTGGAATTTCGAACAGACAGTTGATTTGCATTTACCTGCCCATGGGAAATTCCTCTTCGCACTCAATCTATGTGACACCAAAAGCAATTAATAGATATACAATGATTAACATTGAATGGAGAGGAGAGTTAACAAAATGCTGTAATTCAATTTATGTTAAAGTTCTTAGTTGATGGGCTAAATGGAATGCTTAATCAAGTCTTGTTTACTTTCAATCAAAGTTGGCAGATAGATTTCGAATTGCTGCCTTTGCCATATCAATTAAAATCATTTCATAGCCATTGAACACAAACACAGGTACACAGGTAAGTTCTACTTATTTTCACACCTAATTTACTTAACAAACGCATTAAACCAAATTCCGTCTTTTGAAATGTCTCAATTTTTGCTACTCCAGGTCCAGGACCAACTGCTGCACTGTTGGATCTAATTAGAAGCACAAAAGCAGCTTCTCTAATGGCAATGAGGCGAGGCGATGCGAAGCGATGAGATGAGCCTGGCCCGCATCTAAGCGCATTAAGTATGCGCCTCGTGCGCCAATTAAGTTGAGTCAGCGGCTACGCTGGATGCCCCGTTAGGTTAGCTTCACATTTTTTCATCAAGCCGCTTACAATGCAATTAACCTTTTCGCCACGCAGTCGCTTACCGTTCGTAAGTCGCTTAATTAGTGTGGATTTCAACTTCACAACGAAGTTCAACTTAAGCCACAAAGAGCATTGGAATAGAAATTCGAAAACCTCTTCCCGATGTGCAAGAACTAAAAAAAAAATAATAATGATGTAAAAAGTGACCATACCACATCGTCTCAGTTCCTTTGCTTTCTCAATTAATTACGAGTTGGAATTATTAATGAACTATTTTTAGTTTGCTTCAGTTGATTAAAAGCAAGGTGCTTAGATTACCTGTTACATGACGCTCATTATTGGCATTTCTTTCTCTATTTAATGCGAATAACTAATGAGCTAAGCATTTATACAAAAAAAATTTTATTTTAAGGGTAATTAAACGTTTATAACATATCAATTTTGATTGATTTAAATGAGGGTTCAATGTGGCATGGGTAACGATTGCACGGGCGTAAAATGCATTTGAAGAGTGTTAAAAATTTTTAAATAAAATCTTAACAGTTGAACATAGTTAACTTTTATATTTAAAGTGTACACATATAATTGAGTAAATACATTTGTCTCTTGTCATGTCACTGCCAGCTCAGTTCCCGGATATAAATTTCATTTAACACCTTTGAGACTATGTTAAGAGAGCTGTGGCAACTGCAAAGCCATCGACCAATGCACAACTGTGGCAAGCAGTTCAAAGGACATGGAGACAGGGAATTCCTTTGAGGCGATGCCCGGACCTCATCGATTTCATGCCACGCAGGTGCCAAGTCGCAATAAAAAATAAATATTAGACAAGAAATATATGTATACAAAAAAATAAAATATCAAATGAATCTAATGCTAAAGTTTTTTCTTTCTTTTTTTTTTTAGTAGATAAAACTATTGTCATGAAGAACTAATAAAAAAAAATATGTATTTACAACTAAGTATTAGACAAAAATTGCATATAAAGTTGGACTAATATTAAAAAGTTTTAATTTTTCTTTTTTCATGAAGGAATGAATTGTGTTAACTTTTCTTTCTCAATCCCTGAAGTGCACATGTTCCTGAGATATCAACAAATAATAACTAATTTAATAAAAACAATATGTCAATCTTCATATTTGCTTCAAATTGTTTTCAAAATATTTTATTTATTACTAAAAGTTTTTTTTTTCTGTGTAGTGCCCAGCCTTATTTTCATGAACACAGCTGTACATCAGTGCTGCCAACTCTTGAGGGCTTCGACACGCCAGATCCACTACTCAAAAAAGCCAGAAATAGCTTGAAAAAGAATTTGTCCAGAGGGAAAAAAGCTTTTTACGGTTTTAAGGAAATTTTGGTATGAATTTTGATATCGACAGGCATATAATCGTTGTATTTCGATTGATTTTGATGATGGATAATGGATTTTTAAAAAGGATAATGATAACCTTTTCTTGCTTCCTCTATAATTATTCCTTCCTAAACATCTCATTTTAACATTTTCCTTCACTTCGTCCACGCTAAAATAAAGCCAGCCAGTCAACATAGCTATAATTCCCCTTAGCAGCTAGATGTATGAATGTATTCAGAAACATATGTATAAATATATGTGGTGTATATGTGTATATTGTATCCCATATATATGTATATAAATTCATTGTATTATGACAATATTTTTTGTTTTTTAGGGAATATTTTAATTCTCTGCATGAGTAGCATTGGTGAATCGTTAGCATTGTGAAATCAGTTGACAATGTCACAATTGCCCAAATGCAGAGCTAATCGGGGCTATAGCATAAAGTCCGCATCAGAAGCGTAGCAACGCCCATCGGACCGAAGTGCGGTTAACGTCCGATTATTGTCTGGCTGCCATGGCAGTAAAGTTCTGAGAGTTGGCCTAGATGATAGCTTGAAATATTCATTTGGCTGATGGCACGTCTGGGTTTCGATTTGATTTGAACTAAAGTCAATTGCAATTAGTAAATTCGGAATATTAAGACATTTTGCAAAATCTTTATCCGTGTTGTGCACCACTCAACGAGATCATGGAATTGAGCTTATTGCATTGCCAGAAGCACTTGGCTCGATTGCGAAACTTTCGTTGCCTTAGCACAGAGAAGCCATTTAATAAATTGAACTACATTTTGTCACAGCATTTTGGTCGTTCGAGAGTGCATTTGTATGAATGTAGGTAAAATAATGCGAAATATATGTACATGCAGTGTCTACTTACAGGTCTTCGGTTTGAAATTCAATTTGCTGGCACTCTTTTGTTTTTAGATATATATTTTATATATATTTAATTACCTCAACGGAAATTCTGTTTGAATATTTGCATTCTCTCTCACTCTCGTCTACAACTCATAGAAACCTATCGAGTGTCACAGTAACAGTGATGGTAAATTCAATTTATTAGCTCATCACTAATTCTAGCTTCGCCAAAGTCCCGTTTATTTTAACATATGTTTTTAGTCTTTGATTTTTGGCTTAGCCGCTCTTATTTACTGCAAAATTTATGAAGGCGTGAAGTTTACGATTTTATTATATTGTAATCTAGCTTACATATTTAGTTTTACACTTTGCTTCGTAATAGGCTCAAAGAGTATGAGTGAATATTAATTTCTTATACGAAAGTCTTAATATATGTTTGTAGTTCGCCTGTGTTTACAATTGAGCGGCTGATTGCTCTTAAAGCGTTGCCACCTTGCTCAAATTTAAAAGCGTGTCATCTCTGTGCTTCTCCTTTGTAAATAAATATTTAATTTATACAAATATCAATTAGGAACACAATGGATGATGATAACAACAACTTCGAGGACATCAACAACAACAGCACGGACTCCTTCACAACAGCTGCTCATTGGGAGCGACAGTCTGTGAGAACGAAAGCTCTGCAACCGCACGAATTATTATCGCTGGAGCAGAAACTCAAACGGATTACAGTTATTCAGCAAACGGATCAGTCCTACCATCTGGCGCTGAGCGACATACGCGATCAGGCCATAATATCGCTATTGGTGGAGCCCAGTTTCTATGGGCGACATTGTAAAACATCTGTGATTGTTGTTGCCACGGCTAATAATACTTATGTATTCGATCTGCAAGCACTCGGAGCCATATTTCCGGAACTCTCCGTGCTACTGGAGGCGGAATATCCTCGTAAGATAATGCACTATAGTCATCGGATATGTGATCTGATGATGCATCAGCACAAGCTAACAATAAATGGAATTTGCGACACGTTCGTCGCCCTGTGCGTGGCTCGACAGGAGCGCAGTCATTGCACTTTGCCGGAGGCCATTACGTTAGTTTTGGAATTGCCGCCAACGGAGCTTACCTGTGATGAGATAAATAGCGTAAGAAAAGTTCTTATAATATATCTCTTTATACTTATTCATGAAGTAATATATTAGTTTTGTGCAATATGAGTCTTGCTGTCCGTCCGTCTGTCCCTCCATCCGTATGAACGCAAGCTAGAGACTTGGAATTTGGAATATATACTCGTGTATACCCTCGTCTGATAAAGAGCTAAGGTCTAATTTGTTTTGATTGCAGGCCAGCGAATCGGTTCGTAACTTTACAGCACGTCCGTTGACCAAGGCCCAACTTCGGTATCTGGCTAAACTTGCCGTATTGCAGCACAGACTACACGATACGCTTATCTATGGCAATATTTGCAGTGATCTGCTGGAAATGACGGAGGAATTCAGCTGCGAATTCAACAGGCAAAGGAAATCCGATGAAGTGGCGCTCCAAATGCAACCTGGCAGCAATGCTGGCTTCGACTGCATAGATCCATACTACAAAATATCTACAGCCATAGAGTAGTCGCAATTCCATGTTAAAACGAATCGAAGCGCGCATGCTGAGCACATTTCTTAGATTTTTTATATATAAAACATTGTATGCTTGTCTATTGTTAACGAGAAAGTTGCATTCGGGTGCTACCAACTGCATAATACTCTGTTTACACTAATAACACATAATAAACTCTTAAAATATTCAGCTTTTTACTCTTGAGCTGCAATGAAGTTACTTAAAAGTTCGCGTTTCTGACTTGAAAAAATTAATATAATTCCAATTTTGTGCATGTATTTTCTAAATATATACAAAATCATAAATTTGTTATATATAATTTAACATTTAATTCGCATTATTTCTATTTTATGTGATTAAATATTGTAACGGCTAAATTTTGAATCTAGCGAGTAAATTCTATCGCCGATAGCAAGATACATCGCATGCACAGCAAGCATCGATACACAAAATGGTTTGGTTGTGTATCACTATTACGAACAACCGCGACCGGCCCGCACGTGTAAAGTGAGTCTTCGTCTTCACTTGCAATTATCAATTAAGTTTTAGCTACTTAAAGCAGTCCAGTTTTGCATTTAGTCACAACAAAAATGGTGAGTACATTTGTAACATTTGATTTGTTACCTTTTAGCATATGTACAGACCAAAAGCATTTCATCCAAGCTTCTCGAAGTTTCTGCATATGCTGATAACTCGCCTCGCCTTGCCGGGTTGTTGTGTAACTCTGCTCTGGTACAGCAGGGGGCGCATAATGTCTGCCATCAATTACCACAGATTACTTAATAAATGAAATTGCTTACAAATGTTTTTAGGCAGCCGCTATCAAGAGAATCATACCCATGCTGGATCGTATTCTGATTCAACGCGCTGAAGCTCTGACCAAGACGAAAGGCGGCATTGTCTTGCCCGAAAAGTCGGTGGGCAAAGTGCTAGAGGGCACTGTTGTTGCTGTTGGTCCAGGCACGCGCAATACTGTAAGTATTTCATTATCCAGTGAGACGATTACAACTTTAATATATATTTTTTCATAGACTACTGGCAGTCATATTCCAATTGGCGTGAAGGAGGGCGATCGCGTCTTGTTGCCTGAATTTGGCGGCACCAAGGTCCAATTGGATAACGAGGACAAGAAGGAACTATTCCTTTTCCGCGAGTCGGATATCTTGGCCAAGTTGGAATAAATGGCGCGTAGCAATTCTATGAATTCTGTTTTCTATTAGTACGTAATCACCTACAATAAAAGTCCTATACAAGAATAAAGCTTGAATTTCAGTGTTAACATATAAAAAACTATGTGTATTTGTATCTTAAGACTTAAAAGCTATTCCAGTTTTAGATTCTTCAATCCGTAGACCTGATTAAAGGCAGATCTGCGCTTGATGTCCGGGTAGCCCTCGACAGCGGCGCGTTCCCGTGAAATATTTACTAAAGCCTCAAAGGAGCGTGGCTCCCAAATGGCCAAATCCGCCAGCATTTTTCTATAAAATTCAGATTTTAAACTATTAACAAAAGGGCAAGTTCCGCATTAGTCGACAACTAACTTATTCAGCTGGATATCTGAGCGTGCGAGACCCTCCTTGAACGTCTCCAAAGGAACTCCATACTGCTGGCAGCCGGCTTCAACGCGCGTTGCCCAGAGCTGCGCCATATCCAGTTTCTTGAGCTTGCGACCCTTGGTGGCGTAGGCGAGGGCACGGTGTACGCTGCGTATGGCAAAGCTGTAAACATTGCGCGGTCGACTGCGATAATGCTAAATTAACAATTGATTTAGTTTGCCAGTTAAAATAATGAAATTAACTCTTTATTTTTATACTTACTGCAGAGAGCTTGAAGATGCGCCTTTTGCGCCAGAATTCATCGGGGCCGCGCGCCCGTACCAACAGTGGAAGATTCAAGAATACCATGGCAAAGTCTTATTAACAATATGTGCAGCAATTCTTTCTATTTTCATTAACAATTTAATGCATTTACATAACCTGCACGCAACTGGCTATCGGAAATTAATGTTGTGCACGCGCAGCTGACTGCCGATAAGTTATACATCGCATGCATAACTATCGATTACAATTGTCAAAAGTGAGCGTTTGCAAATATAAGAAGGTTACGCCAAATTTCCTTCTTAGTGCGTAGGCAATAACATTGAAAGTAACATATTTATTAATATAGTGAACACTATAATATTAAAATACTGCCAATATAAAATATGCTGAAATAAATATATATGAGAGCAAGCAATTTGCAGCTTGCAAATATTAAACTTTCGAAATTATGCCATTGCGCATATCATGACGTAGCTACGCATAACGGTGCAATGGAAAAGTCTTGCGTTGCAACCTTCTACCTTTCTTAGCTCTTGCACTTGACATACACAGCGGCTGCCGGTTTTGGAATTTTTATTTACGCTACTCCAAATGCTGCAAAAATTCGAAATTTCAATGTGATTTACACAGAGAACAACATAGCAGCACTTGTAATATCGTTATAATGTGCGCAATGAATTCACGGTCCTCCGCAGGAGCCCGCTCCCAACTCTGTCCCGAGGGCCGCATCAGTTTGTATTGCTTCCTAGCCACGGCAGGCCTCGTGCTGTTGCCCTCCGTGCCGCAGATATACTATGGGATTGTGCCAAATGTTTGGGGCGCCATACTGTGGGGTCCCGTGCTCTACTACGCCCTGATCAACTTGATTATACGTTTTGTGCTCCGGAACACTGAATATCAGGTAGGTGCATGACTCACTCATTCCTCAATCGCATATCTGAGTTTGATTGCGTTTATCAACAAAGGTGGCCATACGCGCCTCTTTTCTGGGCTTCGTCATGGCGGCGAGCGTGCTAGTCGTTTGTTTTGCGCCCGCTCCATGGCAGCAGTTTGGCGTCTATGGCTGCTTCATGGCCTTCTTCCATTACTCGGAGTTTCTGGTTATTGCGCTGGCCAATCCGCGCACCCTCTCGCTGGACTCCTTTATGCTGAACCATTCGGTGCATTATGGTGTGGCCGCAGCAGCCAGCTGGTTAGAGTTCGCACTGGAGCTGCACTTTCTGCCCGAATTCAAGCGTTACGCCCACATTTGGCTGGCGGGCGTGGCGCTGTGCACGTTTGGCGAAATTATACGAAAGTCGGCAATCATTACGGCCGGTCGCAGCTTCACGCATTTAGTTAGTATATCAGCTTATCAGCTGTTGTATATTTATAGACTAATGTATACTTCAAATAGGTGCAGGATGAGAAGCATTCGGATCACAAGCTGATAACCCATGGCCTATACGCTTACAGCCGGCATCCGTCGTATGTGGGCTGGTTCTATTGGTCAATTGGCACACAGTTAATCTTGATGAACCCGTTGTGCATCTGCATTTATGCTCTGGTCAGCTGGCTATTCTTTCATGATCGCATTTACGTTGAGGAGTATTCGCTGCTCTACTTCTTTCAGTCGGACTACGCACGCTATCAGCAGCAAGTGCCCACAGGGCTGCCCTTCATCAAAGGCTATCGGATTGAATAGCGGAATAGAGGAGTATTCGCTGCCCACAGGGCTGCCCTTCACCAAAGGCTATCTGATTGAATAGGAATGGGCGTCATATCTACGGGATCAAATGTCAGCCACACACAAATGCAAATTGCAAATGCCAAGCAGTAAAACAAATGTAATTTTTAAGTATTTCGCACCTTTGACAATGAAGGGGCACAGAACAATAGAGATAAATCTGAAACTTTGTCAATTTGAGTCTCTTTGTCTTGTGCTTCAAGCTGTTAAGGCAAACGAATGTATTTAAGCCTTATGGTTTTATTATTTTTTTGTATTTTGCTACAACGAAATAAATTTAGTAGAGTGAATAAGATAACGAATGGCATGCTGTTGTAACTCTCTCTCTCTCTGATAACTCTGATAATAATCTCTGACTCATTGTTTCAATATGTCAATGATAAGACACAAGCGCCAACAAACATAAGATTGTTAAGCAACATAAATCAACTTGCTATGATGTGATATATGGACATTAAAAATCTAAAATAAAACAAATAATAAGGAGTCATAGAGCTTATCTAATCTGTTGCTGATTCAATTGTTAAAGAAAGCCAAATAATAAGGAAGGCAAACGCAAGACGACATAAACAAGCTTAAGCAATTGCTATCAATTACAATTTGGGGTCTATTAGGGGGGTCATTGGACAGGTCAACAGTTTTGGGTTAGTTTTTCTGGGCTTTTGTTATTTTTATTATCAATTTAAATTCGAATATTGCTCTAACATTGTATATATAAACGACAAGGCCGTGCATAACTCACGTGTAGATTATATGTACAAATAGTTAATAAAGTTAACAAAATTGTCTTAGTCACTTTTAGAACTTATTTGCCTTGTTTGCAAATAGATTTGCGCCTCCGACAGGCTAGCGTGTGTGTGTAGGTGTGTGTGTGTGTGTTGGTGTAAGTGTTGGTGTAATTCCGGTTAATGTTTACTCTTGAAACTCCGGCTCACCGGAATACGTGCAACCCGGATTCTTAATAATGTGACCCGCCGCATAGTTGCCACAGCGTATGCATATATCGAGCGATTTGTCCTGCACGTACTGGGACAGGAAACCCCCAACGAATGCATCCCCAGCGCCATTGGTATCTACAATCTCATGGACCGCCAAACGAGTGACTGGAAACTCCTGGACCTTGTCGTGCTGTATGAGCAGCACGGGATCACAGCCCTGCGTGAGTATGGCAATGCGTGGTCGCGCCGGATTCTTTTTGGGCAATGCCACCAGACGTTTGCCAATCTCACGCAGATCCGCCTCGGCGGGCCAGCCTTGGGCGGTGGCAAAGGCATGCGCCTCCGCCTCATTGCCGAAAATGATATCCACATAGGGCATAACATCCAGCAGCGGCTCCATGAAGAATTGCGATATGAATGGTGCGCTGAGGTTCATTAGGAACGGTCGCTGCTTGGCATTGGCTGTGGCGGCCACGCGCATAATGCTGGGCGGATTAACGGTCAAGAAGAAGCCCTGCAAGGGATTGGACATTAGATTAAGCAAAACATATACCAGATCGGCTAGTTTATAGACCTACCGAGATATAGTAGTACAGCGCGTTGTCTATCAAAGCTTTATTGTCCGGCTGCTCCAGGTGATCGATGGTGAACTTGTTGGCCGCGGCCAGGTTAGCGCACAAGGAACGATGTGTGCCCGTGATGAGAACCGCACACGTGCCCGTGGGCGTGTCTGTGCTCACCTGGTAATGGGCATCGACGCCGGCTGCGCGTGCCTTTTGCCTCAATATGTCCGCATAGTCGTCCTTGCCCACACAGCCAAAGAAGACGGCAACGTTGGGTTGACCCAGGATCCACTGTGCTATGCGCAAGGAGTTCTGGACAGAGCCACCGGCTAGGTACTCCGCCTGATAGCCCTCGACGAGCTCACGATAGATGGGCATGTGTCGCTCCTCGGCCAAGATGGCATCGTCCACGTTCATGCCGTATCCCTCCAAGAAATGCATGGGCACAGGCGCCGATATGTCCAGCAGGGGATTGCCACATCCTACCAGGATGCCCTCTCTGCAAATGGAATAAGGATCACAAACGGGATTAGGCCACAGTGGATGATGGGTTGGTGCGCCCTAGAGATACGCAACCTCGCGTTGCTTCTACTGTTGCTGCTCATGTTGTCCGGTCGAGGGCTTGGCGTTAATTGGCAATTGAAGCCGAGTCCAACGATAATCAGTATCAGTTGTCGATGAACCGCAGCGATAGCCCCCAACTGAAGCTACAGTGCGGGCTAAATTGATGTGCACACTGAATAAATACCGAATAAAATTAGACTATATTTTGATGTATAGAGAGAGAGAGAGTGAGTGAGAGAGAGAGAGAGAGTACCCAAATATATATATATATATATATTTAGAATATCAATATCAACTTAGGCTTGGCCACTTTTTTGTGGCAGCCAGTGTTGTTTACGCTTAGTGGAATGTTTCTTATCAGAACGGTAGCATGCCTTTAGCAACCATTAGGGAATTCATTCATACAACAATCAGATTCCAATTGGATCTAAAGTACAGCAATCCAATTCAAATAACATAAAGCACACATAAAAACCAACGACGACACCAATAAGATTTTCACATGTTGCTGTAAATTTCGGCAATTAGAAGCACGAATCAACACGAGAGCACGTGGACCCGAAGTGTATTGTTGTGTGGCTGAGGGCAGCCGGGGCCGTTTCGCTCAACTTACTGTAGTTTGCTAGTCATTTTTGTTGTTTTTATTGTTGTTGTTGTTGTCGGTCGGCGCTGTCTGTGATGTTGCCCGTCGTCAGCTTATGTAAACATAAACACGTTATTGAACAATTGGAAGCTGTAGCTGTAGTACAATTGGTTTTTTGTATCACTATATAACCTATGACTTAGTTTAATTAGACTTATTAAGAGCTATTTTTAGCGTTGTTAGCGCGATGCGGGAGCTGCTTGGCTCCAAAGATTTTGAGCGCAAAATGACACCAAAAAAAAAACAGCCGCTTAAAATATACTAAAAAATACCCAATTCATAACGCTCGAAATAGATGTATTTTGTTTATCTATTGTAACGAGACATAATAAATAATTTATATAACATTAATATAAATAATAAATAGAAATAATTTATTTAAGCGATCCATAAAAGTAAACTTTAACAGAAATTAATTTAGTCTTTTAATTCAAAACCAGTGTGTGTCGTGTAGCAGCTAGCTTTTGATTGTCATTTAGGGTAAACAGCTGTTATCGATATGTCAAAGCATCACTAAAACCGAAAACATGAAGTTGGGTGCAACGCGGCTTGGCTCTCTTTCTTTCCGGTTGTCAAATAGGTACGAAAGCGTATTAATTTTGTGCTGAACTCACAACGAAGAATTTAATTTACAAATATGTGCGGCATCATATCTAATAACAGTTTTATTAATATCATTTGCAGTGCAGTGCAGCCTCAACCTATCAGATATGGCCGACGTTGATGTGTAAGTGGCAAAATACTCCAAAATTTTAACTCAAAAAGTTTTACTCTGATGAAATTAATTGGTCCGTGTTTATGAATTTACATTGATTAGAAACCTTCCAATTACTGAGCAAATACCTTGAAATGAGTTTTGAAATAGAAATTGTGTGATTAATTTGTAAATTTGATTTATAATCTAAGATTTTTTCTCTTTCTTCCGGCAGAGATGTGCCCTCCGCAGCGCCCGTTCTTGGCGGCGCCATGGACATAAACACCGCGCTACAGGAAGTGCTGAAGAAGTCGCTGATCGCCGATGGACTTGTCCATGGCATCCACCAGGCCTGCAAGGCTTTGGACAAGTAAGCGAAAATATAAATTTCTTTTTTAATTTTTTTAAATTTTGCTGATGATATTAATTGGTCCGTGTTTATGAATTTTACATTGATTATCAATTCTTCCAATTACTGAAAAAAAACAACTTAAAGCCATCAGTATTTGCACCTTCTTTAGTAAAGCATTTTAACTAACGGTTTTGATTTTTGCAGGCGTCAAGCTGTCCTTTGCATTCTGGCCGAATCCTTTGATGAGCCCAACTACAAGAAATTGATCACTGCCCTGTGCAATGAACATCAGATTCCACTGATCCGCGTCGATTCGCACAAGAAACTGGGCGAATGGTCTGGTCTGTGCAAGATCGACAAGGAGGGCAAGCCCCGCAAGGTCTGCGGCTGCTCTGTGGTCGTCATCAAGGACTACGGTGAGGAGACACCCGCATTGGATGTAGTTAAGGACCATCTCAGACAGAACAGTTAAACATATTGCCGTTGCCGCTGTTCCCACCCGTCTGCTGAATGAGAGACTACCTGGCAAATTTTTTATTGCTAAATAAAATTCAAAAACTTAACGAAAAAAACAACATTCACAAAACATACAATGAAACGTTCGATTTTTGGAATGTTCTTTAATTAATAATGAATATTAATAATACAAACGAAATGATAAAAGTTAATCCAGGCAGCTCAGGCAGGTGTCCTTGTGCTGCGGCCAATCCTTCAGCTGGCATTCCCTGGAATTTCAAAGAAATCGTGTTATTTGTGAAAAGTTTGGAAATCCGTGGAACGCACCGTGAGCAGTAGTGCACCAGCTTGCAGTTGGCGCATTTCTTCTTGGCCGGCACCTGGCAACTGCCGCACTTGTGCATCTTCTCTTCCGAGTCCTCGCTAGTGGTTGCCGTTGCGCTGTCCTCTGACTTTGGCTCACCCTTCTTCACATCCAAATCCGCCATGTGCTGCTCCAGTTCACATAGTAGCTCCGTGCCGTAGGCGTTGGTCAGTTTGGTAGCCAAAGCGCAGATTTCTTCGCGATTGTTGTTTAGGAAGACGCCATCCTGGTTTTGAGCGACCTGGTAGAAGCCGCCATCGCGCTCGACCTCCTTGATGAGATTGTCCTGTATCTGTGGCATGTCCTCCAAGATTAAGTTTTGAGCCTTTTTGCCCGTATTCCCGGTGATTGTCAAACGACTGACGAATTGCTTGAGCTCGATTAGCACAGGCAGCTGATCCAGAAGCGTCTCGTGTAACATGCCCAGGAGCTGGAGATATATCAATTAGACAGGATTCCCTATAGTCTTTATATTACCTTCGATATCTGCTTGCAACGCGCCTCGTTCAGGGGATAGTTGTCGGCTATCTGTGGACTGAGCAACAGCTGGCGCACACAGAACCAGGCCTGGGCTTCCGGCTTAATGATTTTAGTGGCATCCTCCACGGAAGTCCACTTCTCATCTATGTATTTCTCCAGGCCCTTGCTGGTGTTACGTTGCCAGGGCCTGAAGCACAGGACATCCACCATCAGCCAGGGTATATCATGGGTGGCCAGCATTCGGCGAGCTGCGCCCAGGTGGAAGAGCGACACGTTGTCAGCCAGGTAGCTGAGCAGAGAAACACAGCGCAGTCCAATCTTATAGATGAGATCGCGCTTCTGACGCTCGAGCTCCGTGAGCACAGCCTCGTCCACATCCACCTTGGTCTCGTTCTCGTGATAGCCCATGCTGACCAGGCCGATGACCTGGGCCACGCCCTGAGCCGAGTAGTCGATCAGATCCAACACCGAATCCTGCAGCGACTCACATCCACTGGGATGATAGAGGCATAGATCCAGCAGCGCCACCACTGCTGCCTCATGGTACAGCACCGTGTAGATGAGGAAGGTGGCCTGTGGATTCGGATCGATCTCCAACAGATGGGGCAATACGCGCGACTTCCATAGGTTCACGCAATAGGCCTCATTGATGAGCACCGAGAGCTTGTCCCGGGAGATGAGAAACTCCTTGACCTCCTCCTCACGCTGCTCAGCCACCTCCAGGGCGGCCTGCTGGCTCAGTTTGATGATCATCTCGTGCACCTCCAGCCACTTGCTGCTGCCCACATCTCGCACCTGAAAGCTGCGAATGCTCTCCACGAACAAATACAGCTCCTCGGGATACACAAAGTTGACCATTTCGAAAAAGATTTATTGTTAACTGACTTGAATTATCAAAGTAATACTTTTCGAGCAGATCGTCCGTCGACTGAAACTGATGGCGAATGAAATTTGAAATAAACAACTTTCAAGTTGTCAGGGCAACTGATGAGAACGGGTTGCTAGGTTCCCTTACGGAGCGAAACTGTCCCAGGGGTTGCTGAGATTGTTTATAAGTTAAGGTGGTTGGAGAATTAGATAATTCTTTGAGTTTTATTTGCAATCTGTCCAATGATTTATCGGAGGCAACACCTCGTTCGTTTGCTTGGGACCCCCTTTACCGAATCCAGTCGGTGCTCGCGCTCTCCGAGGTTTCTGGGTTGATCCGCACTTGAATTATCACGTAGGCTTAAGGAGCCTATGATACAGTGCTGGTAAGGCAAGCTTAATGAGTGGGAGATACATATAGAGGGGCAATTGCTTTTGTACATTCAGATTGTATTTGAAATAAGCTAAGTGGATAAATTAGTTGAAATTAAATTTCACTTGCATTGGGCTAACTTGGCCTAAACACGCTTCGTAGTTAGTTAATACTTGAAGTTAACATGCTTGTTATATAGCTTATATACATATAGGGAATATAATCTAATTGTCTTTGACTACAAATAAATCCTTGACTCGCCAGGACCTGCAGAGCTCAACAGTTGACATCCAGGCGCCAGCCCACATCATTTTGTAACTTAAGCGGCAAACAGATACATATATCTATATATCCAGCAATATAATCACACAGTAAGCTTGAAACCCGTCTAACGATATAGTTTAACTTGTTGCTTCAGTTCGCGATCGCTAATGCGATCCTTGAGATTCAGTTCGTCCTCCTGTTTGCGCAACAGCTCGAAAATGGCTGCCAGCTGTTCGCGCTCGATGCGACGCTCCTCTTCGATTTGGCTGGGCGACAAGTTCTTTTCCAGCTTGTGCTGGTAACGCTTGGCCTTGAACTTGCCCACCAGATTGCTGTAGTTGGGAGCCTTGCCTGGTCCAGGCTCCGTGTCGCTCTCGCTTAGAGGCTCCTGCTCCTCCTCCTCGTACGCCTCGTCATCGTCGATCTCGCTTTGCAGGCGTGCCTGCATCTGTGCCTTCAACACGGGATCGTCCTCCAAACGCACCTCGTCAGCGCCAAGGCCTTCGTCCTCTAAATCCTGCAGCAGACATGAAATTTTTATTGCATTTCTTATCTCAATTGACTACTTACGGTGTCGTCCTTCAGAAAGTTGGCAAAATAAAGTGCTATTAGTATGCATAGCAGCAGTGTGGTCAAGGCCACCACATAGTAGCCCGAGGGATCAAACCACATGTCCAATATATTTGCTCTTCTATATTTTTATTGCGATTCCAAGATTTTTGTTTTGATGAATTCCACAACAGAAGTGTGACCAGCTTGCGCAATGAATGAAATACTGGTGTACTTTAAAAATACTAAAATGCTGCTTATTGATGCATTGAAGACCGTTAACAATCAAAAAAATGTATTATATTTAACTATTTATTAGATAAAAATACTATAATTTATTTTGTACATTAATTATATATATTTATAATTATTACAACCACTAACCATACCATGTTGTATGGTTAGTGATGCAACTAATATTTAATTCAATATTAAAATACTTAAAAAATACTAAAGTTTTTATTCACTTAACTAAAAACCATTCAAAAAACTTATTTTATTTAATTTTTTATTACATAAAACGATATTAACATTATTTTTTACATTAATTATGTATATTTAAAATTAATACAACTAATGTTTAATTCGACATTTCTTTTTTTGCATTAACAAAAAAAAAAACATGATAAAAAAGCTTATCTTCGATATATATAAAATTTTACATTTAACTCGACGATTATATATATATAATATAATATTGTTTGGTTTTATTGCTGGCTACTCAAAACATCCGCATTTAAACCATTATTTATTGTGCTCAACATTTTGTTTTAAATATTGTTCGGGATTTTGTAGAAAGGCTTCCAAAAACTCGATGCCCTTTGGTAAAAATCGAATTCTCTCATCGAATTGATACAGCGGCGGCTGCAGAATGTCCTCGAACGAGATCTCCTGAACATTGCCAATTTGAATTTTAAAATTGGTTCGCTCTATGCGCGCATATGCCTCATCCGCTTTCTTTGACGAACTGCGCACAGTTTTTCGCACAATAAGCCGATTCGAATCGCTAATAAATGAAAGATTAAATTAATTAAGTAATTAATATATTAAAATTATTTACTTTACCTGACCAGCCGCGCGTGTGCCGAGATTATCATCAACATCATTTTCCTGCATATATTATAGATTTTTAAGCAAACTTCATCGATGTGCTTTAGGAATTTTAGAAGATCTGCAACATCGTTGCCATCCAGCAGCCGATCCAGATTCAGCGGCAGATTAAGTTTCAGTTGAAAATCCATCAGCTGCTCCAAAGCGCAAATAAATGCTGAAAATATATATATATTTGTAGTTAAAATCAAGTTGGAATATCGAAATGGAAAACCTACGTGTGGGAGGCACAGATTTGGACTTTAGCTGAATGTTGCCAACGCGTATTTTGGTTTCCAATAAGTCCAATGGCTCATAATCAAGATAGATTTTAAATGTGGTTATTTTCCGATGTGAGAATATATAGGTGCGATAGCCTTGCATATTATAATCAAATATCCAATTGGGCAGCTCGGCGTGCAATGAGGTCTTTAAGCACTCGGCAAAAGTCTCAACGGGCTTTGGTTTGGGCAAAGTTTGCGCGTATCTAAAATAGAATTTGAAAATATTATTAACTAATTCCATTTTATAATCTAATATTTATTGTCTACTTACTCCTCCCACTTGCTGTTAAACATCTCCAGCATTTGTGGCATGCTCAAGCGACTTGTATTACGTGAATCGCATTCCGCTTCCGCTTCAGCTTCCTCATCTTCGTCATCCTCGGAATGCTGTTCCAGTTTCTTGAGCTCCCAGTATTTGTGCACATCTGATATGCGTGGCCTTTGTCGCAGACGCTTTAAACGCTCAACTTGCACGTCCAGGTCCGGCCAAACCGGCAACTCAAATGTCTCCTCGGCACTCTTACGCGCTCTCGTCCAGTCCATTGAGCGCCGGCAGTGTTTGCACCTCTTGCACGCGTCCTCAGCTCCAGCCATTACATCTTGCTGCTCGAGGCAAGTCTCATTGGCCACCAGATCAATCTGACTGCCGTTAGCTCCCCTGATTTCTTCGTCGTCCGCCTCGTCCAGCAAGGTCGACACCAGACTGAGTCGTGTCTTGTCAATCTCACAATTGTCCGACTTATCATTAGAGTCCTCAGCATTGGCAAAGATTATGGTATCACCACTTAGATTTATGAACTTCTTATGGGATGTGGCATAACTTTTATTGCTGTTCTCATTCGAGCTGCGACTGTCAAGGGACGCCTTCTTAACTTTTTCTCGCTGTGACTTGAAATGGTTAGACACATCAGATATGGTAATGGGATTATCTTCATACGCAGTTGCATCTGTTTTCTGTTTATGTTCCAGCAAGTGTGGAATTGCAATGCCTTGGCTGCCCGTTTGGCGTATCATTTGTGCTCTAACCATCTGCACGGTGCCGTCCAGCTGCTCCGTTTCACGCCACGGCGAATTCAAGTTTTTGCATAAGATCGGAATACGTGACTTATTTGTTGGATAATCTAGCTCCTCCACATGTTGTACTGATTCCTCCAGTTCAGGTTGAGAGCTAATCAAAATATATAAGACAAATTAGACTCACACCTTAGAGATAGGTGATAAAACACTTACATATTCTCCTCGTCCATGTCAAGATGCAGTTGGAGGCCGCGCTTTTTCGGCTCCGGCAAATTGGGTGTCAAATGTATTGGCAGGCGTTTCACATTGAATGACGTTTTCTTCTCGGGCGTAGCATAGTTGGATGTATCCATATCCAGTTCCATGTCCATTGCTTGGTATATAGATCGGCAAGCAGTTTTGGCAGCTGGAGTTTTGATCTTGCAATCCTCCTCCAGGTCTTCAAACTCAATCATTGAACGACCTGGTGTGAGGGCAAAGATCTGACGCATCTTCTTCAGTTCAGGCGTTTCGAAAGTTGTGTTAGTAAAAACGTTTTCTTTGTCTAGAGTTTTGCGCAAGAGATCGTTCTTTAGCACAGCTTCCCTCAGCTTGGGTCTGGATCTGTTGAAGGTCTGTCCCGTCGACTCCATTTCCACATCCATTGCTTCCTCTTTGTATTGTGTGTGCCTTGGCTTGCGTCCCAGTAGCAGTTCCTCAGTTGTCGTCTTTGATTGAAGGCAACTGTTGTCCACTTCATTGGCCGCTACTAGCGTATATGTCTGGCGTTTCTTATTATCATATGGATTGTATTGCTTTGCTGATTTGTCAGCATTGCGATTGACTTCGTCAATGACATCACTTAGATTAAAGGTTTGGCTGGGCAACGGGTTGCAGTTGCTGTCTTTGTTTGCTTTTGTCACATCTGCCTGAATGGACTCCGACATGAGTAAAGTTTGTCGAAGTTTGATATTTGCTTGCTTAGCTGGAGCGACTGACTGTGTAGGAGATAAGTCCTTATCCACATCAATATCTTCTGTGGTCAGCATTGTTTTTTTGTACGTGCTAAAGAGATTATCTTTGGACATCGCGGTTGACTTTGAACAGAAGGAGTCTTCTTCCATGGGATCAACTACATGCAATGTTTGCCTAGGCCGGTAGGCTTGCTGTATTGCTTTTTCCTCTCTTAAGTTGCCTTCCTCAATTGCTGCATTTCTTTGCTGCTGATTGACAGCGCTGGATGTTGCACAGAAGGAATCTTCTTCAATGGGATCAGCCTGATGTAAAGTTTGTCTACGACTATTGCATTTCAAGTCAACTTTAGGAGCAGCTTCCTTAATTGATGCATCTCTCTGTAACTTATGCTTATGCAGATCGGCAGAGGGTGATGTAAAACCAAAAGAATCTTCTTCAATGGGATCAGCTAGAATAATTGTTTTCCTACGGCTTTTGCAGTCGAAATCAACTTGTGAAGCAGCTGATGGAGGGTTTTTCTCTTCTTCCGGCTTTAAAATTCCTTGATCAACTGTCGCGTCTCTCTGTAACTGATGTCTAGGCTGATTGACAGCGTTGGATGTTGAACAGAAGGAGTCTTCTTCCATGAGATCCACTACATGCAATGTTTGCCTAGGTCGGTAGGCCTGCTTTATTTCTTTCTCCTGTTTTGAGATGCTTTCCGTAATTGCTGCATTCCTTTGCAGCTGATTGACAGCGTTGGATGTTGAACAGAAAGAGTCTTCTTTAATTGGATCAGCCTGGTAAGTTGTTTGTCTACGTCTATTGCATTCATCCAATTGCTGCTTGGGGGCAGTGGATGTTGAGCAGATTGAATCTTCTTCAATAGGTTCAGCCAGTTGTAATGTTTGTCTACGTCGAGTGGGTTGCAAGTTAGCTTGAGGAGCAGCGGATTGTTGTTCCGGTTTTGAAATATGCTCCTTAATGGTGACATCTCTCTGTAAATGCTCTTTTTGTTGATTGACAGAGGATGATGTTAGGCAGAAGGAGTCTTCTTCTATGGGATCATCCACATGTAATGTTTGTCTGCGTTTATTGTATTGTAAATCCAATTTAGAACTTGCTGATTGTAGCTTAGAGACATCTTCCTTAACTGACTTTTCGGGTTTATGTTGATTCATAGCTGAGAATGCTGAGCAGCTTGGATCTTCTTCAATGGGATCAGCCTGAAGTAAGGTTTGTCTACGTCGATTGAGTTCACCAATGATTGGCTGTTTGGCAGCTGTGGATGCTGAGCAGATTAGGTCTTCCTCAATGTCATCAGTCTGATGTAAAGTTTGTCTACGTCTATTGAACTGATTCCCTTGCTGCTGAGTAGCTGTGGATGTTGAACACATTGAATCGTCTTCAATAGGATCAGCCAGATGTAATGTTTGTCTACGTCGATTATGCTGTGGGTCAACTGGAATACGTGCTGATTGTTGCATCATTTCTTCTTGAGATCTTAGATGATCTTTTTTAACTAGCTCATCTCTCTGCAATTTATCTCTAAGCAGATCGGTAGACGTGGATGATAAGCAGAAGGAGTCCTCTTCAATAGGATCAGCCAGATGTAATGTTTGTCTACGTCGATTATGCTGTGGGTCAACTGGAATACGTGCTGATTGTTGCATCATTTCTTCTTGAGATCTTAGATGATCTTTCTTAACTAGCTCATCCCTCTGTAATTTATCTTTGTGCAGATCGGCAGATGTCGAGTCCTCTTCAATGGGATCAGCCAGATGTAATGTTTGCCTACGCCTGCTGCACTGAGGTGCCACAGTATTAGATTTCGCCTGTAGCTGTGCGTCTTTTTGCGGCTGAACAACGACTTCCTCAATGGACTCAGACAAGAGCAGCGTTTGTCGACGTCTCGTATACTGCTGTACCATCTCAGGAGCGGCAGTCCTGTCCGACTGTACATAGTCCGTTTCAATGACCTCAGACATGTGCATTGTGTGTCTGTTCTTGTGCTGATGCGATTCCTTTGGTTTAGCAGTTGGCAAGCAAAATGAGTCCTCTTCAATTGGTTCGGGTAAATGTATAGATTGTCTACGTTTGCCTAAATCCTTTGCTACAACAGACGTTGGCTGTGACTGTGATTGGGATTGCTTTTGTGGCTTGACGATATCCTCCTCAATTGGTTCAGTCAAGTGCATTGTTTGCCTTTGCTTATTGGATGGTGGTTTTATTGAGGCAGCTTCAATGTCTTTTGAGCAGAATGAATCTTCTTCCATGAAATCAATATTACATATTGTTTGCTGGCGATTGTTGTACTGTTGTTGTTCCCTGGGAGGTTGCAATTCCTGTTGTGGCATAACTTGATCTTCATCAATGGCTTCCGCCATATGCAATGTTTGCCTGCGTACATTGAATTCTTTATTAGGAGCTGAAGACTCCGAACTTGGCTTTGCCATATCCTCTTCAATGGGTTCAGCCATGAGCAATGTTGGCCTTGACTTGCTGCGCTGCTGAGCTGGCAGTGCATCCTGTGTTTGATTGGCTTGTTGAGCTACAGATGGCGTCGTCAAACTCTTGGCACTTTTGCAGGGGCTCAAAAAATCATCTTGTTCCATTGGCTCAAAGTGATGCATGGTTTGCTTGTGCTTCGCGCTTTCGAGAGCAGCTGCAACCGCTGCCTCACGCTTCTCCAGATCATCCAATTCCATGGCTGTATTATCATACGTAGTCTCACGTCGCGACGAGCACTTGGAGCTATTGCGTGACTGTGTCTCATCGCCCATTTTGGCATTAACTAGAAAATTTGTATTGTCCAGCATTAGTTCGTCTGCCTGTGAGAAGCGATAATTGCGCTTTGCATTCAGTGAGCTCTTGGCTTTAACGGGCTGATCGGCATTGTCTGCTGTGGCCACCAGTTTCGTTTCGGCGACAGGCGACATCATCATGCTCTCATTGAAGTTCAGCGTGCCGCGTGGCTTAATCAGTTCTTTCTGTGGAACTTCCTCATCCATGGGCTGCTGCTCTAGGCCATGCCAGAAACGTTGCTTCGCCTTGCGATCCGTAGTTGGAGTTCTTGGGCCATTGGGAAATAGCTGTATGCGGCCAGAGTTCAAGGCATCGTTCAACTGACGAAAATTCAGTTTCTTGCTAATGCCGTTCTCTGAAATGACGTCCAAGGGTATTAAAGGCGATGACAACGTTGAATCGTCTGCCAAATAGTTCATATAATCCTTTTCTGCCATGTCCATGGATGCGTTTTCTTGGGTTAGCTTAGGCGAAGATGCCAACATTTCAGCTGGTTCTGAAACATATTTTAGAGATTTAATATATTTATCTATTCGATTTTAAGATTTTTGTATAATTCTAGTTACCTATATCACTAAAGTCACACGTTATATCTTTGTTCTCAAATACCATAGTCTTTTGTACGACTTCAGTTTGCTTTTCAGCTCCTGTGGACATTAAAATACTTTCTTGTGCCTTGATTTGCTCGAGAGGCTTTGGCTCCCGCTGAAAAAGAGCACAAATTAGTCAATATTTGTATGTATGCATCAAATGAGTTTCTTAATTTCTCTTTAACTCTCATTGAACTCGTTTTAACTCACCCCAGCATAGGCTAACGTTTCTGGCATAAGATCCATAGTTTTCTCAAAAACTGGCATTTTGTATACACTATTTTCTCTCAGCTTCTCACGTTCTATCTCATACAAAGATAAGCTGTCACCACTGACCGTTTGCTCCGATCCGGACGGAGACTCATGGCGCCGTCGATTTCGGTTCATTTCATCCGGCAGCAGCGTCACATTGATGCTCGTCTGCAATTTGAATGTGAAGTCGCTAAAGCGCGAGCTCTGCTCCAACATTGAGGTGCCGTTGTTGTTGGCTGTCATTAGGCTGTCGGGCAATGCATTCTCCTTATTCATCTCATCGGCCACGTAGATATGAGCTGTACTTTGCAGTACAGACGACGCCATGGCCACTGTGGCATGGGACTGGCCGGAGCTGTCCTCGCCATTGGTGTGATCTGATATCTCATATGAATTGTCATAGTCTCGCGCTTTCTCAGTTGTATCAAATTCTCTACAAACATACAAAAGAACTCCATTATTGGTATAATTAATTAATATTATGTATATTACGTACCGTATAAACTTTTTGCCGCTGAAACTGATGCGACGCTTTGTTCGTACAGGATCAAGCTCTTCATCTGGCAGTTTCGACACTTTTTTAAGCTAACAAAATAGATATATTATATAAATACTGCTTAATATTTTTTTTATTTGACTCACCGAACTTCTTGCTTTCTTATTATTCATTTTGTTTTGTTGGATAAATATTACTGTTCTTGTAATTTAAAATAGAGACGCCATAATATATGAGGCTGCCAACTTGTTAAATTATTTGTCACCTTTCCCATAGATTGTCAAAATTTGATATCGATATATCGATAAAAATAATTTGGCTGTTATTTTTAAATAAGCATAAACATTGGGGTAGCTTTTATATTTATATGCTTCTTCTTTACTCTCATCTGATCAACAAAAATTCTTTTTTGATACCCTCCATAATTTTACATTTAAAAATATGGCAGCAGCTTAGCAACTTGGAATTCTGCTGACTTGGGCTATTTATGTAATATTTTATATGCAATACTATGTAGTATTTTGTATGATGCACATAATTAATCATAGTAGAATCTTAACGCGTCATATAATAAACTAATTTTTGAAGAAACCTTTAAATATATCAACTGTATCAATCAGCTGGCCAGCTGACCACTAACTATCGCTATCGATTACGTTTGTATAATATAAATAAGTTATCGTAAATACAACAATTCGATAATAGACTTGACTCAACACTACCGACCGCCAAGCACATTTTTCTGTGTTATATCTGCTTAAGACTACCCAAAATTGGATCGTGAAATGTACGAACTGAAAACCTTGCTGCCACAATTTGATATCAAACTGCCTACCTGTATGTACGAATTAAGGAATGTCAGCCTCTCCGCTGGCGCTGCACCATGCCCCGAAGTAAGTCTGCTGTCGCCAGCTGCCGTGGCCAAAATTAGAGATGAGTGTTTGTCGTGAATAGAAATTCACAGTGACTGAAGTGATTTGCTTTAAAATTGATTATCCAAATTAAAAATTTGTGTAAAAAAGCTATGTGATAACTTAAAAAACCCATTTCATTTCCATTCAATACATGATATCAAAAAAGGCCTATCAAATTCAATGCAATGGCGCAGCGCAGAGTGAAAGCAACATCTCAAAATCGGTCAACTGTGCACTTGATTTGGACATTTTAGGCAAACAAATACAACATTTGCTAAAGGTTAAAAAATATATATATACTAAATCTATTTATAAACAATGCTGACTAACAAAAAAATGCATAACACACACTGTGCTTTGAATTTTTGGAAATGGGCGCATGATATTACGTCTTGTTTTTTGTTTGTTATAAGTGTGTGTTGTTATTGAAGTTGTCTTCAAACTCTGTGTCAAAGTG
This sequence comes from Drosophila nigricruria, assembly GCA_037075265.1. Lineage (NCBI taxonomy): Eukaryota > Metazoa > Arthropoda > Insecta > Diptera > Drosophilidae > Drosophila > Drosophila nigricruria. The sequence continues at coordinate 2,341,108 of JBAMCI010000045.1, forward strand.
TGGTGGTTTAAGATAAAAACTCAAAGTAAACGAAAATTTCATATAAGGAGCTTTGCAATCACGATAATCAAATTGTCACGCGCCCATCTCTAGTTTTGTTAGTTTATGATTTGAACTGTTCCGAAATGATGCAATTTGTTTGTCTTTTCAGAACGAAGACACCGCAGCAATTTTGCAGCGCCAAGAGAAGGTGTTGAAACAGCTGGAGGAGCTGAAAGCACAATTGAGCCAAATGCGTGAATGCTTGGGCGTTAAAGTGTGTGGCAAGAGCGTGCAGCATACGACAGCCTATCATAACGGTGGACTCAAGGAGGTGAGAGTTATGCGAATGGATAACTAAAATGGAAGCTAACCAATTGTTTATCGATAGGTGCCACTGCATGATGTCGTCATTAATGGCCATCCCAATTTTATACCGTATGCTCTGCTGGCATTGAAAAACGCTTGGCGGGATTTGTACACGATTGATGTGAAAACATTTACACACTCGACCATGGCAGATATTGGGCCAGCAGCGCGCGAATTTGAGGCTAATTTGGCTAAAATAACCGTCAATGAGGCGCTGCCCAAGATCAGTGTAACACTAATCTGGAAGAACTGTGAGCAGGCATAAATAATAGCTAATTTTAAATAATATTTATCTCATATCATTTATCTACAGGTGAACACACTGAGATGATTAGCTCGCCCACCATGTACGTGCCCATTTATGGCGAGGTGAATATCATTAGATATTTGGGTCGTGTGGGCCCAACGGAATATCGCTATGAGAACTCGCCGCTCTGCAATGAAATCGATGCTGTGCTCGATATTTGCTATCAGCTGCTGCGCTGCAGCACGCACAAAAGCCAAGTGGCTATGGTGCGTCTGCTCGACAAGCGACTTAATCAACAGCAATATTTTGGCGGCCAACAAATGTCGGTGGCAGACATTGGTGTCTATAGCTCACTGATACGCATGCCTGCCATTACGGACAAGGATCTGACACCGGCGCTACTCGCATGGCGTAAGCGCGCCAAACTCGTAACTCAAATTTAAAATATTGCAAAAAAAACAAGAAATAAACCGTTGGCAAAAGAATCTCGACTACGATCGATTAATTGCGATAAATTTAGTGTCACGATTAGTGATAACAAATTGAGTAATCGTGACTTGAGTGTCATCTCAATTCGATAGAAAATATATTTATGAAGTTTTTAAAACTAATTGATGTAGCATATAATTTGATATTTATTGTAAAATGGCGCCAAACTCGTAGCTCAAATCTAAAATACAGCAAACTGAAGAAATAAACCGTTGGATACAGTTTCAAGCGAGAGTCACAATCGATCGATTAATTCCGATTAGTGATCATAACTTGAGTAATCGCACATTTGAGTGTCATCACAATTAGATAAAAATATGTTTAAAATTTTGAGAACTAGCAATTAATTTTATATTTGCTAGCAAACAAGTTTACGAGAATTTCTTTCCATTCACATTTTAAATTAGACAACGACGTTTTTTTTTTTATAATTTTATTTGGCTTATTTATCTTTGCAATTAATTACAGAATGCAATTTCTCAATTTAAATATTGCAATTGGTGTTTTGTTTTTCCTTCTTTTTGCACTTACAAATTGCTTAATTGCTATGTTAAATATTTGCTTCATATTGTTGAAATCCGTTTGATTGTATATTATGTTGTTTCTTTTATTAGTTTAGCTTTTGTTAGGATTTGCTTTGTCTCTCGCCTGTTAGGAGGAGGTTAAAATCGTTTGCATCTGTGGCGGGCCCCCCGGTTACGTCCACCATATACCATATACAAGCATATATGGTTGTGTGTAATTGTATATATATATTTTTAAATAATAATTAATAGCTAATACATATGTATATTGTATATATATATATCTTGTATAATCATTATCAGTTTTGAGTGTTATTTAGTTGCAGTTAAAAGGAATCGCAAGCTCTTGAAACTCTATGAACGGATTCAAAACGTGCCTAGCCAGAGGTTAGTCTGGGAAAGAGAAAAGCAGGCCAGCTAAGAGAAGTGATTCACGTTTCAGTTTTGACAATTGTACACAAATTGAAAATAAAAAAATAATAATTCTGTTAAGAGAAATGATTCGCCAGCTCGATTGGCATCGGCATCCGGGGGCGTCTTCTAGCAGCTGAACTCCTTTAATTTAAATGCTACGCAGACGCCTAGGGCAGGAGCAGAACTGAGTTGAGTTGGAGTTGTAGTTGGAGATGGAGCGGGTTTATCTGCATTATGTTGTCTCGCCCTTGCCGCTGTCATCAGCAGACTCGGCATCATCTGTTGCGGATGATGCCTTCACTGATTTCGCGGAGAGACCATTGTTGTTCGTGCACTTTGTATTGCCATTATTTTTGCTAATTGCTGCACTATCCTCATTGCCCTCCTCTTCCTCATCATCCTCATCCTCCTCGTCCTCATCATCATCATCCTCATCCGAGTCTGTGGGCAAATCTTCCGTCTCCAAATCAAAGTCATCATCATAGAAATTCGCATCCAAACCAGACTCTGTGCTAGGCTTAACCGTGGGCTTAAGGCAATAGTCCTCCAGGGTCATGGGCACCACAATACCCTCTCGCTTGGCCTCCGCATTGGCAGCCAGCGCCTGCTTGCGTATGATGTTCGGATATTCGTTGTCTTTGCCCTGATTTGTATATAGGAATAGAGTTAGCAAAGACTTTGGATACATTCTAATTGAGTTTCGTTTACCTGTGAATCCCGCCATCGGCGATACATCACCGAGGCGTCCACATTGGCCGGCGAGTATGTATTGGGCTCGTTGAGCAGCGAAATGACCGAGAGGAGAATGGTGCGTACATTCTGGGTGGGATTCCAGCGTTCGCAGGGCAGCTCGCCACTCTGGGGATCATCCACGGGCGGATGCAGTATGGATATGCAAAGATCGCCATTCTCGTAGACATTCGGATGCCATACCTTGGTGAGGAAGCGTATGGATGGCGGCGAGTACGGATAATCGTGTGGGAATTTCATGTGCGCCTTGAAATAGCCACCCTGATATAGCGTGTCCGGCGGACCAAAGATGGCCACCTCCCATTCGAACAGATTATCGTCGTTCATTAGCTTAACGCGAAAACCCTCGACTGGCTCCTCCTGCAGGGACTTGTATTCCATGGCCAAAGCGCGCACCGCCGAGCTGCTGGGCGTCGCCGTTGACAGCGTCGTTGTCGTCGTCGTGGAGCTGGCCCCGCCAGCTCCGGCTGCGGCCATCAACGTCGATGACGCATTTTGCGATGTGGAGGCAGCAGTGGTCATTTGTTCACCTACCAATTGAAAGAGTGTTTCTATGCAGCGACTTTTTGTATGTATGCGGGTGTGTGTGCTTGTGTGTGTGCGTTTGTGCTTAAATATATATGTATATGTGTATGTGATTCAAGCGTACAGGGTCAATATCTTATATACGCGCGTACGGTTCGAGGGGGAAAACAACAACGACTACACGGATTCAAGGTGAGCAGCGGCACTCACACATATTGAAATTGCTTTTGCAAGTGGAACTTGAAAATTTTGGATAAACGATTGGGACAAATGCGATGCGTCTCCGTTGCCTTGCGTTTGTCGCCTTTTTTATTTAACTTTTGTTTTTTGTTTTGCGGATGGAATGAGAAGAAAATTATAAGTGTTGTTGTTGCTGGTGTTGTTGTTTTGAAGCAGACAACAAAATAATTGAGACAGAACACAAAATGAATTAAATGAATATCTGGCAGTGGAGTTGCTTGTTTAATTGCAGCCTACTGTGTTCAATACGTACTTCTTTTGGGCCAAATAACTTCTACTAATGAATATGTGCGGCTTATTTATAGATTTGTATTATTGTTATTTCCTTTGCAACAATTTCACTTTACACATATTCGCCATAATTAGAGATTCGATACTATTGGTAGCATGCAGGGTGACATTTTGTTAGTCGATGTCGATACATCGCGTTGAGCATATCGATAGTTGATCATCATATCGATATCTTCACTTTTAATATTAATCGACCGATATAATGAGTACATCCCTAGTTGAAAAAAGCTGCGCATCGCTAGTGTATACACAAGTGCTGGAGCTGCAAGTCGTGCGTGTAGGGACGCGAAAAAATTATTTTAAGAGCCACGAAAACTAACCAATTAATTGAATAAAAAAAAAAACAAAGCAACAACCAGCCGCGTCGTTACACTTATCACTTAGCATGTGGATAATATATCCTGCGCTCAATGTGCTGCGCGCTAACTACGCTTCAACTCTGAAAAGACGGCAACTGTGAAAAAGAAAGAAGTAGCAAAGCAAAGCAACAAAAAAAAGTGCATACAGGAGTGGCTGCTGTGAGTGAGTGCGCGAGCATAAAAAAAAATTGAAATTGCCAAATCTAAGCAAGCATACACACGCACACACACACCTACATATATAATAAATATACATACATAAAACACGGCTCTATTTGAGTAATCTTAACGAACAAAATAATTACTACGTACGAAAGAAAATTCAAACAACGCCCAAAAAGAAGAAAAATTAACAGATACAAGTACGAGGAGCAGAGTAACAACAACGACAACAACGAAAGATAAATGCATACAGAGACAAAATAGCAACAAAAACAACAACAAATTCTACTACAACTACTACAATAACAACGCAGTTACATTCCAGTGGAAAGTCGAAAGGGGAATCGAGGAACATGTTTGCAGCCAGCATAAAACAGCATAAAATTGTGAGCGAGCACATTTTTCTGTGAAAACCGAACGCCCCGAAAGAAAAGTGTTGCCCACACACACACCCATACATACACACATTTAATATATATACGCGCGTACGCAGGCAAATAGCCGCACACAAACCGACGCTCACACATACACTCACACACACGCACACATACACAATGTCCAGCTGGGCTGAACGCGTGCATCGACGCGCTGCTGACTTGGGCAACGTTGTCACATCCTGCGGCCATCCAGCGACCGCGCCCGCCTATCCCTACCGCCTGGAGAAGGTGAAGTTCGGCGTGCCTTTGGAGGAGGTGTGCAAGCACAACAACAACATTCCCGGACCTCTGCTTGTCTTAATATTGAAACTGAACAAGGAGTCGCCCAATCGCCGTGATGTTTTCCGTGCGCCCGGCCATCAGGGTGCCATGAAGAAGCTCATACATTTCCTGCAGGCGGGCCGACTGGTCAACGTTGATAACTATTCGGTGTTCACCATTGCCAGCGTACTGAAGAAGTTCCTCCGCAAGATACCGAACGGCATCTTTGGACGCAATGGCGAGATGGAGCTCTTTGCCATTAACGAACTGCAAAATGAAGCCGAGCAAACGGACCGTTTACACAGGTGAGTTGACAACTTTGGCAATTATGTATATACATATACACATCTACATGTATTAGTTATGTGTTATTGACGTGACACGACTTGTTTAGCTAAATCTATATGGCTTTCGCGCCATTTTTGTGAATATTTATGAATATTTTGTTTATAATAATAATAGTAATAATATTTTATAAACATTTTATTTACAATATTTCAATATAAAATCTACAGTTATAATTTTTATAATCTTAATACATATATATCGTGCTGAGCACGCGCTCATCTCTAGCAGCATTGATGTGCCCATCTTGTGTCTGTGTGTGTATGTATTGTAACTAGCTTGCGGTAAACTTGCTGAACCGGATCTAGATTTGGTTGCAGCTCAAGAATCTTCAATACACACACACACATTTGCACATATACACACACATGCATGTATATGCTGGCAGCTGTTGGGTGGGAGTGCGAGCGGGTAAGGTAGCTGGTAAAGACGTATGCGAATTTAGTTGAAAATTAAGTGAAAAGCGTTGACTATGCTTTGCTATCGCTGCGTTTTACGCCCGTTTGGCTTGGCACTTGTTGACACATTTGGCCAGATTTTCACCAATTTTCACTTGAGCGCTAAGCGCAGGCGACAAAAATTGCTAGTGATGGGGCGTAAAAATCCGCTAGGCTTAGCAGTAAGTACTTAGCAGCTGTAAATTGAAATGTTTTGTTTGTTCGTTCGCTTTGCGTTGAGATTCGCATTGCTTTGCGTTTGTTGTTGCAATCGATTTCTAACCGAACTGAATTAGAGCATAAAGCGTGGGCCAACAGACAGGCCCACGCATGCTCAATTAAAATAAGACAAAAAATATTGCAGTTTTGTAATTTACAATTGCTGCTGTTATTTTTTTTTTATTTATTATTTTTTGCAATTGCAATCGCATTGTGGGTGAAGCATATAGAGTAGAGAAGTGAAGTAACTAGAGAGGAGTAGTGAAGTAGATAGAGAGGAGACGGTAAAATTGTCTGTGCGTGAAGTAAAGTGAAGTGAGTGGTGGTGGCACTGGCAATTAAGCATTAACAATCGCAATCGATATTATCTCTCATTTTTTTATCGGAGCTGCAGTGGCCTTGCCAACTTAATGCTGTTTGAATTGGCATTTGACAGCTGTTTGATTGCAAACGATTTATTTGTGTCTATTCCGATTTGGTTTTTTGTTAATACACTCTGCCACTTTGATATATGAGGATGAATGGATGAATTGGATGCGGCAACTACGTCAGCAGCAGTACTGTTACATTAATGCTAATGTGCGTGTAAACAAATAACGTCAGCAATAAAACATAAATTTCAAATTTCGGATATCGCGTACATGCGTAAAAATCGACCGCCAAATAATTTTTCCATATCAGCCTCAAACGTAAATTTTCATTTGGTTACTGTAAACTTTGCGTTCGTTCGTTCGTTCGTTCGTGGCCAGCATACAATTATATACACATTTATTGTTGTAATTGTTTATGTGTAGCCGCTGCTGTTGCTATTGCTATTGCTGCTGTTACCTTTCTTTTGTTTATTTACATTTTAGGGCAGGCGCAGGCCGCCAAACCAGCAAGAGCAACAGCAAAACACACACACATTAAGCAATCGCAATCAGATTCGTTGCCGAATCAAAGCAATGCGCGAAAATAGCGACTCTGCCACTGAAAACTTGTTATAAATAGATACAGCACAGCGTAGACGCCGCGTTTGAGACTTTGTATCAATTAACGTAAACGTAAAACGTAAGAGCAACAGCCCAACGGCCCAACAGGTCCCCCACAAAACTATTGGCACTCAATTCAATCAGTTGGCACATCATTTTGTTGCCATTGTTGTTGTTGTTGTTGTTGCTGTTGCTGTTGCTGCTAAGTGTTATTATTATTGCAGCAGACGGGCGACGTCATTGTTGCACGTTTTCGCCATATACTAGAATATAATGCTAAACAATATGCATATATCTGCATAATATATACCAAAGACCATGTGAGTGTAGACTTTTATTTGTAAAATTACCTGTTAGATAAACAACAACAAAAAGAAAACACAAGCCGCTGACGTCGTTGGTATCTAAAAAAAAGTTTGACTGCAATCAGGTGTGTGTGCGTATGTATGTATGCATGACCCAACCTCGCTGCTTGCTTGTCCTACTCTATCTCTCACTCTCTCTCTCTCTTTCCATCTTGTGGCTCTGTCAATTGTTGCTGTTTCCTGTTGGCTTCAACTTGTTGCCTAGCCAAAGCTTTTTTTGGGTCTTCGTTTTGAAAGCTTTTGCGAACGCCTGTTGCGCTTATACGCCTGTCCAAGGCAAAGCTTAAGAACTTTACCAAACAATTTGATACGAAGTGTGAAGCTTCGAAAACTCTTTTACAAATAAAATAATTTTTCGACTTTAAATAAATAAAAATAATTAGTCTATTTTAAATAGATAAATTAAATACATTTTTTAATTTAAATAAATTTTCTAATTTAAACAAATAAATAAAAATAATTTTTCTAATACAAATACAAAATTGATTGCTTGAGTTGACCAATTTAACTATTAGGGAAATCTAATTTCTGTCTATTGTCTAGGGTATTTAGACTTTGTGTCGCTATAAAGATTTATTTTTAAATATCTTTTTTTGGTTTCGACCTTTTCATATGCCAGCTGCCTGTCATATCATGCACACTGCCAAAGCTAATAGGATATTTACACAATTGCTGCCTGGTCGATTGGGTTGCCTGACTGTCCGGCTGCTCGGTCGTCCGGCTGCCCGGTTGCCTGCCTGCCTGTGACAATAGTTAGGCACAAACCTTCTGTTGGCGAATATCAATAAGTGCAAAAAGAATGCAAAAATTGCCCGCTTTTGTTGGGCTAGACAGGCGAAATGGCAACTGAGCAGAGACGGCTGTCTGGAATACAAGTAAAGAGAGAGAGAGAAAAAAAAGAAGGGACTGAGACAGAGACGGAGACAGGGAAACAGTTTATAACAAAAGCCGCATTGTCCAATGCATTAACAAGAGGCGACGTGGACGTCTGTTTGGGTCTATTGCAATATCGACTGATGTTCACTTCCTGATTATTACATTATGTAGTCAGTCACGGACTGCACAGAATATTGTTTTGTTTTGTTCGATTTTGTTGTCGTCTCTTTACTCTCTGCTGTTCTGTGTGCTAAAGTCGTCACAGTTGTTGTCTTAAAGGGCTTCGCCAATCGCAAAAACAAATATAAAAAGAAATAAATAAATAATATATATGTGTATAAAATAAAACTGCTACCTCAGAGTTTCCATTTGGCCACGCTGCATAAATAAACTTAAACTGCCGCCAGAGTCAGTCAGTCAGTCAGTCAGTCGCACAGTATAAACAACATACAATGCCCAATGCCCAAACAAAACCAATAAAAGTAAAATAAGCGAGTGCACAATATAAATATACATTCATATATAACGCATATAAACAGCGATCTGTTCCACAGTACATACAGTCCAGTAAAATGTGCGTCAGTGGAGCTCATCGAGTGCGTCGAGCGACGAGCGTCTGGCCCTGTTGCCAGCTTCTCTTATTCATTTTCATCATATTCATATTCTGTCTCTGTATCTGTCTCCATTTACTCTATCTGGGTCTCTCTTGCGTTGGGCTGCCTGTCTGGTTTGACTTTTCCAGTGATTGCCCTGAACGCTGATCTTTTTGGCGCGGTCATAACCAAACCATATGCCGGACAAACACTGTGCAACAATAATAATATTCATCTTTAGACTGTATTAAAAAAACTGCGTTGCTCACAATAATATTGTGGCAAAAAAAATTAAATAGTTATTGCAACTGATGTCATACATCATTTTAAAATATATATTTCTTATATATATTTGGCTTAATAGTGTTAACTAACCACAGGCTAAATCTATGAATGTGGCTGTTAGTAAAGGGTAGATTAGTAGAGAGATATATCATTATATGTTGTCAAAATTTAATTTCTTCTTAATTAATATTTGTTATACTTATTGCACTTTTAAGTCAGTTAATTGCAAAATGAGAATCGCAGAGTGGAGCGCATGTCAAGAGTAGTATATATATAATATTGAGTTATCGTAACTATGTTTCATCAGCGTACTATTGCCATTGCTATCAGGAGTAGGACAGGTCAGTTCTAATAACTGGTATTTCAGTCTTAAACTTGCATTCAAACAATAAACATTTAAAACTATATAAAGTCGGAATTTAGACTTCGCTTTTACTTCATGACATCGTACAAGTTAGCAACTTAAAACATTAAAATATAGGAACTTATATATGTATTATATATATACCATTAACAGTTTTTCATCTTAATTAATACTTGTTATGCTTATTGCGCCTTTTGACTTAATTAATTGCAAAATGAGAATCGCAGAGTGAAGCGCAAGTCAAGAGTAAATGGTATACGTCTGTCAAGTACGCTCGACTTTACCATGCTCATTTGTGTCTTATGCCAGTATCTTGGTGTCTGCACTTGTATATGTATATAGATATATAAATATATAGATGTATATGTGTATATCTATGTATATTATATGCATATATATGAGTAAATTTATATGTTGAAACCGCTTCATATTTTTTTTTTATCGTGCGTTGCGTTTGCTGCTTTACTTGGCTCATTATTATGACGTATTGTATTTTTTCATTCGTTTTTTTGTTTTTTGTTACCGCCAACAACAACAACAACAACAGCAGCAAATTCTGCTGCTGATGCGGTTCGCGTTTCGCATCTGTTTGAATCTCTCATTTTTTTTTTGCTAAATTAACACAAAGGCTTTTGGGGCGTGGAGCCGCGTAGCCGCAGACGATGAGACGCAATCGAAGCTGCCGCAACGATGAATATTGATGCAGCTGCAGCTGATGCGGACTCTAAATACTTGAGAGAAAAAACCCTTTAAATACAGTGACTGACCAACTTCGCGGTTAACAGCACAAATAGCGAATCGCTATCCTTTGTTCTCTCGAATATGCCTTAACTGTGACTCAAGTAATTCCTCTGTACTGTACTTAGATATAGAACAATTTAAATAGCATCGTTGCCACTGACTCACTATTTGAGTAATCTGCGTTGCGATCTAATGTAGCAACATTCCCTTAATAAGAATTATGTTTGATTTCTTATTATGGATATATGCATAAATAAAGTTGTGATAAAGCTTGGCTGTTGGCTTTGGTTGCTTCCGAGTTCAGCAGTTTTCTAGTACTTTAACCCGCCCCGCCCTGCAGTCTTATCAGCCGGTAGAGTAGAGCTGGAATCTGAAATCGTTCAAGTGGCACAAGAGTTGTGGGAATATCAAAACTGGTTTCTCTCTAGGGCACAAATACGTAACAATGCATATATGTACATAATATATACAAACATACGTTTATATATTTCTCTGATAAATACAAAAGAAATTAAAAAAGAAAAAGAAAGAAATAAAACAGTTACAACAACATTAAAAAAAAGGCAAATCAAATGCGCGGCACTTGAAAAGGCAGACGAGTGCGAGAAAAATAAAAACATTGTATTCGACTGCGACTGCGACTGCGGCTACGGCTACGGCTGACATATTTCTTTTTTATGAATGAAAAAAATACAATCATAATAATAAATGATTCATCTATATAATGTGACGCAGCGTTGGCCTTAACAGTAGCGCTTACATACACATACGCACATACGAAAAACTATTTAGCATCCAATTCACAGAAATGCCTTTAAATATAGCCGGTTTCTTAAGCATTATGTAAATATCAACCAGTGTCTGGCAACACGGCGCATGCGTAACGCGTCTCGATCGACGATTATGTAAGGAGGCAGCTGTGTGTGTGCGCGCCCAAAATGCGGGTCTCTAATGTATCCCATTAATAATATACATAAAATCATGTGTAGAAACAATAAAAACTTGGTTGAGAGAACTCGACTAGAAAATGCCCTAAAGAAAAGGAAAGTTTGAGTTTGAGAGTATGAGAGACACGTCTCTCTATGCGATTTTCATACATAGAATTGAACAAACTATTTTTGATAAAACTCAAAAAGAAAATGCTCTGAAGAAGAGGAAAGTTTGATTGAGAAAGAAGTGTAAATATCGCCTTTCTATTTGATTTTCATATTTAAGAAAAGTAAAGTCTGTTTGATATCTAGTTATATATAGTTTTTCTATGCGATTATAACTATCATAGAGATACTTGATTTTCAGTATAATTTAATCGAATACTGTGTTGACATAGTGTAGTAGTTACTACTGTTCCTCTGAAACTATTATATATTTGAAGTTAAGACTTGTATTTAAATAGCTCAAGCTTCAAATAGTTGGAACAGCTGTTCTAAGAAACCCTCCTGATACTTTCTTGCTTGCAACGAGGTCTTAGTATAGCAGTTTAATTGCATTTTAACTATTTTTTCTCATTTACTTTCAAGAAATGTAGAAACAGCTTTGGAATATTTCATGAATGCCTCTTTTAGCTAGTTTAATGTGAGCTAAAAATTATATAAATAGCCAAAAAATATATTTTTGAATAATCAAATCAAAGAGCACATTAATCATTCATTGGGGTTTGCTTACGATACCCGAAAAAATAATTAAAAAATATAATAATTAAATAAAACTGTCGCTCGCCTTATCGCATCAATATCAAACGACAACGTAAACACTTGTTTCGTTAAGCAATCGTTCAATTGTATTGACTGTTGTTGTTGTTGTTGTTATTGTTGTTCCTAACGGAATTCCTCGTAATTAATGCAATTAGTAAACAATTTGTACGCATTCCATTTATGAGTGTCGCCGACGAACAGCATAAAAGTAGTAAACAAAAGCCAAGCCAATCGTCTGATATGTATTAATAGATAACTTATCTATCATATATTTAGTTTAGATTGCTTTGATTTGATGGGTTCGAGTTCGAGTTCGAGGCATCACAATGTCCTCCATATAAAGAAGTTTCAAAAGAATGGAACTTAACGCACTGTTCGATAAGATTGGACCGTGGGCCATATAGAATATATATATATATATATATATGTATTTATGGTATTACAGCGGCGGCACGTTTTCATTTTTTAATACTTTCTTTTTTATTATTTTTATTTTTTTTTTTGGGTCTTGTTTGCTGCACATCGGGTCGTTGATATCGTTGGGGGCCAGACCTAAAAAGTTCAAGCCATAGGCTAGGCGGCCATTGCTCGGGTTGCTCTGTTTGCTCTGTTTGCTGCTCTTTATTTGCGTGTTTTTTGTGCTATGAGGAAACAGGTGAACGCGCTGATAGTTTAAAGATGAAGTAACTTTATAAAGCCTTGACCCATGATATGATATGAGCACTACGCTGTTGGTAAACAATGTTTATCACTAATGCCCGTTGATTAAAAAGGCAAAAGAAAAAAATTTTTTAAATCTGTTGAGCTCAAAAAGCATTTAAGAAGACCGAGAGGGTAGCCTGCCTGCTTGACAGCGTTCGAAGATAAATATATCAAGAGATTTGGATTACTGTGGCATTTATCATCGTATATATAGTTTGGAATTTGCTTAGTCTGCTGTAATTTGTTTAGAAATATTATAGAAATAAGAAGCCTGCGTCTGCTTTTCTAATAAACCAAATAAATAAGCTGATGAACTGAATATCTTTTGCAAAGTCATGATTTCTTTGTTATACTTATTTCGTTTTTTATTTTTTCTATAATTGGAACTGCATTTTACAGGCGGCCTATTATTGTACCTTATCAATGCATTTAACACCTTTGGAGTGTTATATTTTCATTGTTGTTGTCTTTCGGTTCGTTCGCTTTTCTTTTAGTCTGTCTGTTTGCTGCTCGCATTGTATGCCAATTCACACCGGCAGCTTAATAGACGATGGCCCCTAGAGCTTACTCCTTATATACACCATGTATTATAGTATAATTCATTGTCAAGCCACGCGATGCGACGCGACGCGACGCGACGTCGGTTATGGACGTTGACTATGTGTTTGTATCTTCAAGTTTTCACTTTTTTATGGGAGCTGCAGATGTGAAGAGCAAAGAGCATTAATTGATTGGATAGCTGTGATAGTTGCTTAGTTCGCTTCGCTGGTCGCCAGTTGTGTAACGAGCACGATAGACAGAAAGAGAGACAGATAGAGAGAGAGAGAGAGAGCGGGAAAGACTGAGAGAGACAGACCAGTTTGGTAGTTTGTTTGTCAGGTTTTCCACAAGCCGCGCATGCCAAAATGAAAGTGTGAACAATTCAAGCAGCTGAATCTTAGTCTTCCTCTACACCCCCTTCCGGCACCCGCATACCGCCGCCTCGCTGCACCCACCTGGATGGCTTTCTTCGATGGCCCTGGCTAGACAATGAGTCAGTGCACTGTGTAATAAAACATTAAAAACATGAGTAACAATTGCCGCCGCTCTACTGCCACCTAAATTTCTATAGATAAGACGATCTTTACACGGCTTCTGACGACTTGACATTCATTTCAAATTCAATGTATTCATTTCCGTTTTGCCTCGTTCTTCTCTTGCAGATTGTTTGCATCACTGCCCAAATACACGCAACATCTATTAGTTTTACTCTTTGGCACATTCCGCGTTATCGCCAGCAATGCGGCCCACGCATCCACGGGCATGACCAGCGAAGCTCTCGGCGTATCCGTTGCGCCCAGTTTCTTTCAATCCTGCGTCAGCGATGGCAAGACCGCACGCATGGAGGATGTGCTCAAGTTTAAGGTGAGCTCAATATACACATAATATATGGTTTATGCTGCATACTAAGACTCGTCTTTACAGGTGGCCACTAAGATCATGCAGCACATAATCGATAAGTTTGCCACACACGATATCTTTGGGCGCGACAACTATGAATATTATGCCCGCGTCACGGGACGCATTCTAAAGGTGCAGGACGAATGGATCTGCAGTTTCCAATATCCGCCGCCGCCACGCGGCAAATTGGCACAACAGAAATATGCATGTAAGTGGAGAGTGTGAGGAATTTAAGAGATAAGATTAGGGCTTTACATATGTAACTAGAAGAGACTTAAGATTGTGAGATTGTTTGTATGAGTTAGGGTTAATAATCCATATTTGATATTGTACACTAAAGTCTTATAAATACGTTTTCAATTTGTATATAATTATATATTTATGAATTATAATATAATATATGGAATGTTTGCCCCATATAAGCAGTTAGACCTGTTTCTGAGTCGCAATTCGATATAGAATATATATAGTATCAAAGGCACCCACAATAACTAATTATATATTATTAAGGCATATAGATTTTCATATTATTATAATATATATATAAATAAATATACTTAGAAAGTTATATATATAATAGAGAAATACACATTACGAATAACTTTTGCTTTTGTTTCTCACAGTACAACATTCTCTGGAGGCCGAAAAGACTTGGTTGCAGTGCCAATGCGAGCGTTGGGGCTTACGTGAGTACCATTACTATCTTGATTAGTTCTATCTGCCTATCTATAAACTGTGCTATTTGTATTTGGGGTTAGCTATATGCTTAGTTCTTAAGTCCATTGCTTGGGCAACTGTTTTTGGGTTTCTTTGCTTTGGGCTTAACACAAATTCTTCACACACTAGTGCTCGCTTTTTCCGCTTCCTCTCTCTCTCGCTGTTTCTCTCCCCTCTCTCTCTCTCTCTCTCTCTATCTATCTATTTCACTAACTTTGCACTCTGCTTTGACTCACTGTGTACATATTGAATGTCTATTTCATTGCTCATACGAAACCTTTCAACTATAAATTACTCTTAAAATCGAAACGTGTTGCATGCAGTGGCCCAGGAGGAATCTCGCTCGACGCCCGCACTGCTAACCAGCTCCAGTTCGGCGCTGGAGAACAGCGTGCTATCGCTGGGCGTGTCGCCCGAGCACTCGTTCATCGAGAGCTGTGCCCGTCTCTCTGTGTCGCTGGAGGGACCCGGCATCTTTGCCATGACCAGCTCCCCACTGCCGGCCAAGCGCAATGGCAACGGTAATGGCAATGGCACCGACTATGACTATGATGATTATGTGGACGATGATGAGGATAATGATGAGCTGGCCCATGACTTTGCCGCCGATTTGGAGCTAAGCAGCATTGCTCCAACCACGCCAGCGCTTCTACAGCAGCAGCAACAGCTGCGTGGCTTGCAGCACTTCAAGCAGCGACACCAGCAGCTGATGGGCACAACGAACAACTCACAGGACGATGACGACGATGAGGAGGATGATGAGGATGACGAGCTGACCACCGTGAAGCGTCGCTACCGTCAGAACAAAAAGAAGCCGTTGTCCAGCGGCCATCATCAGCGACGCCTGCGCACTGGCACCAAAAGCCTCGACGGCAGCAGCGATCGTCGTGGCAGCAATGCTGCATCAACAGGAGCCATTGCTGCGGCCACAGCAACAACGAGTGCAGCCCTGGCCAACAGCAGCAATGTCGGCAAGCTGAAGCAACAGCAAAGGACCTGCAGTCGCTGCAATCGTGGCATACGCCACAGCAGCTCGTGCAGCTCGAATTCTGGCGGAGCCGCTGGCTCCAATGGCGGTGGTGGCGGCATCGGCGGCACTGGCGGCAACAACGGTGCCAACTCTGGCGGCATGACCATGGAGGAGCTGCGCGCCGTCAATCGCTATGCGGAGAGCACCAAGAGTCTCTCATATTTGCCACAGGTGAGGGACAAGTTCTGGCCCGGTTCTAGAATATCCGTTTGAAAGGGCAACCAATTTTCCCATAAAACAAAAAAAAGAAACCCTAATCCAATAAACCTTCCCTTAGCCATTAGTAAACCTGCTCGAATTTTAAGTTCTGTATTCTATTTGCAGGTTTGAGCAAGCAAACTGCAAAAGAAAATCCGAATTAATTGATAGTCGATAAGTTTTTCTTGATTTGATGAATTTTTTTTTAACTTTTGATTTGTATTATTTTTATACTCTTTATTTTTATTATTTTCTGTAATATTATTATTATTATTATTATTTACGCTGTTTATTTGTTTATTTTCCAATTGATTACCAATTTTTGTTCAATTATATATTTTTTGTTTAAATTTTTTAATTTTATAAAATAACCTATGGACGGCTGCCCCCCCAAATGCCACGCTATGAACTTCTTCCACCTCTCTCACCTATCTTACTCAAATTGTTTTTTAACTAATCTAAAACAAAACAAACAAAAAATGTTTTTTTTTACAATAATTTCTCTAAATTTTGAACGTTTGCGCCTTTTTCTCTCTAGTTTTGTATTTTATTCTATGCTCTATATACTATATACTATATATATTATCTTACTAAAGCTGCGCCTGCAACAACAACAACAACAAAAACAACAACTACCACTTACAGACTCACATATACACACACACATACAAATATATATATAAATATATATAAAACAAGAATTTATTTTTACATTTAAGCATATTTTTAAGCAAATCTGGCACTAAAAGCTCAGAATAAAACTCGAAAAAAAGTACAAAAACTACACAAAAACACACACACATTTAATATTGCAAAAAATGAAGAAGAGCAGACAACAACAACAACAACAAGAACAACAATAACTGTATTTTGTTCATTTTTTGTAATTTATATTTAAATCATTTATAATTTTATTTATTTTATGTGTTCTTTAGCTAAACTTTAAAAGTAAAAATTGAAAGAGAAAAAAACGATTTTTATTTTATATAAAAATAAAACAAAATTTAACATAAATTTTGTTAAATTTATTAAAAATTTTATTTGCATTAAATAAAAAATATAAAGCAAAATCTTTATTATTTAAAACAAAAACTAAACAATTCATGCATTGTATATATTTATTTATAAGTTTATGAGCAACTCAAACAAATTATGTCTTATCATTGTTTTCGAATTAAACATAGTTTCTATATCTTATCATTAATATAATTATTCTTTTTATGTTGAAGCCAAAAAAACTAAAATACAAAAAACACAAAAAACTGCCGCACAAACAACGAATTTGTTTCTTAGCTATCTAGTTAATAGCTTAAGTTATGTTTAAGCCACGCAATTGTTGAATTTGCATTGTTAATTGTTAATTGTTTATTGTTAATTTGTAGTTTTGTTTTGTTGTCGTGTCTTGTCTTGTTGCCTCAATTAACCCAACTCTTTGTTTGTAGCCTGTGCTCGTATCTCTCGTATCTCTTGTATCTTGTATCTTGTTTCTTTGTCTTGTTTTATATGTCTCTTAATTTGTAGTTTGCAACAAAATTAACACAACTTAACATAAACACACACACACACACGCACACACACACACATACACCTCGGAGAGCTCCGCAACTGCAACTGAAATTTCTTTCATTTGTTTCACAATATAATAATATAAATTGTATTTTATTGTATGTTTCATAAAGTGTGCTAAGCAAACGCTTGTTGGCGGTTCCCTCTATATTTATATCAATTTTATTATCAGCTGCAAATTTTGCTTAGCTTCAATATTATTTTGTTTATAATAAAAGAGGTTATTCACAAGTGACTAAAAAAAGGATTTATATTTATATTATATATTTATATTTATTACATTTTACATCAAATTGAATATTGTCTTTGTGAATAACTTGAATGTTTTATTTAATATTTTATAAAATATAATTTTTGATCGCACTTCTTTCTCTGCTGCGCTGCCTTTAAATATGTGTAAATAATTTAAATTATAATTTTAAATTGTTAACAACATTTTTCAATTATTACAATTTTCGTTTGTGTTTTATTTATTTTTTTTTTCAAATTTATTTAATTTTCTTTGATAATCTACAAATCTACAAATTAAGGAAAACAAATTTAAAATTCTGCTTTAAAAAAAAATAAAAATACAAAAAATCCTTTTTAATTATGAACAAAAATCGAATACTTTAAATGCCAAAACTCTAATGCGAAATTTTTGAATCCCCGTCTTCCCCAACTACAACAACAACAACAACACATCACAACAACAACAACGACACATGACAACTACAACAACAACAACAATACAACAAATATCAATGCAAAAATATCAACAAAAAAATATATATAAATCACACACAAATGTGTTAGGTCCATGAACGCCAAACCGCACGCATGCGCACCCGCTCTGAGTGGTTCTTGGGGCCACGGGATGCGGTCGTCTCGCTGCAGCTGCCGGTGGACACGTGCAGCAACTGCTGCCTGGCCGTGGCCGCCGCCGCTGCCGCTGGCTACTTGGGTGGTGGTAGCACGCGCGACATGCGCCAAACTGTGGGCGGCGTCGGCGGTGCGGCCGACATCGAGGCGGAGCGCAGTCAGGCCGCGCTGCTCTATCATTTCTATCGCAGGCAGCAGCGTGAACGTGAACTGGAACGGGAGCAACAGCCGCAGCTGGACGATATGATGGACACCGAGGACAGCTATAGCTACAGCCGTCAACAACAGCAGCAGCAGCAACAAAAACAACAACAGCAACATATACATTCCAAGGGTCTGCTGCGACCGCCGCAGCAGCAGCAACAGCGTCGCCTGTTGCTGGACGCCAATTCGGGTAGTTATAAAACGGCAGCAGCACTAACCAACAATCACCAATTCACCAACAACGCACCTGCTGGCCGCCAGCAAATGCTTAACAACAACAGCTACAACAACAACAACAGAGGCAACAGCAGCAGCAACAGCAACATGTTGCCGCCTGCTCGTAGCTTTCAACTACACGAAACAACATTCAACAACAACAACAATTCGTGCTACTACTCAACACACAATCTGCCAGCTGCTGCTGGCGCTGTTGGTGTTGTTGTTGCGCGTGTTGACAGCGCCAATATTGATTCTGACAGCGACTGCGATTCGCTAGATGGTCGTGTGTTGCACACGCTGCAGGCGCATGAGCTGCAGCAGCATGTACAGCCAACACTGCGTCAATTGCGCCATTCCACGCCGCTAATGTTGCAGCGGCGTCTGCGGCAGCGCCAGCGCTTGGACAGCAATGCGTCCGCCTTATCGCTGTACCAGTCGTTTGAGACACAGCCTGGCAGCAGCATCATTTACCGCAACAGCAACATTAACAGTGCCATCAACAGCAACAGCCATGCCAGCAGCAGCAGCAACAGCAGCGGCAACAATAACAGCAACAGCAACAACAACTTTGTCACAGTCATTTTTAATGTTTTGGATTTCTTGTTTTAAAATTGTGTTTGTTTTTTTTTTCGAATATGTTTTCATTTGTAAAATCATCGCTTAACTGGCATGTCCTCTGTGTGTTTGTAGATAAATCCAAGTAAACTTCCGACGAACTCATTGAATCATCATACAAGAACTAACATTTGTAATTTATATATATATATATATAGGAAATGGTTCAGCGAATTGTGAACTTTGTCGAAGCATCGTCATGAATGTTGTTAACTAATTAACTTGTAATTTGTGTTTTATCATGCATTAATTAAGGATTGTATAACGAACGAAGATATTAATTCTCGTCGCCTGCTTTGTCAGCTATGATAAGCTGATTTAGTCAGTCGTATCTAATATATATAGCTCTGCTGAGTTTTACTGTCTAATATCAATTTCTAAATGATATTTGTTTAAGTAGCCTTTCTAAGCAATTCTCAAAATCCAAAGTTAGCTCATTATGAGTTAGATTAAAAAAAATCTGAAATAGGTTTAATTACAACTTTACGAATATATTCGTCGAATATCCATCCATTTGCATGTCTAAACTAAAGAAAATTATAAAAAAATTTCATTTTGTTAACTAAATATTTATTTATAATTCTAATTATAATGATTTATAATTATTTAATATTGTTTTATGTAGAACGCGTGCGCTTTAAGATATTTTCAATATATTTTCTTATCTATTTTTTTTTTTTTTACTGAATGCTTTTTATGTGTAAACAATTTAGTATTTTGTTTGTATACAATAAATATTTACATTTATTTATTAAATGTTAAGCTTTTGTTTTGTTTAAATATTGTTTTTTAATACTTTGTTATTTTTTTTTGTATCTATGACATTTAGAAATTGTTGTAAACACACTTCACACCAACAACTACACACTCACACACACACATATTTATTGTAATTGTTGTTTTTAATATTAATTTTATTATTATTTTATGTGTACTAACGAAACCCACACAAGAGTGAAAAAATATGTGTTTTATGTTTGTTTTTTTCATACATGTTTTAAGTTGTTTTCTTGTCTGTTAGCAACACGCTCAGCCGTAACAGCAACAACAACAACAATAACAACAACAGCAACAACAATTAGCTGTAACAACAACCATCCAACTAAAACCATAAAAGAATATACATTTAATGACACACAAAAACGTCCCATTCTTTATGTGAAGCCCTGTTCGATTCATAAACAAATTTTATTTTACATTTCTCTTCTTTCTCTCCCCCTCCGCCATCCGACGTATGTATATATGCAATCAATACGTAACCTGTGTATATAAATCCACATTTAATCAGTTGGCAACATCCGTTTGAGTAACAGCGCCGAGTCCATACAGTACGCAACGCGTCGACCCAACATCGTCGGCAATCCCAACATCAGCAGCAACAACAACAGCAGCAGCAGCAGCAATCCCAACAGCAACACACGTCGGCTGCTCATCAATGTGCCGCGGCAGTATCCATTGCGTTCGTCGCTGCGACGCCACAAGGAGAAACAGATTGGCGGCAGCCAGAGCAACAGCAGCAACAGCATCAGCAACGAACAGTTGACCGGCGGCAGTGCAACACCAACAGCGGCTGCAACGGCTGATGCAACTGGAGCGCCGCTGAACAAGCCACTGTTGCTGGTGGGCCTGTTGCCGGGCGCTGAGCAGCCGCCATCTGTGCGCAACTCCATAGCGGACTGCGGCAGTCACGACTATGACAAGATGGACACCATGGAGCATCAGCTGAGCTTGGAGTGCAGCACAACGCTGAGCTTCAAACCGCCGCGGCTGTAACAGCAGCAGCAGCAGCAACAGCAACAGCAGTAGTCCAGGTTGGAGGCAAGCGACGCAGGCTCAAGCAACATTTCAAAAAATTCGATTTAAATCAATATTTGACTAGAGTTTAATTAAATTTTTAATGAAATTTAACACACACCCACACACACAAACACATTTATATATATATATGTATTTGTATTTATGTGTATAGCAAGAAAAGGCTGATTTTCTTTAGTTAATAACGATACAATTTAACGGATATTGCAACAAATTGCCAAATTTTATTTGAGACAACTGGAAAGCAAAAGAAAAAAAGAGAAAAACTGTACGAAATGAAATTTAATGCATTATTTGTTTATTCGAATACATTTTTATTTATATTTAATTAATCTTTTTTTATGTAAAGAATCTCTTTAATACAAAACTGAGAACAGAATTCAAAAATCAATTCACTCGTAAACATTGTCAACAGAGAACTCTTAGGCTAGGTGCATTTCTTTTTGAAACAATTGACCTGAGCATAAACAGAAATATCAAAACACACAAAAAAAAAAAACAACAACAACGACAAATACAATTTCAATATATTATTGTACATAGAATATATATACAAAGACTCGCCCTGCAATCAAAATGAAAAAAGAGTTCAATATTGTTAGAATCGTAACTCAAAAACTCAATATTATATATTATATACGTAATAGTACAAACATCAAGGTCGGCAAAAATTAAAAAAAAAAAATGATAAAAAATTCAGAATATATTCATACTATTATATTATCACACACACATACTTATAAAAACCCATTGTATATATACAAATATTTAGCATTTAATTAATAATATTTTTAGGCGCCAAGAAAATTCAAACAAAGTTGTAATTTATACTTATAGCTAATGTCTGTGTGTCCAAAAATACTATATGTTATACATGTTTACATATATATAAAAAAGAATTGAAAAACTAAAAAACTAGTGCTAGCACAGCTCGAAGCAAACAGAACCCACAGTCAAAGGTGCAGAATTCTAAATAGTTTAAATTACAATTAACTTGTGAAAACAGACACGGAGCTAAGAATTTCTTTGCCCAGTCAAAGCCAAGCAATCCCAACTGAACAGTATGTCATTATCAACTGTATAATGTACGCTCCAAACTCGTTCACTGCCCCTGTTAAATCCTCCATGCAATGCCTAAAATCTGTTACCATTTCCTAGCCTTTTATCATCTTAACTTGCTGATATTTCGCGTACTTTTGCGAAAAATCCAACAAAGTTGAGCAAAAATTCACTCGCTGTGCTACAGAGTGTTTGACGGAAAGAAAACTTGAATTTATATTTACATAAATGTAACTAGGCTTAGTTAAAGTTGAAAACAAAATTGAAGAAATTGGCCATTTCATACATAGTATGATGCCAATCTGCTGGACCTATGAATACGAGCAACACCAATTTGTTGATTAGCAAAACTTTTATTACCAACATCATTTTTTTATATAATGCCCGTTTATGTTAGGCTATAAGCTATATATATATATATATATATATATATAATAAATATATATAATATTGTATATGTATAAATCTTACATAGTACGATTTCGAGTGAAGTACATTCATTAGCCCTTAAATATTATAAATCTTATGTTTTAATGTATATGATTCATAAAAGAAACAAAAACAAAAATGCAAAATGGATTAAGCATAAAAAGTGTGCAGGGTCTATTTCCATATTTAGATAAAAATACATACTATTTTATAATTCTGCGGCGAATGCATTTCGAATATATTTTTAAACAAAATTGGCTTCATTTGTATATATAATCTATTTATATATATATATATAAAGAACAAAATAAATTGACATTCTTTCTTTCTTTTTTTCATAATGGAAAGCAAGAAAATTTGTATAAAAAAAATGGATAATGTAAACAATTATTGAATGGGAAAAATAAATAACTAAATTGAAACATTTGAGACCCGAAATTAACTGAAAACTTAAGTGCGATCCGCTTAAATGCGAAGACTTCGAACACATTATTTGGTCAGCTCTCTTTTAGCTTATATACTATGCTATATGCTTAATTATACAAGGCCTTATCCACTATGATGCCATGCTCGATGAGAAAACTTTCCACATCAGAGGCAAAGAAGTCATCACTCAAATCGTCTGTGAGTCGCACAAAGTTCCCAATTAGCGCTTGGGCCTTGTAGACCAAGAGGGCGGGCAGGCCCTTGGTGCGAAAGTCACGACTCATGCCCGCCACGGAGCTACAGATCTTGGCGAACTTAATGGATGGATATTCGCTGGCCAGCGTGTCGAGGCAGCCGTTGAGCGTGGCGCAGGCTGATTGATTGCGCTCGTAGATGTGTATTATAATGGTTGTGTGCTTATTTTCCTGCTCCACACAGGAGAGGAACTCCTCGTGCGTGCCGAGCTGCAGCACCTTGCCGAATTGTTGATGGTGGCCTGTTTGGCGCAGCATTTCGGCCATACGCTGCTTTTGATATTGCTGTAGAAAGTCTTCGCTCATTAGTTCTGCAAATTCTGCATCCAACTCCTCTTGGCGTTTACGCTCCTCGTCCTCTGCAGAGGTTGCCGTCGTCATGCTGAGCTTTTTGGCCAAAGCCAGACGCTGGCGTTCGGTCTCTTCACGGCGCTCGGCTTCGAGTTGTTTGAAACGCTGCCAGTCCTGCACAACTCCCTTGGGTCCAGTATTGGTCGAGCCTTGTTGGCGAAAACCGCCCGGTGGTGCTGCATTAGGATCTGTGTTGATTGTCAGTCCGGAGCCAGCAGCTGCTCCTTTGCTACCGCGAGCACCTTCCTCGTCGTCTGCATTGTCCTCGCCTTCACTGCTGCTGCAGTAGTACTCTAACTTTTCGCCTAATAACTTATCTTCTAGTGTGGCCATGATTGTAGTTTAATTGTTGTATTTTTCTAATTTAATTATAGAAAATTTATCAAAAGCAAACACTCACTTCGAGGTATATAAAAGTATCGATATATTTGCAGCAACAGCTGTTTGTGTACGCGCATTTAGTGAATGGCAAAGTTATCGAAAATTCCAGCAATATATCGTTTAACTTGGTGCGAAAAATTCAAAATTTAAAACTTTATTTTGTGTGTTACACGAATTATTTTAAAGATTTTTTGTAGATTTTCGGGCACTTCAAACTGGTCAATTATCTGTTCCATGCTATTGAAGTCTGCCTTTTCTAATTCATCGCATGAATCATCGTCACTGCACTCGGGATCCGATAGTGTCAAACGCTCGGCAAAGGACACAATGCCGCACCAGGCGCGAAAATCCAGAATTCCGTTGCCATTCGGCTTGTAGTTCAAATGATTAAGTGTATTTTGAACATTTTGCTCATTGCCATGAAATTCTAAGACATCCTCGAGAGCCTGCGGCAGATTACGCCAGACCATTGTGCGCTCCTTGTACTCACTAAGAGGCGCATCATCCGTTTCGGGTTCCGGTTCCTCGCAGCGGCTTAAATACTTAACAAAAACGCGTTTATAGAGCTGTTTGCGCTGCTGCGAGACCCAAACATATTTGCTGAGATAATCCCAAGGCGTCATGTCTGAAAGAATATAAATTAATATTTTGCTGTATATATTTATTAAAGCTGTATAAGGCACAAACTCTTCAGCATGGACAGATCCATGGGCACATCAAAGCGCGTGGCGGATTTCGAGAATTTCCGTGGCATTTTGGAGTTGGAATTTGCGGTTGTTTTCTCCACTTCCTCTACTGGCTTGTGCACAGGTTTCGGCATGTACTTGATGGCCTCGCGCAAAGCACGATTTAGCTGTAGGAAAAGTTATATAGAAGAAATTTGGATACTCGAACTATACGAACATATCTGCCAAAGGTGTTCTCGATTAAATCTACAGTTAGATCCGTTTTGAGTGCCTGAAAGGCCTCGTCGGTTAGAAAACTGCCTTTGAGCAAAATGGGCTCCCGCTCCAGCTCGCGCCGATCCTTGGGCAGCAGACCCACCGTGTTGGGTATGAGACTGGGTCTGGTGCTGGCATTCAGTGAATCGGGTCCCAATGCAGCCACCTGAGTCTCGGGATCCTCGCTCAGATGAAATGTTGTGGTGGCTGTCAAGTATAAGTATTTAAGATTAATAATATAGGACAGCAAAAACTTGATGAGATTTGAGATTTAAATATGTTAAGTTCTCATCTGAAATTTGAATTTTCTAGATATTCAAATGTAGCCTGATTCCTGTTGGCCAGTGAAAATGAACCCACCCTGCGTTGGCTTTAGCCTTTTACGCTTTTTGCCCCGTCGCGCATCCTCGTCACTCAGATCGTGCTCATTGATGCAAATCTTGTGTGGCTTCGGTTCCAGCTCAGCATGCTGATTGTCTCCAGGTGAGAGAGTCGCCGTTGCGAGCGAAGATTTGGGTCTTTGTTCGTTGGATTGCTGGCGCCGTGGCTTCTTGTCCTCATTGGCGCCCGCACTCTTCGGCTTCTTGCCCTCCTCGATGCCGCTTTGTGTTAGCTCCGAGCTGGGCTTCCAGTAGAGCGTCTCTTGGGAATGCGTGCGTCGCAGATCCAATATAATCTTCTTGCGCTGTATGTTCTCATGTTTGCCCCACTCCGGCGTAATGCAGCGCCGATAAAAGGACCCGGCACTGGTGCGCGTATGGATGCTGGTCACAGTGGGTGTTGGGGTCATCGGCCTGGAATCCGTTTCAGCGTAGCGTCGAAACAAATCCTCGGGTATATTGTCCGCTTCATGCGGCTGCAGTTGCTGCTCCAGTGGCTGCTCCTTGGCCGCCTGCGCCTGACACTTGCCCTCGATGGCCAGCGATGTTTTCAGCTGGTTGATGACATCCTTCACGGCCGGCGGCGCTGGATGATTGCAGAGCACGGAACAGCCCTTGGCGAATGGATTGAATAGCCCACCGAATGGACGCAAAGATAGTGGCATCGGCTGTGCCTCAAATTTCAACGGCATTCGCGAATCGTCGCCATGGTGACTCTTGCGCTGTGAACACGCTTTAGATGAACATCTAGGAAACAGAGAGTAGTGGACTCTTCCTTTACCTTTCTCACATATTTGATATGCCGCTTCGGCGTAGGCACCAGCCCGCTGCGTGTGGTGCCGCTCATTGTTCACGGAAAACTATTGCGAAAAGCCACCAAAGCCCACGGCGCTGCATAAACAAATCGAAAACGTTGCCATGGCATGCGCCAAGCCAGAGTTTTGTTCTGTTATATGGATGGCTGGCAGTTCTGTTCTCCCCATACGGTAGCAGATACTGTTTTTTTTATCGCCTAGAGGCGTGTCAGTTCAATATGTGTTCAATTTGGAAGCTAACTACGTTGAGCTGTAGAAGCGAAAAGCGAATTGGAATTTTGGGTTATATTTCTTACCATTTCGGCTTTTGGCTTACATCCAATAGTCTTATAGCTTAGCTTGATAGGACTGCCAATAGAAAGAGGTCACTCTGAATTTCAGTTATAATTCTATGGTCTTAAGACTAACTATATGTTATATATATGGCTCTGCTTATGGCTCTTTCTATGACTCTGCCTATGACTCTAAATGTGACTCTGCCTATGGCTCTGCTCAGGCTCTGCCAATTGCTCTGCTCTGACTCAACTGAAAGTCTGCCTATGGCCCTGCTCTGGCTCAACTCAGGCTATGCCTATGGCTTCTGCCAATGGCACTGCTCTAGCTCAACTCAGGCTCTGCCTATGGCTCTGCTCAGCCTCTGCCTATTCCTCTGCCTATTCCCCTGCCAATGGCCCTGTTCTAGCTCAACTCAGGCGCTGCCTATGGCTCTGCTTAGCCTCTGCCTATTCCTTTGCCTATTCCCCTGCCAATGGCCCTGTTCTAGCTCAACTCAGGCTCTGCCTATGGCTCTGCTTAGCCTTTGCCTATTCCTCTGCCAATGGCACTGCTCTGGCTCAACTCAGGCTCTGCCTATGGCTCTGCTCAGCCTCTGCCTATTCCTCTGCCAATGGCACTGCTCTGGCTCAACTCAGGCTCTGCCTATGGCTCTGCTCAGCCTCTGCCTATTCCTCTGCCTATTCCCCTGCGAATGGCCTTGCTCTAGCTCAACTCAGCCTCTGCCTATGGCTCTGCTCAGCCTCTGCCTATTTCCCTGCCAATGGCCTTGCTCTGGCTCAACTCAGGCTCTGCCTCTGGCTCTGCTTAGCCTCTGCCTATTCCTTTGCCTATTCCCCTGCCAATGGTCCTGTTCTAGCTCAACTCAGGCTCTGCCTATGGCTCTGCTCAGCCTCTGCCTATTCCTCTGCCAATGGCACTGCTCTGGCTCAACTCAGGCTCTGCCAATGGCTCTGCTCAGCCTCTGCCTATTCCTCTGCCTATTCCCCTGCCAATGGCCTTGCTCTGGCTCAACTCAGGCTCTGCCTATGGCTCTGCTCAGCCTCTGCCTATTCCTCTGCCTATTCCTCTGCCAATGGCCTTGCTCTAGCTCAACTCAGGCTCTGCCTATGGCTCTGCTCAGCCTCTGCCTATTCTTTTGCCAATGGCTCTGCTCTGGCTCAACTCAGGCTCTGCCTCTGGCTCTGCTCAGCCTCTGCCTATTCCTCTGCCTATTCCCCTGCCAATGGCCTTGCTCTAGCTCAACTCAGCCTCTGCCTATGGCTCTGCTCAGCCTCTGCCTATTCCCCTGCCTATTCCCCTGCCAATGGCCCTGTTCTAGCTCAACTCAGGCTCTGCCTATGGCTCTGCTCAGCCTCTGCCTATTCCCCTGCCTATTCCCCTGCCAATGGCCCTGTTCTAGCTCAACTCAGGCTCTGCCTATGGCTCTGCTCTGCCTCTGCCTATTCCTCTGCCTATTCCCCTGCCAATGGCCTTGCTCTAGCTCAACTCAGGCTCTGTCTATGGCTCTGCTCAGCCTCTGCCTATTCCTCTGCCAATGGCTCTGCTCTGGCTTAACTCAGGCTCTGCCTATGGCTCTGCTCAGCCTCTGCCTATTCCCCTGCCTATTCCCCTGCCAATGGCCCTGTTCTAGCTCAACTCAGGCTCTGCCTATGGCTCTGCTCAGCCTCTGCCTATTCCCCTGCCTATTCCCCTGCCAATGGCCTTGCTCTGGCTCAACTCAGGCTCTGCCTATGGCTCTGCTCAGCCTCTGCCTATTCCTCTGCCAATGGCCTTGCTCTGGCTCAACTCAGGCTCTGCCTATGGCTCTGCTCAGCCTCTGCCTATTCCTCTGCCTATTCCTCTGCCTATTCCTTTGCCTATTCCCCTGCCAATGGCCTTGCTCTGGCTCAACTCAGGCTCTGCCTATGGCTCTGCTCAGCCTCTGCCTATTCCTCTGCCAATGGCCTTGCTCTGGCTCAACTCAGGCTCTGCCTATGGCTCTGCTCAGCCTCTGCCTATTCCTCTGCCTATTCCTCTGCCTATTCCTTTGCCTATTCCCCTGCCAATGGCCCTGTTCTAGCTCAACTCAGGCTCTGCCTATGGCTCTGCTCAGCCTCTGCCTATTCCTCTGCCTATTCCTCTGCCTATTCCTTTGCCTATTCCCCTGCCAATGGCCCTGTTCTAGCTCAACTCCGGCTCTGCCTATGGCTCTGCTCAGCCTCTGCCTATTCCTCTGCCTATTCCTCTGCCTATTCCTTTGCCTATTCCCCTGCCAATGGCCTTGCTCTGGCTCAACTCCGGCTCTGCCTATGGCTCTGCTCAGCCTCTGCCTATTCCCCTGCCAATGGCCTTGCTCTGGCTCAACTCAGGCTCTGCCTATGGCTCTGCTCAGCCTCTGCCTATTCCTCTGCCAATGGCCTTGCTCTGGCTCAACTCAGGCTCTGCCTATGGCTCTGCTCAGCCTCTGCCTATTCCTCTGCCTATTCCTCTGCCTATTCCTTTGCCTATTCCCCTGCCAATGGCCCTGTTCTAGCTCAACTCCGGCTCTGCCTATGGCTCTGCTCAGCCTCTGCCTATTCCTCTG
Source organism: Drosophila nigricruria (assembly GCA_037075265.1). Classification (NCBI taxonomy): domain Eukaryota; kingdom Metazoa; phylum Arthropoda; class Insecta; order Diptera; family Drosophilidae; genus Drosophila; species Drosophila nigricruria. The sequence goes on from JBAMCI010000045.1 coordinate 2,370,284, forward strand.
CCAATGGCCCTGTTCTAGCTCAACCTAGGCTCTGCATATGGCTCTGCTCAGCCTCTGCCTATTCCTCTGCCTATTCCTTTGCCTATTCCCCTGCCAATGGCCCTGTTCTAGCTCAACTCAGGCTCTGCCTATGGCTCTGCTCAGCCTCTGCCTATTCCTCTGCCTATTCCTCTGCCTATTCCTCTGCCTATTCCTCTGCCTATTCCTCTGCCTATTCCTTTGCCTATTCCCCTGCCAATGGCCCTGTTCTAGCTCAACTCCGGCTCTGCCTATGGCTCTGCTCAGCCTCTGCCTATTCCTCTGCCAATGGCCCTGTTCTAGCTCAACCTAGGCTCTGCATATGGCTCTGCTCAGCCTCTGCCTATTCCTCTGCCTATTCCTTTGCCTATTCCCCTGCCAATGGCCCTGTTCTAGCTCAACTCAGGCTCTGCCTATGGCTCTGCTCAGCCTCTGCCTATTCCTCTGCCTATTCCTCTGCCTATTCCTCTGCCTATTCCTCTGCCTATTCCTTTGCCTATTCCCCTGCCAATGGCCCTGTTCTAGCTCAACTCAGGCTCTGCCTATGGCTCTGCTCAGCCTCTGCCTATTCCGCTGCCAATGGCACTGCTCTGGGTCAACTCAGGCTCTGCTCAGCCTCTGCCTATTCCTCTGCCAATGGCCCTGCTCTCGTTCTCGTTTAACTCAGGCTCTGCCTATGGCTCTGCTCAGCCTCTGCCTATTCCTCTGCCTATTCCCCTGCCAAAGGCCTTGCTCTAGCTCAACTCAGGCTCTGCCTATGGCTCTGCTCAGCCTCTGCCTATTCCCCTGCCTATGGCTCTGCTCAGCATCTGCCTATTCCTCTGCCAATGGCACTGCTCTGGCTCAACTCAGGCTCTGCTCAGCCTCTGCCTATTCCCCTGCCAATGGCCTTGCTCTAGCTCAACTCAGGCTCTGCCTATGGCTGTGCTCAGCCTCTGCCTATTCCTCTGCCTATTCCCCTGCCAAAGGCCTTGCTCTAGCTCAACTCAGGCTCTGCCTATGGCTCTGCTCAGCATCTGCCTATTCCTCTGCCTATTCCCCTGCCAATGGCGCTGCTCTGGCTCAACTCAGTCTCTGGCTATGGCTCTGCTCAGCTTCTGCCTATTCCTCTGCCAATGGCACTGCTCTGGCTCAACTCAGGCTCTGCTCAGCCTCTGCCTATTCCTCTGCCAATGGCCTTGCTCTAGCTCAACTCAGGCTCTGCCTATGGCTGTGCTCAACCTCTGCCTATTCCTCTGCCTATGGCTCTGCTCAGCATCTGCCTATTCCTCTGCCTATTCCCCTGCCAATGGCGCTGCTCTGGCTCAACTCAGTCTCTGGCTATGGCTCTGCTCAGCCTCTGCCTATTCCTCTGCCTATGGCTCTGCTCAGCCTCTGCCTATTCCCCAGCCTATTCCCCTACCAATGGCGCTGCTCTGGCTCAACTCAGGCTCTGCCTATGGCTCTGCTCAGCCTCTGCCTACTCCTCTGCCTATGGCTCTGCTCAGCCTCTGCCTATTCCTCTGCCTATTCCCCTACCAATGGCGCTGCTCTAGCTCAACTCAGGCTCTGCCTATGGCTCTGCTCAGCCTCTGCCTATTCCTCTGCCTATTCCCCTGCCAAAGGCCTTGCTCTAGCTCAACTCAGGCTCTGCCTATGGCTCTGCTCAGCCTCTGCCTATTCCTCTGCCTATGGCTCTGCTCAGCCTCTGCCTATTCCCCTGCCTATTCCCCTACCAATGGCGCTGCTCTAGCTCAACTCAGGCTCTGCCTATGGCTCTGCTCAGCCTCTGCCTATTCCTCTGCCTATTCCCCTGCCAATGGCCCTGTTCTAGCTCAACTCAGGATCTGTCTATGGCTGTGCTCAGCCTCTGCCTATTCCTCTGCCTATTCCCCTGCCAATGGCGCTGCTCTGGCTCAACTCAGGCTCTGCCTATGGCTCTGCTCAGCCTCTGCCTATTCCTCTGCCTATGGCTCTGCTCAGCCTCTGCCTATTCCCCTGCCAATGGCGCTGCTCTGGCTCAACTCAGTCTCTGCCTATGGCTCTGCTCAGCCTCTGCCTATTCCTCTGCCTATGGCTCTGCTCAGCCTCTGCCTATTCCCCTGCCAATGGCGCTGCTCTGGCTCAACTCAGTCTCTGCCTATGGCTCTGCTCAGCCTCTGCCTATGACTCTGCTCAGCCTCTGCCTATTCCTCTGCCAATGGCACTGCTCTGGCTCAACTCAGGCTCTGCTCAGCCTCTGCCTATTCCTCTGCCTATTCCCCTGCCAAAGGCCTTGCTCTAGCTCAACTCAGGCTCTGCCTATGGCTGTGCTCAGCCTCTACCTATTCCCCTGCCAATGGCCCTGCTCTGGCTCAACTTGGGCTATGCCTATGGCTCTGCTCAGCCTCTGCCTATTCCTCTGCCAAAGGCCTTGCTGTAGCTCAACTCAGGCTCTGCCTACGGCTCTGCTCAACCTCTGCCTATACCGCTGCGAAAGGCTCTGCTCTGGCTCAACTCAGGCTATGCCTACTGCTCTGCTCTGGCTCTGCCTATATCTCTGCCAATGGCACTGCTGTAGCTCAACTCAGGCTTTGCCTATGGCTCTGCTCTGGCTCTGCCTATATCTCTGCCAACTGCTCTGCTCTCTGCTCTGCCTCTGTCAATGGCTCTGCTCTGGCTCAACTCAGGCATGTTTGTTCTTATTCTTAAGTTATTTCAGTTATTGTAAACTCAAGTTCACACTCTAAACAATTTTAGCTTTCTCCAATTAAAACCCATTTAAAGAATTCCAGAAAAAAAGACAGCAACATCTGTAACTACAACAGTTGTATAAACACTTTATTATTTTATAGATCAGTTTGTTGTTGTCGCTTATAACTAGGAATTAAGTAATTGAAATTTGAGCGTTTGGCATTTGCAGCGCTCCTCAGTACAAGGAGCCGCGATGATGCAAATGCCTCAAGCGCTGATCCAGCAGCTGGCGCTCACTGGACAGCGACACCGAGGACGAGGATCGATGTATGGGCGGCAGCACATCACTGTCCCTGGCCAGAACCGAAGCTGTGCCAGTGGCAATCGTGATATTGGGCATTGTTGTCTCCATGGGTCCGAGGCCGGCGGTGTTCCCCACAGCGCGGGAGCGCAGCAGATGGTTACGCAACGTGGAGCGGGAGCGACGGCGTAGCGAGTTGTTGAATGAGATCTGCAAGGAGAGGCGTTTCTCGGAGAGCGAGGCCAGATGCTCTGGCGACAGCTCAATTACCTGCGAGGTGAGCGGCGAGCCACTGGCCATGGCAGCTGCTGTGGCGGCACTGTAACTGGGCAGGGAACCAGTGGGCGAGGTGCCACCGCCGCCACCGCAATTACAGGTTATAGAGGTAATTGAAATGTTATCGGCATTGACATCACTAGCTGTGGTCTCCACCAGGCTATAGGAAACGGCTGGCTCCTTGGCTCCGCCAGCTTCATTGTTGGCGCTCTCGAAGATCTTGATGACGGGCACAAAGGCGGGCGTTAAAATAATGCCCGCCTTGCGGAACTCCTCGAGTGCATCATCATAGGTGGGCAAGCCGGAGACAATGGTATAGGAGGGCAGCGATTCGGCTTCATATTCAGGCGGGCAATGACGGCAGACTTCAATGGTGGCATCGCCATGATTGGCACGATCTGAAAGGAAGGTAAATGAAATATTAAATTAAAGTAATTTTAAGAGTTGGAATTGCTCTCCCTGTTTCTGATGACCTAATACCCAAAGTGGAGTAGCAAATGGTAGATAAGTATATAGAGATACCTATCTATATATGGATTTCTCATCCATCTACCAGCTGAGCCACACTCCACCCATTCCACCTCTCAACTCGCTGCCGGAACTTGCAACAAAAAGGCAAAAAACAATCCAAATTGTCAAATCAATTCCGTTGGACCTTAGGGACTATGTGCAATGCCCCCCATCTCCATCTACTTTTTAGTTTTGTGGAGCGTGGGGCGGGCATGTACATTAATGAAATTTTTATGTTTGAATGTCGCAACGTTTTGTTAAAAGCTACTAAAACCTCCTGCCGCCGGAAATGTGCAACCTGCGTCCAACCCTTAAAAGTAGGCAACAAAATTTTTTATTGCAATTGCCCTGTTGCCCAATGGCCCCCCCCACACCGCATAGAGGTGAGTCAGCAAGCCACCCACTAGGAATTGTGGAGAAAACTGTTGATGCGGCAAGCGTTTAGAGACGTGCTACACGATTTTGAAGATTAGCCGCATGCTGCGTGGCTTTAAAAAACACACGAAAATGGCGCACGCTTCGATTCACACCCTTTTGTGTGGGTGGCTTGCGCTTGGGGGGACTGGTGGTGGTACCGGAAAACCCGGGAGCGTTTTCACACCCACATGAACGGACGTTCATTTTTTATGCAACGCTTTGTAAGCTTACGAAATTAAATTGATGATGCACACAGGACGCACAGGACGAACGGACAAAATGGAAACTCATTGTCATTTGTGTATGTAGGTGGGGACAGGGCGTGTGGGAGGGGGGCGGGCAAGTCTTAAGGGTAGTTTAACCATATGGCCAATCCATTTTGACTCTGCTAAGCTGGTCTGTTGTGCAAACGGCTTAGCAAGCTTAAGACTTTATGTAATTTTCAATTGACTTTTGTTTAATTGCGGTAAAACGACTTCAGTTAGTGATGATGGTCCGATACATACATATGTTACGATCGATGTTTTTGTGACAGGAGAATCGATGACTGTGATGGAGCAGCGACCGCTCACGATATTTACCCAATTCAAATAGTTTGTCATCTTTCTTTTTATTTAATATTGATACATTTTGATAAGTGCAATTGAATAGCGACTAATTGTGATTTTAGTCCTATTTATAAGAGTTTAGTTTCATTTTGATTATCTGAAGCACTGAACTATTTACTCGATTATTTTGCATTAAGCATCGATCTACATAATTGTTGCGAGAATATCGATAACTTTGATAAAGTAGTGAGTGCTCATAACTAATTTGCATTAGTCTGGAAACATTTTCTTATTTCAAAACGTTTTATACCTGTCCATATCAAAAAATAATACAAAAATTCCCTTTAAACCATAAAAAGCTTTTTTGCTAGCTATTTCTGGCTTTTTTGAGTAGTGGATCTGGCGTGTCGAAGCCCTGAAGTGTGGGCAGCACTGGACTCAGTGTTAAAGCTGCATCAAATATTAAATTATGAGCTGGCTGGAGGGCCACTTAAAAGCTTCATTTGATGAACTGTCTGTCGCCATAAGCCCCAAGGATATACGCATTTCAATTCCCCAAGCGCAGCTTAGCACCACAATAAAATGAAGTGCAGCAGTAAAACGAATGTAACGGCATATATATATATATGTATATATATATATATAAATAAAGAAGAGAAGGCACAAAGTGTAAGTGCGTTGTGCATAAAGTATGCGCCGCAAGTTATAAGCCAAAAGGAAAATGGACACCAAAAACCTCACTAGTCAATATGCTAAAGGTCATGAAGAGCCCAAACAGAAACAGCTAGGAAGCAATGGCTTACAGCCAGAAGCAAAAAGCATAACCTAAGGCAGGCCAAAGATATTTGGGCGTTCACGAAAAAGTTAAACACAGTTTATGTTAAGGGGGGCTATGCGTTAGTGCTTCTATCTACTTCTCTTTTTTTTTTTTGCGGATTTGGGCGCCAATAGCGAAGGAAAAAAGAAAACAAACGACTGCCAAAAATGACGTGCCCAGTGGTAGGAAGGCGACAAGACTCTGGCCCTCCGCCTGCCAGGCATAACCAAGAATAACAACACAGCCCCATTGAACAGGGGGGGCTAAGGTCTCGGCTCTGTGTGATGTTCGCCAGGCACGTAAGCAGTTGCTGCCCCTGCGGTGGCGCCCCTCAAACCCCCCTCCCCCATTCATCAAGGCAAAGGCGCAAAAAAAGAAAACAGCAGAAGCCACAGCTTTGGATGCTGCTGCTGCTGCTGTCGTTCGCTTGTACTTTGTCCTTTGTCCTTGGGGTTGGTAAACACGGCACCAAATTGCCGTTTAAATTTCTCCCTTTGTGTGTGGGGCAAGGGCGGCCTTGAAACATTATTTTGACTACTGTTAGTTGCTTGCCTCCAAAATACCTCGATGCCTACCCCACCCAACCAGCTGGCCTGCTCCAAGGCCCCTGCCCCTGCCCCCTTTGGCAGCTCTGCTCCAACTTTATATTTGAAGTTGTGGCAGTCAGACAATGTCTGGAGAATTATCCGGTAGGCGTTAACTGCAACCAATACCTCCCAGAGGAGTCTGATTCTTGTCAAGCACTTGAGACGCCGAAGGGTTTATGCGTCTGGCCTAAAGGTAAGGGGATTTCGCTTAACTAATTAAACTTGTGCACAGGTACATGCAAATATTCTTTTTTTTGGTCCACTCAACACTCAACATGTTTTTCTGAGGAAATTGCAATGTTTTTCTTTGGCTGGCAACAAGAAAAATGATTATGAACATGTTGGCATGACTGAACAGAACATGGGCACGGTACAAGCATGCTACGTGTGTGTGTGTGTGGTTCGATCTCAAAGGTTTTTGGGTGAGCTACTAGAGATTTGTGAGGCGAGAGTTGTAAGAACTTAAGTATTAAGTGAGTTTGAGTTATTTTAATATCTCCTTTCTTTATTTCTAACTCTTGATGATACTCAGTGCTAGCAATTTAGCTATTTTTCCGTCAGTTCTGGCGCTTTACAAGCACAGAATGCGGTAAGAAATTGTGATCTATTTTGGTTATTTTGGTGAATTTTATGCCTATTGATATCAAAATTTATTCAAAAATTCTTGAAACCATAAAAACGCTATTTTTCTAGCTATTTCTGGCTATTTTTAAACGGTAGATCTGGCAGCACTGCTGATACATTGCTTATTTCGTCACTATCGATAATTCTATCGTTAATTACCTACAATAACATCGCTAACTAGCCCTATCGCTATCGTTATTCCCCTATCGTTATTCATCGAAGATACTCCCCCTCTAATTCCTATTGACCTACTACAAAATGCTTTTTGTATTCTCAAAGAATCTTCTGATATTTTACTTTTGTCAAACTCCTCATAGTTGGCGTAGCGCATTAAAACTAACTGCTAAATTATTAGGAAAGTAACCCATCCATCTCAGAGATCTTTGGGGGCTGGGGCAGCAGCTGACTCCACCGTGCCGAGCCGGAAAAAAAGAATGAAGAAAAATTGCGGCATGTCAGTTAGAGGCACAACAACAATAAAAAGGGACAAAACAGACGAACATGAAGAAGACATTGCCAGAGCAGAGCGAACACGCGCCAAAAGCATTCAACAACAACATTAACAACAGAGGAGGAGCCCGCCCAGCAGCCGGCATCCGTAACTGTAGCGTCCAGGACCAGAATGTAATAAGTGTGTCTATTTGTTCGCAAATATTTCATTTCCCGTGCCTTTATTTCACTTCACCGGCGCAAAGACGCCGCGCCGCCCGCACACAATGCGTTCGTTTATAGTCGCTTAGAAAAATGAGCGAATCACGAAAATGAAACCCCAAAAAAAGTTAATTTAACTTTATGATAACAATGACCAAGATATTAGGCGACAATGTTTTCACATCTGATTATCTGCTGGCTTCTGGCTTGTGTCCAGGTAAACTGGCTAGCTAATAACGTTGATGAAGCTGCTTGCTATATAAGTTAAATAATTATGGCTTTATATTAGATATATTTTATTTGTATTGCAAGTGTAAAGCAACACAAATGTTTGTATTCATTAATTATAAGCTATGTTACACTTTATTATTATATATAAAATGAATTTTTGCTTAAAAGTATGTAACAGACGGAACCCATAAGGTATATACTCCGTATATATTCCATATATTCTTAATCAGGTTCAATAACCATTTGAATTTGGCGCTCTTTCTCTGTTCTTTGTATATATGATCGCTCCGACTTTGGAACTTGTTCGAAGCATGTAATGCTACATCTAGTTCCCCCTTTTAGCATGCACTACCATTGGAGTGATAGCAGGTTATGCAAAGCGGTCTGTTAAGTTAACAGTGTGATGTCACTTTATCGGAAATTTCTTCGTCTTTTAACAGTGATTTAAAGTGTCTTTTAACAGTGGCATGCACTGATCAAATATGCCTCAAGTCATCGATAAGCTTTTCATTTACTATGAAATTAATAAGCATTAATAACAGACTTCATCAATTTGAAATATAGATTTCCCTAAAGTACATAAAATCTAAATATAAATATATAATAATAATATATAATACATAAAACTATACATAATCAACCCTGTTTGGATGCTTCAACTTCAGGGTATTCAACTATTCAGACTCCCTCAACTTGAGCTCACTTATTTTTCATATATATTTAAGGAATTTCATTAAAATATATATGAAAAATTGAATTGATTTCTTTATACTTAACATATATTGTTGTGTTGCTTTTTGTTCATTTTCAATTTAAGTTGAAAGCATTTGACTTATAATGCCCCGCATAGGCATTTGGAGTAATTTATGCAGTTCACCACGCACATGTTGCCACAGCGTTAAATGTTATTAAAAACAATATAAACAACTTGCCAATGGTACGAGTCGGGCCGGGAGTTTTTAGTGGGGTTCCGGCCGGAGTCGTCGTAGCATGTTGTTTATGTGCGTCGGCGGCGTCAATGAAAAGTGGACCGCAAAGTACCAGTTGGTACTACCAGCAGCTGCAGCAGCATGTTTAGTAGTGGGGCGGGTTGAAGGCGGAACTCGACATTGCTGTGGCTGGCTGTGCCGCAATTTTCAAATTGACTTTTGCACATGTTGCCCGGCGTAACAAAATGCGGCCAAACAATGTACACACACTTCGGGCATGATAAAAAAAAGAGAAGAAAATATACACAATAGGCCTGTGCACGCGCGTGTGTGTGTGTGTGTGTAAACCACGAAATAGCACAAAAAGACCAAACTGAAGAAAACCCGCATAAAACGAAGAAAAATAACACCAAAAGATGCACTGGAGGCCATACTTAAAACGTGCCTATTGAGCGCGTGAGCCGCATGGCTAAAACGTTTTCGCTTGACTGCCAAATATGGTTTGGCAAGCGTCAAATATCTATCAAAACGACATTAGCAGGGCTAAGCAGCTTTCAAATATACGTTATATTATCATTATCGATAATGTAAGAAAAGATATCGATTGATCTTTATGTTAGCTTACAGAAATGAACGCTCACCAAATTAATTAACATTATAATGTTAATAACACTGCAGTAACAGTTTTAGTTTTGCCATATCGTTTTGAATAATCAAGATCTCAACAGGGTGGCAATAATGATCTGCTTTGTTATTGTCTGGCAACACGAATCAGTGAACTAAGTTCACTCAACCGCCATCTGGCAATACTACTCAAAGAACAAAAGAGACGCAGTGAGTGAGAGCGAAAAGAGAGAGAGAAATATATAGAGAGAGAGCGCAAGAGCGTTAAAAAAAGTCTGCCAGCGGCGTCAGTGGATTTAGTTTTGTTGTAGTGGTCTCAGTGGTGCGCGTTGCTGTGCTCTAAAAGTAACAATAATTATAATAACTCAAACGAAAAAAAGGTGTAATTAATAAATATAAAAGGCAAACAATTCATTTGCTATATTCTGATATGTTAAAAATGACAAATGTGCCGATGCCGAACACGCTCAAGCTGGGCAGCGCCGCAGCAGCGACCACAAAAAAAACACAGCATAATGGTGTAGCGGCCGTCGCAGCTGCGTCGCTGCGCTGCGCAACAGACGACACGGACGAGTCGGACGAGGATTCTGAGTCGGATTTGGATATTGAGGAGGAGGACATATTGCTGGACGATGCCGATGATGATGTTGTGCTGCAAATCGACAGCGAGGATGAGGCCGAGCTGGAGGCGCAGCGTATACGCTTGGATGATATGAAGGCGGCGGCCGCTGCAGCAAAGTCGCAGGTCAGTAACGGTAAAATGACAAATGCAGCGCAGCAGCAGAAGTCGCCGTCGCCGTCGCAGTCGCAGTCGCTGCCGTTGGCAGCTTCACGCAAGCCGCGTGGGCGTCCACCGGGCAGCACAAATAAAAGCAACAACAACAAAAACCAGAAAAACAAAAACAAACGCAAAAGCTCAAAGAGCCCCAGCGCAGGCGTCGCAGTTAATGTAGCGGCCTCGGTCTCCATCCCCGCTCCCGCTCCCTCACCCGTTATGGCTGCTAAAATACACGCGGATGAGAAAGCGCACCGTTTCATTTACAGCTGCGCCAGTTGCTCTCTGCTCTACGGGGATGCTTTGGGGCTCTCTCAGCACTGGCACAAAGAGCATCAGCCCCAGCACCAGCTGTTGGAGAGGCAGAACAAACGCTTCAAGAGCAAGGCGCCCGCTGCTGAGCAAGTTAAGCTTGAGCCGCCACTGGAATTGAGCGATGGACTCCGATTGGGCGACTTAAAGTGCTGCGCGCAGCTGTTGCTGACAGAGCTTGAGGATGGCCTCAAGCAGCAGCTGCTTTGCAGCATTTGTGATGCGGCATTTGAGCAGAGCAAACAGCTGCATTTGCATTTGAGCGTGAGCCATGGCATCTTTAAACTGCTGGTGCCCAAGCGGGAGCCCAGCGAGCCAATGGTCAGTATTCCGAGTGAGTCGGTTGCGGCTCTGGGTCAGGCACAGCCACAGATGCAGCTGCAGGTGCAGGTGCAAGCCTTGGAGCTGCCAGAGACACCGCCTCCAGAGAACGAAACGGCTGACAAAGATGATCTCGCTATGATAAGCGCCATGGTGGCGGAAATTTCAGCCGAAAGCAATCCCAAGGTCAAGAAGATGATTATCAAACTGCCTGTGGGCAAGCGGGCGGGACGTAAGCGCAAGAAAGAGGAGAAACCAAAGCAGGCAAAGGAACAGCAAGAGAATAGTCATGGTAATCGTAAGCGAGGACGCAAGGCACAAAAGACAGCTAAGCCCGTGGAAGAGCAGCAGCAGAAGGAGAGCGAAAAGTCGCAGGTGCACCAAGAGAAGAAAGAAACAGAACAACAGAAGCAAAGCAAAGAGGAACAGCAGCAGCAGCAAAAGGTAGAGAAGCTACCGGAGCAACAGGAGAAGATTGAAAAAGAGAAAAAGCAACCAAAAGAGCAGCAAGAGAAAACAGAAAAAGACTTAAAAACGGATGACAAAGAGCTGCAGCCAGAGATCAAAGAGGAATTGGAGCCCAGACGTGCACGCAAATCACGCAGCTATGTCGACTATGTTGTCGATGTGAAGGATGAGGACGACGACGACGACTTGGAGGAGGAAGACAAAGACACAGACTCTGATGCAGAGAGCTTAACGCCGCACAATAGCTCCACGGATGAGAGTCTTGCGGCGGTCTCCATCAAGCGTGAATCGTCCGAGGAATTGCAGCGTAGCGGCACCATTCACACCTGCAATTTTTGCAGTAAAACCTTTCAGCGTTTCTCACGGCTGCAGGATCATCTCCGTTTGCACACGGGCGAGAAGCCGCACGTTTGTGGCCAGTGCGGACGGGCGTTCCGTCTGAAGATGCGCCTGGCCGAGCATCAGTTGCGACATCGCACCGAAAAGGCATTCAAGTGCGAGCTATGCGGTCTCCCACTGGCCACCAAACAAGACATGGCCCTGCACATGCGTCATCACAAGAACGATCGGCGCTACAAGTGCGAGCTGTGCGGCAAAGGCTTTGTGCGCAGCTCCGATTTGGCCATACACGTGCGCGTGCATACCGGCGAGAAGCCCTACAGCTGTGACCTGTGCGGCAAGGCATTTCGTGCCCGCCAGAATCTCATTGTGCATCGTCGCACGCATCTGGGCGACAAGCCCATCCAATGCGAGATGTGCGACAAGCGCTTCTCGCGCAAAATCGACATGCGCGTCCACATGCGCAGACACACAGGTGAGTGATCAACTAGCATCTGGACTCTTTGCCTTTATCTAATCTCTCTAAATTTTCTTTTAGGCGAAAAACCTTTTAGCTGCAGCTCTTGTCAGCGTGGCTATTCCTCGCGCGTCAACTTGCAGCGTCATCAGCAGCGCGAACACGGCGGACAAACGGCAAACGAATCGAATAACCAAACGAAACAGGAAACATCTACGGATAGTAACAAGTCGAAGCCAGCCACGCGTCGTCCACGTCGCGAGAAGCTGCAGGAGAAGATTGCCGCACAAGAAAAGTTGCTTGATGAGCTGAAGCGCAGCTTGAGCACGCTGAATGATATTACGGAGGAGGCGCCTGTCACCCCAGTAGCGGCGGAGAGCAAACACAATTTGGCCGAGCTGGCAGCTGACGCTGGCGCAGGCACAGGTGGTGGCTGTGCACAGGTTTCGGTCACCGTTTCAATGCAAGTGGAGCCGGCCAAGGGGGTGGACGATGAGGAGATAACGCCGGAGAAAGAAAATGCACTGTCCAGTGGCTCAGCAACGGACGCCGTGTCCAGCAATGGCAAGACAAAGACTAATCGCAAGATTACAAGCTACTTTACCGTAGTTGGGCAGCAGGCGGAACTCTAAAAAGACTTATCAGACTCCAATCCACAACTCTTACTCATTAGGTTAAGATGCAACTGTACTTGAAATACTGTAGCTTAGGGCAAACCTCGCAGACCCGGAGACGATTTCACACTATCTCTCTCTCTTTATAAGATTTTCCATTTTGCAGGGATTAAGTATTCTCTATGTATACAGACTTATTAACATAATGAAAGAAGCAAACATTTTGAAGAAGAAACCAACTAATTTTTTTGCATTTAATTAACATTTACGAACAGAAAAGACTACGTTTTAAAAGCATTAATTATATGGAAAAAAATATATTAAAAAAAAAGAAAAAAAATTTAAGAGACTGCAAAGAGTTTATATATATATATACACATCATATTTTTTTATGTGGACAAACAGTCAAACTATATAAATTGTACATAATTTTAAGATAAAATATGAATTGTTTATTTAAAATATTGTAAAAGCGAAGCAAAGAACAAATCAAATTCAACTTGGATTGTTATGGATAGTCAAAGATTTACTTTGGGTATAGATCCATGACATTTCGACTTGAATGAGTTTATATAATTGTACACAAAAACAAGTCAATTTACAGAGTTGTATTTTTTTATAAGAATCAAATTTGATATATGCAAATATTATGTAATTTAATGAATTATCATTGAAGCGAGTAAATTGCCAGTCATGAATTATGCAATTCATTAAAATAACACATAATCAAATTCCAAATTGAATCTAGTTATATATATATATATTTCTATATACACCCATAAAAACTTAATGCATAACCAATTCATGCAAATGCTGCTTATTATGTATTCATAAATATTTAATTATAATTTATTTCATAATTTGTTTTAAGCAACTAATTTTTAAGAGATTCTCATTCTCATCAAATTTCTCTCGAATCTTAAGCTAAGCGAAAAGACAACGCGCACGCATGAACTCTGCGATTTTTGCAGAACAAGGCATTAAATATTTTGTAATTTAAGACAACGAGCATTTATATGAATTATATATCAGCCAAGATATCCAATGAAAATACATTTATTATGATTTCTACATATATTTTATTGCAATTGTTGCTTCCTACAACCAATCAACCCTTAGTGCAATTACCTCAATGTCATACGGGGTGTGTGTGTGAGTGTGAGTGTGAGTGCAGTTAGTCTCTTGTACCTTTAGCATGCTTTCGACGGCCTTCAGTTTTATGTTTATGGCCAAACAGCAGCAGCTGCTGCTAGCAGCCCCTTTGTCAACTTTATAGGGCGTCTGTTGCTTGGCTCGACTTGGGATCAGCACAGGGGGTGGGTGTGCGTACACACGTACTATATATATTTATGGCGAGAGCAAATGTTAGAGAGCAAAACTCAAGATAGTTTGTCAATTTACAAATGGGGTGCATGTGGTTAAAAGGGGTGGCAACGGAGTGAGAGAGAGAGAGAGAGAGAGAGTGAGCACGAAATGATCTAGTTCGCAGTGTGCTAAGGGAGTGGAATCAGGGCTCTGTTCAGCTGTAAGAATATTTGACATATTTCAAAGAGGCTGAAAGGGCATTTTTTGATTTATGCTCGACAAATTTAATAAATCGAGTTGAAACTAAAAATCAATAGCTAGATTATTTCATTTGTTGCCCATTTAAATCGAGCATATTGCATATATATTTATTGTGTTGTTTATAATGGCGAAATGTTTTCTTTATAATTCTACTCTTATCATCAACAGCAGCAGCAGCGTGTCGCTATGACAATTTATTTTACTTATATAAATATATATATGTATATATTTTTTGACACTCTAGCGTGGCAGCATATCGTTTGTAAACAAAAGCGAGCGACAAACAAAAGCATGAAATCTACTTTTTGTATAAAAAATCAGCGAATAACTAAAAAAAAGAAAAAAAAAAAACGTTGCTAAGCAGAAATAGCTAGAAAAAAAAAAACAAAAAAAAAATGGAACAGCGGAACAACAACAAAATTTGGTTGCTGCATGCGCTTTCAATGCAATATTACGCATACGACGTGTTGCCAGTGCAATACATGTCTCAGTGTGTGTGTGTGTGTAAGTACTTCTGTGTGTGTGTGGCACAATAGCCAAAAAGATAGTCAACGTGACAGCTAACATGCAGACAAGAGAACACTAGCAAACACACACACACACACACAAACACAGATTCAACGATTTTTGTTGTGCAAAAATATGCAAATTAAGTGTGGCGAGCTTTGCTATCGTTGCTGCTGGTGTAGAAAGCGTAAAAAAGCGCACAACAACAATGCCAACAAATATGATTAAAAAAAATCTACAAACGTATACACATTATTTGGCTGACGGCTGTAGAAAGCAGGCAAGCCGAAAAAAACGAGTATACGCCCCGTTGTACAGTCAACAAAGGCAACGCCAGCAGCGACGCGACGCTGCTTTCCAAGCATGTGCTACTGTGTGTGTGTGTGTGTGACTGTGCTGATCGCTGCCGAAAGCCGCAGTCTCGGCCGCAACCTCAGCCACAGCCACAGTCGCAGTCGCAGCCCTTTTTGGCTGTGTCAGCATTTTCACACTTTTATGTGCTGTTGCCTTTTAATTGAATTTCGTTTCAGTCTGCGACTTTGTCTGTCTGTCTCTTCTTTTGATGTTTTTTTCTTTTTCTTTTTTGCAGCTGTGGTTAATTTTAAAACTAGCCATAAAAGCCACACGCAGCGCCGCTTGGCTTTTGTCGCCAATACAATTTACCAGCCAGTTCTTCTGTACGCTCTCTCTCGCTCCCGCTCTCTCTTAATCTCTTTGTTGTGCTGCAGCTGTCTGGCTCTCTGACTCTCTGCCGCTCTTGTCTTTTTTGTTTTCTGCGCTCTCCTGTCTTTGGTCTGTCTGCTTGCCAAGTCGCGTCGCTCTTCTGCGCCGCTCTGCACGATGTTCTGGTCGCTGCTTGCTGCTTGCTGCATTCTTTTCGCGGTCGTTAACATGCGCTGCCGTCAAACTGTGGAACATGTTTGCTCACTGCTCTTCTTCTAGTTGTTGTAGTTGCTGTTGTTATTGTCTGGTAGCGTCTGTCATTAGTTCTGTGTGCGTGCGCGTGTGAGTGTTAATTGCGCGTCGCATTTTGTTTTGTTTTGTTTTGCTTTGTGTGCGCTCTCTCGCTCTCGCTCTCGCTCCGCTTGCCGAACCGCTTGGGGAGCTGTGTAAGCGCTTGTCAGCTGCTTGACGTTTTACAACACTAGGCTGAGCGCGCTTTTTAGATATTTGAATTGTAACGCTGCGTATGATTGATGTTGAATAAATAATTATATTAAATATGTAAAATATTTAGTTTTAGAAATTTTGTGTGTTTGAAATTAAATTGAGTTATTTGCATAACTAATAATTTAATTTGAAAATTTGCATATTTTATTATTATTCCATTTTATTTGCCGCAGTTCAGCACAGTTTTGGCTATATTCTTTCTGACTTTCTTTCTTTCTTGCTGTCGTGCCGTGCACGTAATTTAATACCGCCGCTGACAGCTCATCCACGTAGTAAAAAATGCATTACAATTATTTATACATAAATCATGCGCCGATTAATAAATAAAAATCACAGTTCATTTCCGTCGACAGCGAAAAGACAAATAAATAAACAGGCAAACAAACAAACAAACGGAGTGTGGTAAAAAAATATGCCAAAAATGTATAAATAAATCATAACTGAAAGACCATCATTCCAGCTCTGCTGTCTGTTAAACAAATATTCATAAATTATACAAAAATAAACTCCAAAGTCAGCGAGTCTCAAAAAAAAAAACATGATACAACTGTAAACGCCAGTAAATAATATTATAAAAAAAAAAAACAGAAAACCGAAAAAAAAGTTTGTGCAGAGTTTTCAACTAACCGCTGCATATGCATAATTTATAAAGCTAATTAAACGCGCATTTAACTAATTAAAAATATCGCGTGCTTCAATTATTGAAATATGCTGCAGCAGCAACTGCAGCAGCAGCAGCTGCCCTCTGGCCAATTATGATGATGATGTGCTAGGAAGCCGTCTATATACATATATGTATTTACAAATTTGTAATTAAAATGGAACAATTTTTCGCAATGCATTTGAATTATCGAATGGCGAACGTGGCGTATGCGCAATGCTAATCAAAGTGTATATTACGTATACGACAGCGTGACACATGCTGGAGCGCTGAGGTGGGGCGCGGTGCAGGGTGTGTGAGTGTGTATGACTGTGACTGTGAGTGTGTATGTGTCAGGCGAACAGCTAATTTGGGCTATTGTCGATTTTTTGGCTTTTAGCAGGCAAATACTAATTGACATTTTGCTATGAAAGGCACAACAGGCGCGCCGGCTGGCAAGTGCGGAAGGACGGAAGGGAGGAAGGAAGGGCGACGGAAGGGTGGCGTCGGCGTCGGCGTCAGCGGGAAGTAAGCCAACAGTAAATGCAATGCAAAAACAGTTTCAATTAAGCAATTAGCGCCATTGAAACAAATCCAACACGTTTTGTGGCTTATAAACTGAAGCATCATGTCGACTTTGGTTAGCCATACGCCACCCGCTGCCTCCCCCACCCTTGGCTTTGGCTGCTTTGTGGGTTATTCTCTGTTTAGTTATTGGCCTGTTACGGGGTATTAGCGTTGGCAAATGCAATACCAAACTTGATTTTAGTTACTGTTGCTAATTCGCGTTGCCTTTTTGTTGGTTTACGCTGGCTTTTGGGTTGGGGCTTTATTCATTTAGCATATTTTTGCGAATTTTGCGTGCGATTCAATAAATCGAAAATAACAAATAATATTAGCGTGCATATAATATATCTGTATATATGTATATATATAAATGTATAATTTATCTACTTATGAATAAGCGGCTTAAATCTGTTGCAGGTTGTGAAAAACATTACATAGCCAAGTGGGAAATGTATTGACGTCAAAGCTGCTTAAGGCTGAAGCTGGGGTTTGGGCAAGTGAAAGTCACATTTAATTCCCAACTGACAATGATAATGATGTTGTTGTTGTTGATGATGATGCTGCATTGCCATTGCAATTTACGCTTTATTAATTACTTGCAAATTTAATCAATGCCTAATTTAATTAACATTTCGCAGCTTTATTTGCCAGGCACTCGCACACAATGTATTGAAGTGCGGGCGGTGGCTGAGCGACGTAAAAGTTTAACGACTTTTTTTTCGAGGATTTTCATTTGCCAAAAGTATCATAAAGTGTGCTCCAAAAAAACACCTTCAATAAGGGCACTCAGAAAAATGTTTTCTATATAGAGTGTGAAATGAACAAAATTGTATTAAAGAAAATAATTATAATAATGATAATAATAATAATACTAATAATAATAGCAATAATGATAATATTAATAATAATAATAATAATAATAATAGTAATGATAATAATAATAATAATAATAATAATGATAATAATAATAATAATAATGATAATAATAATAATAAAAATAATAATAATAATAATATTAGTATTAATAATAATATTATATAATATAATAATAATGATAATAATATTAATAATATATATATTTTAAGAAGTTTTTAATAGAATGACGTTTAAATTCTAAAATTAAATTGAATTTTTAGAATAAAATTTTAGTGAGAAAAATATATACAAAAAATTTATATAAAATCTAACTGAGTATTAGATAAAATGACATATGTAAAAAAAAATTAAATTAAGTTCTTTAGATAAAATTATAGTGAGACAAATATATAAAAATAAATATTTAATATTTATTTTTATATTAAATATTTATATTAAAAGTATTTGAAAAATGACATATATAAAGTCAAATTAAATTTTTATATTAAATTAAATCTTTAAGCATTTTTAACATATTTTAACAGCTTTCATTTTTCAAAAAGTTTTTCCTCAAAAATAATAAATAAAACTATATAAAAAAAAAGTAAAAGCAACAATAAAGTTGTTGCCAAACACAGTTATGATAATAATCAGGCAGCGCCGCCAAAAAATGACAGCTGAAAAGGCAACGCCAACACCAACAACAGCCGAAACAAAGATAAACAGCTCATTAAAGGTAAATTAAACAACCGTGAACCGAAAAAAACGTCACTCATACGCAGCGTAACACCGCCGACAATGCGTAAAACGTTGCGTATGAGTGACGTCGTATTGTGTGCACATGTACTCAAATTTAATATGTTTGCGCACACTTTCGTTGCGCTAATTACACTTTTTTTTTAATAGCTTTGCAGTGTATTTGATATTCGTCTGATATTTTGTATAATTATTTATATATATATTTATTTATATTTGCTTAACAAAGTTGAATTCTAGACGACTTCAAGAATGTTGAAGATATAGAGGAAACGAGACTAGCAAAACTTTGTTTATTTATAGAGCGAAGTCTTTTGTTTGCAAACAAATATGAATAAGGCATGGGAATAGACTTGATTACTATCTCATTGCCCAGTTCGTTATCTGGCCCATTGAAATGGATATCGTTCATTCACCACAAAGCACTCGACTTGAGCTACTTGAGCTGTTCTGCTGTTCAGCCTGCATTTGATGGGCTCCTTTGCCCGAGTGCTAATCGATGCACCTCTATCGAAATGCTGAATTGCTGGGCTAATCAAAATGAAAGTGGCCCAGTGACTTGGTATTTGGCCATTAACAAACAATTGAGAAGACGATTTCTTTTGTTCTGTGTGATGCAGCAGTAGAAAACAATTTAAATTAATTAACACACATTTGCAGTGTAATCGAGCCTCGAACTGGGCAAACAGAGCACTTGATTGCATACGTACGTATCTGGGGCCGTAGTCTTGGGCCACTTGACTGCAGCTTTAATTAACTGAAAATGTTATGTTTGTTTTCGGCTGTCAAACAAAAGGCACAACCGAAGGGGCTAACAACGATACACAGAGGGAGAGAGATAAGATCTAAATGCATTTCTCTGTCTGAGAGTGTCTGCCCGTCTGCTCGTCTGTCTGTGTGTGTGTGTATGAGCTTAATCATTGCAGTTTAGAATTTATTAGCTAATTGCCTTATAATTTATAATTGAACAAAGCCAGACACAAATTATGATAGCAGCTCGACAACAGAAGTTATGTTTCTGTTTCGGTTTGCTGTTTCGGTTTGCTGTTTTCAGACCCTCAGTTATTTGGTAATTGTCAAGTTAAATAAGTTATTTGTTTATTTTCCACATTCTGAGAATTATTTCAGCTCTCTCAGTCAGCTTGCTATGCAAATAATTAGTGCTAAAATTTGTCTGGCTCTAAATGGTAGCCATTCCCTAATAGTCACACCACCAAAAATCAATATCATCAACGTTAAAAGCCTAGCAAAGCGTGTGTACATTTACAGATTTAGTTGCTGGTTTTATTTCTTGTCCAATTTGCTGCGTAAGTTCTTTTGTTTCATTGCATTTACATTGTTCATTTGTTTACTTTGTTCATTACACACATCCACCCACACACTCAGTTGCAAACACAATTTGAATGGAAATGTTTATAAGCCGAATGTGTTAGATTCTCTCTGCTTCTTAGTCAATATAATTAACGCCTGACAGATAAATTTGTTGTGAATAATATAATAATAATAACATAGATATCTGAGTAGTATTATTGACACATATTGACACAAATAATCATGTTATTCGTCCCACATTTCGTATACGCAATGTTTAGTTAATGACTTATCAAGTATACGCCGTGTGGCGTGCACTCACATGAATTCTTCCATTGCTGGAACTTGTGATACAAGAAGCACGCACAGATGAAGAATATCACAAACACAATCAGCAGCGTCAGGATGACTCCAATCCATATATCACTCACAACATGAGCGAAATCCTCCTCTTCGCCCGTATAGATCCGCGAACCGTGTGCTATGTGCGTCGTTGGTGCACGTGCAGCGGGCAGCACGTCATTAAAGATTAAATCATCGGCTACGTCAGCCACATCGTTGGCTGAGGCACCACTCAAATTGATCTCCACTTCCTGGCGATCGATGGTGAAGTTGCCCAGAGCCGAATCCAAGCCCAGCGCCAATTGCTCCAGCTTATTGATCAATATGGAATAGTTGCCCGGCAGATCGAAGCCATCCAATTGGAGTTTCTCGGCGCTGCTGTTGCTGGTGGCATTGGCCAGCGTCGTGGTTGTCGTTGTGGTGGTGCCGGGCTCCGCAGCAGCGATCAATGCAATCGGATTTGACACATTCTCAAGGCTGTTGTCTTCAAGGCCTGCCAGCAAATTGCCCGTCAAATTGAGCGCCTTGAGTAACTCGACCATGATCAAACTAACTATATATTTTTCACTTGTTCTTGTTGTTGTTGTTATGATAATATTTTGTATTTTTTTTTTTGTTTGTGGTGGCACACGCGTTCTGTGGTTCAGCTCTGAGGCTGTGGCTTCATTTCGCGACTGAAAACCGACGACGAGTGTAAAGTTGCAAATTTGTTGTGGCGCTTTTTGTCGACAGCCTCGCTGCGTATTTTTGTTTTTTTTCTCAATTTTATTATTTAGTTAACAGTTTTTTTTTTTCTTCGCCGTTTCGTTTCGAATGTGTGTGCATATTTATATATGTATAATATATATGAGATTTTTCACTTTTAAACTAATTGTATTAACGCGTTTGTGTTAATTCGCCATACGCATCTGCGGCTCCGACTGCTGCTGCTGCTGCTGCTGCTTCGGCTGCCTCAACTGCTGCTGCTGCTAAGATTTCGTCTGTATCTGACGTCGCCTCGCATTGAGCTTGGTCGCTCTCGTTGCTTATTTGTTGTACAAATATTAATAGTGGCTATTAAACTCCTTGCTGAATTTATCTTAGCAATAAACGTTTCTAAATAAAGTATCCGACTTGTGAGGCGTCGACTTCGCTGTCGATCGCGATCTTGGTATAAGATTTTTGTTTTTTATTAATGTGCCAAGTTGATTTTGTTCGGGCTATAAAAGTGTATGGAAGTGTTACTCGTGCTTGTGCTTTGCTCTGTTTCATTTACTGTTTCCTACTTGCCTAATGCCATAAAAAAGTATTCTTCTGTTTGAGTTAACAATTGTTAGCAATGTGCCAAGATCTATGAGAGCTGGCGCAATTCGCTCATAGATTGCGTTCAGTTTGTGATTTGATATAGAGGTGCTATGTAAGACTTTGAGAGTTGATTTATAGCAGCAAATAGTTCTCTATAGATTCATAAGTTGTGAAATGCTAAAGGTTTTCAGATATACTTAAACCTACAGAGCGGATGGTTGATATAGTAAAGCTTAGTTAAACTGTTTAAGAAATAATAAATTAAAATTCTATAGAAAAAAGCAAGATTTCATTAACTCGTATGCCTATAAAGAGTTAATAATGATAATAACTCGTATGCCTATAAAGAGTTAATAATGATAATAAAAACTATTTTTGTAGCTCACAAACTTGTCGTCAATTGTTATCTAGATTAAGCAAAGTGCAACATCTACAAGCAGATTCAATTAGACTCAATTGTATGCACATGATTGCAGCTCATAAAAGTCGTCAAGTTGTCGCTCATTAAGCGACTTGCAATTATAAGCATTGTAGGCCTCAGTTCTAAATATGCAGCTGCACTGTTTACATTGCAATTTTGTTTTATTAATTAATGTTTTTTTTCTCATTTTTTTATTTTTATTTTTATATAAAAATGCCGTCGTAAAGGGCGCAATTAATGAATAAATCAAGTGGAAAATTTCAAGTTTTCAACGCTTGCATAAAGAGCAAATTATAACTGAATCAGAAAGGGCTCAATGAAATTGACAGGCCAGCGTTCAGGCCTGGAATATAAATAGTTTTTTTTCTTTATATAAATTAAATGCAGTTTTTTATGCATTCAGCAAAAGTTTTTGTTTAAGAATTTATATACTTAGTTCTCTCTATCATTTGATAACAGCAATCATTCATATTGAATTAGTAAACAAAATTTGCTTAACATTTGTATTATGAGCTATAAAATATTGAGAAATAAAAGTTTTAGCTTCATAATCTATTTTTGGGCTTGCACTTTTGTTCAATTAACAATTCCATTTCAATCAGACACTTTTTTTATTTAATTGAAGAGCGTATTCTCAGCATTATGAAAGCACAAACAAAAACAATTCAAAGGAAAACAAAACAAATCTATAGAATACAGAGCAAAGACAAAAGCACAACACGCGAAATGGAAAAGTAGGAAGCGATTGCAATTCATAATATCTATGGAATTACTATATATATATATCTATATATATATGTATATATAAACAGATATATATTGAGTAATTTCTTTAGAGATTTTATCGTCGTCTGCGCTTACATTTTGTTTATTTTGATCGCGACACAAATTATAAACAATTTCTGTAGACTTTCAATTTGAAATTTATTTTTGTTTTTTGTTTTTGGCGCCGATTCCATCCATTGCTTGTCCGGCATTAATTAATTTGCATAAATTTTAATATGGACGCACAACAAAACAAATTTCATGACCTCTATCAACATTATGTTTCTGTCTTGGAAAACAACTCGCGGCTGATTTGTTAATTTCGTTTCAATAAAAATCTTTATATTTTTATATATTCTTTAGAATTTTGTTTTTATTATTTTTAAAGTTTAATCCGAACGCGCGCGCTTGTTTACAACAATTAAAAAGTGCTCCGTAGCGGGCAGCAATTACAGCCAAGTTAGCTGCCAAGTGCTTATGTTAACGTTAACGTTAACTTGCCGCCGACTGCGCTGCCAGCGTCGCTGCTGCTGCTGCTGTGCGACTGCGACTGCGATTGCGGTCTAAGTACGAGTATCTGTATCTGGACAGCGCGACACAAACAAACACCGCCTAGCAAAGAGCCCGCACACAGCTGACTACTGACTACGGCCCGCGTTGCCGACATTGACTGTATCTGTATCTCGCTGCCTCCGTCTCCGTCTGTCTGTGTCTGTGTGTGTGACGTGAAGACGCCGCAAAAAAAAATTAAATAAACTGAAACAACGCAGGCCCCACCGACTACGAATCAGGCAGAACGTCAATGTTTTTCACTATCGGAAATAAATTAGAAACAACAACAAAACACACACACACTCACACACACATTCCAATCTTTGAGTTGACGAAGCTTAAATACACTTACATAGAGATTGCTTAAAGCATTTTTTTGACAGCTGTAGGGTATGCAGGGCATGGGAGAGACAATCTTAATCAAGGCTGCAAAAATTTGTAATCAAATTTGTATAGATTCAGTTTAGAGCTTTGACTGCAGGGCTTAGCTTGTTAACCTGTTTTTTTTTTTTTTTATAGAAATTTAATTTAATACTCAAATTGCTTGTCAAATTTCCAAATTTCAATTGCAATTGCACATATTGTAATTAAATTTTATTCAGTTTTTTATGTACTTATTTTACCATTGACATATTCGGTTTGTGATTTCACATCAAGTTTCGCCTGCAGTGTTTGGTCTACTATTCAGCATTTTATTTAATTCTCTATTTGCTTTAAGTTTTCTAAAAAAAAATCTAAAAACTGTTGTAAAACTATTTATTTAATTGATTAAATTTAAATTAAACTTTGTGTATTTATATATAATTTTTTTTTAGGCTGCTTTGATGTAACTTTATCTATTATTTGATTTTATTCCAGCAGATGTGATTTAAACTTTGATTTATTATGACTTTTTTTTTATCTACAACAAAAAGGTTAGAGCTATATCTACGTTGAATTTAAATATATATTTATATATTTGTATATTAAATTATAATTTATTATATATAATATATTATATTATATTATATTTATAAATTATAAAAAATAAACCAATAAATTTTAGCTTGCAGACAAGACTAGACTAGAGCAAAGCCCATATAATTGACAATATATTTTTTATAAATATTTATTGTTACATATTCAATTAGTTAAATATTATACCCTACATCGATTTATATAAACACAAACATAACAATCACAAAACAGGGCTAATTGTAGCGATAGCAACAGGCAAGCGTGAAGTCGCGACTTTTTTTTATTTGCATTTTTACACATAGTTGTAATTTTCTTTAACTTTAATTGGAATTTAACTTTTTCTTAAGTAATTTTGCTTTACAACATTTTTGAAATATTACTTATAGTTGTTGTTGTTGTTGCTATATTTAGCTACCCAGATTTCTTTGTTTAGTGAACGCATTTCGAAAGCCCCTCGGCTTACTAGTTCTGGCACTGTGCATATTATTTGTGAAATATTTCATTTATATTAACTGCCAAATTTCACAGACAATTTTGCACAGGCTAATTCAATTGAACTTTTAACTGACCGTAAAGCGATTTGTTATTTAGTTTTTTAATACTCTGTAAAATATGAAAATGTAGAATGTATAGAGAAATGATCTCTTATCAATTTGTATTTTCTAGTTCAGCAAACTTTTGAAAATTCAACTTAATTGGCATTAAATTTTCGCTCTAATGATATTTTAAATATTTCTTATTTTATTTATTAGTTTTTTTTTTAATTTTATTATTTATATTTAAATATATATTATTATTTATTAGTTTTATTTTAAATTTTTTTATTTATTTTTAAATATATATTATTATTTATTAGTTTTATTTTAAATATTTTTTTTTTTTTAAATATATATTATTATTTATTAGTTTTATTTTAATTTTATTATTTATTTTTAAATACATATAATTTTTAACAATTACTTAAAAATTGTTTACGTTAAATCTTTACTCTTGTTATAATTTAATTTGATATATTTTCTTATCACTTCTTTACATGGTATTTTCTTAGTCACGCATACCTCGTCTAGTCGTGTTTATTAAAATTTGCATTTAATTATTTTGTTGAAAATTTATAACCAAAAATTCCACTTTGATTATTTGCGCAATTTGCGGCGGCAACATTGATAATGCGAATAATGCGGCGCGTTGCATAGTTGCGTGAGCTGTTTCGTGCATGAAAATTGTGGCATGAAATTGCACAAGGAAATAATATGGGCGTGGTCATAGCTATAATCAAAATCACAATTACAATCACAATAG
Organism: Drosophila nigricruria; assembly: GCA_037075265.1. Taxonomy (NCBI): domain Eukaryota; kingdom Metazoa; phylum Arthropoda; class Insecta; order Diptera; family Drosophilidae; genus Drosophila; species Drosophila nigricruria. Next base: position 2,395,747 of record JBAMCI010000045.1, read on the forward strand.
CATAATACTCGTAATCACACTCAATACACTTTATATTTGGCATCCTTGCAAATTATTTGAACTTTATGCAAAAGAGTTGAATAAAATATTTGTCATATTAATCCATGGCAACATTAATTTATGTTGATGTGCTTGTTATACCCTGTATTTATATGTATGATAGAGGTTATGTAGGGGGTATAAGACTAAGGTATGGCAGGCAGTATAAGAATGATCTTATACTTAACAGAACTAGTATGAATCTCTTGCTTATACTTTATAGAGTATAAAATGCTCGTTCACTCTCATTCTACAACATTCCAATTCGTTTTGCTCACATTTGTTATATGTTGTGTTCAAATCAATTAACATTCCACACAGCTTAGTTACACATGATTTAAGTTATCAGCTTTTCGCTCGATTGATTATAGTATTTCAAACAGAATATCATTTACACGTGGCATAAATGCTCAACGGCACATCCCAATCAGCAAATAGATTGCCTCTCTTTGCGATTCTCATGAATACATGCTTAGCTCAACTATGGCTAGCATGCTGTGGCCTCTTAACCCAGTTTGTGTGCCTAGTCTTAAGTGAGCTGATAAGACATTCTGTGTGAAATTCGCATGATTTATGAGTGGGCTGCATTCTATGGCGATGGATGCTTATCTGAAGTGTGTCGTTTATTATCTCTGACAACTTAAATGCCGCACTGCCATTTGGCGTATATCAAATGGAGCAGAGCATTATAAATATGTGTGTTAAGTATCACTCGTAATACATGTATATATAATATTTATTGCCCATATCTCTCGGCATTGATTGCATTTTGTTGTTTGCTATTATTTGACTTTTACAATTGTGTAAATATGTGCAAGGAACTGTACAAATGTGAGAATTAAATATTTAAACCAATGCGGAAAAATGCTGTAAATATCAGCCGAATTCGGTTACAACTGGATACAATTAAAGTAATTAGCTGACAAATACAAAATTTGTTGTTGCCTTTACATACGTAAATATATAGCAAATTAAGTTATTTGTTCGAATTTGTATTATTTGCATATTTAGATTAGCATAGTATAAGAGTTGATGTCGACACTAAGTATTAACTGAAAGGCGATCAGCAGAAGCATCTTGAGGGCAATCTATATAGTTAACGTAGTAATAATATTATTATAAGGTTTTGTTTATTCGCTAAGTATAATAATTACTTAATATAGATCAGAATCAGGTTTGTGTCCTAATTGCAGCTAACAAAGAGGGTGTGCTGTGGGGATTATAAGGTTCTGTGTCCTCACTAAGCAATAACTAACAACCATGAGGTTAAGTTGACATTAAATTGAGCATGTCCCTAAAAATTTGTCATATAAAAAGCAACTCATAATCGACCTTATGTTACAATTACGATATTTATATTTTACTTTATGACAAATTAAGTAGTTGATATTACGTTCGTATGAAACTTAAATCAATTAAAGGATATCAGCTAGGGGTTTGTGTCAAAATAACAATAACAATATAATTATCAGTTTTAATGTCCACACTGAATAAATATAAAGAGAAGATCGATATTTATAAGTTTGTGTCTTTTCTGATTTATACATATCCGTATAAGAATCATATTTAATAAATATTAAATAGCATCGAATTAGTTAGAATTAACAATTAATAACAACAACGAAACAAGCTACAGCTGGGCATGTATAAGAGTTTGCATTATAAGAGTTTGTGTCTTCACTAAGTACGCACTAAAAGGAGATCGACTAAGGTTTGTGTCCTGATTGCTATCAATTTCAACTCTTCTAACTGCACATCTTCACCAAGTTGCATTTAAGGGTTTGTGTCTCTGCTACAAGTATGCCTAATCCAATAAGAATCGTCAATTAGAATCTCACTTTGAATGCATTAATCAACTTGATAACAATAACAACAGAATAAAAAGAAAAACAACCCCGGTAGCGACTGTTGTGCAAGTCATGACTATAACAACAAAAAAAGGGGGCCAAAATACGTATGTATATTTAATACGTTTTTAAGAGTGCCTTTTGTTATATTTTTTATATTTCTGTCTGTTAATAATCAACAGGTGCAAACTGGTTGCGCATGCGTGAAATAATCTGACTATATAAAAAAAAAAAACTGGCACAGAGTCACATTGACTGAGTCATGGGATTCACACAGCTCACATGATAGCTACAGTGGAGCCTTTAAGCAGTGACTCAAGCGCCAGCCAGTCTGGTTAAATGATAAAAACGCCAGCCAAGCGCAGCTGTAAATCTATCAGTTAGCTATGCGCTCGACTGTTTAATGTGCCTATCTCTGGAATTTTTACAAAATCAACGTAGATTACAACGTACTTTGTACGTGCGACTCCGAGTCACGCTGATATTGGCATTGTGTTATTAGCCTTTTGGACAGTTCTTAAGTTCATGCGGTTGAATACGCTTTAACACAACGTCATCACTGTTTGCACTGTCTCACAGTCTGAGAGAGTGCAAAAAACATAGGTAGCAGAGGCTATTTATAGGCATTAGTTAAGGTCTATCAGCTGTTGGCTTGGCTGAGGTCTAAGTGAGTAAATATTTGTTAAATGCGCTATGGCAGCTGTGAGTCAGATTATATATATTATATATTTTATATATATTAATATATATTTTTTATAAATATTAAATTTAATTTAAAACATAACTTAGGGTATTAAGTAGTCGTGCATTGAGTACCACACTTTTTACTACCTTAACTACCTTAGCTTTAATTTTAGCATATGATTAAGTTCTTTGGACTTTCGTACACCTGTTTAGGTCTTTGAACGATGACAGACGCTCAGAGTGTTGAGACATTAAATAAACGTAAACTATTTAAACAATTTTGTTTTTTTATTAACAAACAACATACTTGGGCGATGAGAAATATAAGAAAATAAGTAAATAATGCAAATAATATTTGCAAATAAACAAAAATGATGTGATGAAACGGACTAAGAGCTCACAAAAAGTCAAGAATTGTGAGCAATAAGAAATTTATATATACTTTATTTTTTTTATAATTAAAAAAAAAATTTATAAATATTTTTTTTTCATAAATTAAATTACAAATTTTAGATATTTTTATTTTTATTGCTAAAACAAACAAAATTAATTATCAAATAAAAATATCTTTGAATTAAATAATATATATGAATCGAAAAATATGTATAGAACAAAATTTGTTCTTTTTTAAATTAAAAAATAAAAAATAAATTTAATAATAAAAATATCTTTAGTTATTAATTATAAATAAATTTATTGTATTTATTAAATATTATTTAAAAAATTAAAATTTCTTTAGTTATTATATATTAATAAATTAATTGTAAACTATTAATGAATTAATTGCAAACTTAAGATATTTTTATTTGTAATTTAATTTTTAATTACAAAAAAAAAAAAAATATTGTTTTGTATTATTCGATGCATATATAAATATTATTCAAATTAAAGATACATTTTATTTGTAAATTTATTTATTATTTTTCAGCTCAGCACAGCTAAATTATTAAGACACATTTCTATTATTAAAAAAATAAATATAAATAAGATTTATATAAAAAGAGGCCTAATATATACAAATTATTATATATGATTTTTGTTGACTATATAAAATGAGGTAATTGTAGGCGCTATGTGGCCTTAGTGTGGGAGTGGTTTCAAATTCAAATGCCAAGTTTCTTGATATATGACATTCTCATCGTCGAAGCTGCAGCAGCAACAGTAGCTAATAACTACTTTAGAAATGTTAGACTTAATTTGTAGGCAAATATATTCTCAACTTAACTTAACAACTAATAAAATAAATTAAAAGTCTATACTATTCTAGATGAGTGTGGATTGAATACCAAGTTGTAGTTGTTAGCAATTTAAATAACTATAAAACACTTTATGCTTACTAAATAAAGGTTGGCTCAACAAGATTTCCTAACTTCTTTCCACTTTCAGCCCCAATCCTAACATACGCTTTCTCAACCAAAACCTCCTCAATTTCCTTGTTGTCTTGAGCTAAACTCATAATGCAGTCAAATTTATGAGCCTCTGTCTCTATTAATGACACAAAATACGATTTGTATGCTAAAATCCTTTGACACATTTAAATTTATTCGATATAGAACGGAAATGATCAAACGCCTCATTACGCCTCAGTTTGAGTTTCAGTTCCAGTTCCAGTTTCAATTTGGTTTCCTTTTTTAATAAGAATACAAAGTAGATTTCTGGGCCCTGTTGTGGACATTGTTGACAAACAGCTCGTAAATTACACGCTCATTTTTTAGGCATTTAATGTGCTGGAGGGAGAGGGCAGGCAGAGGCTTTTCACCTTGTGCCTGTGGCTCATTGGCCACGGTTTGGTTTTAGGTCCGGCCAAGCGGTCATTCCGTGTTTTGCTTGAATGCACGCCGCCTGAACGGAAGTCGAAGAATGAGGTCAAAGAATGCGAGCTAGAGTTGGTGACAATCTGCTATTGAAGATCGATAATTGAATAGCGTTTGCATAACTCACATGAGCCATGGAGGCTATCTGCTCTGTGCCCTCTGCGTCCTCTGTGTCCTCTGTCCCCTGCCCCTGCCCCGCCTCTACTCAATTTCCTGTTCTCACGCACAAAGCATAGCCAAAAGGCAAACAAATCAATATGAATAACCCAGTCGAGAGATGAAAAAGTAGCGCCAACGATTGCAGCCAATGGCTTTACAGAAATATATATACTATAAATATATATATACATATGTCAATGAATACTCGCATACCTGTGCACTCGCTTCGAGGTGCAAAAGCAGTGAACAAAAAAAAAAAAAAGAGCTGAATACAACGGAGTCGCAAAGGATGCGCGTAGCGAGCCGTGCATTGAGTGCCTTTTGCGAGGGGTGCCTAACCGTTTCCGTTTAGCAAAGAAAACAATAACAATGAGAGATTCCTCAAACGATACCGAGGGGCCCGTGTAGCATCGACGTAGACCGGAAAAGCGCATTTAACGCGATTTGATGGTTTACAAATTGGCTTAAACAGCTATCTCCGGCTGAGGCAAAGGCAGAACAGCAACAACAACAACAACAGCAACAGCTGACGGCATTTTGTTGTAGCTGTATCCTTTTTTGTTTCTTTTTTCGGCTGACATGTGCTGGTACAAAGGATATGCTGGAGATGCGGCATGTTGGTCTTGATAAGATTGTAGCAATAGCTACAATAGTGGGCTTGGGCTTAAACGAGTTGCGTGTCGCCTAAGACAAAGGTGAGTTCAGAGCATAGAGCTCAAGTTGTTCAAACAATTCGTTGAGCTATGCCAGCTGATTGGGCTTAAGTTTGGTTAACAGTTGCTGTAGTTAAGGTGAATTAATTGAGATTACCTTTTTTTTTTTATACCAGGTAATTGATATATGGGAATTGGATTTAATGATTGAGTTAAAATATGTATAGAAATTTTATAATATATATATATTATATATAATTATAAAATAATATTTGTATCATAACTATATCAAATGCTATATAGTTATTTGTATTTTGGAACTAGATTATTTAAATAACTAAGTCAAATTATCATATATACTATCTTAATATATAAAATTAGGATTTGAAGATATGAACGACATTTCAATAAATGTCAAATGAACTAGTTCCGAAATAGTAAGAGTATGTTTACATAGATTGTACTACTTTTGTTGAATGTTTATTATCCATAAACTTACTATTTATATATTAGTTTAAGGGATGAATACAATGAACTAGTTCCAAGTCATGAACTACTAAAAGTGAATGCATCCCTATTGCTACTATTTGAAAAGCGGGTTTACTAAATTATATTTCCCCAAGTTTATACCATAATCAATATATTTAATATATAAACTCAATATTGTATAGAATTTGAATATTATAAAAAAGAATTAGTTTCTTAAATGAGTTAATCAAAAAGCAAAAAGTTGTAAAGATCTAAATATATAATTTATAAACATATATAAATATAGCGGCCAAACATGTTTAGTTTGTATTTAGTTTACAGTCTTGTAAAGATATTCTATTCAACTAGTTCCTAATCATGAACTAATTAAAAATGACATATTCTTTCTTTCTTCATGAACATCTTAGAGAATAAGTATATTCAATTTGTATACATATATACTATATATGTTTTGCATAGTTTGTATCTCAATATTGGTTTGGCAAAAGCACCTGCTCTCAAGCTATCTTCAAAGTTGTCTTAGCTCACTTTCGGAACTAGTTCATAAGCACTAGCTGCACGATCCAGGTAGACAATTTGAAGTTGCTGCAAACTTATTTAGCCGACTATCTCTAAAGTACTTCCACACACACACACACACACACACCAACACGCACACACCTTTCAGGCTGGCTATCTTTTTGCCAGTGTTGAACAATCAATCATAATTGTTTTTCAGTTTGTCAACAAAACTTGCAGCTCGCGAGCGCAGCGAAGTGAAGTGCTTCACTTGTTGAAGTGAAGTTGCCATACATACAATTTTATCGCAATGCAACCAGACGACGGGCCACGCCCACATCTGCAAGCGCAGCAGGCGTTGTCCCTAAGTCCTAACAAAAGCCGTTGACTTTGCCACCGTTCGAAGTGGCACGTTGCAAGTGGCGTTCGTTGCTCGTTTGCCGTTTGCCGTTTGCGTCAACCTAGTTGGAAAAAGCGCGCCATGGGAGCTGACAACAACAAACGCGCAGCGACAACTGATAAGCGCTGAAACGGAAGTACCTCGCGCACACACACACACATACACACACACACATGTAGTAGCCTGTCTGTGTGTATTGACAATATGGCGGCGTCAAACGTGTGACAAATAAAAACGCAACCAAGAGACAGTTGTGAGAGGGAGGAGGAGGAGTAGGAGGAGGAGTACGAGCAGTTGCTGAAGGTACGCAACAGTTTGTTAGGGGCATATTGATGGACGGAGCTGCTATCAATGCCGCTGTTGGAATTCCCCAGGCGAGTTCCTCGGCGACACTGAAAACCGATTACGTTAGCTGGCGACTAAAGGCTGATGATATGCAAGGACTTGCACACCCTCTCTGTGTGTGTGTGCGCGTGTATTTGTGTACTTGTATATCTGTGCAAACACAGAAGGCGCCCGGACGCGTTAACATATGATTGTCGTGTGTCTCTCGCTGGAGTGTATGAGTGTGTGTGTGTGCACATAAAAAGGATAAAAGATAACGAAGCGCAAATTTCAAATAATCATGAATATTACATGAGCTGCAAAGTAGACAAACGTTACACACAGGACAACACACACACACACACACACACATAGACACAAACACAGAGAGACAGTAACGACGCCTGGACGGGAATTCATATGAAATCATTCACACAAACCAAATTATTTATTAATGTTCTATGCAAAATGTGTCGCTAAGCTGGCAGCTAGCAGCCCTTAAGAGGAACGACACTTTGACAGCTCTCTCGTTTTCTTTTTTTCGGTTATATATTTAGCCGGGCTTTGACTTTGAAAAGCGGCAAAGACCATTGAAAAATCGATTGGAAATTTGTTTGGCTGTGTGCTATAAACGGGCTTCAAGGCAAAAGCTACTTATAATGGAATTAAGCGAATTATATAGGTTTATTCTATTAATAAATATCAAAGCCAATGCCTTTTTTGTGGTAGACAATTTTAAAGCTTACCCAAATGAGGATTTTCATGTGTCATATTTTTAAATTATGAATGATATGACAGCAGCTCCACGTAATACATAGCAAATGCATTCGAGCTACTTGGCAGTGACGTCACAAAGGAAATGCCAAAGTCAACTTGACTGATAGCAATAGCACGGAAAAAAGCGAATCAAAGGAGGAGCCGGCAATGAGCTTGCAATAATGTGATAAGCGCAGCGGAAATGAAAACAAGCGTTGACGTTGGATGGATGGGCATGACAATAGCGCGCAACAACAATACCAGCAACAACAGCGGCACCCAACAGACAACCAACAACAACAACAACCAACAGCAACAACAATTGAGCCAATGTGCAGCGCCCACAACAAAGAGCCAGCACTTAAAAGGGTGGCAGCTACGTCAAGCGGCTGGCAATAAAAGTAAAATTGCAATTGGAGTCTTATTGGAGCCTCATTGGAGTCGAACTACCCACATGAAGTCTGCCCAAGCCCCTTCACTCGCTCGCTCACTCACTCGTCAGCTCATGTGCAGCACATTTTGCTTCAATTATTTTTATTGGCACGGCGCAAAAATTTATGTTGCATACTTTGCAGCGCCAGCAGACGTGGCGTTAATTTCGTTATGGCAAAATGCAGCGACTTGACGTGTGTGTGTGTGCCCATGAGTGTGTGTGTGTATGTATGTCGAAAAGGCTGCCTGGCCTGGAGGGGGATAAAAGAAAATGGGCGCCAATGCGGCGCCATTGCATACAAAAGCGTTGAATATTGAAAAGTTTCGAGTATCTTAATTAAAGGTTAAGTGTGCGCCTTTTGAAAGCGCGAATTATGGTAATTTACGTTGAAAGGCTGCCAAGTGAGCGAGGGATTTGCCAAGTGAGGTCGGAGCAAGGAGTATATGAGTATATATATATATATATACGCAAATAAGTAAAGGCAGCGTGCGTAAAAATCACTTTAGGGCACACACACACACACACACACACACACACACACACATACAATGTACTCGTCGATGATAGTTCTTTACAGTCTATGAAGCAAAAATAAATGAAATTGTTTGCTGAGCTGTTTCGTGGTTAACACATGTTATGCACACATATATAATACTATTTTTGGCTTGTTATTAAATATATTTAAAGTTAACTAAAGGGAAAAAATATATGAAATTCCAGAGCACTTTTGAGCTTAATAGCTGAGAGTTTATAGGCGTAGCCATAGAGCGTGTGAGAAGTAGTTTTTTTATGTTTTTATATGGGCTTTATAAGTCTTAAATAGTGTGAATAAAATTTAATGTATGAATAGGTGCAGATTCTATTTGTTTATAATTGCTGTTGCTTTGGTTTATAGTTCATATAAGGTTTATGTGATATGATTTGAGTTGGTTTATACTAGTTCATATTAAGTTTATGTCTTATGATTTAAGTCGTGCTCTGAGGCCTTATACAGCTATACATTCAGACTTTGCCTTAAGCTTTGGTTTGTCATATAAAAGCATTAATATATATACAAAATTAATTTTTATTAATAATTAATAGTATGTCTTATAGAATATATATTTACATACTAAAGATTAATTTTTAATCTTTAGTCGAAAATTTAATTTACCAACCAAGCATGAATAAATCTAAGTGTTTAAGCAATCGTTGATGTCAGATGTCTAAATATATATAGAAAAATAAATTTCAGTTTTGTGGAGCTGTTAAGTCTTTTGAAGGCAGATAATATCGAGTGGAGCTTTGCAGCTCTACTATGAAAATCAGGGCAATAGCCATTAGTTATTAGATAAGAATTTTTAATAATTGGCGTCGTTCTTCGGAGCAACGAGCAGCTCAGCATAGATCGCTATAGCTCACTCATCAGAGTGCAGCCTAGATCCCTGTTCTCACTCGTCCATATACTAAGAATCACTTTTGAAGCCTTAAGTCGAACATTCAAAATTTACCAAGTAAGGATAGAAAGCCTAAGTTACTTCTTCATATAACTGGCTAAAACTCAAAAGTTTTCAGTTGCTAAACAAATTATTTTTGAAAAGAAACAAGCCTTAGAATGAAACATTTTTCATTGCTTTTTGCCTTTAACATAATAATAGAAAACCAATAGATAAGAAATTGTAATTTTACAAAATATGAAATTTGTCGTCATAAATAAAGGATATGCACTTTTAAGCTATATATGATTATAATGCCAAGCACTTAATAGGTGTATGTGTAATTGAGCACCTGCCCATAATTATGGCATTAAACTAAATTTGCTGGACAGGCAATTGCATTGGCCAATTGCAAATCGATGTTGTGGGGCAAATGTATTCATTGTTTCGGCTTAAATGACACACAATTCGGTCAAATAGCTACAGAGTCATCAATACGCAAATTTAACATTATTAATTAATATAAATGACACTACAAAACCAAAGCAATTTGCATTTATTTATAATTGTACAACAAAAGCAATTAAATGCAACTTAATCAAATTGCATAATGTCAACTCCAAAATGCAGCTGTAGTGGCAACTGCCCTATCGACCAGACCGAGCTCTCTACCATTTCCAGCCCCATTTTCACAAATCCAATTGACCCCAATACAAATATAACTACAGACAACAGCAACAACAACAACAACATGAACATATATCCAACTGCGTGTATCTGCCATGTTCGTAGATGTGAACAATCAATAAAAATTACCCACAATCAGCAGGCGAATCGTGCGAAATGTCAGAGAATTCAAGCAAGGTTTTTGCCATTGGATCAAGCTGCTTCTTCTCTACTGCTTGGTAATGGTCAGCGCTAATAAAAAATGTAAATTTTATGCACAATTTGAATAAGAGAAGAAAAAAATACAGAAAATCAAGAAAAAATAAATATAAATTGCACAATAAATACAAGTTAGACGCAATGTTAAGACGCAAGTCCACTGAGATGTCGGTCACATGGATTAGAGTGAACCAAAATTGACAACAAAGCAAATGAATCTAATCAAATATGAGAGCGAAACTTAAGGTAGATTGTGTTGCATAAAGAAAAGACTTTAAAATGTTTTTTTGTTCTGTATAAAATTGCTAATTGGAATTTGAATATGTTTTTATGCAACATTTTCTTTTGTTTGCTTATAATTCTGAGCTGTGAAAATATATGAAAAATATTTTTAAGTAATTAAAATTGGGCAAAGAAAAACATTGAGGTAAAAAATGGATAAATATAAAAAATATATAAAATTTAATAAGTGAAATATAAATTTTTAAAATACAATATAAATAACAAAAATTTAGGAATACTCAATAAAAACAACATTTTAAAGTTCAAAGAAAAATATTTAGACAAAGAGAAATAAACTCTATAAAAATATACATAAAAATTTATATTAAACCAATTTTAAAGCAAATTATATATAAAAATTTATAACGCTTCCATATTAAAGAAATATCTTTTATTAAAAAAAAAAAGTTTACTTAAATTTCATTGCTTTCACAGCCAATTTGGTCTGACCGAAATAAAAGTCGAATATTAGGTTTCAGTGTACATCGTCTAGCTAAACAGGCAGCAAATCCAATATGATGCGAGCCTCTGACTCTGTGAGAGTCTCTGACTCTGTGAGCCTCGGCTGTCTCGGGCTCGGCGCGGAGCAAGTTGCAAACTCACGTACAGCTGCTGTCTGATAGCTGCGAGCGATATTTTCAATGCGCTGTCGGTAAAAATTACGCACATTTAGTTAGTGGCCTGGCCTGGTCCTGGTCCGATGATGTTTTCAGCGAGTTTCTTGGCCAACGATGCCAGCGGCAGGACATGAATATTTTAAAAATTCGCATTGCTCTCAACGCAGTGCTGTACGTGGGCAGCTGAAGTATCAGCAGCAGCAGCAGCAGAAGATTGAAGATGCTGCAGGCGCCCAGCAGGGGGCAGGAGGCACGCACAATGAATAATTTAAGAGCAGGAGATATGATGGCAGGCGGAGAATAAGGCCGTCAAATAAATGCCAAATGAGCAATCAAAGTGCCATGAAGGACTAACTAAGCAGAGCGCCTCCTGCCTGCCTGCTTGCCTTCAACTTTGTCGCTGATGAGGGGCTGTAAAAAATGATGTACACGAATAAACAGCAGGTGGGGGTGGAGGTGGTACAAATAGCAATGGAGCGCATAAACAGCAAATAAAACGCTGACAATATTATGCAACATAAATAAAAGAAAAACCAATTTTAAAGTGTCTACAAATCGAAGAGGAAAACTGAATTATATTATGGATTTAACTTAAGCAACTCAATGGAACTTGGCAAGCTTCGATGCTCAATTCTCGCTGTGCGAAGAGACAAAAACTTATTATAAGCCAAAGCTGCATCAGCTGTGCCCAGGAAGGGGGCAGAGGATATGGAATACTCTCAGTTATTGTCTCAGCCATATCGTCGATATATAAGTAATTGGTATGTACAACTGTGCCTGCTGCCTCGGCTTGCCAGTCGCTGAGAGCAATGCGGTTATGAATTCCTGAACAGAACAACGGAGTGCGAGTTGCTGACAACCCCTAGAGGAAGTGGAAGTGGAAGTGGATGTGGAAGTAAGGCGTTCGGGTTGTGGGTATTGCAATAGCTGCACAGAACTTTTATTAAAAACTTGTGCAGTATGCGAGCTGTGCTGAGTCGAAGCACAGGGCGCTCCAATATATATATACATATATAATAATATATAAAAGGCTAAATAAAATGAGAAACTTTCATAAAACATTTGTGACTTTCGCAATTTTTTATGGCTGCAACTTAAAGTTATCTCCCGCATCTCTTTGCACCCCCTCGGCTTTGCTTTGTCGGTGCAGGTTTAGGGACGAGTTCGGCAAGTGAAAGAATTTATCGCTTGACACACTAAGACGGGTCTTATGTAGTTATCGAAATGGGCCAATGCGCTCAAGTGCATATATTGAATGGAGGGACGGACGGACCATCAAATCGATTACTTACGAGCTTCTTCGGCACGGCGTGTTCCTACTTTCAGTTTAGTATTTACGGTTTACGGTTCATGTTGCCAACGAAGAAGGTGTATTAAAATAACATTTCACGACTCTGTTATCGTGGGGGAGAACAATGTGTCCTGATTTCAAATCAATGTTGCAGCTGTTTACTGCTCATCGATATATGTTTAAGTATAAGTCGAAATGCTGCTGGGGATTGCAGTTCAATTGAATATTAAAGGAGGTTCACTTTGGTAAGAAATGTTTATCGAAAGCTAATCGATGTTTGATAATTATTTACTTTGTTAACTTGTAATGGAAGGCAATATTTCAAATACTTAAACTGCACTGAAGTATATGGTAAGAAATGTTATATATATATATAACTACTTTTATGATTTAAATTCGTTTTGGGAATACCCTAACTATTTTTTCTTAAAATATTTCATAATTTACTTTGGCTACTCTTAGTTTTAATTAAAATTCTATGCTAATTTATTGAATATGCTCACATTTTGCACACATTTCTCCGTCTCTTTTAGTTTAAAACTTTTTGGAAATTTACATTCCAATATAAACCTATCGCTTTGTCTAAGTAAAAGGCATTTTCGGAGCTGCAACATTGTGGCAAGGAATGTGGCAAACAAAAGCCACTTTAAGCCTGAATTTCAGAAATCTCCAGCTAACTAGTAGGCCAAATAAATTGCAAACAAATTTTGCGTTATCGATACGAGAGTCTAATGACCCACTGACTGCTGCTGCTGATGCCTCGATTGGCCTCCCACACACACACCCAGTTGAACATTGGCTTAATGAAACTCAATATCTTTGAGAATTTAGTGGGCATTGTGCAATGCACAAGTTTCAACCAATAAATGCCTGGGGGAGGAGGAATGTATGTAGGCGTGGGCGTGGGGGCTAGGCAGAGGCGCATAAACTCAAAATGATGCCAGAAATATGGGCAATTTGTGTGTGAGGAGTCGTACGTGTGTAGCTGCCACTCGTTTACTTGGCCAAAAGCCAATTTTAGCCAAAACGCATGCCAAATTTACCAATAACAAAACGAAACGAGATACGAAAAATAGCTAAATATTTTATGATATCGATAAGGCAGGCGGGACTACAGACTGCAGACTACCCCACCAGAAAAACTGCAGCCAGTGCACAATTCTCAGCACTCAGCAAACGCAAAATACATTTGCATCGAGCTCTGCTCTGCTCCGTTGCCTTTTGCTTTTTTCCAAAAGTAGTTCAGCAGTGGCAGCTGAGCGCATTGACAGCCCATACAAATGCGTTGCCATACCCTAAGCCCCAGAGAAATTCACTTTGTTTAGCAATCGCACATGTGCAACGGCCATCCCCAAGGAACATAAAGTTTTTGACTTTTTCAATGCAAACTGATGACTCTTAGGTAAAAACTTTGTAACAAAACCGGCAAGGTTTTATAAATATACAATAGCAACTATATTTTGGATATTAACTGAATTGAGGGTAGATGTAGTTGGAAGATTGTTGAAGATAGTGTGAAAAAGGGTTTTTGTTAGGTATACTTTAGTCTAAACTATAATTATATATTGTTAAATTAAGCAAATAAATTATTATTTATATAAAATTGTTAGTATTGTATGTATTTTAAAGGGTATTTGAAAGTTGTACCTACAAATTTTTCTAAAAATCTATCCAGTCTAATAATTACTTGATTGAATAGATCTATAACTAAGCTTAAATTAGCCAGTTTAAGCTCAATGGATGCTAACAAGTTTCTTATATCATTTCTTGAATCATATTAGCCTAATAAATACCAGGGTATTTGCAATTCGTTCTTGCTCTTTTATGCTGTCATTTTTAGGTTATTGTTGCCATTTTGTATTTTTGAACTATGTCGTAGAGCGAGAGGTGGGCAGAAAGTTGAGTGCTGCTTTGGCCAACGGGATGCAAAGTTTCATTGTTGTTGCGGCTCTTGTTGCTGCTGCTGCCCCACTACTGCCGCCTCTGCCACTACTGCTGCTGCTGCTGTCACATTTCTCAGCAGCGCCAAAAAGTATGCCGTTGCTTTGGCATTAAAGCTCTCAAGCTAAGAAACTCACCTGCATGAAGTTGGCTCGACTGGTTGCCGTTGCTGCCGCTGGCTGCGTCGCTCTCAGCGCCGCTCAGCGAGATGCTGGCGCGTTTCTTCCCCCGCCAGACGCTCACACCAAAACACTCAGCACAGCAGCAAAAGACAAAGCCCAGTATCAGCAGTATCCAGGCGGCGACCATTAGCACAATGGTCGATGTGGAACGGTAAGTGTAGTTCTCCTGCTCGTACAGCACCAAAATGTCGTTACTGTGATTGTTGTTGCTGTAGTTGTTGTTGCTCACATTGATATTGTTGTTGTTGTTGTTGTTGCGGCTGTGAATACTTTGCAAGTCTGGTGAATAAACGTCGTCGGTAGTCGATAGCGCCACGAAACTGCTGCCCACCACATGGAGGAGCGGTTGCAGTTTGGTCAGATGCGTATATGTGTTATTTGACATTTTGGCATCAGCAGCATTGGCAGCAGCTGGTGCACTCCACTCGTCGGCTCACACACGGAACACTTAATCAATCAGTTCAGTCGATCGAATATGGCAATTTATAATGCATACCAGAAGCAATGATGAAATGTGAAATTTTCTTCTTCTTTTTTTAAATTTTTTTTGCTCTTCTGGCTCACGCGACACTCGCGACAACTGTCAACTGGGCGACTGCGACTGGACGTGCAACTGGCTTATTACGAGTATCAAGAGCTACGCTCCTACGTTGTTTGGTTTGTTTGTGTGCGTGAAAAATTAACAATAACAACAAGTACAACAACAAAAACAACAGCAGCTATGATGACAGCGACTAACGCCGCACAAAAAAAAATTTTGTTTTCGGCTCGCAATCTTTATTATCACCATGTGTATTTTAGCAGATAGATCGACGGACAAACAGACAGACGAGAGAGTCAGATATGTCAGTATGTGTGTGTGTGCCTGGCGTCTGGTTTTCCGCTCTGTATCTCATCAAGTTTTGTTTACATGCGAGAGCGTCGACGACGCTTTGTTTGCTCTGTGGTAGACAAAGCGACAGAAACAGCTGAGCTGTGGTGAGTATAGATACACATGTGTGTAAGCTGAGCTGCGTGCGCGTGGTGAGCTGAGCTGAGTTAAGACAGCTGTAAGAGAGTGAGTATACGACAACTTTCTAGATTGAGAGTGAGAGAGAGAGTTGGAGTGTGGTGAGTGCTTAACAGATCTTGCAAGCCCATGCAGTTGACTGATAAGCGTCAGTGCTGGGATATTGTGTGCGAATTAGTGCAGGAAATTTCCACAATTTGTGATATTATTACTAGAGTCAACAAAGTGGAAGCAATTCTCGTTATTTCGTCAATGTCAACTATTGATATTTGAGTTAGATGAAATAAGATGATTTGATATACTCTTTTAAATTTCATATATATTATACAATGCAATACATTTCTCAATTTATTAATCTTTAAATTTATTATCTCCCTTTTTCCATTCGCCAAGTTATGCTCGGATTATACTTCGCACATTGGCACAAGTCATAGCTCTACAGTTAACCAAAGTTACTGAAAATAATTTAAAAAGTAATTAATTTAATTTACTTATTGCTAAAGTCATTCAATTTTTTGGTACTCACATTCACAGGTGGCACGGTCCAGCTCGCAGCGCGTAATATTCTTCCATTGGCGATCCACTCTGCGGCAATGGGCATTGAACATGTCAGTCGCATCATCGTCGGGTCCTCGTCTACGCTGACACGCAACACAGTCAGCGGTCAGTTTCTGGCAGATCTGTCTATTAGTATTGGCCTGAGCTTGGATTTGCAGCAAGCACAAGCAGAAGAAAGCTAAGGAAGGAATTCTTTTGATATTGTTCCTGAACCTAGGATTCTGATGTCCTACAAAACTTACTCAAGAATATCAAAACTTTTGACATGATTACTAAGTGCTGGAACTCAAGATGAACTGTAGTTAAACTGGGCTAAAATACAAGCTATTTATATAGAAATTCAAGATAAGGAAGTCAATTTGGGGCTTTGTTAGCTATAAAACAGATGTCTTATTATGTAAGTATGAAATTGTTTATAAAACAATAAATTTGTAATACCTTAATTAACTTTCTTTTTAGTTCATTGAAAATTTTTCGGGAACATACTCAATCAATATTGTTTGATATATGCTCTAAGGAACAGCTGTTCCTGATTGTCTATAGCTTCTATAGTTCGTGTTGCCTATATAAGCCCACTTCCAAATTCAGTTGAGTATCAGTAACTGATTATAGAGAGCGCAAAATGCATACTCAAATCATTTTCGTCTTTCTCCTAGTGATCTGTTTCACGGCCATCAACTCACAGCAGTCCAGTTGCGATAAGATCTACAATGCGTGTCGCTCCTGTCGTAGCAATAAGATGAACACAACTGCGTTGAATAATATGTGCCGCAGGAGAATCAGGGACAGGATCTGGAGAAATCAATCACAATGTCAATTGCAGCGCATTTCCTGCAGAAGTAAGTTATTAAACAACAACAAAAAACTTTCTTATATAAAAACTAAAATCTCCTTATTTTCCAACTAGGACCTTGCGAGAAATTGAACTGTCGAAACATTGCCATTGCAGCTAATATGCCGCCCAGGCGCCCATAGTCTCTTCGATGATGTCTTAAAGAGAGAGCAGCTTATGTAACCGGCATACGGCATACCGAATGCTGTTGATTTAATTCAAATAAACAATGCAATACATTTCAATATGCTTTTAATACATTTGTGTGTGAGTCCTCAAGCTGAAGTGCTTTTTAAATACTTGTAACGGTTTAAGCTTTTATAACAGGCGCCCAACACAGGCCGACACAGTCCAGCCCCAAACCCAAACCCAAATCCACTTCAGCTCACGTCATGAACATGATTATGTACTTTATGTATGTGCAGCCAAGACAAGTGGAAGACAGAGAGAGAAATAGAGAGAGAGGGAGTTAGAGCGAGTGAGTGAGTGAGAAATATCAATTATGAGTTATTCATGCCTTCGATGCTCTTCTTTATTATTTATTTTATATATTTAATTTAAGAAAATTTCATCAAAAATTCTTCCAAATTCCTATCGTTCTGATTCTCACAATTTACTGGAAAAGCACATTCAACTGCATAGTTGGCGCGCTGCCAACTTGATGAGCTAGCCCATTGTGCCCATTGTGTAGAGCATAATGAAATGGCTTAAAGCCGTTGCGGCTAGGTGTGGACAGGGGGCTGTGACTGCTGGCCAACTGCTTATATAATCCATACTTGTGTATTTGAAATTGAAAATCTTTTGGCGCTGCACTTGAAAAATGCTTAGGACCAGGCCATGGATGATGAACTTTATAAAACTCTTGACCACATTTGCCGCAGCAGCACCAGCAACACCACCACCACCACCAGCAGCCTTTTGGTCATGTCTGACCAGCTGACGGCAGCTGTTTGGCCAAAGAGCGGAGGCCTGGCGGGAGGGAGCTGGAGCATTACACTTGACTTTAGCGCCACTTGTAAGTGTAAATTTTATTTGAGCCAACCAAGTGTTATAGATGTAGCTAACATACATATACATATACATATATATACACACGGATGCATACATATGTATATATGTATATATTTGGCCATGCCCTTTGTGAAGTGTTCAAGTGGCTGCGCTGGTTATTGGCAGAGGTCTGCGAGCTCTTAGGACGAGCTCTTCGTCCGGCTGGGATCTGTTGTAGTTGGCGTCGTGTCGTTGACAGCTAAGTGGTGATAATCGCTTTTGAATTGAATTTGGAGCAAGTAAATTTTACACGCAGCAGACAAAGTTGAAATTCAAAAGTGCAACACACTCACACACACAGACAGTCCTAGATCCCATCCCAGGCTCCAGCTGGACACTAGACAAAAGGCTTTAGAGTAGCTCATGCCCCATAAGAGGTTTTGGGCGCTTTATACTTTTTTTTTTGGGGGGGTGTGGCTTTGTGGCTTGGCCGAGGCGAAAACTGATTTTCCAGCTGTTGTTGTTGTTGCTGATGTTGCTGCGGTTCTTTGTCGTTGTTGTTGTTGTTGTTGTTGTTGCTGGCTTTGCGGTTTCTAATTTGTAAACTAGCTTTGGGGCTGGGTTGAGCCGGGCCCAGCCGGGTTTTGTAAGTCATTTCATCAAATTGTCTTAAATTTGTAAATTTAATCCGAGAAGAGCTCTTAAAACCAATAGAATATATAAATTTAAAGAGCATTCAAAAGGTGCTTAAGACGAGTAGTTGTTGAATATATAAGAAAGCTTAACTCACTTTGATACACTTTTGTTTAGGACGCTTAGATTCTTATACCTATACTCTATACTCTAGTGAATTGTTGCTTTGTTAGAATTATTACTTAAATAATATCAAAGTTTAGATGGCTTTTAAAATTTTATAAATAAATATTACATTTTTATTTCTCTCTCTCCCAGTCACCCCCTCTTAGTTTCAGCTACCCAAACAACATAATTTATATGCTGACCATAATCTTGTTGTAACTTTTATATTCGGCTTTTTTCGTTTGTGGCAGAGATTCATTTGGTTGCTTGTGCAGATTTCGTGGCATAAAAGCGCATTGTGCTGGGGCCAGTAAACAAGTGTCTTCGACTTATTTCTATAAATCTTGGCTGGCGCACAAATTTGCTACGCTGCCAGCTATATACCGGGAATCAGCAGTCAAGCTTGGTGCATCATTCACGTACTTGGCATTACCATAAAACCCAGACCCAGACACAGACGCAGACTCAGACTCAGACCCAGTCGCAGACACAGGCAGTGAGCCAGAGCTTCGTCATCGTCAGCGAGCACGCACAGCATCAACATCATCAGCATCATCTTCAGCATGGTCACATTATCGTCGTCCACTTGATGCATCCGATGCCTTCTCGCTCCAGTTGAGAAGCTCTTCAAAATTTTTGACATGCGCCAGCCCCAAGATTCTGACTGACTGCCTGTGTGTCTGAGTCTGTGCCGATGTCTGTGTGCGTGTGATAAATTTTCCAAAAAACATAATTTTTCACACGAAATTGTTTTGATTTTTCTTGATGCCATAAAAAATTGAAATTTATCACTTCCAAACTGAGCTGCTCTCAAAAGAGAGAAGGCATTTAACAAAAAGGACAAGAAAGGGACTTTGTCTAGGTATAAGTTTTAAGAAGCTTAAGCTGTGCTAAAGTCTTGCCATTTAGTTTTAAAACTTTTTGCATGGAATTAAGTTTTTTAAGTTGGAACTTTAAATATTTATCCTATTTATCCTATGCCAAGGGATGACAGTCCTAATGCGGATATCTCTATGAGCTAATCATTTTTAATTACTTCACAATTCCCTGTTCAAAAATAATTACGAACATGCCGCGGGCCAGCATGTTGAATAACAACATAACTAAAATCTAAATCAATTTGATATCATTTCCTTGCCCCACCCGACTGCACGTAGCAACTGCCGCGTGCCACGTGCCAAACAACAACAATAACAATCCAGGAGTTTGCCCTGCATACATTTATAGCACTCGAAGCCAAAAAATTTCATTACCAAGCTGCATGGCAGAGGGGGCGCTGTTGGGGGCGGGGCGGGCTGGGGTCTTGCCCCTTGGCGGTGAGTCAATTACAGAAAGGAAGCTGTTTTGGCGCTACCCAAACAAACAGGCGATGACGTCGTCGCTGGCAATGGAGACAGTAGCATCTGAGAGAGAGAGAGAGAGAGAGAGGGCGATGATTGGGGGGCCAGCAGGGGAAGTTGTTATATAGTTGCTTAATATTTATCTAGCGTCGGTAATCAGCTAACGCAGCTCTGACATGTGTCGTGGATCTTGATAAGGGGGCAACCCCAAAGAGTCGAAATTCGAATCTGAATCCAAATCAGGCCCAGTTTCGATGAGTTTTTAATAAACTGTCAGTTAATAATAAAATGTTCAGTAAATTAGATTACGTCCGACGAAAGGGTAGCTACAGCTGGGCTAGGGATTAGGGAAGTTCGATTGCAGTTCAAGAATTTTTCATATCGCTGACACATTTCAAGCGCCACGCGCTGAAAGTTTAAGCTTAGGTTCGCTCGGCTATTGAATTTTCCCGCAGCGGAGCCAAGTGTGAAATTTGGCAGCTTGTTATGGGACGGACAGACAGCCGAGCACTGCTGCGGGTTGAGCGAGGAGCAGTAGGAACTATGACCGGACGACCCCAATCATGTAGCAGCTTGTAAAACTGCAAGCGTGAAAAGCAAATTGGAAAGTTGTTCGTGGCTGAGTTTTGAAAGGCTGTTGATTTCGAGAATTCTTAAAAAAGTTGAAACAACTTGTTAACGAATTCGATTGGGCTTAGACAAGCTCTAAGGAGGTTTCAAATGCTATGATTTTTGGAAGTTTAACAAAAACTAGAAGTTCGAAGGAATATAATTGAAGAAAAGTTTTTGAAATCACGAAGAAGATATTCGAATGATGAAAATGGAATGAAGTAAAGGAAATTATTGCAATGAAACTCGACATTAATAGGGGCAAAAGTAATCACCCTAAACCGTGTGATAATTAACTCTGGCGGCAAACACTTCGTCGATATCATTTTCTCAACTTGATCGAATAAGTTTTAATGAACAAATTTCATAATTATTCATAAACTCTTCATTTTTAGCATTATAATTCCCATTAATCCTATCTATTTTATTTAAACAAGTTTGATCCACAAAATATTCCTTTGAACTCTTCGTTTATAGCCAAATATATCTCTTTAAAGTTAATTTGGTAACCCTTCAATGAGTTATGAGGCTCTTTTGGTTGAGACAATATACCATGCCATCTAGTGACTGTCGGAAAAACCCACCCATTAGGCCACCCAACCACCCGCTTGCAAGCCACCCCCTTTTTTTGACGCCACCCACATGCTCCCGCCTCCCACCGCGCATAGCCCCATCTCTTGCTCTCTCGCCCTCTCCACATAACGATGGCACGTTTTGTTGCAATCCCAATGAGGAAATGCTAATCCGCATGTAATATTCGAAAATGATATGAAAATGCCAAACCAAACAACCACCCAACGAAAATCCAAAATCCGAACTAGGGTTCAGGCCATGGGCCCAATGCCAACATTACTCAATGTCAACATCAAAATTGCTTTGGAATTCATGCATTCAGTCGCCCATTCCCTCATTCATTCATTTTGCCGTCGCGTTAAAAAACTAACGCCAAGCCCGCAGTATAGAAATTTTCATTTTGTATCTCACTGAATTTTAATGCCGCTGCAGAAAGTGCCGTAGTGCCAGGGGAATCCGGCGGATGGTAACTGCTCCGGTCCCTTAAATAGCTGCGCAGGGCGCTGATTAAAAGTGGCAACCACGATGGCCATGGGGTTGAGTTGCTTCTTTTTTTTTTTGCTCTTTTTTTGGTTTCGTGTTGCAAAACCTTTACCATTTCCATTTCCATTTGGTTCCACGTTCACGCGGGGGTTGTCATCTAAGGCTGCTGCACTTGTTTCCTTGCCCTGACCCAAACGACCGAACATGCCGGCGAAAATTTCGTCACAGACGTTGGCGTGAAATTTCGAAACGAATTCTCTAAACAACAACAACAACAACAACATGAACAACAACAAAGCTCACGAAACTCGTAGCGAATGTGTCTCATTGTAATTTTTGTAATGTTTCAGAATTTGTGTGTTGCATGGAAAGGAAGTTTGTTTTTGTTTAAAAATTATTAGAATTCAGTTGGTTGTTTTGGGGGGGGGGGGGGGGGGTGTCGTCTATGGCTGAGCTGGGCATGGGTGGTGGTTGTACAACAGCTGGTGCCCAGAATGTGACCGGCATTTGGCCGCAATGTGGTCGATGTTCAAGGACTTGTCTACGAAGCACTTACTCATAAGTGGAGTCAGGGCTGAGAGGTGCCCCGGGTGGGGTGGTGGTGCGCACCAAATGTGTTTGCTGAATCATGTGCTCGGGGTTTTAATATTATTTTTGAGGGCCACAAAGTGCAAATGCTAAGCGATTTGTTCGTTAAATCAAACATACAAATGGGAGTGAGTTTTTTTTCAGATTTATTTCACTATTTGTGAGATTTGAAATGCAATTGGATATTATAGGTACATAGATCTCTTTGACTTTTAGTTAAAATATTGTAGATTGTTTGTTATTAAATAAAATGATATTAAAAATAAATTTAAATATATATATATCAGACTTGTCAAAATATATATCTAAACAAATATATATTTATGTAAACAAAATACAAAATTGTTTGGAAAATTACTTTAAGCTAAGTTTTAATAGGAAAAATTATCTTTAATATTGCCTCATTCAATAACTGAGAGATTTTTCATATCTATTTAACTATTTACGAGATTTAAATTGCTTTTAGAAATTAAATATTAAAGACTGATGATCTTTACTTAATAATCCTATATATAAATATTTAAATATATATATGGATAAAATACAAAATTATTTAGATAAATATTTAAAGAAACATTTTAAAAGGTAAATTATCTGGAATATTATCACATTCAATAACTTCTCTCTGCCATTCTCTAAATTTGTTATTATAATCATTTTATTTCGTTAGGACAATAAACACTTTGCTATTTTAAATGTGCTAAAATAATGAAATCTCTTTTGGGGACTGAAGTTTTTCATTACAAGGACTTAAAAACAAAATGCAAACAAAACATTTTGCTGTAAAAACAAACAACAGTTGAGCTTTTCGGATACTTAAACAATTCAATGGACTGTAGTTGCCTCGCCACAGGCCAACTGCTTGTTTTGCCTCATGTGTCCACCCTCCGTCCCTCATCCCCCTCCCGCCACACCGCCCGAAAAAACCAAAGTCCGGTGGCAAGCATTTGTTGTCCATAAGCTGCAAAAGCAAGCTAAAATATTTATAATGCTGTCCAACACTTGGCTGACCACAACAACGACAACAACAACAATGGCAAAGGACAGAACATTGACCGCAGCATAAAAACAATAAATTGATTTTGTATCTTTGAGAACAAGTGCAGAGTAGAGCAGAGAGCAGAACGGCAGTTAAAGCAGTTTGAAATTGTATGCAGAATGTTGCAATACACGCCCCGATAATTATGAAATTTGAACTAAAAACGAACCCAATAAACGAAGCCACAAGAATTCCAAAGAAAGCAAAACAATTTATGGTGGAACACGCCCTCAGTAGAACTTTAGAAACGCGACGCCCAGCGAGACTCAAAGAAATGGAATACGAAGCAAAAACAAAAGACGTGGGCGTGGCAGTTAGACTGTGCAGGCACACAGGCCAGCAGGGCAGTCAGGCAACAGGCAACAGACGCTTGAGAACGAAGGATATAAAAGGACAACAACATATGCGAAAGGGATAATAATTCACAACAAACAATGGACCTGACCATATAATAATAATTCAGGCGCGCCAGATGAACCAAAGCTGACCGCATTATGGGCATAGTTTTTGTATTTTTTTTTTGGTCGGGCATTAGTCTCTGACATAGGGGATTGCATGCACTTGTCCTGCACAAAGGATTCAGGACTCTGGTTCGCTAACGATGCGACACGCGCGCAGCAGGACAACGTTTGATGTGAGGCGACGCGACTCGACAATGTCCTCTGCGAGCCAAAAATTGACATTTAATGAGCCCGAGAATGCGACCCAACTCCAGCTCCAGCTCCAGCTCGTCCTCGTATCTGGTTTATGTAATCGCATAAATCGTGTTGCCAGCAGGAGAGCTGCATGCCATCAGCCTTTCGGGCTTGTGCAACACCTTTTGTTATCATTCAAAGCACTTGTTTTCCCTCTGGCCAGGTAAGGCTAGCGGCAACTCTCCCTCTCTCTCTCTCTCTGTGTGTGTCTCTCTCTCTCTGTCTATGTTTGCTGCTGTTCAGCCATTTGGCAAATATTACAGAGTTACCTGTATTGTCTCTGTGAGTTCATGTCTCTGTGTGTGAGTGTGTGTGTGTGTGTATTTTTCGATTAGCTCACATATCAAAATGCTACGTTAATTGTTTTCAAGTTCGTGGCATGTCAACAGCACACGTAGCCGCAGCACCGATTTTCGAGTCAATTTATCTGTCTAGCCGGCGATTTAATGGTTTTGTTTTCTACACACAGTGTCCGATAGAGACAGATATGAAGTAAGGTTGACATTGTCGGCGATCGAAGCGATTGTCTGTATTGAGCAAGCTTGAAATTATGCGAGAGATGAAAAACGTAGCAGAAGTCAATGACTGTGTGTGTGTGTACTTAAGGTAATTTGGTAGATGATCTAGTGTAATATATGAGTTAAATGAAGGGCATATTGGATCATTACGTAGGTATAGACAGCATGAGCATGTGGAGTAATTGGTTAAGGTATTATTGCTAAAGATCTATCTATTGAATGTGATTAGATAGTTGATTCAGCATAAACTGATGATAAACATGTATGCTAGTATTATCGTTGAGACAGCATGAGCATGTGGAGTAATTGGTTAAGGTATTATTGCTAAAAATCTATCTATTGAATGTGATTAGATAGTTGATTCAGCATAAACTGATGATAAACATGTATGCTAGTATTATCGATAAAGATCTATCTACCTTCTATTAAATATCTATCAACAACATGAACAACTTTACATTCAAGCAAGTTGGTTACATATTCTCTGCTTTAAGTAATCTAAAAAAAACTCTTGAGATTCTTCCAGCTGCTCGGGGTTATCATCTCAGCTTGCAGCTGAGCAAATATGATATGTAAATACTCTTTCATTAACTTTTCTCACTTTTAGAGATACTCTTTCATTAAGAGTAATATGTTTAAAATCTCTGTAACTCAAAAACTCTCAAACTCTATTATAGTATTCCTAACTCACGTAACTTTCCTCACTTTAAGAGATCTCATTCAAAACTTATTTATTATTTTCAAAATACTTTAATTTAAATATAATCTAATGCTCATGAAGCCCCGAGGGTCTTGTTTATTAGTTGTCATATGTAAGCAATTCAAAAGCAACTAGAGTAGTAACTTTTGAAGCATGTCCACTTATTGTGTTAGCCAAACTTTCGGGCCAATAAAATGACACATTTGCCAGTTGCTAATTGCAAGCCATAAATTAAGCCAAGTCAAGCCAAGCCCGAAGGGGCGTTGTCTGGGTACGACATATAGATAAAGCCGGGCAATAGGCCAAGGGGGATGGGTGGGGACTGTCAAAAACTTTAGATTGCATTAAACTGCGAGGCGGTAGGCGCAACTAGCTCAGGAAATGGAGCTGGCTGTTTAATATGCGGCATGCAACTATGCAGGACGTGTAGGAAATCGTAGACAAAGCTGCAAAATATTAATTATGACAGATCTGAGTGTGTGTGTGTGTGAGCCTTGCTCAAAGTACCACAGCCAGGGCGAATGCCGTTGGCCAAATTTGCATTTATATTAAAAACAAACAACAAACCGGGCAGCAGCAGCAAGTCTGAAGCTGAAATCCCGTACGATGACAGGCGCCAGCGACTTGCGGCATAATCAAAGACACGTCACCAACAGGCTATGACCAATTTGCAGCCCCCACCCCCCACACTGCCCCCGACCCGCAACGACCAAATAACTATGGCCCGCAAACTGATTTGCGAATATTTGGACAATGTCGATGGCTGCGGTCGCCGCTTTAATTATGTCTCATATATCAGTTTGCTCTGCCCAGCTTTCCGGCTAGTTGGGGGGCGGTAAGCATAAAAATAATTTCGTTTTGATTGCAATTACAAAAGCCCCGCACCACCCAGCCACCCAGCCACCCAGTCACCCCAGTTACCCCAGCTACCCGGACGGCGAGGCAAGTGCACTTGAGGGTTGCTTGCCACTGTTTTTGGGCTTTTACGTCTGAGTCACAAGTGTTGCCAATTGTTTGCAACTGTTTTGTTCGTGCAGCAACCCCAAAGTATGTATCCAGTATGCTATTGCTCAGCAAACTACAAGCCCTGCTCTCCCCCACTCCCCCACTGCCTCCCCCACCACCAGCCGTGGAAAATTATTAGATTTTATTGCACGCAACATTTCGAAATGAAATGAAAAATGTTTTGATGCGATTTATTGTCAGACGTCTCTGTCATACTCTGTGGCTTGGTTTTTAATATTTCCAAGTGGCTTTTGTGGCCAAAATTGTGACTGCCATTCGCCATGGACCAGCTGGTAACCCTCGAAAGGGTTTTCCAAAAAAAAACAAAATGCAACCGGGCGTAAATGTTTTCGAAACAAAATTAGTTTGGGGATTTGCATTTGAATATAGTTCAGCTACTCCATATAGAAAGTTGTCAAATAAAAGTTGATGGCCGTCCGGCCAGTTGTTAGGGATTGAAATCTGTTTGCCATTTGCATATGTAATAAGTAAAAGGACGCACTCAGCTGTCTGGACAACTGATGGATATGATAATCAGGCGCTTATGACAATCGCAAAGTGATAAGGGCAACAGCCTCAAATAATAACAAGTAAGAACGTTGCAGTCGGGCGCTACCGACTGCGGGATACTCATTCACACCCCCACAGATCACACCCATTGCCACGCCCACAATTGGTTTGTACATATATAATTTTTTGGAAATCAATAGAGGAGATCAGCAGTAATATCTGTATATAATTCTGATTTTCTCACTGAGAATCGGAAAAACGTATAGTTTTTCCCGATTTGCCACGCCCCCAGTAGGCGTAGACATATAATTTTTGGCCAGTTCTTAGAAGTAGTGAAGGGTAACGTAAGTGTGAAATTTGGATGCTTACACTCAAAAAATGCGAAAATTACAGGGTATTTTTTAGCCGGGCATACCCCATAAGGGGCGTAAAATTTATTTTTGGCGCATCGATAGAGGAGCTCACCAGTAACTTACCATCCAATTTTGAAGCTTCTAGCTCTAAAACTGTAGGAGCTACAAACTTTTGCGGTTTGCCACGCCCCCTATGGGCGTAGATATATCCGCCATATTTTTTCCAACTTGGGTTGTCAACCCGAGTATATATACCAAGTTTCAAGTCGCTAGCATCAATAGTGCTCAAAATATTACAGAATTTGAAAAATCACTATATAGTCAGATCCGATTTGCCACGCCCCTAGTAGGCGTGGATATATAGATTTTTGGTCGATCTTCATAGGATCGTATCAGTAACCTACGTGCCAAATTTGGGCGTTTTAGCTTTAAAACTGTAGAAGATACAGTTTTACCCGATTTGCCACGCCCCCAATGGGCGTAGATATATCCGCCATAGCTTTTTGATCTTGGGTTGTCAACACAAGTATATATTCCAAATTGCAACTCGCTAGCACTTCTAGAAGTAGTGTTTCTGAGGTATGGGCAAATGCATTTTCCGATTTGCCACGCCCCTAGTGGGCGTATCGGGAAAATCTTGACACTTTATAATTCGAGGGTATACACGAGTATATATTCCAAATTTCAACTCTCTAGCTTCAAAACTGTGCAAATGGTTTGCGTTCATACGGACAGACGGACAGACGGACAGACGGACGGACAGCGTGACGGACATTGCACAAAACCAATATACTCATTTCACTTTGTGAATGAGTATAATAATAACTACAGAACATTGGCTCTTGCATAACTGATTTGAATGATGGCAATCTCTAAAGATGCTTGACTGAACTTGAAGTACAGATAAAGCGATTATAGATTATTTGTATATAGGCATTAAGCGAGTGAAAGTGGAAATTTATGAACATCGAATGGTGGCAATAAGCATGAAAGTTCATTTTTATTTTAGAATCAATTCTGAGCAAAGAGTGAAAGTAAATTATAACAGTTAATAAATATACACTGCACTTCAAGTCAAGATACTCGACGATTGTTTACAGTGTAGTATAACACTTTTACTATATAATAGAATAAACTCTTTTAGCTATCTAGTTATCCATATGCTTTCTCTTAAGCATAGATTACATGTGCTTCACTGAATATTGATTTTTACTTTTGACTCCTTGAAGTACTGACTGTCATATCTGCCGTTCTAGATCATATCTCAAATACCCTGAATTACTGACTGTCATATCTCCCGTTCTAGATCATATCTCAAATACCTTATCTACCCTGTGTGGTCAGTTGAAGTATTTAGCTGAGCTCTTAGCGCATTCCTACTAAGCTGTACCCAAGTGGTCTTACCTAGACGCATCCTTTGTTGCTGTCTTCATACACTTAGCAAGAATTCTTGGGCAGATACTTTAAAAACCATTCAACACGCGCCTTGTTAGCATAAAGGGAACGCACCTAACAATCGTCTCAAATGAACTACATACTTCGCTATAATGCCCATTCAGAGCTGGGGAAACAGTTGGCTAGGGCATTAGGTTACACAACTCAAACAGATGCCGGGACACTGGTTTGGTCGTTCCATGCCGTACGGCCATTTGGGGACGGGGCATTTAGCGCATCCTAACAACTGCTACATGACACCATATTATTAAATTAAATGCAGACACGCGTACCACAAGCCACCTAAATCGAACCTTTGTGTGCAGCGTCTGTGGCAACAGATGGAAAAGCAAGTCGAGGCCAAAGCCCGTTGACCATTAATTTTTCAGCTAAATGCTGGTCGGTGGCCAGCTCTCTCTTGCCGTGCCGAGCTTGTTAAACTAACAAGGCGAATGCTGTTCCAGGAAAGACAATCAATAGATTCCAAATATCTGATAAGGCCAAAAACGAGCAAATGAATGAGTTTTAATTATACAGCTGAAGCCTGCATTTGATAAGGATCAGTCCACATCTCATGTAACTGTAGAGCTACCAGAATCTGTGTTGGATCATTTTCATTGTTCAATTTCATAATTTAAGCTGACCGTCAAAAGTCACCTGCCACAGAAATAAAGAATAAATTCAACTGTGCCACAATTCGACAGTTGCAGTTGCCTCTCGCGAGGATCATTGATCATTGAACGTGCCTCCTGCTGCCTGCCAAGCCTCTTGCTACCTGAGGCTGCCTCATTTAGTGATTTTTTGACCAACAGCTGCTACGTTTTTTTCGGGTTTTCAACTTTTGCCCCTTACAAACAACAAAATTGATGACGACAGGTTGAAACGATCGCTAGCTGATCCGTCCCAAACTGAAAACCTGAAGTCTTCTGTCTGACGTTCTGACGCTAATCGACCAAATTGTAGCAGCTGAATTGTCAGTTTTGTTAAGTGGGCTGCGTCTCAGACATGCTTTAACTTTGATGTATTGTTGTTGCCAAATTGTTGTGTTTGTGATTGCGATGCCCAGCCAGTGATAATGCCTCGACTGCCTGGCTTTGCACTAGTTGTGAGTCGGTTTTAATAGTCGCCTGGCTCATTAAAGCCTTGATTAATGTTTGGCCATGGTTATTTAAGGCTATTTATTGTCGCGCCTTTTGGCCAAAAAGTATCTTCACTGCAAGTATCTTGTGTGCCTGCCCCTCCCCCCTGAGTTCCCTGCTGGGTGCCATCATCATCAGCTGCACTTGCTGTTTGGGGTAATTAGTACCGTTTGTTGTCATAAATTTCTGTGCTGAAAAGTCACATTTAATTGCACTGATTTACAGTTTTTTGGTTTGTTGAGTGGCTCTTATTACGTCCAAGGTATGCTCGCTATTCCTTCACGTAATTACGTGCCAAATTAATGATGTTTTTGCGGCTAAGAAGTATGTGCAAAACACGAATGCAGCTGTAGACACATATTTCAGCTTGAAATTGGGCCAGTTCTTTGGTTTGTTTTTAGTTCTTTTTTTTTGCCTCTTCACGAAGATCCTTAGCAATTTTAATGAATTCTGCAGGTGCAATTTGGGCAAAGGCAGCGAAAGATAATCATCTCGCTGTCTAAGAACTCCAGTGGAAAGCAAACCGGATATTAATTGGGTAGCAAGCAGACTCCTCTATATAAAGTTTGATATATTTCATTAGAAATTAAAATAAATGAGACTTTTTTTAGCTGTGTCTAATAACCTGAATGATTCAATCTCGCTTTGTCATGAGTGAACTTCATTTTGAAAGATTTCTATCGCTAAACGCTTCCTAAGTCATGAGCTAAACAAATAGAACTTCAACTACACTTGAATTCCTTAGCCAACAGCTCATCGCCTCATCAATGAGAGACTTCGCCGCCCCCCAAAAAATAATTGAAACTCATCAGACTTTATTGGGTTGTGCGAAGGTGGCGGCTGAGCCATCATTAATGCCCTTATCACGTATTTCAATGCGACAAAAGCCACAGCGCCAGACCCCAGCTCCACCCCGGCCAACACCTTGGCTATATATGGCTCAGAGGATTTGTCTTAAAATTGCTACCCTTAATTACTTGTAAGCTGGCAAACCCCCAGGCCCGGTTCAGCCCGTTTGACTTTGCAATTTGGCAGTGCATTGGGTTGGCCCTCAAATACTCCAATACTCAAATACTACGACTCCATGCTCCCACTCTATGCCAAGACGAACTGCCCAGCGGACAGCGCTCGTTGATTAAATTGATGATGTTTGATGACTTCTGCAGCTGATTTCGCCTTAGATTTCTTTTGGCAAGTGGTGGTCAAGTGGCAGGAGTGGACCACATATGGCGCACATGTGCTGACACCCCTCGCTCATTACGATGCATTGGACATGCATCAAGACGCCTTCAAGTCATGGCCCACACCTCCGCTTCCATTTTCCCCCCCTGAGCCAAGTGGGCTTCTTTTCGGAAGAAGGAAGCCGGCCCGTGTTGGCATTAGTTGGCATGACTTGGCCGCTATACATATATTCTAGGCCAGTTCTCAGGGCGGCATTCTTTTGAGGACGTACCCAGGACTGACCTTAATTAATCTTGGCTCTGCTGCTAGTCGCTTGTTGCTTGCTGCTTGCACCTACAAGCTGCCTGCAACTTGCACTGTGGCCAATGTTGATTAATGTGAGTTGGAGGAGCCGCGTGACTGGGCGTTTTTTAAAGACCGGGAAATGAGTTGCATGAGTCGCATCGGTCGGTACGGGGCGTGTTATTAACTAATTGCGCGGCATTGTTTAGATGCCTATAGAAGATATCAAATATATTCATTGGAATGCACTTCCTACTTACTGTCCAGCTCCAGCTCCAGCTCCAGCTCCAGACCAGTTCAAACATAAAGTTTTAAAGCGCATTTCAATGCAAATATATCACACATTCAGGACTTTCGACTTGGCCGCTTGCTGCCTGTGTGACAAACGCCTCCAGGGTGCAATATATATGCGAGTTTAGCCACATGTAATGAAAGTGTGAATGAAATTTTCATCTTTTTTGTAAAGCAACTGCAGAAAGAGTGGAAAGTGGAAAGTGGAAAGCTCAAATAGAATTTAACCCCAAGCGCATATTTATAGCACGTTTCGCTCTTCTGCTCTCGACTAAAGCTTACGTAAAACAAATACACATGTAACCATGTGTCTGTCTGTGTGTGTGTGTGTGTGCGTGTGTGTGTGTGTGGGCGTACCCCTAACTGTCATGCTGAAAATGACCTAAGGTAAAAAGAGATTTGCCGTTGCTTTGCAAAAGGGGAAACGAACGACAGACAGGAGCAGGAGTAGCTTTCCAGAAGCTGCTGCAGTTGCTTTTTTGTTGAAGGTTGTTGGCCTTGGGGCAGATTTGAAATGATATGTCAATGTGAGATGCAACACAGTTTTCAAATTAAGTTTGAACAGTTGAGTGCAATTCAGACTGTTAATTTTTTTTTGGGTCCAAATAGAATTATAAATCGTTCATGTTCATGTTGAGTTGAAGATCTCTTGGGAATGTAAGTTTAGTCAGTTGTCTTTCAGTTAGTTTTAAAGTTCTACTATAATATTTGGAGTATCTAAAGCAACTCAATTAAAATGTAATTCATTCTCACACTTTTGGGCTTATTTATCTTGTTCATGTTGGATCTATCCAAATAGTAACCCTCGCGCTTGTAACACTCTGTCTGGAGTGCAATGTCTTACTCTTACCAAAGCTATGCATTTTAGAAGACATTCGCTTGTGTAAAACTCCCTCAAAGCTGGCTGGCACTATTTCCACCCCTTTGGCTGACAGATCGGGAAACCACTTCAACCGTAGCCGCTGTCAACTCGACCCGAACTCAAACTCAAAGTGAGACTGAAACGCATAGAACTATAACAATAAAGAGCGGAAATTAAAGTGTGAAAACCGGCAGGAAGTTGAATTGATTACAAGAGCTGTGAGTGAGTCCTCGTGTCCGTAACCGTATGAGTATATATATATAGTGTGTGTGTGTGTGTATTTAGGTAGCATATTTGACAAATAGAAAAGTTTACAATGCATTTCATTTGCTCAACTGTCAACGGGTAGCCCGAAGTCTGTGGCACTCATAGGAGACAGGAGACAGGCGACTAGGATACCAGAACATCAGGACATAGCCACAGGCCACAAAAGGCGGCGCCTGTGATTGAATGTTAAACATTTAATTTAAACTTGGTCCAACTCAGTTAAACCCTCAAACACACACACACACACACGCACACACACACACACTGCCTGCACATAGCTTAGATTCGACATAATTTATGCACGCACATCAATTCGAATGCATCTAATTTGGTAAACAGGCAGCTACTCATCGTCACACCTGCCTGGCACACAAAACGTGCAGCGACTTGGCTACAGACTCGTCTCCTTGCTGACATTGGCTTAAAATAGTTTTCATTTGTTTTCGTTGTACTTAGTTCGGTAGCTGCAACATGTGGCATTGGCATTGCCACTAAGTAGCCTGTCTGCATCAGCGACAGCATCTGCGGCTCTGCCACTGATGGTTGCCTCTGCCTTCGTGCCTGCATCAGGGAGTTCGCTGCGCTTCGTTTGCGTACATGCAGCTCATTTAGTTGACATTTATTAACGTCACATAGCGCGCAATGTTTGACAATTAATTAGGCACAGATATGCCAGACGATGTCTACTGTTTACAGTCAGTTTCTCCGAGAAATCACTCATTATGCTCAGCTAAGTTTAGCCTCACCAATTTAGATGCTATCTAACATAAGCTAATTTATTGATGCCCTTATTTAACGTCACTGTCATTCCACATCTGTGGTTAGCTGGCTAATTTACTAGATAGTGTGATAGGTCTGGTTGGCTCTGTGTCTTCTGGTAGTGATGAAATTATTCTAGGGTGACCATACGTCCTGGAATTCCGGGACATGTCCCGCTTTTGTCAAGATAAGTGAAGAATTTTTTTTGAGGAAAGCAGCGCAGATAAGCAGTTTTTTGGAACAAATTCGTCGACCGTCCCGGAATGGTCTGAGGCCGATCTGGGCACCCTAAATTATTCACTTTTCTAAATTTTAAGCTATTGAGGATATATCTGTTTCTTCTGCTTCTTTTATCACAGATCTATAATGTATACTTTTTATTGTGATCAAATGAAGTTTTAATTAAGCATTTGTTTAGCATTTCTTACCATTGACTTAAGATATATTTAAGTCTTTTAATTCCTGATTTATTTATACTTTCTTTTAGTCTTTTAGTCTCTTAGTTAGGCATATTAAGTCTTCAAGTCTTTGCTTCACTTGATCGCAGTTTGCCTTAGCTCTGTATAAGTCTGATGCTTGGCATACAGAAGAAACTGTAGCAGTAGAAGTTTCCAGCGGATTTGGCTTAGATCTCATCCAGGTAAATTATCTATATTTCCTCCATTTGCAATATAAGAAATATACAATTTCTTCACATAAATTTAAATATTCAACTATTTCCATCAACATTTTCTCACATTTCAAAGCTCAACTACTCAACTCAGACCTGAAGTAATTCTAATCTGCTAATTCAACAATCATTCAATTTCAAATTCCCACTTAAGATATGCCACTCAAATTCCGTTTTTGTGCTCCATGGCTTAGCATAGAGCAGCAAGAAGAAAAAAACTTAAAAGAACTGACCGAATCACAGCAATTTTCAAAGTAAACATTTCTCTCCCTAAACCTCTCCATGAGTTTATGTGCATGTGGGACTATTGAGCAAAAAGCGCCAGGATTTTTATTTATAAAACACTTGAAAAGGAAGCAGAACAGGACGCACAGCTTGAAGTCCATTTCTTTTTTTTGGAGCATATTGACGCAAGGATTTCGCCTCGAAAAAAAGCACACACACACACACACACACACACAGTGGCAAATGTGCAATGAGCACTGAGTAAAGATCAAACAGCAGTAGGACGTGGCAGGCGGTCAGCCTGGCGAATCCTGTTGCCAAGAGTCCTTTGAGGCATTCTATGGTTTGAATCGCTTGAGTGAAAGTTTGTTTTGCTTTTGCGAATGTCACATGAAAAATGCGTTCGCTGTGCAAATGCCAGAGCACTTTGCATGGGTACCCCTGCTATGCTGGGCATTTGGGGGTAACTGAGAGAAGGAGTCGCCTCTCCTCCTTGCCAAGCAGGGTGCTGCTGGTCGCCTTGCACGAAATTTCCATTTAATGTGTTTGCGCAAAGTATTAAAAGGCAACGACGATTGAGTATCGAAAAGTAGTAAAGCAAACCAAGTAGCACCCCGATAGGGCTGGGGGGTGAGCCATAGGGGGGGGTGTCCATTGCAGGGGTCCATATCGAACGCCGGCACTGCCTGCAGCTTGCAGTCGCCAGAGGGCGCTTGTGCGCTGAGTGATTGCCATGATAAGTGGCCCATTATGATGCCAGTTTGCACAGCGAGATTGCGCTGCGCTCCATTGGACCATTGGAGCTCGTCAGTTGTTCAGTTCGTCGGTTTGTCAGCTGCTGCTGTTGTTGCTGCTGCTGCTGCGTCTGCTTGGCCAATTCTTTTTTAATGCATATCAAAGTGGGCAAAGTTCTGGCCCCCAAAAAGTGCGTCATTGTTGAAGCGCCGGACTCCCTGTGCCGACTATTCTTGGTCTGTTTTTTGTGCACTGTTCCCATCAGCATCTTTACTGGAACGGCTGTTGACAAAAGACATTTAATTTTCCCTTAGTTTGCTTTTGCCCGCTTCGAGTATCTCTCTGCCATAAAGTTTGTCCTTCACTCCAGAGTTTCGCTTCGTTTCGTCTTCTGCGCTTTTTTTTTCCATGCCTGATTTTTGGTCTGCGCCAGCGAAAACTTTGATAAGTGAAATTTATTGTGGGCGCTTTGAGTTGTCCACTCTGAACAGCAAAATGCTCAACTTATGTCTGCGATGTTTGCCATTTATGCCAGCCTCCTCTCTGTCTCCTCATTGTTTTATGGCACCTAACGAGCAATTTTCAACAGCTCTCATAGTTTTCAATATATATATGTAGTTCAGATTTTTCATTTATTGCAGCTATAAAGTAAGTTTCTATTATGGAAATTGGCTTGGCTTTGATAAACTTCTAGCATTAAGACTAGTCACAATTTTTCTGTAGACTAAAAGTTGTTTGAGATCTTTGATTATATTCTATTTCTTGAAAATATCTACTGATTAAACACAATACATTATCAAGATAGGATTAAGCTGATTTCCTTAAGCAACGCTGCCCCGCCCCATACACCTGACACATACGAGCGTATTATGCATCGATCATTACTCATGCTATAAAAGGAATCCACTTAATCTCGCAACGAAACATTCAAACATTTATTAAAGACATGACAGACCCTTGCCTTTGGGGAGGTTGCAGCCCCCTCAGTTATTCAGCCAGAAACTGCAACAAAAGGTATAATTTATAGTTCGACACCCTTGGAGTATAAAGCTGGGCCCATCAAGGCGACTATTTGGGGAGGTCGCACGCACACAGCCAGCCCCTGCCAAATCCAAGGACATTGGGTGGGTGGCCAAATGTAATTGCTGCCGCCCCAAAATTTGGCATAGACCTTGAAAAAAAATTGTATATATATATAAAGCAGCAGGCAATGAAAGCCCCGTTTGCCGATTGGGGATTGAAGCGTGAGGTGAGTGATAGAACTTAAAGCTCAAACGCCCGTGCGTATGCAATGAATATTTACGAGCGGGCGCTGTTGGGTCCTCTGAGGATTATTCGGCTTTATGCAATTGTGCGCAAGTAAAAATCTAATTTATCCGCCCGCCCGCCAGCCACCCTTCGTTTTGTTTGACAATTGCCTAAAATTATGCGGTGCATTGGCATGAGACTCTGGCTCTGCCGGCACGTACCCGTGCTCTACCGGGCCGTACTATGCGTACGTTGCTTTAAGGGAATTTTCCGTAAAGCTGGCCGAAAAAAATTGCTTTGCTATTGGCTGCAGCTACCCTTTGTCAGTTAAAGTCCGAGCTTAAGCATTTTGAGGGTGGCTTCATTGCGCCCGGTGGTGGGTGGCTGGGTGGCTGGGTGGTTGGGTGGATTGGTCTCTTGTCTCATCATAACACCACATGTTCTAAAATTGCTGCTGGCGTCGCCACGTCGCCATCTCGTACTTCATGTAGATTGCTATCTATTCTATTGTCTGACTCTTACTCGTGGTAGATTTTAACATTCATTTCGTTTGATGAGGCGCAAAGTTGTGGAATTTATTGCCTCAGCCTCACCGCTCGCCAAGGCCTCGACAAAAAGTTAAGTGGATTTTACGTAAATTAATGAGTCCGCCCAGCAGCCCCGAGGGGTTGCAACTGATTCTTTAAGTATTTTCTAGCAAATGCAAATTCAAATACGAAATCGAATTCAAATTCTGTTGCAGCTGCTGGGTTAAGTCTGGCAAGTTTTGGCATGCGGCGCGGTGGTTAATGAAAGGCATAGATATTTCTTTGTTTTTGTTGAACAAGGGGAGGTGAGAGTGTGAAGCTATTTATGGAATAGTTTACTGAGAAGAGAGAGTTTGGAATCTGATAATGAAAGTAATAAGTGAAGATCTTTACTAAGTCGAAGAGCTAGAAAAATGAGCTTGGATTGAAGATTTTGTTTATAGAAGAAGAGTTTAGAGTAAAACGCAAGTTTCTAAAAGAAATTTCTGTTAAACTTTATTTATTTATTTATATATTTATTTATTTATATATTTATTTATTTATTTATTTATTTATTTATTTATTTATTTATTTATTTATTTATTTATTTATTTATTTATTTATTTATTTATTTATTTATTTATTTATTTATTTATTTATATAAAACAAAATCAACTAAAAAAAATAAAATACATTTAAAAAAAAAAATTTCTAAACTCTTTTGCATATATCTCTTTGGTTTTATTTATATAAATCATAAAAATTTCAATTAATATATAATAAAATAAATTTTAAAGACAATTCATGAAACTCTCTCGCACAAATCTCTTTAGCTTATACTTGCATTACAACATTAGCCGCAGCTTATAAACTTTCACGGCGTATAAGATCATACTCTGCGCGTATAAGTCTTTTGCGCTGCTCTTAGATTTGGTTTAACCGCTCAGTCTTGGTCAAAACGTGTGCGGCTTAAGCTCGTTTTTTTCTGTCTGTGTGATTTTTTTTTATAATGTTTGGCTGCGAGTTATTATTAAGGCATAAGAAAACAATTTTAATACTATTGCTG
This sequence comes from Drosophila nigricruria, assembly GCA_037075265.1. Taxonomy (NCBI): domain Eukaryota; kingdom Metazoa; phylum Arthropoda; class Insecta; order Diptera; family Drosophilidae; genus Drosophila; species Drosophila nigricruria. The sequence continues at coordinate 2,433,722 of JBAMCI010000045.1, forward strand.
TTTGCTGTAACATGTAATATTGTTATTTATCTATATATAATGGATACAAAAACAGATGAAACAACAAAGACAACAACAACAGCAGCAATGAAAGTGACATCAACACAACACGTTGCGCTTGATCAGCTGGCTGGCAATTCGCAGACTTTAGAGTTAGTGCTGACCGGTCTGGGCGCACTGGGTCGACCAGCGGAGAGCAACTGGACCGCTGAGCAGCGTTCGGCCATGGAGAGCAGCCAGCGTGAAACGGGTTATAATGCTTGGCTCTCGGAGCGCATATCGCCGGAGCGTAAGCTTTTCGATATGCGGCATCGCAGGTGAGTAGCGGAGTAGCGCGAGCGAGACGTATAAGAGTCAACTCTCATAAGTTGCGATACTCTGTTGACAGCTGCAAAAAGCTCAAGTACCCAGTGGGAAAGCTGCCAGCAATCAGTGTCATTATCACCCATCACAATGAGCAGCCGAGTGTGCTGCTTAGAACGCTGAGCAGTCTGAGAACTAGAACTTCATCAAGATTACTGCGAGAGATCATTTTGGTGGACGACGGCAGCGACCTTGAGTTCGATGTGGATGAACGGTTCGAGGGACTGGTGCAGCAGCAGCGACTGCCAAAGCAGTTGGGTTTGATGCAGGCACGATTGGCGGGTGCTCAAAAGGCTCAGGCAAAAGTTCTCGTTTTTCTTGATGCACATATAGAGGTGACTCGGGGCTGGCTGGAGCCCTTGCTAGCCCCAATGATGGAGAATAACAAGACCTGCACCACGCCCGTGGTGGATACCATAGATTATGAAACGTTTGCCTATAGGCGTGGCAAGCCATCGCGTGGCTTCTTTGACTGGGACTTTAACTATGTCCAGTTGCCATTAATGAAGCAGGAGGAGCTGGCACTGCCAGCGCCACATGAAAACCCCATCATGAATGGGGGCTTATTTGCCATATATCGCACTTGGTTCTTCGAGCTGGGCGGCTATGATGAGGGGCTGCGTATTTGGGGCGGCGAGCAGTTCGAGCTGAGCCTCAAGATATGGCTGTGCGGTGGTCGGCTGCTTGAGGTGCCCTGTTCCAGAGTGGGACATCTGTACAGGAATAGCAACTTCCATCCACAGTACAAGAAATCGGAAAATAGCAAGGCAATAGCTAGGGTGAGTACTTAAGATGAAATTGATTGGGCACGTGTCTATCCAAACTATTCTTGTTGTTGGCAGAACTACAGGCGTGTGGCTGAGGTGTGGCTGGACGAGTACAAGGACAAACTGTATGCGAATATGCCCCACTTGACTCATGTTAAGGTGGGCTCATTAAAGAAACAAAAGGCACTGCGTCAACGTCTGCACTGCAAGCCCTTTAAATGGTTTCTGGAGCACCTGGGCAGGGATTTCCTAGAGCAGTATCCCATAGATGAGCCACTGGACTATGCGTTTGGCGCTGTGCAAAGCCTAGCGGCACCCTCGCTATGTTTGGAGAGAGCAGAGTCTGCAAAGCACCCGCAACTGTTGCCATGCGACGAGGACCTAATGTATCCCAAGTTGGAGCAAAAGTGGTCTTTGACTCACTTTCGTGATCTGCACTCGAATTCCCATTGCCTAGAACTGCAGCAGCAACATCCAAATGCAGAGATTTGGCTTTGGCAGTGTCATCATCATGCAGGCAATCAATTTTGGTCCTACGACATAAATACCAACCAGATTATCCATGGCCAGAGCAGAGCCAACCAACTGTGCCTTGAGGCACAAGTGAAAGAGCGTCGTGTAATCGCCAATACCTGTGATACTAAGAGCCAAAGGCAGCGCTGGCAGTTTGGCTATGCTAATGAGAAACTGCTGGGGGAGTTTTGGAAGAATGTAGCTCAATAGAATAGAAAAGTGAAAATGTAGGTTAAATTATAATAATCTTAAGTTGTTAAAATAGCTTAAGGTATTTCATTTATAATACTTCAGTTTATACCTCTAGCTATTGAAAATGTTTATATTGGGTTTATGCTCATTTGAACCTGCGTAAATACTCTCTCTCTCTCTCTCTCTCTCTCTCTCTCTCTCTCTCTCTCTCTCTCTCTCTCTCTCTCTCTCTCTCTCTCTATCTCTCTCTCTCTCTATCTCTCTCTCTCTCTCTCTCTCTCTCTCTCTCTCTCTCTCTCTCTCTCTCTCTCTCTCTCTCTCTCTCTCTCTCTCTCTCTCTCTCTCTCTCTCTCTCTCTCTCTCTCTCTCTCTCTTTCTCTCTCTCTCTGTCTGTCTGGTTGAATGACTACGCCTGTCTCTTCATATGTCTGCATAAGCCGCATGATCTCAGAGACTGTAAAAGCTAGACTTTATTAAATTGAATAAACAGCTTGAAAATATATCTAAGATTAGACTCAATATTTATTCTTAAAATACAAATTGTTTAATTTGGATATTTGGGTATTTCGTTTGCCATTGTCCTTTGGGGCGTGCCAAATATCTTCACCTGATACGTTAGATAATAATGATTGAATACAACTGGCATATATTCCATTTTTGTACAAATCAATTGCTTCGATACTGGCATTTTGTACTGAAATGAAATAAATTAATTAATTATATATATTACAAATATCAACAAATATCACTCTCACATCGATTATACTATAATAGGATCGATCCAGGAAGTATTTGTGCTCCGGCAGCGAATAATTCAATGAACCAATGAAATAATCTCTCATTTGAAATGGCAAAAAACGATGATAGCCCAAATGATCTCGGCTATCGCCAGACAGAACATTGACATTGCTAAGACAGCGACCCAACTCCACAGCAGCAGCAGCATCGCCCTCTGGGCCTGAGCTGCAGATCGTCTCATTGGGCAAGGCGCGCATTACGAATTGACTGAGTGCAGCGCTGCTCAACACAATGCCAGTGCGATCATACATGTATGTCTAGATGTGGAGGGAGATATATACATATATATAGATAATTTATGTATAAAGTTTTTCGCATTACCTGATTAGTCGCACTTTTGAGCTTGCAGCCAAAGTAGATGAGCTCCTCGGGGCTGTAGGCGCTCAGCATGTAGCGCAAGTTCTCCACTATTACATAGCTGCAAGAGGTAAACGTTATCTAAACATTCTATACACAGAGTCTTTTCATACTTATCGTCATTGATATAGAGAAACCAATCGCCCTCATCAAAGTGATATTTGTACACGTATTCAAGGTGCGCACGCATTTGCAGCCACTTATCATGAACTGTCGCAAAAATTGCTGGCTCCAGTTCCTCGTGGGCATCGTTGCTGACAAATATATGATGATCACATCTCTTGGCCCAAGTGCGCTTGCTATGCACTGCCGCTGGCTCATGCCGATAGTCGTAGGTGCGAATAATGCAAAAGATACGCGCTGTTGGCAAAGCCACTTTCTCAGTCTTGAGCTGAATATTGTTTTCCACCAACAGCAAGCCCAGTACGCATAGCAGTATCAGAATGGAGAACTTGTAGAGCAGGGAACAGCATATTGCAGAGCAACTGCTGCACGGATTGAAAATGCTAATTTTATTTTTGCCGCTAAGAAAGAAGCGTCGCCTGCTAAAGAACGGACGCATTTTAAAACTGACACTGAAATCAGTTCGCACAGATACAGATGATGACGATGGTGATGATGATAATATGATGATGTGGGTTGTGGTCTGTACCGTCTACAATTTAATTATATTGAGTGCTTTTGTCTGTTGAAGTTGCTCGCTTGCCGGCACTCTAACCAGCAGCTCTCTCGATTGGTTTGCCGCATACAAATTGCCTTTTTCAATTAGAAATATTAACTCACCTGGCCGCAGGTCGCTGTCTCGGGCAGTGCCTTTGCGTGCCGCTAAACTTGAAGTTGATGCAAAACTTGGGCCACGCTTCGTTTGCAGTTTGAAATCGAGTATTGACAACTGCAGGCGAAACAGGGCGTGCTGACGTGCTATCTACTGAAAGGAATATCTCAAATGTTGAATTTGTAATGTGCTTAATGGGCTGAGTAGCAGCTAGAGCTGAGGTGTTGAAAGCACAAGTGTAAAGGGTTAAGATAGTTGGATAATGGACAATGTATGTAAACCAGTCTATGCTAGTAGAGCCAACAACTTATCTGCATTTATTCTACTATCTCAACAGTTTAGCCATCTGTCAATGCTTTGAGACTTGCATGCCAAATCTCTACAGATTTCATAGAAAAACTACAAATAGCTGTCAGCTAACATAACATACGTCAGCTATTGTGCGATTTGTAGGTGTTTTGCAATAGCAAAAGAAAAAAAAAAACACTTATATAATAACATGTGAGTCTGTTCACATGAAACTGTCAAAAAAAAATAAAATGAGTAGAGCGATGCATGAATGGGAGTAAGGTAAGCGATATTCGTTCATATGAAGCATTAATGTCTCAGTTTACGTGCTCAAATTACCAGATGAGTTGGCATTGTTGGCTAACAGGTTGGCAGCGGAAAATGGTAAACAAAAGGCAAGTAAAGTGAAGGCACAGGAAACACCAGCAGCAGGCTGAGCCAGAAAAAAAGCGCAATATTGCATACAATTTGCCTTTCGCCCTTTTGGCAAGAGACTCCAATGGCAGCAATTCGAATGCCGGGCCCGAAGGCTGCCGCCACACATGCTGCAACAATGACACTTTGCAGTTGCAGCAAAACGGAAGTAATTTTGCGCAGGCAGTCAATGGAAACAAAAGGCTTGGGAAAATGGAGACCTGGCTGGCCATAGACCAGACATACTTTTCATTGATGAACACGTCTCTCAATGCCCGTGCATGTGGGCCGAGATTGCCAGCCCGTATGCGGCATGAATTATGTGAGAAACTGTTGGGCTAAGTAGATAGTTGATAGATGATATGTGGGTTGCATGGAAGTAAACCAAAACGTAAACGTAAACGTAACCCAAACCCAAACCCAAGATGCTGCTGTCCTCTACACGTAATTGAAACATGCTGAAAACACGGAAGTGTTTTGGCAGATTCTCAGCCAGCCAGCCGGCCAGCTGTGACAGTTTTTGTGTCTCTTTATTAAGGCAACAGTTCCATTGAACACAGTCTGTGGACGAGCTGGGCTAAAAAGATATAGAGGAATGGTAAAGTAATGTATATGATGTAATTTGGGCGAATATGGCATGTAGAATGTGTTATGGCCTGCCGTTTGCTGTGCAAATATTTGTGTATGAAATTGGTTCAATGAATTTTCTTATAAAAGACTTTGATTAATACACATTCCTTCTTGAGGCTGAAAATTTATACTAAGTCTTAGCATAAACGCATATCCCTTTATCAAATTTTCCTATGCCCTGATTCTCATCTTGAGTATTAACCATAGTTACGCACACAAGCAACGATCCAGCTCTGTAGCTCACTGAAACCTGGATTGTTGATGCAGAGAGGCAGAGGAAGTTTTATCATCTGTGGACTAAAACTTTAAGGACTTAATGCTCGGCCTATAAGCAACTGTTCAATAGTCGAATGACTATAGGAGAATTTTTAAAGATTTTGTAATTACACTTTACACAAAATTGGGACATTTGAGCTCATGGCCAAGTTTGAATAATATTTAATGTTTGTTATTTAAATTACTGAATTTTATCAGAATTTTATTTACATTTGCTCAGTTGAAGTTTGTAAAAATAAAACTCAATTCGGCAAATCGGAAGAACAAACTCTCCATTCAAGCCACAAAATGCCGTGCATGCCATTAATGCAAACGCTGATCTCTTGTGCACACAACACAATCAAATAAAATCATATGCAAAACATCAAAGATAAAAGAAAAGGAAAATAAATCGAATACACGTAAAGCCGAATGCAAACAATTAGTATTTGGAAACCGTGTCAACAAGTTTCAGCAAAGTGAACAGCCGAAGATCCGTTTCTGAATGAATGGCGACCCAGTGCAAACAATGCCAAGTTCAAGCCGCAAATGTGCGCAGTAAACAAGTCACACAAACAGAAAAAAAACACTAAGAATAATAATAATAAAATGTGAAAAAATATTAACAACATCATACAGGTGTGTGTGTGTGGCGAGGTGTGTCTGTGAGTGTTTGTTGATTTATTTGCCAAACAAACAGTCAAAATAATTGTAGATAATGCCGATAAGGTGAGGTGCTATACGCTCGATGCTAGTTAGACATTTTTCCCATCATATATAGACAAACTAGAACCGGTTCGCACAGCGCACACTTGTCGAAGGTGTTTGAGAAGTATTTGCCCACTTCGCATGGATACAACTAATTAAATTTGCACGAAGATCTACAGAGCCTTGCCCCCGTCGACCCAGCATAAACTGGTTATGACTTAAGAACAAGCGCATAAACATAAACTTTGGTAATAAAATATGAAAATGTTTTAATTAGAAGTCGATAAGCGCCGCGTAGCGACAGACAAGTTGCCTTATTTCAAAGCCCATTAAATTGGACTTAAATGCTGCGATATTTCATATTCCCTTAATCTGTCTCACTCTCTATCCCTCCCTCTCTCTCTCTCTCTGTCGCTTACTTTGTCGTGTTGGTGTTGACATCACTTTGTAATAAATTTCCAATTATGTGTGTCGGCATAAATTAAACGAAACTTCCATTGACAGCGCACTAAGACTTAATTGACCCTTTAACACAAAGTTTTCGACGACAACAACAAAAAAATATAAATAAAATAAAAAATAATCAAATAAAAATGTCAGCGATAAGCAGCAAGTGTGACGTAGTTGATTAATCTCGAGCTATTGATTCATTTCAAACGAAATAAATACTTTGAAAAAAGATTAAATTTTTTGTTTTGTTTTCTATTGACATTTATTGCAGCAAATATTGAAGCTTAGTCTGGCAGTGCGCAATTGTGAATTTAATAAAATCAAATAAATTAATTGGGTCAGCTTGCAGTTGAGCAAAAAAAAATATCACAAATTAAATTTAATTTGCTGTCATTAATTATAAATTCATGGATTAAATTATAATTATATAAAAAATATAATTATAATAAATATATTAAATGGTTTATTATAAAAGATTTAATTTGTGCATTTATAGAGAGCTTATAGTAAGTGAGAGCGTAACAGTTGAGCGCAATTTATTGTCTATAATATTTATATATATTTATTATATATTATTATATATATATTTTCAGAATTACCAATATACACTTTTCATTCACACAGTATCAATGGATGTCCATATATACCTAAACTGTTTTCAATAGTTGGCCCATCTCTGAGTCTATGCAAATGGCAAACTTCATTTGACAATCGTTGACTTGAGCCTGAGAATATTCTGTGGTTCGATTTCAAAGAGCTAACAGAATTTGTACCAATTATAAAAGAAAACGTCCCCGGAGTGCAATCAGCTAAACTCATGTGTTGTTGTTGGCTGACGACGATGACGACAAAAGGCAGATACGGATAAAAACTGCTCTCAAAAGATACTTCTTGTTGCCGTGGCGCAGTTGATAAAGGAAACGCTGTGTGAGCCCGACCACAAAGCGGCAAAGGAAGCAAACGAAGAAAACAAATGAAAAGAATGGAAACTGAACTGAACCGAACGGAACGGAACCGTAAACCCATTGCCAGAGGCTGATAACTTTATCAATGAAAAGTCAAATGCAAGCAATGCGGGAGAAGAACAGAGAGACAGAGAGAGAGAGAGAGAGAGGGAGTAAGAGGAGCTGGCTGCAGCACATAAAGAAGTTAAACGAATGTTTTGAATGTCATAACAATATGCAAGCGATAAAAATAATGACAAAGAGTGAGCCAGCAATTTATGAGTGCCACAACTTAAACAAAGTTATGGACTACTACACCCTACCTCCTTGAGCATGAGAAACCAATCGACATCGGCTCTTTAGTATAGATAAGATTCTGATGCTGCAGTGTCCAATTGTCTGTCACAGTTCCGAGCTGCACGTAGGGTTCCAGTTTCGAATCCAATAAATTGTCAGTTAGCAGCAGCCTGCCACAGGTGTGTTTCACATACCTGGCCCCAACGGTGTATCAGTATTTGTAGGTCGATAACTATGGCCTTTGTATGAGTTACTTTTTGCGCACTAACCATATGGTGCAGATGTTGGAGTCCGTGAATATAGAGTCTAGGCGAAACCTTTGCTGCCAACTAAACTAGATGGGCTTCTGCTTTATAACAAGCATTGAAACAGGTGCGATAAGAAATCAATCAGACTTTACATAAAAACTTTAAGTTTAACATACAAATAGAGAACTCTCAAGTGAAGTTGAGACCCAAAAATAACGTTGCTTTCTTGGCCAAGTTATTTGGGTTGGGCAAAGTGCTCAGTGTTGCGTGCAGTTGTCTCGTAGATTCTTACGGAAATTCATAACGCGAATGGCAAACCAGCTTTTCTTTATGGCTGAGCTCTTTTCATAATTCTAGTGTTTTTTGCCTTAAAGCAATTGTTTTGTTTCTTATATATAGAGAACGTTGAACTTTGTCAAGTGAACGTCTTTTTATGACAACCTATAATAACTGGCAATAATAATAATAGTTCTTCTCCTTTTCGGTTTTTGTTTTTATGTTGACCCAAGTTAAGTTAATTTATTTCCTTAATTGCTTTTAAGTGGCAAATATTCGGTTTTGTTATAAGTGAAAAAGCAAATCAAAAGATTTACACACTTTTAGCTGATAATCCGATTTGCTGGGCAATTAAATGCGTTTGATTCGCTTAAATTGAGTTTGACTAAGCGACTGAACGAAGGTTAAAAGGGTTGAGCATCTTTATAGAAATAAAGTTGTTGGAGTTTATGCAAGACATTTGGGTGTTTAAGAGACAGTTGTTAAAGCATTTTTATTTTAAATAAAAAAAATATTATTTGCATAGATATAATGAAACTTAACTTAAGTCTTGTTGCTATAAGCAACTTGGAATGTGGTGTTGTTGCTATATGCATATGAATTGCTTTCAATATCTACTCCTAAAAATATGCTGTAAAATTTTGTCATCTTTTAATATTTATAGAAATTCTATGTGATAACTGTTAGCTTGGTATTTCAGTTGAAATTTGATGAAAAATCAGTTAAATTCAAAATTTATTCATTGTCAACAAAGCTGAGATGCCGTTACAAGCATTCAACCTTCCAGCTTTATAAACAAACATGATTCGATCAACAAGGCCAGTATAGACTGTTCAAGAATATGATGAATCTATACCGAGTTAAGCAACATCTAGAAAAACTATACAGATATCAAGATAATCCCAGCTTTTTTTTTTTATATTGCATTGGATAATCCCTCGATCATTCGACAGCAACTAATAATCATCTCTTATTGGTTTCATTCAATATTATGACAATAAACAGACAACTTAAGCACGACAAACAGTCACAATTTAAGACTTGCTAGAAAGGGACCATAAAAACGCAAATCCCAGCCCAGATTCCAACTACTCTTGACTCTAGAGTATTTCTCTTGAAATCTGGCTACAAAAGCAACAACAACAATAACAACCTGCTGCTACATCCAATTCAATTCGAGCCAATCCAATTCAAGCCAAGCTAAACAAACATTAAGTTACAAAATAAAATCTGTGGGCCATAAAATTAAAACACAGCAAAAGAGATAAAGAGCGAGAGAGAGAGAGAGAAAGGGAGACATGAGTGAGAGAGTGAGTGCGCAACACGTTAATCTTGCAACGCGAAGCTTATCAGCAAAACAAACCTGCAAGCAACCTACTTTATATGCGACTGCAGCTGTATATGTACTTCTGACTGTCTACATTTGTATCTGTATCTGTATCTGTATCTGTAACTGCGGCTGCTGTATCTGAAGAAAAAAAAAACCCTTTACCCGAATGCTGCGCTTTGATGTGCTCTGATGCAAGCGCCCAGATAGCAGCAGTTAGCAGTTAGCAACGCCGTTAAACCCTCTTCCTAGTCGTCTCCCTATCCGTCTCCGTCTCCAGCTCCATCTCACTAGAGTTCTATAGTAGTATATTTTTTTACGAGTTGGGTTCACGTTTAGTTCTGGCATCTTGCTGCATGCCCATAACTTTGACTCTCATCTAACTTTTATTTGCATTTTTATTTGTTTGTTCGTTTCTCAGAACTTTTATTTAGCTGCCGGCTGCATCTAATTTGATTTGTTGACTAAAACAAAACAGCTGCTAAAAATGCCTAACTAACCTCTATATATAAGTATATACATATATAAATAAATATATATATATTTTTTTTACTTAGCATAAACTCGGATTTGAATGCATTTGTTTATTTCATATTTTCAGCGTTTATTTACAGATCAAACTTGACCCAATCCGAGATGAAAATTAGCATTTTTCGACCGAGCGAGCTTGCAAGTTTTTTTACAACCTGTCGACTTAGCTGCATAAGCTATATAGAATCGGTATATATATCTTCAGTAAGTAGCTTGAATACTACTTACTCGAACCTATATCTTATACGAATTATAATATTAATTTATACTAATTTATATATTAGTTTATGATACCCTTTTGAATTTCATTTCATATTAAATAGCTTTTTGCTCGATTTGATCCATATGCATTAAGTGGCTTTTAGCTTGATTGCCATTAAAATGATTTGTTCTAGCAGAAAAAAAAAAACAAAGTTCTATTTAGCTTTTAATAAAATAAATATTCATTCAAATATTTATTCGAGCGTCGCATTTGCCTTGGCATTTTACAAATGTAAACAAAAATCTAGATAGCGTTTGCCTTTGTTTTTAGTCAAAACACTTCATTCACTTTTGAGGCGATTAATTTATAGAAATGCAGAAATTGATTGCTCAAGAGATAAATATTTCAAAAGCACAAGTAACGCAAGTCTTAATAAAAATAAAAATAAAAGTAGGAAAACAAAAGGCGACACGAGACGTAAACATTTGCAGGCACTGTGACACTTAATGCGAATGCAAATAAAAATTGCTTAAAGAGATTTCACACGCAAATAAAATGTGTAAATTTCGTAGATGAAATTCTTCCGGGAATGTATAAATATTTGATAATAATTACAAATGCTATCAACTGGTTTGATTAAGGAAAAAAGATTAAGAATATACGATAGTCACGTGTGTTATAAATATTTATTAATTCAACTTCAATACAGCTCAATTGTCTTTAAGTATTCAGTTTAATTGCACTTTTAAATTATATAATTATTGCATTTAATTCAGTTTATTGCACGCCGGCTTGGGCCTTGGCTAAAAATAATATTTATTTATTACTTACGTAACTTTTTTGTGCATATTTTATATGTTTTACTTATTTTTTATTCATTTATTTTTTTAATATATATAAATATATTTACGCTTGCATTTACTCTCGTATTTACTGACCCAATAATTTATATATATTTTTATACCATATATATATTTATATATATTTAATTTTTTTTTCTGTAAATTGTTTGACAAAAACTGGCTTGCCAATTTGTTGTTGTTTTTGATTTTTTTGTATTTTTTGCGCCATCTACTACAAAGTGGGTCAAATATTGCGTATGACGTCGTCGAATTTGGATTTGGCTTCGGATTCGTTGCTCGACCGGTTTTCACTTTCAAACATCGGCGGCGGGGCGTCTGCAGCTATTCCCTGAGCTTTTGGTCAACGAATTTGGCGCTTAATTGAAAATTCATTCAACTAAATTCCGCTGCCGTTGTGCGGCTTAAGCCAACTTTTAGTTTTGGCCCAAACCGTGGGCTAATGTGCATTTTATTAATAAATTGTTCGTTTCATTAGGCTGGCCGCTTGTCTGGCTGTCCGACAGACTCCACAGGGCAACTTTCTCCCCATCTGCATTTCGTGGATGGTTTTTTAATAAATAGTTTGCCCTTTGGTTGCGCTTTCTATCTCCTGCCCATCATCATCATCAGCAGCAGCAGCATCTGCAGCCTCTTCAACATGCATCTGCATTTCTGACATTTTATTTGAATTGTAAGCTAATTATGTTGTTTATGTTGTATAATATTTTGATATGCTGTCCGATCTAACATATGTTTTGTTGCATTTGCAATAAAGTTCGAGGTGCGCCATAAGAAATGCAAATGAATAGCTCTTAAGATGACATTATGATACGAGCAGATATCAAATTGGGCAGCTACGACGCCTGATTCAGGTGTTAATACAACTTTTTCCCCCTTTTTTTTGGTTTTTAATATAAACTGTTACGCTGCCATGCAGCCATTAGCGGATCAATTAGTTTGCATAAACAAAAACTCATTAGCAACAATTTCAAGTACGCACTTCAAATGTTTGCTCGTTTTGTAAGCAATTAACTATTAGACTGAGAAGTTAAAAATAGTTGAAGAACTTACAATGCAGCTGTTAACGCATAGCAAATCAGATGTTTATAAAGTTAGGGTTTTTGAATAAGGAATAATTCTTAGTACTCTATAAGTTTATTAGCCAACAAGTCAGAAGGCTTTAAAGTTGATTCGGAATACTCTACAAATTCTATACTTATATTTTCATTATTATTATTATTAAAAATTAGTTAACTACTGAGTAATCATATAGCTTTACTATTCTATATTCTCTTATTGTAATCTATTCTATTCTATTTCATTCTATTTACTCTATAAGCCAACAAACTCTACATCAAAACACAATTCTAGCTGCCAAAGTACAAGCACTCAACAGAGAACTTAACAGAGAACATATTCCAGTCCGCAACTATTAACATAATAATTAACAGAGATAATGTTTTTGTATACATGTTGTGTTGGTCCGAGAACGGGAAACATTATGCATTTCTGGTTAGGTACATCGAGCCTACGTGCGTCGATTAATTATGTATGGAGGGAGGTAGGATGGGGAACTTAGTCTGAGCACGCTTTGATAGGCACGCGCATGCGCAACATATTTGGAATATTTTGCGTTGTTTGCTTTTGCGATGTCGGCTAATGAAATAATTTGCACACATTGCGGCAAGTCTACGGAAATTTGACAAGTGTTCTTTGTTTTGGATTTAACAACACAAACTTCTTTGGTAAATATATATTTTGAAAAATGTTTGTAGAAAGAGAAAAACAGAAAGCTAAAAGCACATCGACGATGAGTCATTCGTGTTCGTGGTATTTACCAACCCAGGGGGCCACTTAGAATGCATAGAAAATATCATAAAGTGTCACATAAACTTACTGCTGTCATAAATCGTAATTACAATTAAAATATATTATTTGCACGACTGAAACACACTGCGGCAATATGCAAATCGCTATTGGCACCTTTTCGCACATGCATATCAAGTGGTTACTCCGCCCTTCTGCTGTGAGAGCAGCTGCTGCCGCTGCTGCTGCTGCACTTGTTTCCCAGCCGAGCCGAGCAATATGATGAATGTTAAGTTGTAAAATGAATAATTTTTACTATCCACTCTATAGTTATGGAATTTTATTTGCTTACGCGCTCACCTGACCTACCTGCCTCTCTGACTGTCTGCCTGCCTGCCTGCCTGCCACACCCCTTCCCCACGCGGATTTTGATAGCAAATTTCGTATTGCCAACTGCAGCGCACAAATAATAATTGGCAAACGAATTGCAAAGTAAAAACTAATTCTGCGTACAGACAAATAGATAAATTCAAACTGCAAACGAATGCATTTTGTTTACTAATGCTCACGGTATCAATGTGGCTTAGTTAATACTCTAAGCTGATTAGGAGTGGGAGCTTAGGGTATAATATTTTTGTTATATATATGTTATAGGTAGCAGAGGGCATATTTAAGTTAATAAAATACATATATTATTTAGCAGCAGCAATAGCCGAGTTGATCTTGACTGTCTTTCTGCCTGCATGTTTCTATGAATGTGATCTAGATGCCATTAAGAATCAGAGACTTGACATTTTACATTATGGTTTATTAATAGAAGCTGCAAATCAAGTTTTATATCTCTTATAAGCGTTATGAAACCATGAAATCGATTGAAAGTGATATTTTAGTTTAGTTATAATAGCATCTCTCGTATATCTAGGGAGTTACACTTTAAGTAGAGTAACATTCCCCAAAAATTACTTATATATCTAGGGAGCTACACTTTAAGTAGAGTAACATTCCCCAAAAATTACAGAAACTTATTCCTAACTTTTGGTTATGAGGATTTTATGCAATGAAAATTTCAATAAAATCCCAAGTTAAAACAAATATCCTTTCCATAGGTCTCTTTCTATATATATATATATATATATATATATATATATATATATATATATATATATATATATATATATATGTGTACAAATTGATATGGACTAGAACTCGGCTTGGATAGGAGATACCCTCAACATGAGAAACCCTCAAATCTCATATTAAGGGTATCTCCTATCCTCTCGCCATTATTATTTTCGCCAAATACTTTACACACTTTATTTCTATTACAAACAAATAGTTATATTCAAAGATTTTAGTTACAGTCTGTTGGCAAAACTAAATAATACTTGTAAGTTGATATTTAACCGGTTTTCGACTCAAACTTTCGTATGCTGAAATGCGAACCACTTCGAAACAATAAATTAAAACGATCTATTTACATTGCTTTTCACTTTGCAACACGTTTTGTGCCCTGTGACTGACTGCAGTTTGTTGTACGACTCGTTGTACACATATTTGCAGTTTCAAAAAAAAATGATTTTAACATCATTATTTATGTCCACGTTGGGGTTCAACTGAGAACAAGTAAACGAATTTGCATAGCTGCACCGAACCGACTCTGGCCAGCTTATCAATACAAATGACTTGAACAAGTGCACTGCCGGTATTCGTATAATATACTTACTACATAGAGACAAGACAAGAGTTTATTTTGAAATTTAGTTCCCTGCTTCATGCAGCTTATCACTTGGCACGTCCTTTGCTCAATGTCAAAGTCAAACTGTCTCCATCAGTCTGTCTGTCTATCTGTCTGTTCTGTTTGGCTGGTAACTGTCTCAATCTAGTCTGGCATCTGACTATCTTTATAAAGCTCAACAAAGAAATGTCCGGGAAAGCCCCTGATGGAATGCGATGCCTCTGATAAAGACTTCGAGTGCGTTTCAATTGAGACGCCTGCTGCTACTGCAGTTTGTGTCAATCAAATCATTTGCAGCGTCAGAGAATCAACTTTATTGAGAATACTGATTGAGAGTGCAATAGTAGATGCGTATGCAAAACTCATCAGCGTGTCTTGACATTTGAAGTTAGTTGATGAAATGGCAGACTGGACATTTAGTTATAATATTGTTCAGATACCAAAGCAACGAAAATAGTGAAGTAAGGCGAGCCAGAGGTAATATATATGATGAAAGCTTTAGGTTTTGGGGGCTGCCTGAATAATTCAGCTTAACAATACTGTCAGAAGAAGAATAAAGGCAGAAGTTAATTAAGATCATTTGATATAATTAAGAGATCAATCGGAAGATATGACCTATGTTCAGCCACATGTTGCAAGAGTTGTCTATGGAACTTCAAGAGGCGTTTCTTTGGGATGCTCTGCCTACAACGCCAGATACATCTACCAGACATTGTCCTTCCGGGTTCATGTTCTGGGCAACAGCAGTCCACTTCAGCTGAATAATACAAAGACTGTATCAATTCCTAGATGAAACCTTTGTTTCACGCTCATTTGACAATTTCTTCTGCTTAAAGAAATCTATGCAAAAAGTCCCTAATAGCAGCAATGAAAGATAATTAAAGAAACATAAAACTTCATATATGTAATTTAATAATTTTTTTATAATTTATTATGCGTCACATTGTTGTCTACTTATAAACTAATAACAATAAAGCATAAAAAAAGTGAACAGAACTACGTCGAGAATATCGGCGTAGTACATATATATATAGTAGATTTCTAAGTACAGGTAGTATATATCATTTCTTGCGAGTTGTTTATAATCACAGCGCTTAGGTTGAATCTAAGTACATTTAATATCAAAAAATATATATCGCGGACAACAGCAACAATTATCACAGAGCACATTTTGGTTGGTATCGCTGAGATCTGACCTAGGCCATTGGCTAGATCGGCTCGGCGCTAAAACACCCTATTAAGGGCAATTTCTTAACATTTATCGCCCAGGTTTTTCGTTGAGTCGTCTTTCGTCTTTGATTTCTTCTTTTCGTCGACAGTCCTAAAGCCAAATACCTCTGCGTAACTAGGCACAAAATTTGGCTTAATACTTTCGCTTGTGGGTGTTGTTGTCGGTGTTGTTGTTGGTGTTGTTGCTGCGGCTGTTGTTGCTGGCAGCAGCGGTGTTGTTGCCTCACACAATGGCAATGTCTGTGGTCGCGATATTATTGTTGTTGCTGCTGTCGCTGTTGCTGTTGCTGTTGTTGTGGTTGTTGTTGTTGCAGCTTCAACTTCGGCTGTTGCTGTGTTGGCTCTTTCATGCTTATTGAATACATTGAACACGCTTGGATAGACAATCAAACACGACGATTGAGGTGTCTTCTGCAGCAATTCCAAAGCAGCCTCATAGCTGGGCAAGCCAGATACTAGAGTATATTCCGGCACGGGATCCTCCGAATCGGGCTGCAATTTTAATGCCTCAATATCAATAATTGTGCACTGCGATGAGCTGTTGGCATTGTTGTGATCTACAGAGAGAAAGAGAGAGAGAGAGAAAGAGAGAGAAGTTGTTGATTAGTTTAACTGATTTAGTTTCCAGTTTGTGTTTGAGCCAAGTCGACTTGAGTTATGATCTTATTTTATATATTTGCAAATTCTGTTCTGTATCAAAACTATATTTATTATTATAAAATTGTTCTGTTTGAGCTAACTATTGATATAATTTAATTTATATTTATATTTGTTTATTTCTTCCTGTATCCAACTATATCATTTTATTTAAATTTTATTTATTAAATAAAAAATTTATTGCAATTGGCAACTTGAACTGTTTTTTTTCTTCCTATGTTTTTATGCAGTTTTCTTGCTTACACAGCAAACTTGACAATTAAAAAAATCTAGAAATGAGTCTGAAGAGAAAAAATATAGAAAGCAAGGTAATGAATTGTTCTGTGCCAATTCTCTTGAAGGTCGCAACTGTAAACAAAGTAGACAACTCGGTCAGGTAGTGTGGAAATCTATGAAGACTGACGTTAACACCTGTGAAATTTTCATACCGATTTCTGCCAGAGCTAATTGCTAAGGTTGGGGCCAACAGAGTTCAGACTTAACTATGTGTCTACCCAGTTATTAGTTTAACATTACGATTACTTAATCTTTCACTTAAGCCTCACAATAAATTCCATTCATGAGTGTTTTTGCAGTTGAATGCCATTTCTGATTCATTCATGAGCTGCTCTACATTTTAGCACGTAGACTATGTAATTTTCCGTGCGTTAATCATGAAAGCCAACAAGTCTCAACTAAAATAGTCACAATTTTGATAAGGCCTAATCGTAAATACCCTGCTATCAAAGTGCGATTGTTCTGAAAGGAGGGGACTGGAACTCTTTTTGTTTGTTTGTTTTGGCATACTTACAGTTGCGTTTCCAGGTGCGAAACTGATGGTACAGGAAGCAGGAGCATATGCAGAAGACCATCGAGATCAAGATTAGCGTAAAGACAATGCCGATCCACACCTCGTTCATGAACTTGTCGTACTCCAGCTGCTGTTGCAGCTGATCCACACTGCTGCTGTCGAGCACCACATGATTGGCGGCGAAATCGAAGTCCATGGTCACTTCGCTGGAATTCTGGGCAGCGGCTTCGTTCAGCTTGTGATGCTTCAGCTGTATCGAGTTGAAGATGGTGGCTCCGATCTTTTGCAGAAATTCGCTATTGGCCAGTGCGTCCAGAGTGCTGATCGTGGGCGTCGATGCCTCGGCGTCCGCTGCCGCGTTCCTGCCGTTCTCTAATATATGCTGAGCGGCGCCGCCGAAATGATCAAAATGCAGATCATGCGACAGTTCGTAGTTTAATGCGCGTGGCAGGCCCTCCATTGTAACTTTTATATGGGTTTATATCGTTGTTGTGCTTGTTCTATCTTCAACACACACACACACACACAGATCACGTTCCGTAATTACGAGAGTATCTTTCGCTACGGCACACTTTCACTGAATGCGTATCGGTAACTCTATCTGTATTTATAACTTGGCTTCGTTTCAGCTCTCGGCGCTGCACACACGTCCGGCGGTGGCTACGTCTGCAAACAAACTGATTAGCGCTCAGCACGCAGAGCAGCCGACAGCAGCTCGGCTCGATCGTCAAGCGCGCTACGGTTTAACTTCACTCAAGAGCGAGAGAGCGAGTCTGAGAGAGTGTGCGATGGCAGAGCGCGCGCTACCTGGCAAAAGATGCGCTCAAATGTGCTCAATGCGCTCAGCAAACGTCTTTTGCTCATTTGCCGCTTCGCTACGCATCGCTGAGTCTATGTGTGCGTGTGTGTGTGTGTGTTTGGGAAATGATCTTCTTCTT
The DNA here is from genome assembly GCA_037075265.1 of Drosophila nigricruria. NCBI lineage: Eukaryota > Metazoa > Arthropoda > Insecta > Diptera > Drosophilidae > Drosophila > Drosophila nigricruria. The sequence continues at coordinate 2,452,055 of JBAMCI010000045.1, forward strand.
GCTCGTGTAATGCTCGCTCAGTTCGTCTTTTGTAGCCCAGACAATGCCTTCGAATTATGGGCCCATAATTGGCGTTACAAAGCGGCGCACATGTTGCCTGCTCAGTCCCAGTCCCAGTCGCAGTCCCAGCCGCAGTCTCAGTTCCAGTTCTAGTCCCAGTCGTACTGTTATGGAGCATCGATCTTTATTTGAGTTCAGTTCAGCTCAGTTGTGTTCTTCGATTTCGTTTTGCCTGGCAAATGACATATCTCTCCATTTGTATTGTTGGCTGAGAAAAGAAATTATTGCCGTAGGATAACACACGCGTGTGTCTGTTTGTGTGTGTGTTTATGTCGGGGCCTGAGACCATTTCTCGTTTTGTTGCTGTTGCTGTTGCTTTTTTTTAATTTTTTTTCGTTCTTTTTCCTTTTTTTTTTTATTTTTGGTGGGGTTTTAAATTACAGCTACGTGCAGATATCTTATTTCGGGACTCGAGAGCAATTTGTGGGCGCACAAGCCTAAGCAACAGTCGATTCTTTATGCATTCACCTGGTGGAAGATCAAGTTTGGTGTTGCTGTCAGGTAAGAGACAGCAATTGGTATACAGCAAACAGCAGACAGCATGCAGAAGATGCTCATTTTGGAATTGATGGATGTGTAATTATAGGCCGAAGAAAAGGGGACAAGATAATGTCAGACAGTTGTAACTAATATGTAATATCTACGTAAACTATATCCTAAGTTTTTCATATATCTGTTAATTTATATTAAATATGTACATAAATCAACTCTCATCATCATTGGCTATTAGCCGAGCCCTCTGTTGCCATTTTTCATTAGGATGTTGATAAGAAATCACATAGAACCAACACATGCACTCACAACAAAGCCGGATAAGATCAGTTTCCCGCAAAGTACGTGCAACGGAATTGCTTTTCAACGAGGCTTTTCTATGATAAATTCCATTGCAATTTATAAAGGGTTGGTTGCATCTGAGTCTGCTGTTGCTGCTGATAATGATAATGATGAGCTCATCGACTGCACAAAAGAACAGTCTTATCATGATCAGCTAATCTTTAGGGCCAGAGAAATGAATCAGCACAACAAACGAAGATGTTGATGATGATGATGAGGCCCTTTTGCCCCTCCAGACGCGACGCGGCAACAGACCCAGACGATTGTCTATTACGAGGGTCAGATTAGCAAATCTAGTTGGGTAGCATCTTCTGTCACAATTGATGACGTTTTTTTCCCGTCTTCTTTCTTTTTAGCTCATTTAAGGCTGAAACTTGCGGTTCTTGCGGGCAACCATATGGGCTCAGACTTTGGCCAGGTACTCACTGTTCGGTCTGGCCCTAGCCCTATTGCAGTAATTTTTTTTGCCCAACTGTCACACCGTAAGACAATGGACAACTAATTAGGTGAGCTAAGCCCGCTTACCCCAACATCGTGTCAGCCATAAAGCCCTATAGCAGCTGTAGAGTCCAGTAGCTGGTGGCAAGACGTGTCTTTGTTGCGGTGTCTTCTGCCGCTTTCTTTTGGCTTCTCGCTTGACCCTTGGGGCCCAGTTGACCGAGTTGTGTTGGCATGGCCCAACTGGCTTTAATTTAAGACCCTAATGAGCCATTTAGGCATTCTGCATTCTGGCTTTGTATTCAATGCCGACTACTGTGCTGAGCCCCACAAAAATTAATGAGTCCACGGCCAGTCTGCGACTGAGACTGCGACTGAGACTGAGACTGAGACTGAGACTGAGACGGAGACTGAGACTGGGTGCATGCGGGTGATGGCACTGATAAAGCCGCTTAATTTTTCACTGACTATGGGGTCCAAGTCCAATTCAATTCAAAGCCGATGCGCTGCTTTGCATAATGCACCAACCGGACCAACAAATTTAACATAGTTTATTAATTTTTTAGATATTTATTTTTGTTTTTTTTCTGTTTTTTTTCTGTCTCTTTCAATTCATTTGTGTTGGGTCATTTAGCTATTGACTGCAGTCTTGTCAAGCGCTTCTGACATTCATAAATCGGCTTAAATTTGATCTTGAACAACGTATTTCATTCCCAAGCCCTGTATGTTACGCTTCTAGGTATATTGAATGCGTGATTTGACCTTAAAAAGCCTAAAGTGTGATTCCCTCGCTCGATTCTACTCGAACATAAGAAGCTTCAATAGCCAGAGGAATGCAGCTGTAATTATACGATTAACATTAATCAAATAGACTAGAAGAAATTTCTACGTTTCAATCTTAGACTTACACAATCTGACCATCTTCCAAGTGACATCATTTTTTATAGTCCCTATATGGTCTCAGGTATGCTTAACATATATAGAATTTTTTTAATATTTTCTTTCCCTTTTTCTATTAGACTCTAGCTAACGCCCTTGCCAACGTCACAGCTGCACAGCTTTTTCCACTTAAGAACTCAGTGTGAATTTCTGCCCACTTAGCATTAAAAATTATTTTTATGACGGATACTTCCTGATGTTTTTATAGACATTTCCCCTCAGTCCTTTGGAACATTCACTTATTTTCGCACATGTCGAAATCTATTCTCGATTTCCGCATAATTACATGTCTTCAAATGCATTTCTCACACTCTAATTGAGTGATCAGCTGCAGCCCTAAAAAAAAAAATAAATTTGGACCTGAGAAGAACTAGATCTAGTATTGCTTTAACTCCTGTGGTGAGCTGTGCGCCAGAAAGTCAGAGCGGCCGATTACCCTAACGACGTCCTGCCAGGCCGTGGCAACTGGAAGCACTTGTTCTTTGACTCCGGACGAAGCACAGCTCTGAGCTGAGCAGTTTTCTTCTCTTTTTTTGAAGCTCAGCAAGACACAGCGGACGACCAACTGAGCTGTGACGCCGGGAGGGATATAAAGAATAACAATAATAATAACAACAACAATTGCATAGGCAGGTAATTGCTGCAGTCGGAGCGCACTGATGTGAAACATTTGTCATATGGACCGAGACGTGCCGTGAGATGCCCTGGGAAAGTTGTCGTCAGCGTCTTCGACGTCTTGCTGCTGCTGGCACTGGCACTGGCAAGCATTGTGCCTTGCCTCTAATCTGTGATATAGGTCATGCAACCCTCAAGGTTCCGCGTACGACCATGCCTCAAGCCCCCGTTGCCGCATGCGGCATGCCTCTGCATTGTCTTTTGCCTTTTGTGATATGCACTCTGAATTCGTAGAAATTACGCGTGAGCATGCAACACTCGAGGCTATACAAAATAGCCTAGTCCGTAGTCCGGAGTGCGCAGTCCTAGTCCTAGTCGTAGTCCTTATTATGTTTCTGCATGATAATTCCCAGTGTGTGTCTCCTGTGTCTCGGCTATCTAACAAGTGCAGTTTGAGTGCCGCTTTCATTGCATGCACAATTAAAAACGCAGTTGCACAAAACAAAACAAGACTTCCAACTGAAGCTCCTCTGTACGAAAACTTCCCTGTGAAACGCCCGAGACCCAACGTCAGCCCGACTCTCAACCCATTCAATGTCAATGAACCGCAGCTGTAATGTCACATACAAACACACACACACACATACACACACACACACATACACACACACAGGCACATATGCTAGCTTGTAGTCCACCTACCAAGTATGTTGACGTTCGGATTGGATTTTTTTTTTCCTTATTTGTTTATGGTTTTGCCTGTCTCAGATAATCTTGGGGCGCGTTAGCTTTAGGTTCGTTGCGCTTGGCCAGTTTGCCCGTGCCCCGCACCTAGGGCCCATACCCATGCCCGTAAATATGTATCTATATCTGTATATAGTACTTATGATGTTATTTCATTTTATTGTAGTCTTCGTCTACGTCTTCGTCGTCGTCTGTCATAGTTCTCAACAATTTTGTTGGTTTATCGCTTCAGAGGTTCCTCAATGCCCGTACAACAATTCATTGAACATTATTAGCACTCAAGCATAAATTTTTTCGACATTCTACTCAGCTAAGTGGCTTTATAAGGCTGTTTTGTTGTTAATTTTTTTTTCTTTTTCTTTTTTTTTTTTATAGGTGCAGCTTAACTTTGCCCATATGCCCATATGGGCATGGAAAAGAGCTAAAACTTTGATTGCTTGGGCAACTTAAACGATTTGTGGTTTAGGTGAAAATGTTGTAATGCAACATTAAACATTGCATAGATTGATTCTGCTAATCGCAGAGTTATACATAGTAATCAAATAATCATATCTAATACTACTAGAATAGTTATCAAGCTATGAAAATACAGTTCTTATCAGCATAAAAGTGTTGGTGTTCAATAGGCTATTCGTTTTCATATCATATAAAATATATATACACAACAACAAGATAACCAATGGCCCAGGTCCAAGCTGCTCAGCCACATACATATTTTCTACAATTAATTTATTAGTAATGAGAATCGCATAGAACGATGATCTTGAAGAATTATAAAACAAGGTTTTAATTATTTATATCTAATAAGAATTAATAAAACTAGATATCAAAGCTGAACTTAATGTTGTCTAAAAGCGTTATTGAGCATTCGTTGACATTTACATAGGCAAAGGTAATTAGAATCGATTGGATATTGATCGTAAAAAGCCTGGCAATGTGCCAATCTGTAGAATCACGCTATGCTATCGAGCTATGTAAATATTGCTGGAATAGCTATAACTATTGCTATATATGTACAATAAAAACCTGGGTTTATGGCTATGCAAATGGCTACACGATTAATTAGAAATGTTAACAGTAGTCGTGCTATAAATCAACAATAAGCCGATTATTTAGACATTGTCTGATTGTATCTCATTCGCTGTGCATCTATTACAACTTCTATTTATAGCCAAGCAATGCAACTTGTTTTCGTTTGATTTTTTTTTTGTATTTTTTTTCGATATGTTATCTAAATTTTCAACTTGTTGCGTGCTGAATTAGTTTAGTCCACGTGTGGAGTAGTCAATGAACTTTGGCTAGTGAAACGAGTTTCGAAGAACAAAAGCAAAAAAAGGGAAAAAAACTGAACTCGTGTACACCTTTAGCTATCAAACTGGAGTTACAAGAAAATTTCAGACGAAAAAGTTATGGTTAAAGCGCCTCAATTAACAATTAACCCTAATTTCGCACTTGGCGCCTGGCCCGAGTCGTTCGACTGAAAGCTTTGACGACCCTAATTGGACGTATGAAAGCGCAGTGAAAAGTTATGACTGGCCTATCAATAAATGCATTTTATGATTGATTTTCATATTCGGGCAGATATTATGCTTGACTTGCCATTGGGAAATCAGTGGAGCGGCTTATCGCTGCGTTCTTATCGCCAGGTTGCTGGGCTGGGGGGGGGCGGTAGGCACCGTCAAATGATATGCAAGGTGTTCGTTTGGCTTTCTGGTTGGGTAATTCATCAAATCCATCAGCCATAAACTTTCAATTTCGAGAACCGTCCGACGCCTTGTCGGGCTTGTCATTATTGACATTACAAATGTTATTGATTGTACTCTGGCCAAGTGTGTGCAGGAGGGTGCGGGTCGAGGAGCGCGTTCATTTAGCTCCATTTCGTTTCACTTTTCCACGGGCTGCTTTTCTTTCTTGTTTCTTGTTTCTTATTTCTTTCAGTGCCTTCAGACCTCGAGTCACGAAATTGAAAGTACATGTTAATTATTTCCACATACAAGCAACAATCACCTGCATTCATTGTGGCAGTCGAACGTATGAACGTATTCGGTCTTGTAGGCCCGATCAGTTTTCACTGATAAGCGCATTAGTTTTCGAGTGTTACCTTGTACAATAATTTTCCCGCTCGTTCCGCCGCCTCGTTTACTGTGCATCTTGGTGTCAATCAGTTCCAATTCGAGTCCCAATTTAATGTTTTTTTTTTTCTCTTTTATTTTTGTTGTTTTTTGTTGACATTTCTTTCTGCCTCGTCAACGTTGCATGCAAACAATGAAATCGGTTTTTTTTATGTGGATCCCGAAGGGTTGGGGAGCTGCCTGGGCTAGGGAAACAGGGTCAACATCGTCCAACTGGCGACAGTAGCATTACAAGGCGTTTGCTTTTGACTTTGCCAGTTAGCAATTCTGGGAAAGTGTCTTAGCGGCGCTTTGTTTTGCGCTGTAAGTGATATGGCCGGCCCACAAGGCATTGGAATGGGGTAAGTGGAACACACAAAGTCTTCAAATTTCTGTTACAGCCCCAAAATGCATTGATAACTGTGAGCTGTGAACATGAATAGAGGGAAATCTTAAGCGTAAATCAACTTTAGATCAGTCTTTCAAATTGTTATCAATCAGAGTTCAATCAGTATCAATAAGGTCAGATATGCAGTGCATGAAACGAAGTTAACTTGTGTAGAAGGCAAAGATCAATTCATTTTACTCAGGCAGATTCTCATCTCTAAGTCAAGGCTTCATAAAATTTAGTAGCTATATTATAACAATATTCATTTAGTTATAAAGTAAGGCTAGTTATGAAATAAATGAAGAACTAAAACTGCCAAATGATATAAGTTTATAGAGTAAGTCTACATCTTTTGATGAGCTCACAGAATTTGCATTTTTAATTAGGTCAACAGTCTATAGCCTACAGCTACTTCTAGCACTCGGCGAACGCCCAATGCACAGTTCTAATTACATGACTTACACTTAATTCAACCATCCATCCAGCCATCCATCCATCCAGCCATTCAACCTATCAGCCATCCATCCAGGCAGGCAGCATGTCAAACAACAATTAATTGCACGCCAAATTGTTGACTCTACCTTATGAAAACACGTCCAAAGAAAGATTGCCTTCGGGGCAGCAACAGCCAGAGCAACACCAACTGGTTGGAGATGGAGGGGCAGGCAGTCGCGTATTTAAAGTCCAATCTGCAACAATTCAATTAAGCCAATAACAAAACCAATTTGTAATGCGCTGCAGCTTTTTAAGCTACTGCCAGAGAGAATGGCAAATGGGGGACAATGGCGACGATGATGATGACGATGGCTTCAAAGTCTTGGAGGACTGGCGAGCATTAGGGGCAAGCTAATGCAAAAGACAAAGGCAAAGCCACGCGTCAGCGAGGCAAATCCAATTAAAGTGGTGACAACGATGTTGCAGCCACTAAAAAAGGGCAGCGGGGGCGTGGCAGCGGGCATAAAAATTGAATAAAGCGCAATTTCAAATGGCTCTGTGGAGCGCGTACCGCGGACCACGAACCACGGACCACGGACCACGGACCGTGGAGCAATGCCACCTGCTGCTGCTGCTGCTGTTGGTTTACATTTGCAAAAGTCGACTTCAAAGCAATTGCGACATAATTAAGTTGACAACAACAACAGCAATAGCAACAGCAACAGCAACAACAATAACAACATCAACCAGTACCAGCACAACAGCAGCTAACGATTGACACCAGTGACCCAGTTAAACGGGCCGGATAAAACTGGACGTGGCCACGGCTCTGGTCTAGCTCTGGCTCTGGCTCTGACTCCATCTCTGTCTCTGCCTCTGCCTCTACCTCTGCCTGTGTTTCCTTGGCTGGCTTCAGCTGCGACTGGAAACCGTGTGACGTCGTCGTTGTCCGTCGCTGTTAAAATTGAAAATTAAAATTGTTAGACAGCGTGTCGCGCTGTCGCCTGTCGCTAGCAGTTGCTCAACATATTACGTATACGTATACCCTGCTTTTAGCTATTGTAGAAATTGCTATTTTAAATAAATAAAAATAGGTTAGAAAGTGCTTAACACCAAAGTTATCTAGCAGCATAGAATATAGCTTAAAGTTATGAAGAAAAATAAATTTAAAAAAGTTTTTGTCTAAACTTAATACTAATTAGCAAAATATATATATTTAAATTTTTAAAAAATTTATATTTTATTTATTAAAAATTAGCTATAGCGTGTACATTGTCTTGTAAGTCCGCTCCCACCACAAGTTGCATTTATTTAATTTTTTTTTGGCGCTATTTTAACGGGTTTTGCCAGCTGCATGGCTCACTGTCTGCCAGCTTGGCTGGCCGCCTGCTTGGCCGCCTGGCTGCCTTTTGTCGTTGACTGCTTCTTAAATTCACACCGACGCCAACTGCTTTTTGCGGCGCTTTTAATGCTCATGTTTGCCGCCACGACGACAAAATCCAATTAAAGAAATTATATTTACACAAACTGAATGAAGTATAAGAAAAACCTGGTCACATTTGTGGCAAATTGTTATTAAAACCCATTACAAGGAAAAACTAGCAGGCGAAAGGCAGGCGAAGCACTTAAAACGTTGACGCCTCAGCCGCATGGCCAAGTTGCAAAGTATTTTCTCAAGCAAGTGGTTTGTTAAGGATCTATGATTGTTTTCAGAGGATGTGCTGTTAAAAGCAGGAAACATACAAATCCACATCCACACATGCTTAGTCTGAGAGATGCTTAACAAATTTTTTAGCGTAATTCCTATGAAAACACACACACTACCCAGCTCAGTACTTAGTATATTGAGATACTAGATACAAGATACAAGATACTTTTCACTAGCCGCTGGCCGCTGAGCGTTGGCCTCATATTGTATAAGACAGAAGAAGGTTGCCAGCAGCGCTAGTTATGAAAACAAGTTGCTCAAATTACAAGAGTTTCGCCTTTTTGTCTCGCCAGCTCTGCTGCTTGTGTTTACTCATATATATATATACATGGAGCTATTTGTATCTGGGAGATGTATGTGTGGTAGGATATGAGCTGCTTAAGTGCATTATGGTATGGATTACCTCAGAGCCAAAGGACAAACACATGCAGCACACAATGGATAAATGCTAGGAGATATATATATATATATATATATATATATATATATATATATATAAATATATTTTTTAAAAAATGATGAATCAAATTCTGAATAGTTCTTAATCAAAAGTATCTCACGTGCCAGTATCTTTTAATAGCATAGTTTTATCTGATTATGATTCACACGTAATACGTTAATGTGAATTTCATTTGTAGATCCACATGAGTCATGTCCAAAGTGCAAGAAGATAAAGATAAGCAACGCACATCATCATCTTTTAGTGAGTAATAATGAGGCAATAAAAGTATTTCAAAATATTGCCCAAATGTTAACTGCAAATATTTAGAGACTGAAAAGAAAATTCCATTAGAATAACAATCGATTATGGAATGAAAATCTTTTAGGTACTTTATATAATCAGCTTTGACTTCGGCTCTGATAGACAGCATAAATTGTATCTCTCTAATTGCCCTTTAGTGAGTCCGGCGAGAGTGCGAGCACAATTTGATTTGTACCTTTGGCCGTCATAAAACTGTGAAAAATATCCAACAACGCATAAATCTAATTTGGCTCTGGCTCTTTTTATGATGGCCATGCAGCGGATCATTTGAAAAACAGAATTGCCAAATGCTATTCATGATGATGATGGCGCTGGGCTATCTAAGCGCCCAAAACGAAATGTGCTCCAAATCCATTTACACACCTGAGCGTGAAATAACAAGCACGAAAGGACACAGGTGTGTCAATACTCTACTTTTGAATACCCTATGAATTACACTTAGGAATTAAGCAATAGAATTGAATTTTATATTGAAATTAGTCAACAACATTTCTGTTTACTTCTCTTATTCCGATTGCTTCTCTTATTCCTTACAACAAAACATGAATAATTCATTCTTATGAATTTGCTATGCCTAAACATCACACTCACTTATCGACAGCATTTCACAGGGTATTTTTTTTTCCAAAAGTTAAAAGCCATTCAACTTGGCCGGCAATAAAACGGCAAATGCGAGCGCGAAAAATGTTCAACGCGCGCGCAGAAAATTATTTTATGATGCTTTTAAACTAATTTTGTGGAAAAAACAACGTGCGAAGGCACTCAAAATTTCGGGAAAAACAGTTGACGTAACGGAGCGTGGGCACGTAAAAATTTTATTTACCTGCAGCCAAATATCGTGGGGCAGCGAGCGTGGCAGTCGCGAGTTAGCCAATTTAAGGCCCACATGCGGCGGCGGGCGTAACAGGTTAGGTTAGGTTTGCTTGAGCAGTCAAGGACTAACGCCTGATGCTGGACTTAGTACCATTGCCATAGCTACTATTTCTATGCTCTCATAGTTTAGGTCACGAACTAGTCATAAAAGTAGAAAACAAAAATAGAAAAGGCAAAGGTGAAGTTCCTCGAAGGACTTGAAGGACGCAAATTTGTCGCTTCATTAGCCAGACACTTTCCCTTGCCCTTGCCCTTGGGGCCTTATCTGAGGAAGGACATCAATCTAAATTACATGGTCGGGCATTCAATTTGCGATGGCACAACAAAATTTTAAGCCGCTTTTGACATTGTGACTTTGGAGCAAAAATAAAAATATATTTTCTTAGCTGCCTTGACATTCAGACGACAAATTGATTTATTCGAATTGAGTTCCATTGATAGATCTGTGAATTGTTCTTGTGCTTGGGCACAGGAAGTGAGCAGTTGCAACATTTTAGCAGAATCTAGCCAAATTGACATGTTCTACGACATAATGAAGCGATCTGTGGCAGGCAGGCACAGGCCACATTCTGCGCTAAAGAAACTGAGGCTCAACCTACGCCTATTCATAAATTTTGGACCAGCCTGCTGATTTGTCAGCATTAGAGGATTGACATTGACAGTGCCGTAGGCAGAGATTGAGTTTTTGTTGGTAACTGGTAACTGGATGAGTGCATGACGCAGGTAGCGGCAACCCGGCATCCTACTTATTCGCATTGTCTCGCATCTCTCAACTCAGCTTCCAGCTTCTTCTAGGCTATTGTTTTGCTCACTTTGCGAGCGTCTGCCAGGAGTTTGTGCGTTTGGTTTTGCAATTGACAGTCCAGCAAATGGCAAGCGTGAACATAATTATGGTCTTCAATCTATTCCCAGAATTTCAAGCAACTTCAACGCTAACGCAACAGCCACACACTGAGTAGTGCTATACAACAATTCTATGCGTTGATACTTGGAATTATGCCTGCTGCTTGGCTGGATTCATATTGCTAGATGCCATAAATTAGAGCCAATATCCAGCTCAAGTTGATAGAGCTGCTGCTCCTGTGGCGCAGAAAAGGAGTCCGCAGAGTGCCAGGCAGGTTGATTCAACTATCAATGGCCGGCTGTTAATATAAGTTATCTGTCTCTAATTCAACTTCATATGCATTTACATATATGTACTTCTATTCACTTTCACTGATATGAATAACCTTTCAGTTTCATAATTCATTATCACTTTAAGGTTTGCTTACCTTTTCGTCTTTATTTACCCAACAGTAGCCTGTCCGTGACATATCATGTCTCAAGGTTTTCTTTTTTAGACGACTCATGCCAACACACATTTCCTTGGCAAACAAGAATGTAATTTCCTGTATTATTTATTTACTTTTAAATAGTCAGTCCTACGATACACATTCATAATACTCCTCCCTCAAAAAGTGGCGCATCATGCCGTGGAAAATGTCCTGACAGCAAACTCATTCATAAATCAAGGCAACATCGATTGTTAATTTTCGATACATCCTGAGTATGTTTTTATTTATTTTCATTTTTTTTTCCTTTCGAGGGAAACCTCTTAAGTGCTTCGATGTTACTAAAAATAAAGAAGAAAACTGCTTCCTCATGGTTATTTCAGCATGAATGTATACGGAAATATGATAGTCTATGACTTCGAGCGCTAGACAGCTGATGAATACCGAAATGGATGGGGGAATAGATATTCTTCATGTTTCTTGCAGTTGCATTTTTCATGACCTTGTTATCTTTTGAAATATGAATTTGTATTAATAGCTAAATTAAGCTAAAAGGAAACTCTAACTATGGAATTTATATATATAATTATATATAAAATCTCAGCCTGACTCATTGGTTTTCTTTGAAAACTCTAATGCTCCATATAACCATAAAATTTCAGGTCAAAGAATCTTCCATAATTCCCATTGCCAATAAAACAAAGATTAAGAAAAACGAAATGTAGCTTCGAAAGATTTCAAAAGAAAAGTTCTTAAAACGTGTTGCAGCAATAAATATCAATTAACTGAAAGATATAGATACCAAAGCGAGTCAGTCACGGGCTACGATCGAAACATTCGAAAATCAGGCTAATTGCAGCTAGCCGGTGGTCCGGCGAGAGTGCAAGCCAAAGGAAGTCGTAAAATTGATAAGGACACAAAATGAAAATGCGCTGCAGGAAAAACTAAGCGATTATGGAAAGTGACCAAAGTGCCAGGTCACGTTCCAGTCGAGCCAGATGACTCACACAGTGCTCGGTGGAATGTGCTGGCTACAGCTTCAGCTCTTTGTAGTTCATTCTCTGTCTTATCAGCCGCCGTCGCCAGCGCCTGCTGTTGATAACCAGCTACAAATTTGATGACGCAAGAGTCGACGGCATCCACGACACATCTTGCCTAATCCAGGGGAATTTCTTAGTAGTTGCTGCCTCTAATTTGTTGCTCACTTTGTTTGATTGCTCTGTCGGCTCTTTGAACTTGCCCATAAGCATTTTATCTGCTCGCCTACTCTACGTTCTCTGCCTTATCAACTGCTCGGTGTGGTCCTTATCGCAGCACTTGCTGCTGTCCACCTCCAACTCCGCATAGCTTCGGTGTGGCCTCTATACATATTTGCATTTGTCTTGCTTAAACAACTAGTTGGCATGCGTTGTTCTTTTGTCTTGAACTCAAAAGGCGAGACAGATCTTTGTTTATTTAGCTACAATTCGACCCTGACCTACGCTACGCCAAGTCTTTGTAGTCTCTGGGTGTTATCTGCATGCGTTAACTAAGCGATATCACGTCTCCGTCTCTAATCTTTCTCGGTCAAGATTTTTATAGGAAATAAATTAAGTAAATTTTGCTCGTTGATGATGAAAGACAAGGCAGTAGTCTGTGTCTTTGGTATATAAATAAGAATTGGATTGCATTTGAGAAGTAGACAAATGCAGAATATAAATTGACAAACCATGAAACGGTATAACGAATGAAGGAAGCATTTTTGGATCGGTTTATCTCTGGGTTTTGCCGACTTCTCTTTATGAGGTTTTTAGAAGTATATATCATCTTATATGTATATATCATCTTGTTCAGAATAGAGTTTGCTTTTTCCTCCATCAAATTTGCTACAACCCTGAAAAACATTGCATTAATTGCATTAGAGATTCTAGTTATGAAATATCGACAGCAAAACAGTTTCAATTTTTATGGCCAAATCATAAACACGAACCGAGGCTGATTAAAATTTCATTTCGCACTTGCGACGACTGGGTGGCTGTGATTGTAGTGTCGCCTTGCCAGCCAGTGTTGCGCAGAGGCCCCCAAAATGTAGTGCTCGTAAAAAGTGCAGCCAAAGCCGCAACGCGTCGTCTGCACTGCAATGCAGCACCAAAAATGTCAGCGGTACTTCAAGTTTTATGGCATTCGCCGCAAACGGCCATGAGAATGTATCTAAACGGACTGCCCAGGGGTTCTGTACTGGGCCCGGCTCTAAATTCGGTTAGGGCTAAAACGTAAAACTTTTATGGCTGGAGCATGGCAGCGCGCGTGGAGAAGCTCAGCAAAGGCAGCGACTGCGACTGCGACAGCGACAGCGACTGCGACAGCGACAGCGTCTACGTCAACGTCAGCATCGTAAACAAATTTCGCTCGTAATTAATTTTGCATGCAAGTCAGCTAAAGACAGCGAGATGGAAACTGAACCTCTGAGACAGACTATATAGTAGCCGCTATATATAAAGTATATACATGTATGTGGTATATAGTGCGTAGTCGCTATATCGTCAGTTGTCGTTGTCGTTGTCGTCTGACGTTTGCTGTCAGTTTTGGGAGTTAATAAACGACGCACACGGCAGCTGATTTTGAATGCCGCCTGAACATTCTGGGCAGCCAATTTTGATATGCCAAATGTGTCGCTAAATGATTCTTTTTGTTGACTGTGGCCTGCCAGTCTCTCGCCCCCCCCCCCACTGGCACCTACACCCTTAGCGGCCCACCTGTGCGTGCGTTGCGCATACGTCCCGTGTGACTGGCATTAGCTTAGCGACTTGGCTTCGGTTCGGCTTGGCTCGGTTTTGTATGCAAATTGGCTTTCAAGGGGCAAAAGGGGCGGGGTGTGGGGGTGGTGGTGGGTGTGGTTCTGGTGGTGTTGTTGGTGTTGACTGCTTTGACTGTTTGTATACGCCCCATGGAAAACTTTTGCTCTAACAGACTAACAGATCGAGAGCTGCGTGCGAGGTTCAAGTTTTAAGTTTGCATTGCATTTATCAGGCAGCTCATTAGTGTGCTTGTTTGCTATTGATGTAGTTGTTGTTGTCGTTGTTGTCGCTGCTACTCTAGCATTATTTATTTGACATTTTTAACACTTGGCGTTGACAGTTTGCCGTGTTTTGTGCCTTTTACGCTAGTCACATTACGTACTCAAATTTGCCAAACAAGCGTAAATCAGTTTGCAGCATTGCTGTTGTTGTTTTTGTTGTTGTTGTCGTTGCTATTTTGCATTCGCTGTTAATTTTTGTTGACTTTATATGTTAGCTGGCTTGTCTGTGTCCTCTCTTCTCATGTGAATGCTTCAGTTGCAATAGGTACAAAAAATTGTGTTTTGCCAAACGTCGCAGCTGTCTTGTGAGAATATTTCAGTTCTGAGATCAGCAGCTGTGCAGCAAGGTGAAAATGTAGAAGGTAAAAGACGTATGTTGAAACATATCAATGTGCTGCGAAATCAAGTTTGCTGTGACTCTCAAAAGCCTTTAAAATAAATGTGAAAAAAAAAATGATTACACAGTTTCTCTACACATTAGACACGTCATCATTTGTTAAGTTTCAGTTATTTCGTCTACACAAACTGCGAATGGCATTGGTATTGAAGTGATAGTAAGAGGAGATCCAGTTGGATGACACACACACACACACACTATGCATCAAAGGGACTCTGCCTACGATACATATAGGAGATCTCGTCGAAAGTTTTCCCTAATCACGTATCTATTGCTGATGGTATGGCTGCTAATGGCTCTGGGACAATGGCTGCTGCTCACAATGCTGTAAGTCGAATTGACACTGGACATTTGATAGAAGACTTTTAATGTTAGTTCTACCCGATTTCAGCATATATATGAATGTGATATTCCGGGTTTACTATTATATCAGCATTGTTGCCTTCCTGCTGGCCATTTTGCTCTTTGCTGGGTTTCTCTTCTTTGAGAAGGTTCGCTGGAAAACGGCACCCGCCGTCATACTAAGCATTCTGATTGTAAGTATTTGACTTAAGTAATTATTGTTTTTAAGTAACCTTTTGTCTTCTGATATAGGTAGAACTGCAAATCATTGGCTCATTCACGCTCGTGGCACACACTCATTATCTGGAAATGCTCATTTACTTCACTTTCTGTGTCGTGCTCATAGTTCTCTTTGTAATAATCGGCGTTTTCTTGCCTCACAAGGTAAGTACTCGCCACAGCTCAGAACTAAGCTAATGTTTGTCCTTCAGCTGGATCTTACACTTCATGTCGCTCTGTTGTTTATTCTGGCTTTTCTCCTTTTGCTGGTATCGGTCTTCTTCCTGATGATGCATTTCATAGTGCCTGCCATACGACCATATGCCTATATACTCTTTCAGGTACCCACTACAATAACCTTGATGTTTGTAAGTTATTCGAGTTAACGGCGAGAGTCAGCGAGAGTTATATCCTGCTATCCTTCAGTTTGTTATGTATCATGCACAAACAATTAACGGCAGCCGATTCGCGGAGATGCGACTGCATGATTATTGTCTTGGATCTCTGATTCTATTCCATGATTTCATGATGATATACTGGCTAACGTTATACTGGCAAGTTTATGCAAGGATAATGGCGCCCCCCTTTTGGGATTCGCTGGCAACAGCGGCATGGAGTAACGACACTCAACCTAAATTTATTAATCCTGGAGCTCACGACTCTCGTAGTAAGCTAATTGAATTCTCTAATATTTTTGGAGCTTATCTCAAATGGAGCTCTTCGCGTTTTACAGGTGATTACTTTTACATGCCGGTTAGGAAGTTTCGAAATAAAATGAGGTCAATGGGCGAAACAACTGAGATACCGATAACCCTCGATTTTATCACGGATGATATGAGTATGTATTCAAACCCGCCTAAAGACAAGTGGCCCAGTTTTTTTGAATCCGAAGCCAATGAAAATTCTGGATATGGTTTTCAAACAAGGGGTAAAGATCAATCAGATCAAGCAGATGTCCTAGAGCCCGATGGTAGGATGATCAATCGGAAAGACAAAGATGCCAAGGCTTACTTGAGAGCAGCAGGTAAAACATCCAGATCGAATGATAATTTTAAAGAATGACGAATACTATTAATGTGAGAACAAAAATAATAAAAAAATATTATGCAAAGGAAAAGACTTCGTTTTGATCTCTAAGGTCATATCTGATCTGATTGGCTGACTACAATCTAAGCAATCTGCGAATTCAGATTTATGTCAGATATATGTAATATGAAATTTGTTTTTTTTCTTTTAGTTATTGTTTTGCTTTCCAAAAATAGTTATTGATTCCAGAGTTGTTAATTTTCGTACAAAATTTTTGGTGTATGTTAGTCCAAGCAGACGTATTAAGTTATTAAATGGAGCCATGAGTGCCACGTACGAGAACTATCTCTACTATAGGAAAGCCCGCCAAGGCTTCGCATGCAAAGTCTATGGCATGCTGTTCATATGGCTGGCGTTGGCACTTGTACAGATTGCGGTAATAGCTCTCATGTGAGTGGAACATATTTAAGCACTTCTCAAGAAACTTGACTGATCTATGTCTTATTGTCATTTTGATCATGCAGAGTGGAGGCCAGGAGTATATTTTATAAGCAGTATTATATCAGCCTTATAGCATTTGGTGTGGCAATCTTTCTGTTTGGTTTGTTTGTATTCTTTGAGAGGTTGCGGTTCATTGGAGTGCTAAACTTTCTGCTGAGCACCATAATTGTGAGTAAGCGATTACATTTTCCAATTTGCTAATCTATCTATATTCGCCCTTCAGGTGGAGCTTCAAATAATTGCGCTGTTCGCGTTAGTCGCTCGCTCTTACTGGATTGATGTGTTGGCATTCTATTTCATTTCTTTTTTGATTCTCTGGCTATTTATTCTAATTGGTTCGATTCTTCCCAGAGACGTGGGTGAAATATTGTTCTTTTTCTAACCCTAAGACTATTTACTTGACTCATATACATATATATATGTATCCCTCAGGCTGACCTTACCTTAGATGTTGCCGTAGTTTTCATTTTTGCTTTCGTTTTTCTGACTATTGGAATATTCTTTCTGATGTTGCATTTTGTTGTACCCGAGCTTGGACACTACTCATATCTAGTCTTCGAAATCGCTATTACCACAATGATAGTATTTGTAAGTCGCTGATCATTATAACATAGCTAGACCTTATCTTTTCTTGCATTTTTCAGTTTGTTATGTACCACGCACAAACCATCAACGGCGGTCGATTCGCCGAGATGCGGCTAAATGACGCCCTCCTGGGATCATTAATTCTCTTTCACGACTTTCTCATTATTTATTGGTTAACTTTCTATTGGCAAGTGTTAGTGAGACCTTTCACGCCCAATAGTTGGCTATTTATGTCGAATATGAAGGGCTCTGGTGTTGGCTTTCCCGGTGATCATAGTGCCGCAACAACGGTATCCGCGCTACCCCCGGTAACTACTACGAAAAAGCCATTAGCTACTACTACGAAAAAGCCGGAAACTACTACTACGAAAAAGCCTACTACTACTACTACTACTACGAAAAAACCGACAGTTAAACCGACAACTAAACCGACAACTAAACCGCCAACTAAACCGCCAACTAAGCCGCCAACTAAACCGACAACTAAACCAACAACTACAACGAAAAAAACGACCACGACGAAAAAGCCACACAAGCCACCCCCGTTTCCCTATGCGATTCATAGGCGAGACGATGATGATATCAGATATAAATACAGAGGGAGACAGCGAGAGGATAGTTCAGATCAAGATGAAAACATCGCACCAGGATCAGTACATAGTCAAGGTCGAATGAAATGGTTTGGTCCAAAGTTTTTCCAACACAGTGATCAGGAGCAACATTCACTTCAGGATGACGGGCAAACGGCCACAAATAGCAGGCGCAGACATCCCTCAGATTACGTTAGAGAATACAAAGAAGAAGAGGAGGAAGAAATAACTCCTGTCCCAGGTCAAAGCTACAGTAGAACACGAAATCGTGGTGCAGGACTTAGAATAAGAAATGAAGAAAATTCTCCTGATAGCAATTGGAAATATGAAGATGAACTTAGCGTTAGAGATGGATATTCAAGCAAAGACAGAGCTAAAGAGGGTGAAGCAGATCACTTTGATGATGACACTGGCGAAGGCTGGAATGAACGTTATGATAATGAAGGCGGTGCTAAGACCGCTCTGGTACGAATAGACGGAGATTCAGTTCACGGTGCAGTAGGAGACGGATATGTAAGCAAGGATAGAAAGAGAGGGCAAGAGGGCAAATCAGATCACTTTGATGATGACACAGACGAAGGCTGGACTGGAGACTCAGATTCAGTTTATGGTGCAGCAGGTGATGCAGATAGAAGTAAAAATGAAAGAGACTTTTCAGTTCATAAGCCCAGAATACACGATAGAAGATATCCTATTGAATACACTGGGGAAGATACTGATAGAGATGAAGATGTGGGAGGAGTCGCCGATGAAGTTGCCAGAGAAGACAAAATTGTTGTAGATACTCAAAAAGGCTGGGACGGAATCGTAGATGAACATAAACCCGCCGACACAATCATAGAGGATATACTTCATGATAAACCAAGAGTCCACAACAGAGATAATACAGATTCAGATTCTACTGACATCTACAATTCGTTTGAAGAGTCTGCTACGAAAATTCCAAAAAATACTGATACTACTACGCCAACTGTAAATGTTGATAACGTTCATAAATCCGATGGTAAGTTAGTTGTTGGTGCTACTAAAAAAGTTGATACTAGCTCAGATGCAGATGCAAGAGGTACAGTTCGCGGCATAGGGCATAGAGGTAGTGGCTATGCCGGAGCGCATGCAATACCGTATGCAGAAAGAAACTCTGAACCAAATATAAGCTTACAGTCAGAAGAAGTCGCAAGTGCAGATACAGTTTCAGACTCTGAAAGAAATGAGTTTAGTGACCCCGGTGCGGAGAGTCGTTTAATTGCTAATGAACAACGCGTGAGTAGAGATGAAACTGATGATGATGGAGCTGACAGAGTTGCGAATGCTCATACTGCAGTCCCAAGAACAGATGATATTGAGCGATATTTCGGAGAGGGAAGTAATAATGCCAAAAAAATAATATTGCCCAGAATCTGGAGAATGAGGTGACAGAAATTTGTAAAATTAAGGTGAAAAAGCTGCACGTATCGAAGTCTGCATTCGAAATCTTGAAAGTAAAATTCTCGACTTTGAAAATATTTAAATGAGTTATTCATTTAGTTACACATATACACATACCCATAGTATTAGCTAATGTCATTCTTACAATATGCTTGTATTGCTTTATCAACAGGTGACTAACAGGTGCCACCAAAGATTTATCACTCCGAAAGCCAAGCCTCAACATGTTCAATGAACTCCACTTAAAAAAAAAAAAAACAAAAAAAAACCGTTCGTCCAATTACGGCCAGCACACGTGCAGACCCCATAAAAACGTACTTCTACTGCACATTACATACATACAAAAATACATTTACATACGCATATGCCCATATACCCATACACATAACACATACTTAAGCGTGTGTACACGTATTCAGACCCACAGCGGCTACCTTTGCGAATCTTTCTTCATTTACAGTTTGAATATACCTTAAATAATATGAACATCATAGTAAAACTCTTGTCAGTCTGAATGTTTTCAAAGCTGTATAATTGAAGCTTTAAATTGGTATTTGCCTTATAGGGAAAAGTTCTAATTGGCCGTCAATTCTATGTGAATAGATAACTATATGTTTATATAGAAGATGCCATCCTTATTAAATTTAACAATATCTAAGCTCAATACTCAATTCTATAAAAATATTTCTGTAAAGTATTTTATATAGTTTAGAAAAGTCTGATCAATATATGCACTCTCTGTAAAAGGAATCCTTAAAGCTTCTTTTTCACTTGCAGAGTATCCCTTAGTCGACTATTAAAGAAAACCCATTTGATTTGTGTCTTATTTTTGTTGTGCTTTGCAGCAAATCATGGCAAGAACGTAAAACACGACCGCGACACCAAACCAAACGTTGACTGCAACTGCTGCTGGTGTTAATGTCATTACCAGGTTTCAGAGCTCCCCCGCCTTCTATGTGCCACTCCCCCCACCCTGCTGTCAGCCCCCTTTGCTGGCGCAGCTTAGCTTGGCAGTCACTCATGACTGTGACCTGAACCAGATACACGATGCACGATAATATAATTTATGGCCCTGTTTTGGTGTTTGTTGCTCCGCTGCGTTTTGCTATGTTTGATGCGGCGTGTAACAACGTCCATCCGTCTGGCAGTCAGGCTGTCGGTCGGTCGGTCGGGCAGTCAGTCAGTCTGTCCCACGTCGACTCATCAACGAATCGTACATTTGAATACAAATTGCAGCATTACCAGCAGCTGAGGAGCAGCGCACAAGCCTCAACAAAAGTGTCAAATTTGACATGAAATTATTTATGCCAACACGTGAGCGAACATATATATATATCTGGTTATGCATTCCGATTCCCTTGAGTTGGCCAAATAACAGTTAAGAGACATTGCAATTTCGATTCAGATTTAGTATATTTGTTTACCATACTTGACAATAATTATTTATTTAATTTCATTATTTAATTAATTCATGAAGTTCATTTAGTTTCAGATTCTAGCTTCCGTATATGTATGTAATTAGTTTCATTTCTTTATTTTTTCTTTTCTTCTTTTTTTTTTGTATTTATTCACTACTTATATGTAGCTGTAGTAACTGCAACATTTTTATGAGCTAACTGTGCTTGATCAAGAGGTGCCACTGCAATTGAAACCAATTTTTGTTTAACAATTGAATAGATTAATAAAAGAAAAACAAATTACGAAATCAAATGCAAATAAAGATAATTTATCTGAGGTTGATTGGCTAGCATTAGGCTGGGCAAACTTATTGATCCACTTCTCATATCTTGATTATCTTGGTCAGATATTGTTTTTGTTTTTGGTCAAATTAGCTGTTTGTTAAGCTGCCCATAGATAGCTTTAAGCTATGCACATTCCTTGGCTCAACAGTTCATACTACTCAGATATAGGTCGAGAACTTGCCTTGAATGTCTAGCACTAAAAATAATAATAACAAAAGTAAAGTAAAATTAAAATAAAACAAAAAATTGTTATTTAAATTTGGTTTTGCTTGAATGGTTTGTTCCAGCATTATATATTTTTTAATATGTTTTGCGATATTATTTAGTAACATTTAGGCATAATCGATAGGCAATTTGTTTAAATTACGTTTTATAGATACAATAAATAATACTCAGTCTTGCATAATACATGATATATATATATATATAGATATAACAAATAACTAAAACGAAATCAAATCTTTTACACATATAGGCTATAGGATCTATTATCTTTTTCTTTTTTCTTTGTTGTCGAGTGTGCTGCTCTCTATATAGGACTCTACTAGGGGGCAGACGATATAGCTATTTACAAGTGACTAAGCATGTAAGCATGATCTCTAACCCCGAACTATGCCCAATTCCCAATCCCCCGGAAAAAATGACCCCAAACCCCAACTCAATTCCCTGTCCCTTTCCGTTTCTCTCTCTCTGTTGGCTCTTTAGTTGCTGGGCAATCACGCGGCAACAACAACAACCAATGAGGCGCAATCGTCGTCAGCAGCTGCTGCCGGCAGCAAAGTTTGTGCCGCATCTGTCGACGCTGCTGTGGACGCTGCATTTCGTTGCTCCAGGTCCAGCCCCAACTCATTCCGCAGCTCCAGCTCATCCGGCATGTTAATGCAAATGGCTGGCGAGGCTTTGTCCTCTGCCTGCGCCTGCATCTGCAGCTGCATCTGTGCCTGCGCCTGTGCCTGATCGGCTGTTGCTGACAGTTTGCACTTTTGCAGCTTCTTCGAGCTCTGCTGCACTGCGTCCTTTGCCCAGCCGCTAATGCACGCACGTTGATTATTGCGATTGTGATTGTGATGATGATGATGATGATGATGCACAGCCGCCAGACTGGGATACACAAACTTCATGCCGTAGGCAAAATGGCGCGGCTGATGATGCAGCGCCTCGTCGTAGCTGGGCAGCCCTGTGGCAATTGTATAACAGGGTGGCGATTCAATTTGATAGAAGCCCGCCTCATTGCCAGCGCCAGTTGAGCTGCCGTTGCCACTGCCATTGCCAGTTCCACTGCCATTGCCATTGCCAGGCACCTGCTGCAGTAATCGGCTAGCGTCGCAGCTGATCAGGTGATGACTGGCACCATGCGAGGAGTAGGAGTCACTGGCCGCATGCAGCTGTGCGCGTATGTCCTTGTCTGCAAATACGAAAAGAGGTTGAAAGTTGTTTAGTTTTTGTTTCTATTTTTGCTGCTGTCGGCTGTCCAACTTTGACTTTGACTTTGACAAACGTCTCATTAGTTTGTTTGCTGGGACTACACACACACACACACACACAGACACACACAAAGGACACTTGTTGGATTGGCTTAGAGGGACGCAGTGAGCGGACTTTGCCATTAAATTCAATTTAGCGTAAAGGCGCAAACGCTTGAACTTTGTGAATGGCAGGACATGAACAGGAACCTCTCGAGCTTTTATTGAAAAGATACAAAAAATGCCAAAACAAAAAAAAAGAAAAAGCAGAATAAAACCGACTAAAAGAAGAGAGAGAAAAAACTTTTGTGCCGACCGGAAATGCCTGTGAGTTTGGCCGGACAGGCAAAAGTTTCGCATGCACAACAACCAACTGTCCGTCCGTCCGTCCGTCCGTTCGTCCGTTCGTCCGTTCGTCCGTCCGTACGTCTGTCCTTTCGACTGACTGACAACAACAGCAAGCTGGCAATAAGCTGGCCGGAAGTGCGCGCGTGGCACAAATGAAACGAAAATACGAATTACGACAAAAAAAAAGGCGAAATAAATATTAAAGAAGATGCAGCAATGCAGAGAAAAGCTCGTCCCGAAAAGTATGCAACGCGAAATGTTAAATTTTTAACAATCTCAACAAGAAAAGTCGCTTTAAAGCAAAACCCGATCGAACGAGAGCTTATTTGTGTAGTGCATAAAATGAATGGTTCGTGGAAACAGCGCTCAACGGGGGATTATCCCGATATACACTATATAATTTTAAGCTTCTTTTTTGTCAATTTGAAGGTGATTTTCATTGTTCACCCTTGCCACAAATTGTTGCGGTTATTAAATGCAATTTAAGCTGCATTTATTAAATGAAAGCCGCCTTTTGCGAGGCTTTTTTTTTATTGTCAGCGCAAGCAATTATTATTTATATTTTAATTTTATTTTCTGTACTTTTTTTTATCAATTTCAATTGAAATTAATTTTATTTATCTTTTTTTTAATTCACTTTGCTGTTTGTTGTATGAGCACACAAATATTTTGGCCAAATGGTTTTCCATTAAAGCAACTGTGCCGCTTTTTTGTTGTTTGTTTGCTGTGGGCGTGGCACAACAAAAATTGGCGCATTACAATATTAAAACCCAGCAGCAGTCACACGGAGTACCACTGGCACTCATACTGCCAGCAGCCACTGTGCTGCTGGCAGCGGCTGTTGATTTATTGTTATAACTGTAGTGCAAGCTCGTATATTTTTATTTTTTTTTTTTCGGGTGCCGAGGACTTTCGCAGAGACCCATTTGACTTTTGTTTTATTTTTTGATAGACAGACGGCAAACACGACCAAGCCGCAGTGGGCGTGGCACACGCACACACACACTAGCCATGGGATTCATATTTTATGCAAGTGTTGGGCCAGTCTACAGCATGCAGAAAAAAAAAGAGAGAGAAATGGTAAAACGCAGCCGAACTGGCAGCTGCAGTAGCTTGGGCAAAAAATTAGCACGCCATTTGTTTTTGGCTTTTGTTACATTTGTGGCATGTTTTTTTTTCATTTCGGCCGTTGCGCCTCAATGTATGCAACAATTTAAATTCATTGCAATGAGCTGACGAATGCTGAAGAGCCCAAACAATTGAGCTCGCTGTGCGCTTGCTTTTCGTTTTATATATTTACTTTTACATATGAGAGTGTGTGTATGTGTGTGTGAGTGTGTGTGTGTATATATTTCATAAATGTTTGTTAATTTTTTAACACGCTGCACACGGTTTGAGGGCGCCTTTTATTACATTTAATCGGTTTCGCAGCTGATGTCAATGAAAGCTGATTGTTGAGTGGAGCAGCTCAAATTTAATTTTGCGCTGCTATTTTTTTGAGTGCTCAAGTCGAATTGAATAAAGTTGAATTCAATAAGCTAAACGCTCTCGAGCAACTAAACAATTTGCTTAATTACAACTTGCAATTTACGTCGTTCTAACTGAAAGCCAAAAAGCCAGCAAACATTGTAACTAAAATATATATATATATAAACATGAACTGGTTGTAGGTGGATAGGAGCAACTAGAGTTAGTTCTGCGTCCTGCCACAAAAGCCATTAAAAATTGAAAAGACTCGCAGAGCCCAGAGAAAGTTGTGGCCGTTCTTTTTTTTTTTGTGCTACGCTTAATTACATTTTTAACGGAAGTAAATTATGCACAACCTATACAACATAATAAACAGTGGCAGCAGGTCCTGCTTCGTCCTGTTTCGCTTTAATTCACAAGTGCCTGGCTGCTGCCGCTGGCTGTTGTCCTGTTAATAAATTCAGTTGTGTGCGGCTCTAATTGATAACAAGCCAAAAACTTGCTACACGCTCACATAGTGTGTGTGTGTGTGTGTGTGTGTATATCCTTGCTTAATAAATAAACTGTAAGACCAAGGCAGAGGCTGCTTGGCATCTACGGCTCGTTAAGTATTTATAAGGTAAGCACACTCTGTGTGGAGCGGCAACAAAGAAGTGGCTGGTAGGCAGACAGGTAGGTCGAGGGGGGGAGGGGGGTCGAGGGGGCGGTGCACACGTAGCGAGCATTAAACGCAGAAAAGCGTGCTACGAAAATCGAGCAAACTTAAGCCAAAGTTGCTTAATTATAAATGACACACGTGTGGCAGAGCCAACAGTGAGCTGCAGCAACCACAGCTAGACACACACAGTCTCCTTCACTCTCTCTCTCTCTCTCTCTCTCTGTATATATCTCTATATATATTTAGTTGCTATCTATGTAGGCCAGTCTAACACGTAGCACGTAATACGAAAAAAAAAACACCAAACACGACACTAACGAAACTAATTAGACGCACAGGCGCCCAAAAAAGCGGGCAGCACACATATCGCTCAAAGCTCAAATTGATATTTTACGTAGTGGCTCGGCCCTTGACTAAAGTCCCGCTCTCCGCTCTCCTCCTAGCTGAGCCAACATTGTTTTTGGGGGCGGAAAGTTTTTAAGGCTCGTTAGCACGAAATTGACAGTTTGACAGTTGAGTTGGCCATACTTTAATGCCACGGCCTCTGGCCCGGCTCACAACTTGTACAACACACACTCGCTCTAGCTCTTCCTCACTTTGTTGGCCTAAATAAATCATTTGGCTAAATTGGTCTGCAAAAAGTTTGACACTCGAGTTGAGACTTGTTTAGTTTTCGTACTCTTCTAGGTTGGCCCAGGTTTGTATGTGTGTCTGTGTGAGTGTGTTTGTGTGTGTGTGTGTGTGTGTGTGTGTGTGTGCACAGCTCGTTTGCTTCTAATTATGTGTAAAGTGCCTAAGCATATGATTTACTTTGCGTTATTTGTTACAAAGCTCTTAGCCAAAAACAAGCAACAGGTTTGTTGGCCAATAACTGGATTTAGTTTAAGCTTTGGTTTAAGCCAACATTTATGAAGTAAGTTTTGGACATATGAATCGTAAGCTTATCTTGACTAATATATCTATGCTCATTGGCATTTTGTTGTCCGTTACTGTTGTTACTGCTGCTGCAACTGTGATAAGACTGAATTACCCCCCATTATAATAATGCTCATATATCACTCAGCGCACTTTGCTTTTTGTCCACTTCCCGGCCACAGGCCATTTCACGCCTTTCAGTACCGAATGTAATGTTAAAAGAGAAACAAATTTCGCACAGCTTCCACATTATCACGCTCATAAAAGAGGGGGGCGCTGTGGGCGGGGTCAGTTTAATATTATAAATATGCAGCGCATATATTTTGTGGCATCATAAACTTGTGTATCTAAAATTACAACGGCCAAAAGCCATGGGAATGCGAAGCGGCTGACAATTTCGAAGCGCGCCAAAATTTATGAGACTTACGGCCCCATAACATGGGGGGCGGGGGCGGGCGTGTGGGTGTCGCTTTTCTGCATTTTATATTGTTTAGCCTGGCAGCCAGAACAGCTGGATAAATGGCCGTTGATAAGGTCGTAGCCCCGACTCCAAACAAACAAACAAACCAACACACACATACACACACACACACAGAGATATTTTGATTAAAGTCACAAAGTCAGCACATAAACGGGGGGCACATCGAGGGTGGCTCTACGAGTACTTACTGCATTTCTTCCATGTCCTGAACTTGCGATAGAAGTAGCAGCTGAACATGATGAACACTAGAGAGAGCACCACCAGCGAGGTGACAACGCCAATCCACAGATAGTTGACAATGGCGTGCATGTCGGCATCGCCAAAGATTTGCTCCCAGGTGGAATTGGCATCGGCATCGGCATTGTGCTCCCGCAGATCAGCCAGATCCAGCACCACAGAATTGGACAGCTGCTCGGTGCTGATGCTGGCCGGCGGCGAGGAGTCGTAGCTGACGGCCGCATTGCCAATCCGCTGCAGCAGCGTATTGAACGAATGCAGCGCATCGATGTGGCGCAGATCGTGCGCTGTGGGTATTTCGAATGTGATTTGATTCTGCTGCATGTGCTCGGCGATGGCAGCGGGACTCATGCTGCTGGCCGGTGCTGAGATGAACTCCGCATAGAGCTCCCCGCTGCTAGTCGTTGTCTCTGGCAGCGGATAATCCGTGGTGCTGATGCTGGCTAGTGACATATCTGCCATGGCTGAGACTCTGTTTCTTCTTCTTTCTTCTTTCTTCTTTCTGTTTAACTGTTTGTCACTTGAAGCACTGATTTGCTGTTGTTTAGTTGTTGTCGATGTTGTGAAGTTGGCACACGCGTCACGACACGTAAACAAAACGGAGTCTATAAATAGTCATTGGTCGAACTCTCGACTACGAATATTGTACTGTATGTATTTTTGGTTTGGCCCGCGCACTGCGTCCGTTCGCTGGAGCGGCTCGTTGTTGACTGAATTGCCTCTCGTGCTGCGAGCGGAAGGTAAAGTTTGTGCCCAGCACGCAACGAGTGGAATGCACACGCAGAGAGTGCCGGCTATAGTGAGTGGCTACACACACCCACCCTCTCACTCTCTCTCTTTGTGTAGTTCGGGGATATTTTCACGCTCATTTTTGTAGCTCACTTGGAGTTGAGCTCACAATCGAGTTGAGCGTGTTCAACTCCTCAAGTCCTTGCCTTGCTTTGCCTTAAAGAAACGTTTTGCAATTTTTGCCGCATGTTTTTTTTAAATGTTCAACGTCCTCATTGCTGACCCAGTTTGAATCGTTTGCCTTTTTGGCCCGCAAAGACAAAAGACGTTCGCCTCAGTTCTCTTTTGGTTTTTTGCTTAAAGAAAACTTCGTTTCAGTCACGTTCGTGACGCATTTCGAGGCGTTTAAAGTTACCAAGTTTTCAAGTTTTCGACTTTTTCAAGCAAAAACCAAATTGCAGCAACGAAAACTTCTGCGTGTGCTTATAATGAGCAGCGGGGCGGACAGAGTATTCGATAAGCCAAAGCTTCCTCCTGGATTTATGGCCAAAAAGCAAAGTACGGCAAAGCCCAGCCAAGCAGCAGGAAAACATGATTCTAGTTTATAAACGTTGCAGCGCGCAGCTCTTCGTTTGCTTTTATAGTTTAGCTTAGAGTAGAAACATAACTGAGCAGCTTAAATAAATCTAAGGATTCCAAAGCTTTAATATAGCTAGGAAATACTTTCATATATACTCAAAAGAAAGTGTAATATTACATATTAATTTTAATATTTTTTTTACATTTTTAGCTTGTTTATAAAGTTGTTTATATTAGATATTGCAAGTAAAAGAATTTTATATAAATTATTAATGAGCTCTAAAAAATTCTCTAAAAAATTCCTATTCAAAAGAAAGACTTTAAATGCCCCAGAAATAAATGTATATATAAAATAAAAATAGAAAAGGGAGCTAGTGCTCAAATCTCGGCCATTATGTGTCCCTTGGGATGCCGCAGTACTTCCTGCCCCAATGTCGTTGGTAACCAGAGGACAAGGCAGGATGCGACAGGAACGTGAATGTCCTGGGCACGCCTCATTTCAGCTGCAACCCAAATGCTGACCAAAAGCCGGACAGCAAAACTCAATGCACAAAGGTTTCTCGTGATATGTTGGCCGAAAAAACGTGCTCAGAAAGTGGAACAAATGCATTGCTCAGCTGGCAGTCCCCTCTCCCACACACACTCAGTCACTCTTTCTCTCTCACTCTGACTCAGTCAACGCGACTCGAACTCAATTGCTTGAGTCTCACTCGAAAACTGGTTTGGCTGAGCGCGTGTGCGCACGCCGTGAGAGTAAATTGAGTAAAATTTCCCTGAACTCTCGCGCACGAAATGAGCGCACACAAAGTCAATTTGGCAGCATTCGCCTTTGAACTGCGCCAGGCTAAAGGTCGAACCGCGTGGGCGCTACGTGCGGTCCACAAACCATGTAAAAGTATCTACGTAAAACCAGCAACTGGTTTCGACCTGGTCCAAGGGGAGGCAGATTTGGCTGCACAGGCAAGGGCAGGGGGCTGTCTCTGTGTACAGGCTTGTAATTGCTGCAGGAAATTGAAATAGATGCCCGATAATATGCACTTAGCTGCTGCTACCCGAGTCATTCGATAAATGCATTAAAACTTTTCGACTGCTGCAAAACTTGGGCCTTGGCTTAAGCCTCGGGCAACAGCCAAACGCTTATCGTTAATTAGCTTTCGACTAATTTCGAACTTAAACATAAGTTTAACAGCAACCGGCTTAGCGTAGATTGCACCGCTCAGATTTATGTCCACACGATAAGCGCAAAAGGTGGAGCTGGCAGGGAAAAGGTGCTTGAAGCTGCCATTTAGTTGGCAAATTGCATTTGTTCGAGCCAACGGGTAAATTAAAGTCAATTAAAATTTGAAGAAAAAAAAAATAGAGATATAAATACATACGAGTTTTTTTTTTTCTTTTGATGTAAGAGTGATTAGTTGAGTAGCTTAACTATTTGAACGCTATATAAGCGTAAGAATTTATATATATATTTTTTAAAATCTAAATATATAAAATTGGGAATTAGTTCTAAGGTTCTTTTAATAATATTTAAAATAATTCTTTAAGGAATTGTTTGCCTATAAATATATTTTAAAAGGAAACTTTCAGATATCTCTAATTGCTCAAAGCAATTTATTTTGAAATAATTGAATTAACTTTAAAAGTTTTTAAAATTCAATCTCTCTAGAAATTCCAGTGCAAATTGTATCTGCAGCAAATTTAAATTCTTACCTAAATTGAGATAAAAATTAAAATTTTTTGTTCACATATCTCATGCAATTAGACATTTTCCATAGCCAAGCTTAACACAATTTCAATATATATTCTTATGGATTTTAAAAGAAATATAAGATATTTGTATTTAAATTGATTTTTACTTAGGCTGGCTTTCAACACTCAGTTGTAATATTTATTTGATTGTTTCATTTTAATCAAATTTTATGTGAATGGAAATTAAATTTACAGCACTTGACTTGTCGCATTCAATTTGCAAATATGCCCCCACGCCACGCCTCCTCGTGTAGACACCTTCGCCGGTGAGTTTGCACTTTGCGCAGACACACACACACACACACACACACACACACATGACAATAGATGCTACGTCATGTCCTATCTTGTGAATCTACGGCAAAGTCTGGAGAGGAATACTAAAGGCAAACTGACTGACTGACATAGCCTAGACGTGGCTAGTGAGCCAGAAGTTAACTTTTATAAACAAATTTACACCTTTCATTTTGTGCACGTTTTTAATATACATATACGTACATACATATATGCATATACATATATATATATTTTCTAAGGAAATATGTAAGCTGTCAGTGCTTATGATGCCGAGGCATTCATGCTATATTCCATGTATGCAGATGCTGTGTGACACCAAACTAAAAGTAAATTCATTAAAAATTCCATCATAAAGAATACCTAGACAGTGCCTGCCGCAGCCACACGAAAGGGAAAGAGAGAGGCAGAGAGAGAGAGAAAGTGAGAGAGATGCTAAGAAAAAGTTGTGTAGATATATTTTTTTGCTAACTAACTAAAAAGTAAACCATAAAAGCTGACAAGTCAAAGACGAGACGAGAGAGAGACTAGCTGAGGCGGAGACGGAGTCTGGTGCTGGCGCTGCAGCAAGACCCTCCCTACATACAGTATACACCCTCCTAACTATGTGTATCTCACGCTTTCTATGCAACTACTCTGGGCTTTTTGTATCTGCGAGCTTCCATCACACTTCACTTACACGCTCTTTAACATGTCAACATGTCAACTCTGTCTTGGCGTCTGTGTGAGTGTGTGTGTGTCGAGGAGTGTATCTGTGTGACATAGTGACATAATAAAATGTTACTTTATTCGTTAGTTTCAAGTTTAGACAGCAGTCTCCATAGATAGTGCAGTTCAGTTCATAAACGAAATGTGAGAGACAACAACAACAACAACAAGAGCATTCATAATCCTATTAATGAAATATGCAATTGGCATGCCTTTAAACTTTCTTGTTTGTATATTTGCATAATTGCCCAAGAATTCTGGATTAGCATAAATCAATCATAAGAAGAAGAAGAGGAAGAAGAGGGAACCCAGCTTGGTAAGCCGACAGGCAGAATGCCTGTGAAATTGCGCTGAAAGAAATGCACAGAATGCCAGCGCTGCATGCAGAGGAAGATGAAACACAGCTCAAGGCAATTCAGCCCGCCAGCCTGGCTAAACAAATACAATTGCATAAGTCCTGCCTTTGTCTAGCACACACACACACACATATGCATATATATAAATATATACAATATGTATATGTGTGTTTGCATAAGTATAGAGTTGTGTGTTTATCATATGTGCGCTTGATTAGCGCTGACAACATATGCAGGCAGTCAGTCCGTAGGCAGTCCGTAGGCAGCCTGGCTGGCAACTAGGCAGGAAACTAGCCTGGCCACAAAGGACTACACAGTACAAACTGTTGACAAACAAACAAGTGCTCATTTTTATTTCTATATTTTTCTTTTACTTTTTTTTCTCTCCCTTGTTTCTTTTGATGCCAAGCTGCATATTTTCTTTTGCTATACTGGCACAACAAATACAACTAGCTGAGGTCCTGTTTGCAGTTATGCTTCACTTCTTGTTGCTGCTGCTGCTACGACTGCTGCTGCTGCTTGTGGCATGTTGCATCGGAGCAAAACAAAAGGCAAACTGCATTAAAGCAGTTTAAAAAGGATTTGTTGCCAGAAATATGTGCAGCACATTGCTTAAGAAACATTTACTTACACAGATTATGCAAATAGCAGACAGAGACAACGGGCAAAAGAGCAATTTAAATACAAAAGAACAACTGACAAATAAACAATTGTGACCTGAAATTGTACAGAGACTGATTATTGGTTTGATTAGTCATTGTTGTGGTCTCAACTATGAACAGCAATTGCAGAGTACTATTAACTGGTAGACTTTAGCTATATTATGTCTTAATCTAATGCCTAGCTTTGGCTACATTCTACCTTTACTCTCCTTACTTACCTTATCAAAATTCATTAAGTTCACTTGCAGCGCTTGCTTTTTAACTTGCTCTTAAGTCAAGTACTCAGCTATTATTATCTAGCTTTAGATGTTTTTTTAATGCACCTCATTAAAGCTAACTTTTATAAGCTAACTTTCTAGCTTATATTTTGATACTTGGTTAAGCTGATTTTGTGAAAATGAGTGGAGCTGGCAGAAGTAAATGCGATGAAAATTTTGTAATACATAAATGGTAAAATATCTTTCTATGGGTATACAGACAATTAAAGGAAGTATGTAAATTCAATTTCCTGATATATGTGTATATCTAAAGAAAATTCTTAATTAAATATAGCAAGTATGAGTCTACTCGACTTCGAGATTGATGTGTTCATACGTACGGACAGACGGCTATGCATAGATTGACTCAACTCGTCATCTTACTTAAGAATATATATATACTTTATGCCATATATAAATATATATATACTTACTGCCAGGCCTTCTTCTGCCTATTACATACATGAAATCCCATATTCAATATGTTCAGTTGATTTAGTTCCAGCCGTTTATGTATTAACATCCATGTATATATGAGCGCATCAATCTCTAAGCCTATAAAGAGCTTTAGACATGAATATGCACGAGTGGATACATCTATAGCAGATCAAGTTTAATATAAATTGATTCAAATTGATAGCGAATATCAGTTTCCTGAGTATATTTTCAGTATTTTATAGAATATTATGTATATATGCCCCTAAAGTATATCAAGAAATATAAGCTACTCCACTTTTTGCATACATCCCACATAAAAATAAAACATTTTTAAAGACTTCAGCTTAGGACTCAGGGTATTTTCTAGTTGTGCACTCCCGTCAAGAAAACTCTTCATACTTATTTCAATGTTTTCTCTTTTCGTTTTTATAAACTCAATTGTTAGCAGCAGCCTAGTTGCCCTTTTTGATAATATATCAAAACCGAAAATTTCATATGCTAAATAAATAGCTCTCAGCTGCCTCGCCTCGGAGTGGGGGAGCATTGCGGGCTGCTTCACAATTTCTCAGAGCCCAATGTGAAACTACTTGTAATTAATCTATTTCAGTTTCAGTCGCATGCTTTGCCATTTCGACCTACATTAATTTTGTATTCATTGCTGGCTTGCAGCATCAGCTGTTGCAAGGCTCTCTTAGCTCTTGCCACAACCCCCCTCCCGCCCCTGCTGGCAGGATTCTATGGCCTTCTATGGCGGTTCGCGTGCCTTTCGCGCATATTTTGCGCACTTGAAAAGTTTCGCTGCCGTTGCTTATTAAGAGTAGAAAACAAACAAACCAAAAACAAACTGAAAGGCTAAAAGAATTTTTAGCCATAATTCAAGTACGGCTCACAAATACAAATACCAATACAAATGCGAATGCGAATGCGAATGGCAATGGGTATGGGCATGGGAATGGAAATATCCAAAGCCGTGACATGGTTCTCGCTCTGTCTCCGGTTGTGGGCCTTTTGCTAACCGGAAACTGGCTGCACGCTTCCGTTTTGTTGCCTTAAAATTAATGAGCTGACAGGACAGGACAGGGTTTGCGGAGCCAGAGTTGCCACACTTTTCGCAACTAATTCCGAGCAACTTGTTACTGGCGCGCAAAACTTTTGCCAGCAGGACGACCTTCGTGCCAGTTCCTGCCGGCGCATGACGCCGCACGTATCCGCATTCGTATCTCTTTTTGCACCAAAACAAACAACAACAACAACAGCAGCTGAAACGAACTGAAGAAGAAAAAAATTGTAAAGCCAACATTATTTGCGCAAAATTTTCGCTTCAAAGTTTGCTTATTGTTTACGTGCGTTGCTTCATTAAGAACTGACGGACAGAGACAGGGACAGTGAGAGAGGCAGGAGAGCGAGAGAGAAGAGCTAGAAAGAAGAAGCGTGTAACTAGACGAGGCGAGGCGCTTCAGGGGCGTCACTTCGCCGCGAGGGTTACTTGACTACACTTATATATATATATATATATATATATATATATATATATATATTTCTACAGACTTAAATTGGGTCAGACAGTCGACCAAATGAATGTTGCAGTTGTCGTCGAGCCAGAGCAAAGCGCAGGGTAGAGCAGTATAGCTTAGTGTGTGGGGTTGCATTCAAGAGGCGCGTGTTTATTTGCTTTTGATATAGATTGGATTGTTTAATAAGTGTGCGAGCAGATTATGTGTGTGGCTTAAGTTATGAACTGTTCCATTTAGTTTGTGAAGTCGCAGTCGAAGGCAACGTGGGAAATGAAGTACTATATATGACCGTAGTGTGTGACTGATTGTATTAGTATAATTGAGCTTCTTGAGAGCACAAACTTTATACATTTCATGTCAACTATTCTTCTATTCGTGTTCAGTATAAGTGAGCTCTACATCATTGCAAATTCTTTAAAATCATTTATTCTTATACATTTTAAAGAGCAACACTGATTAGTTGAATTAATTTTCTTGTTTTTCAAATACCAATAAATGAGCTGCCCTACTCAAAGCCATTTCACTACCAAAATGTAAAAGGCCAATCGAGAGAATTGGTAAAAAAAGAGGCGAAAATTGAATAAACAACTGAAGCAAATAATCAAAAGCAACAAAAACGAAAACGCGCGGAGCAAAAAAAAAAATCATTAAATAAAACCCAAAAACTGACGCCTGCCATTCAAAACAGAATCATTCAAATCAGTGAAGCTGGCGCATCGATGCGATGGCAGTCAAAAGTCCAGAAATTAACATTTCCACCAGAGTAAACAATCAGAAGCGATGCCAAATCACTGAAAGCAAAAAACTCACCCTAAAAAAATAAAAAAAAAAAAAAAAAAAATATATATATATATATATATATATATATATATAAAAGCAATGCAAATTACTTTGAGGGAAAACTAAGTGAGATTCACTGGAAGACAGCCAGCAGCGAGGCTGTAAGGAGTAAAGAACATTAGGGCTGAGAATGAAAGCGAACTCTTCTGACAATATACGCGTATTAAACAAATTTATTCGATATAATTAGAAAACTTGGCGACTTCTGAAGTAATTCACTTAATTACTTTAAGTGCGCAAATGACGACAACGCCGACGACAGCCAAGTGACTCAGTGGGCAGCCTAAGTTGCCACTTCAGTGCCCCAGCAGCTGCTGCCTGGTGACAACACAAAAGGCGCCACAAGCCAATAAAAGTTGTGCCAACTAAATCGCAAAATTTTGCTCCCAAGTGCTGGCTTTGACGTGAATAATGCGCGGCCAAGCAATTCTGTAAAGCAGTGTGAAATTAATTGATGCCCGATAGCAACAAGAGAGTTAGAAAACATTTAAAGTCACTATGGCAAAAGAATTTGATATGCTAACAAAGGAAAAGTTTAAGCTCAAACAGAAACTAGAAATATATATTAATCTGACTAAAGTTTGAAGCATCAAAAGATGATTTCCTCTTTCAAAGATTCCTCTTTCAGGGATTCACTTGAAAAGAACTTTCCCATTTCCATATAATCAAAATTGCAGTAAACCAGTTGGGCCAATTCCTAGTAATAAAACATCAATTATGCTAAGCTAACCTATATCAAAGGTAACTACCCACTTAAGACCTGACCTAACCTCTCGGAACACCCTACTGAATCGTAACAGTCATGATTTTTACTACGGCAGCCCGTGAAGCGCCAAAGTTCCGGTACAAACTTGAAAACATAATCCCACATCCGGTAGCCACAATTTCCGGCAATATGAAAAGGCCACAACAAGCAGCAGCAGGAGCAACAACAACAACAATGCTAAGCCCAAAAAACAAAGCTCTCTGCCACGTTGAGCGATAACAAAAAGCATGTCCTTTGGCGTGGCCGGACTTGAGCAGAAATTTGTGTAAATTTGATGGCAGGATTTGCGTGGACAGAACTGAACCGAACAGCAAGAAAGCGGAAAGCGCGTCTCTAATAAAGCTGAACGAGCAAAAATGAAGATGCGATGGCAATAAGGATAAGGCAGGGATAAGGCGCAGCTACTTATGTACATGGTAGATGGTAAATGGTTGAGGCTGCATTAGGCATGCGGCCAGCCAAGCAACCAGGCAGCCAAGCAGCCAAGCAGCCAGCGAGCCAAAAGGACAGCAATGAAATGGCTAAAAAGCAAAGGCGTTAAAAGCCAACAGCCAACGTAACTTGGCTAGGACTTTGTCAGAGTGTGCACTGGCAGTGGCAGGCGCCTGCCTGCCCGGCCGAGGAATGGCCGATAATGATGTTATTAACATAGAAATACACATTATAAGCCACAGGCAGCAAATCGAGCTGACAAGTGGGCGGAGGGAGTGGAGTGTGCGGGGAGTGGCTGTGAGAGGAGCTTAATAAAAATTAATGTTTATTTCGCGCGTTTGCTTTTAATTAAAAACTGTGACGCAAGCAAATTGAAAATTAAAATCTGCAACGCGCAGCTGACCCAAAAAATGTGTCACGATTTTCCATAGCGAAAACTTTGCGATCATATTTCGTGGCCCGAACTTGGTGCGCGCGTCATGATATCAGCAGCAAGGCGGCTTTTTCTAGTCGTGGTGTCGTCCTCGTAACTTCAAGTGTTTTGGCCATAATGCAAAGCTTTTAACATAAACTTTGCGTTACTGTGGCCATCCACCTACACTCCTAGATCTGCCCACTACCCCAAAGCCTCTTCTCCACGCTTTGTTTCTTGTCTAGCCCAGTTGCAAATGGCAAATGGCAAAACTTTCAGCTTTAAATAATTGCCAAGCAAGGAAAGAGAGACAGAGAGAGAGAGACAGAGAGAGAGCAGGAGAGCAGGAGCGCCAAGTCCTGGCAGTTAGTTTTAAATATTGTTGCTAATTTGCCACATTGTGCGTGAACAGCAGGCAGAGGCAGAGGCAGAGCCAGTGGAGCAAGAGACTGAAAGCTGGATTAAAATTATGAGCTTGCCATATTTTTTGAAGTGTGCGCGACAAAAGTGCCCGCAGTTGGCGTCTGCTCACAACTAGCGCCAGACGATGATGATGGAGAAGCACTTGTCAAACCAAAAGGCAGGCGTTGAATGCGCTGGCCAAAGGCAAAAGTTGCCTTCGAATGGCCAAAAAGAGATGAGATGAGCAGAAACTGTGACCAAAAAGAGATGAGATGAGCAGAAACTGTTAAGTGCAAAAATTACTACAGAGGATATTACTATTTTTTCTTTTCTCTCTTTTTAACAAAATTAACATAAAAGATAAATTACAGAGATATCAAAAGCAGTTGCGCGGCTAGGAAATACCATGGAAAAATATTTGTGAAAGCAAAATTTATTAAAGAAAATTAGTTTTTATTGTAAATTTTTAAATTTTAAATCACAAAACACTTCAAAAGAATTTAGAATGTAAAATGTATTTATATATTAATTTATTTATTTTTCTTTTAATTAAATATTTATTTATAGGAAAGCGTACTGCTACCGTATAGGCAACTTAATCTAATCAGATATTATTTACATATTAACATCTTTGGGGCTATAGAACGTTCTAAAATAGGATACATATTTAAGGGTAAGAAAGAGATTTTGTGGTGTAGGAAACACAGATAGGTCTTATGGATCA
The DNA here is from genome assembly GCA_037075265.1 of Drosophila nigricruria. Classification (NCBI taxonomy): domain Eukaryota; kingdom Metazoa; phylum Arthropoda; class Insecta; order Diptera; family Drosophilidae; genus Drosophila; species Drosophila nigricruria. The sequence continues at coordinate 2,489,547 of JBAMCI010000045.1, forward strand.
TATATACAATTTTTAGGTCAAGACTCGATCCAGTAAGTCTTGAGGGTGGTAACGTTTGAGTCTTCTCCTAATTTTTTAGTTCAATAAATACTTTAAATAGTCCATTATACAGCACATACATTTGATTTACTGGGTATCAAAACTCATTTACTAAGAAGTGTGCAATTTACTAACTCAGAGAAATGGTGTTAATGTAAAATGCTGAGTAGTTGGATGCTCTTAGAAAAGTTTTGAAACCAAGCAACCCAAGTGATAAATAAGCCATCAAATTGCATTTGAAATGCAGTTGAAACTTTAAGATAATATATATGTATTAAGGCCAAATTCTTTTGCATAAATTAGCCAATTAGCAGAGCCTCAACAGCTATTCTCAGCTTGATTGCCTTAAATTTGGCTGATAAATCTTGTTATCTTGACCACATGCAATGCATCCGGCAGACGAATCGAGTGCTTTGGTCAGTGAGCCGAGGGCTCATCTCTCACTCTCTTGTGAGGCTGCAGCCTGTTTGGTTGGCCTGTTGTTATCCTATGGCCTGGGGCTAGCTGTTGGTCAGGCTGAAACCGCACAACTGTTTTGGCATCTTATTATGGCCAGGCTGACAGGTGCATGACATTTTGTGGCTGCACGCACCAAGCGGACAGCCCAGACAGCCCTGGCAGCCGGCAACGCATGCCAACCACTTCCTCCTGATCTGATTGTGTGTGTTTGTGTGTGTGTGCGTGCCTGCTGTCCACATCAGAGGTGACAACGCGCGAAAAGCAACAAAAACCGCAATGGGCAACGTGCTGAAGCCTGTTGGGGCAGGACATTGACGCTGCTATCAATAGCCATGGAATGGCATCAAATAACATTACGGCAAAGTAAATACAAATTGCAAATGTAATATGTATACAAAGGTATATATATTTAAATATATATTTATGCTGATATATATATATATATAGATTTTTTTGATCAAATTCGTTTATTAAAATTGGCAAACACTTTGCCAATGTTGCTCAAACTCTTTCACTTTTTTTATGCTGTGCGCCATTTTGTGAGTTGTTGACAGCTGTCAGTGGAAGGAGCAAAGTGGTGGCATGGGCAGCGAGACTGGGGGCATATAGCAGGATGGAGCATGTACGTACAGTTTTAAGCGCTTTAGTCCTATGTGAAAACTACTTTTCAATGTGACGCCCGACAACGTGGCGTGAAAATAAATTAAACGACAAATTTTGAGTTCAACTCGGCTAGCTCGACTACGGAATGACCTCTAGAGACAGGTTGAATCCATGTAGTTATATGAAGAAGACTATACTGAAAGCCTTTAATAACTTTATAGAATCAAACAATAACATATTACATATTATAATTAATAATTATACTATTCATGTGGTATCTGCCATGAAAGACATGAAAGGATTAATATAATTCCATTCAGCATATGCACGTAATCGGATTATATCAAGGACATTAAAATACAAAAAACACTTTTAATTTCATTTAACTTCGTTGCACAGTTACCCCTAAAAGTAATGCAACCACTTTTATATTGCAGAGCAGCAGTTTTTGTGCTGTCGTGCAAATAATTTCAAGTTCAAAAATTCTGGCTGTCATTTGCTTGACAGGCTCGCTCGCAGCCATCCTGGCAGTCTGTCGTCGTCGTCGAGGTTGTCCTTATTTGATTTCTCACCACTGCCAAAAAGTTCATAACGTAGAACGGCTATGCAACTGCCTTTTGGACCCAAACCTGTGCACTGTTTTGTCCTCTGTCTACAGTCTGTCGTCTGCGCTGTCTGTCTTCATTTGAGCTGAGTCGCTCGCCTGGCAGAGACGCGAACCCGAACGTTACGACGCTACGTCATATTGACATAAGTCAACGGATTTCACATTGGTCACGTAGTGCGCCATCTGCCACGTCTGCGTCTCGGTCGGAGCTGCTGCGCAGCGAATATCCAAGAGGCTCAGCTAAAGAGTTTGTGTTTGCGTTTGCGTTTGTGTTCTGCTGTTTTGGCATATATGAATTTAAAATATATTTTTGGGAAAAACTTAGACGTAACGTAACGCTTTGAGATGTGTGCAACACCCAATTAAAAAGTTTTTTATCACCTCATGCATATATGACAGTCGGGCTGCCCACAGCATTCGGGTCTGGAGCGTCTATAAACACGTCAACTCGCAACTCAACCCATAAATATGCAAATTTTATGGGTTTTTAAATAATTTTCTTGTTTCGAGGCGTTTTTCCGGTCGCCTCATCTCATCGCACCGGCCCACGCCAAATGGCGCGTTTTTTCGGATTTCTATTTTCGGATTCGATTCTAAACGGGTTAAAAGTTTAATGTGATCATCGATCAGCCAACTACTTGTTGTTGTTGTTATGGTTGTTGTTGCTGGTATTTAGATGAAAGTTTTCTTCTTTGTATTTTGGAAAGTTTTCCAAATGTTTGGTTTGATTTTATGGCATTTAGATTGGGCGTTTATGTGTGCATGATTTGAGATATGTTTATAATACGTTTGTGAAAAAAAAAACAAAAACAAATCTAATCAAGAAACATGACTTGAATCGCTCGCATTGCGCCCTGAGATTTATGGCTGTTAAAAGGTTGAATATGTGCCGAATAGATATTTAAAATATTTATAAAGCAATAAAATGAAAATTTTAAACAGCTATTAAAACTATTAGGAAAATGGCTTTAAAATATATTTTTAAAATATATTGAAGAAATTCTTAAAAAAGTCAACTTCAAGATCGTTAAAGTTGAAGTTTATAGCGCACTCGAATTATCCTTAAAAGCCTTAACGCGGCAAAGGCGATTTTACGAGTAAAATTGTATTTATTTTTTTTATTACAAACCACTAAAAAGAATTACATCCGAATGTAAATTCTTTTGTTTGGTCTTTTATATGTGCAAGGGGCATGCATGAAATTAATTTTATTTTCATGATGACGCCACCGCAATAAGCAAAGTTTTTTGGCAAGAGCCCAGCCCTGACCGAAGTGTAGGCAACCCTTTTTATTTCCGTGGTCTGCCTTTAATCAGGCAGCTGGAACCAAGGGGAAGTATTCAAAGTGCGTACTTGGAGCCAACACATAATTAAGCTTAATAAATTTCTAATTATCAGATGGCCGAGCATTGGGCGGCTAAGTGAAAAAAAGGTCTAAGGACGCGCGCTGAGCAGCGGCAATAGGGACAGAGACAGGAACAGGCGCAGTTGGCGGCCAGCACATGGTCGTCGGGTCTTTGCGAATTAACCCTTTTTTCCGTATAGCGCGAGGCGCGGACTTCCCGGTCTGTGGACAATTAAGAGTGCGCTCATAAAATGCCAGTTTTATGACCATCCGCTGACTGCAGTTTAAATTTGAATAAATTGTACAAAACTACGACGGCTGAGAGGCGGAGGAGGAGCTGCTCCTCGACAGTCTCTCCTCAGTCTCTCTCTCTATACAATGCTTCCCACGTCCAGTTTTTATTGCCTGACCAGAAATTAAAAGTTTATCTTGATTTCTCCCTAAACAGTTTGATGAGCATAGACAAAGGCGTTGACGAGACGCGACAAAGCGAAAGAGAGTCAATGTATAAGTGAGAGAGGGGGAGAGAGAGAGAGAGAGAGAGAGAGCAGGCATACACTCACGAGTCAAACTGCATAATTAGACTCCCGTTGCGCCCAGCTCATGTCCCAACTGCAAGATGTCCAGCTACGTATGCAAATGCACAAGGCACTGAAAGGGTGACTCTCCCTCTCCCTCTCTCACTCTCTCCAGCGGTCTGCCCCTCTCTATCTCTGTCACACAATTATTCACGCTCAGTTGCCCACCTGTGAGCAGCGTGAGACAACTTTGATAGACTGCTCGTTACGGTAAAAAACAGAAACAGAAACTGAAACAGAAACAAAAATAAATACTAAGAGCTGGACATTGCCGTTGACTTGGTCGCGTCAAGCTAATTAACATAACTAACTTAAGCATCGATAAGCTCTTCGCTCTGATATCATTAGCTGCTGCTGCTGCTTCTGCTGTCCCTGGAGTTGAAAACCCACACGCGGTGGCAGATTGCGTCACTCAATGCTCATGTTTTAACTTCATTAATTTAACATTTGATAAGCCAAAACTGGCAACTGGCAACTGGCAACTGGCAACTGTCTAGAGGGTCGTGCTAGAGCTGACTGACTGACAGACTGACTGCAAGTGGCGCCGTAATTGCTAAAATGTCAATAAACGTTTAAAATTTGTGAACCCCTTTTAGTGGCAGGCACATCAAAAGCACCGCACAGAATTGATTAGCCAGGGTTGTCAAGTGGCCAAAAGTAGACGCCCAAATGGGGTGGCTTTAAAGTGATGTAAAAAGTGCTTTAATAAGTTATATAAAAAATATTAAAAATCAAAATAAAATATTGTAAACGATTGAGGAAAAAAAAAATTTAATTGGGTAATACAAAAAAAAAAATATTTTAAAAATCAATTTTTTACATATGATTTTTAAAATATTTTTTTTTTTGTGCATTTTATAAAATTTTTTTTTTCTTTTGATTTTAGATAGATAAAGTTTTAAAGTTTATTTGAAAAAAATTTAATTGGACATAAATACAATGCGTTAAAAAAACTATGCCAGAGATCAAAAGAAAAAACAATTGTATATGAAACACAGCTTGATATCGAAAAAGTTTATCAATTAAGAGAACATTTAAACTCTAGCCTAAAAAATAAAACATTTTTAATGTCAGCAAAAAATCTTTGATAATAAAATAAACTTCAACAAAATTAAAAAAAAAAGCAAATAATAATAAAAATGAAAAATAATAATAAATAAATAAATTAAAATAACTTTGAAAACAATTGCTCTGCCATTTAAAAAATCATTTAAGCTTTAGCAAATAAACTTTAGCAACAGCATTAAATAATTTTATTTAATATATACATTATATAGAAGAACAATATATAAAAAGTATTAAAGTAAAGCACAATTTTCCTACAATTTACAGTTCTAGCTTAAATTTACATTTGTGACACAGATCTGTTTATTCATTGTATCGAAGATTAACCCTAAAAGCACACAGAATATCATCTGGAATTGCAACTACTGTGTGCTTCGACTGAATTCCGCTCAGACTTTGAGTGCTTCACAAATACACCTGACAACCCTACCAGGCAAATGCGAGCGATTAGCATAAGCATACACACACACACACACACACACACACACACCTAGACACAACAGCCCCCAACCAGTGGACGCTGGTGGCTTACAAGTGCACAGCCCTGTCGTAAGCCAAACAAACAGACAGCCAGACAAATATTTGATATTTAATCTTATGAAATAAGTAAACAAAACAGAGAGCGGCTTAGCTGTGGGTGTCTGCCTGAATTAAACAGAAAGCGCATAATATTGTAATTAATTAAATTTAAAGTCAACTCTTGGCTCTGACTGGCTGGCTGGCTGACTGAAAGGATTAACAAATACGAAAACAATGGCCAACAATTTGACGCTTAAACTGTTCCCAAAACCGAAGACAAAACGCAAACAGAAGCGAACACAAAAAACAACAGCAGATAAACAAGGGAGGGGGCCTCTGTGCGCTGGGTGTGGGCATGGCTTTGGCCCAAAAGTGCTTTTAACCTACTTTCGTGTAAACAGACTCAAGCACTCACACAGGGACATATGTATATATGTGAGTCTATACATATGCATAAATAAACTTTACCTCCTTCCCCCCCTCCCATCAATTTGCCAGCGCTTTGAATATCTGTGTGAAAAAAAAAGTGTGGACCGCACTTTGTCGCCCTTCGCGCTGCTTTCAACAAAATTTAATCTCATTTACACACCAACACACACACACACACACTCGTGCACTCATACACTCTCACACTCATATACTCTTTAGTACGTAATCCTTTAAATGAGTTTAGCGTCACGTTCGCACTTATGCATTAAACACGTGTTTTTGCCCGGCATTATCCTTGCCTAGCACACACAGCACACAACAAACACACACACACACACACACATATACTTGGCACGGCCCCTTGCGATATGCAACGCTTTTTTGCACTCTGCTGTTGCACAATTCAAAATGTCAATTGAGGCATGCGGCCATGCGGCAGTCCAACAGCACTTGAGTGCCACAGCACAACCAACCCCCCCAGCCGCCGGCACCTACGCCCATGATGCCTGGGTGCCCTGTTGCGAATTGTGAACGTCAAACATTCACGACATGTGCCGCTGGCCGGCCTGAGTTTAGTCCACACCGTTGCACCTACAACAACTGCCGTCCGACTGCCCGTCGAGTGGGCGTGGCTGCGGGCAGGGGAGTAGACGATACACAAAAGCGAGGCCCGGCACCGGCACTCACTGTTCGCTGCGTTGGCTCATTAAAGTGGCATATTTCACACATAGCCCCAGTAACAACAGAGACCCTAAAACCAAGTAGATTCGAGTTCCCACATAGAAGCTACTTTGATGCCCTATCAAAGAAAATTATGTTATTAATTATATAAACTCATCTATGGGCGAGGATAGTTAGTTGTAAGAGAAAATACTTTGATATTTGTTAATACATTTATCTAGACTCTCATTTAACTGAGCATCTCTCTGTAGGTTAGGGCATTTGGTAGCTTTGACGAAAAGTCCGGGAAATCGTTGACGTCAACCAATGCTCTCATAGCGTTTCCCCAGGCATCTACAGCGTGTTCCAAGCCATGTCCTCGTCTGAAAGTACAGTTGGACACTGTCAGAGTTAAGTGCTGGCAATTTTAGCCTTTAAAAAAAATGTCGTTGTTGTTGTTGTTGTTGTTGTTGTTGTTGTTGTTCTTATTGTACATAGTGCATTGCGTCGAGGGACGGCAGGCGAGTATGTGGCAAATTATTTTAATTGTTTGGCAAGTGCTTAGAATGCCGCCAACTTAATGGACTTTTTGAGAGAGTCAGAGTCGGAGTCAGCGTCAGGAAATGAACGTGGGTGCGTTCGCTGTTGAGTAAATTAATATCAGGGGACTTACGCATTTTGGTTAGATTAATATGCTTTGTTCAGTTAATTTTCGAAAGAGCTTTTAAGTGCGTCATAGTCAAATTAAATTACATAAGCAACTCGTTGCTTGAAAGCTCAACGGGATCATCAATCAGCAACTACTTGCGCTTATAGTTATGGCAAAACTATTAATTAAATTATATTCTTAATTGAGCGCAATGAAAGACGATTTACCTTTTAATTACTATGCATGTTCGTATTATTTCCACATATGCATATGTATTCACATATGAATAAAGTGCACTTTAAAATATATATAAAAAAAAATATATATACATATATAAATATGAATGCGAGACATGCTGCAAAATAATAATAAATAACTCGTCAACGAGGCGAAATCAATGTAAAACGCGTCGAAGCGTATCATTAGTGTGTGGGCGTTATGTGGCAGGAGGCGGGGCCAGGGGGCGGTTTGCAGGGGGCGTGGCAGCAACGAAAGAACCACATGACGTCAATCAGCGTGCGAGTGTGCGTTCGCATTGGCGTTATTGGATCACATATATCCAGGCATATCAACAACTGGCCGCAGTGTTGGTTAACACTTCAATAAATCGATAAACGCATCAAAGAGAAAAGCTGTTGCATAATTATCGGCGCACAGGCGGCACTTTAATTAAATTGGCCGGCGTATCTGTATTAGTGCCAAACAAATTGGTTTCTCTACCTGTCTCTCTCTCTCTCTCTCTCTGTCTCTATCTCAATTTCTCTCTATCTCTCTCTCTTTCGTTCAGCATTTATCATAAAAATTGCAATCAATTGGCAAAAAATTAAAATGGCAGCCACTTGCCTGACGTTTCACATGCTATACATATATGCTCGCTTGCAAAAAGAGAGAAAAGAGTATATTGGTTTTTGTGCAATATTATGAATGTTATTATAAGAATTATTTATTATAATTATTTTTGATATATGTGTATGGTATATATACTCTTTTGAGCTCTAGTTTGACAAATTGTTAAGATTATTTGGATAAGCTTACTGATGAGATCATATATACTTTCTAAAAAAAAAAACAGTATTGTTGATATGCAGATTTTTGAAAAAAAAGAAGAAAACAATTAATTAATATAGTATAATAGTATTTCATGTTACGTCGCGTTTATCTTACTTACGTTTATCCCTTACTTTTTCCAAAATCCCCGTCAAAACAAATATCGATTTTGATTGAAAAATTTGCATTTTTAACGTGATTTTTAAAACGTATATATTTTTACCTTTTCAGAAGAGCTTTGATCACTATAATCGATTTTTATAAAATAGTCTTCAATTATATAAAAACAATTTTTCGAATCCTAAAATAACATAAGTAACTTTGAATGGCAATTGCTCAGATAGCTCATCCCATAACTCTTTCAAATAGTAACTTATTTAAATATCCAACTGTATAATAACATTGTTTTGCATTTAGTTTGAAACATTCATATTTCATTTACACCTTTTAAAATATTTAAAAATTTTATGTATTATTATGTATATTATGTATTAAAATGAAAGTAAATCAAAAAAAAATATTACTGAAGAAATATTAAGTAATTTTCAAATGCCAATCAAATCAATTCAAATAAATTTCGATTCAATAAAAAAATATATATTTTTAAATGCGAAATTCTAAAGCAACAGCAAATGAGTCGGATGTGCTTGGCAACATATTGGTGAACATTTAAATGTCGTTATACTTGGCTGATTTGTTTGCCATTCCAAGTGAATGAATGCATCAGTCAACGACGATGATGATGATGGGGAGCGAATACCGCCAGCCAGGTAAACTGTACAGCCAAATGAAAATTAAGTTGGCAAAGCGTTCAACTGCAAGTAACGCCCCCACAGAGCTGCACATCTAGCCAGATGCGGGCGTTGTTAACTGAAGTAGCTGCACGTGACCGACAAACGCTTGCCTCGTGACAGTTCCAGTTCCAGTTCCACTCCCACTGCCACTCCCACTGCCGCTACCAATCGCGATGCCAGGCAGCAATTGCAGCTGCCACGTGTCATCGTTGGTGGAGCACTTGTCTGCATATGTCGAATGCGTTCGAGTGCCACTGCAACTGCAAGTGGCACAGTTACGGCTGTTACAGCTACTGCAACGGCAACTTCTATATGATTGCTTTTATGGCCAGCAGCGGGCGTCATTAAAAGATAGCGCATATAACTAAGCCAACTAACGGCGCATTTTGTGATTATACGCTGCCACTAACTACTCCAGATTCCAGTCGAGATCTGCGCTGTTGCTAGTTGTGTTTTCATTAGATATCCTTTGCGCTGTTAATATCATTTGCAACTTTTGCTGTTTCCTCTTTTTCACTTCTTTTTCTTCCTCTTCTTTTTTTACTAATTTTATTTAGTACTTTGTTGTTGGGTTTTTTTTTAATGCTGTTAAATGCATGGCAATTTTTATCTGGTCCGAAGTTTTTGCCTCGACTCCGTTGGCTGTTGGCGCTTTGCATTTGAAGCCGGGCGTATAGCCTGGGCCGCATAGCCTGAATGCCAGTCCTACAAGCTTCTGTCCCCTGTTGTGTTATCTTGTGGTTTTTTATATCAAGCCGAGAATTTTCTCATTAATTTCAACGTTTTTCTGCTTTCTGCCCGCTGCTGTTGATGTGTTTTGTGGCTGTGGACAGTTGTCGGTTGCTGTGGCTATGTGTCCTCTGCCAGGACGCGCCACGTAAATGAGTACACGCTGTGGCGCACAGACAAAACTATTCACATTTAATAATGTGTAAGTGCTGCCTTTGGATATGTGGCACGAATATTTTGAAGCAACTGAAATTGAATTAGAAATTAAAGAATTAATATAGTTTCATAGATGAGCATTCTCTACATAGAACTGCCTTAAAGTTTTTAGACTTATATATAAATCAGAATTTTCTCAAAATTTCTTCAATGGATGTATAGCTTTAAATTACTCAAAGAAGTCAGTTCCTATTCTACACTTCCGATCGGAATTACTGGCAAACAAAGATTCTTCTGCAATCAGTTGAAGTTCACACAAATTATTGCATGGGTCAGAAAAGGGAGTGAGAGGATGAAGATGGAGACGAAGTGGAAGACAAACAGCAGCAATTAAATGCACATAATGATAATGTTGTGCCGAAAAGTCATTTGGAGCTAACTAAATTACAACTTCCACTTTACATTACATGGCACGACAGCGGAACCTCAACCTCAAGCAAGCAGCGACCTCGACCTCGCACAAGAGCTAGCGCCGCGTTCTATAGAACGGAACTGGAAATCCACACAAATTAAAAGTCTGCGGCAATTGCAAGTAAGAACAGATGGCTACTGCAACCTAATGAAAACAAACACTTCCACAACAACAACAACAACATTAAGAAGAGGTGCCATAGGAAAAACTAAAAAAGAAAATTCTTGCTGAAGCCATTTTCAAGTTGGTTTTCGGCTTGGCTGACTGGCCGAAGTTCAATGCACAAGTTCATGAACTTGGAACTTGCAAAGGGTTTACGCCTCGCACCACTGGCTGCTGACAGAGCAGTTTATAATTAGAAACCGTAAGGCGGCAAGAAGCAGAGCGCAGCGAGACACAGAACAGCACAGCTCAGCTCAGACCGACAGTTTGACTTGCTCAAGTATCTGACAAAAAGTCAAGTGGATTTTGGCGGTAAAACTTGCATTGCCCCAGACCCTCGAGAATCGCTGCAATCCCTACACTCCCGCTCCCCATGCCCTTGCCTCTCTTCCCCTTCCCCCTTCTCACACACTGCAGCAGCATTTCAGTTACGTAAGCCGACGTGCGTGGGATTTTGTGTTTACCCAAGGCACAGACCCAGACCGTAGCTGGAGATGATGATGATGACGACAAGTGCGCAATGCTCCTGCGATATTGACAGAAAACAAAGGCAAACAAATTGTCGGTGTGTGCAGTCGCGTATGTAAATAAAAGACAAGAAACCAGCTAGAGCTGAGATAGAACGAATCTGGAATACTCTTTCTTATTTACTAAAAGGAATAAAAAGGGATAATGAAAATTAAATATGAAATTAAGATTATTTTTTATAGATTTTTAGATTTTGTTTCATGTAAAGTATAAAATTTAGAAAATCATCTTGAAATACATTTTGTAAGCCTAGAGTTCCATTTAAGATCCAGAAGATGCAATTGCTTGAGTTCATAATAATTCCTGTTAATTAATATTAAAGAAAACATATCTAAAAATTAAAAATATATAAATTGAAAAGCCTATTTATATTTTAAAGACAATAAATACCAATATATTTCAACTTTTCAGTCTAGAAATACAATTAAATCAGTTCAATATTCATCTTGTTATTCCACCATCATTTGGCTTCTCACCATCATTTGGCTTCTCATATTACATATACTCCATGCCCTTATAGATTATATACATATATATGTATAAGTACCACAAGGCTATGGCAACGCTTATAAACGTTGAAATTTAAATCGGTTTAAAGAACAAAAACCGCTCAGAGAAAGCTATATAAATAAGGAGGCGAGGCAAACAGTTTTTCATTATAAAGAGGTGAGTGCCGGTATTGTTATTATTATTATTATTTTCAGCAGCTCAAACAATGCTTGATATTAAACAAAATTAAAGCCGAAACAACAGAGAACATTTCAATTTGTATATAGGTAAGTGTATATGTGTTTGTATATGGATAGGCACGAGTACGAGTATATATATATATACTTTTATGGAGAACTTTGGACTGAAACCGAATCTTGTTTCGTGTGCCATGCGCTTTTTGGTTAATCTTTTAAGTGTGCCGTGCTCCTCCTACGTTGCCCCCCTCATATTACCCCATCGTCGCTGTTTGCCACACACACACATACACACTCCCCCACACACATACCCCCATCTGCATTGTGTTTATATTTCGATTTAAAATTCTGTGCACGCGCGTTGCATTATAATATTTTCCCATATAGTATATACTCTGATACTCAGTCGTCTGTCGTCAGTTTGTTTGCTATTTTCATATATGCAAATAAATACGAAATTTAACGATTATAATATCCAATATACAATGGCCAACAATGCTTTTAAAATAAATACGGTGCAAGTACAACAAATAAACCAAACTGCACCCCCTGTCCCTGCCCCTGTCCCTGTCCCTTCCCCCGACCCATACTTATGTCAAAATGTTGCTGTTGTTGGGTCAATTGATAAGCAGAATATTCTGACAACTGCAAAGTGCAAAACTGCATTGCCATAAATTGCAGGAAGTGCAATAAAAAAAATATATTTATTTGTCATAAACTACCATTGTGGACATTTGGCCCCCCAGCAATAAAGAAGTAGAAGAAGAAGAAGGCAGTCAGAAAATGAAGAGAAATATGAAAGAATGCATTGAGAGCGGCTAACTATAAAAAGAAAAAATATTTTAAATAGTCTGTGAAAATTCCATTTGAATGCAAAAATGATAAGTTAGCTAAGATATTTCTAACAAAGAATTATAAAAGGAATTCTTACAAATATATTTGATATTGTCTTCTGAATAAATACTACAAAAATTGAATGAAATGTAATGGAAATTCAATCTTTATCATATTAAGATTCATAGTAATAGCTTTTCAAAATAATATATTTTCTCTGGTTTTCATATATTTATATATAACCTTAGCTAAAAATTAAATAATAAATTCTTTAATATACAAAAAAGTAATTAAACTCGATATTTCTATATAAATATATATTTTTATTTTTATTTTAATTTTAATTAGCATATTATTCATTTGAATTAATATATTTATTTTTATTTTCAAGTCGCCAGCGCTCTTTAAACTTACTATTATTAAATATTGTTGATAATTTGTTAAACAAAAAATAAATTTAATATTATACTTAAATATTTAAAACCTCCTAAGGCTTAAAGATTTTGAATATTTAAGCATAATATTACATTTTTTTTTTTTTTTAACAAATTATCAATAATATTTAATAATACAAAATTGAAAGAGTGCTGGCGACTCGAGTAGAATTTTCTATATTTCGTGTACTTAGGTAGCTCTTTAAATATACATATATATTATAAAATTGAACTACATACAAATTATGTGGTTTCTGTTTATTTCAAATTGTATATAATACTTTAAGCCGATTTGAAAAGATTCTCGTACAAAATATTACCTACAAATTGACAAAGTATAAAAAGTTTGCATCAATAACTGCCAAGAGAACTCTGCAAGTCGTTCTTAAAATAAAAAGAACTTAATGTTGCTTGATTTTTTTTTTATGGTTAGTTCTTGCAATTTTACAATGCTCTCGTAATAATGCTTGCTAATATTTTTATCCTATGTGTCGACTTGGGCTATTACCAAGACAAACATCAGGGTTATAAATCCTTCGGTGCGGCCATCTGCATAATGCATTTCTATGCAGACCAAAAACAAGACCAACTAAAGCTTCATTTATCACATTTATCGCTGCAGGCAGCTCAGCTCAGGCCGAATGCAATGCAAAAATTTCTATTACAAGCCAACAGACCGAATGCTGAGGCACCCCCCTTTGTGCCCCGTCCATGGATAACGTTCTGACTGCTGGCATGACCTGCAGGAAGCAACGCCGGCAGACCATTAAAAATTACAATGGCCCCCGAGACAGTCGAGAGAGAATCTGGCATATCATGTGAGACTTGCGACATATGCGATAAATTTCCCGAAGAAAACTACCGAGCAAAAAGGCACTGCATCATTTTCCATTGTGCAAAGAGAGAGAGCCAGAGCAAAAAGAAAAAACCGATTATAATGCACATGTCTAGAGCAGTTCTTGAGATTCAAAGATTCTCGTTTACTTTGGCTGCAGTTTGCAACAATTTATCAATGTCCTCAGATTGCATATAAGCCGCGTCCATAAGGATCAATAAGGATAATTCGAATATATGTCGCCCTGTCGTGTAGGTAAACGGTTTCTCTGCCACATGTAATTATCGTTTATGCCGCAATGTGGCACGTTTCGAATATGGTTTGGATTTTGGATTGGATAGGGCCTGGGCCTTTGGTATTGGAAATGGAATTGGAATTGGAATTGGAATTGGAATTGGAATTGGGGGAGTTGTCTTTAATTTGTCATGGTTTTCAGCTACACGCATGTGTGTGTGTGTGTGTGTGTAGAGTGTTTTGTATTAGTGTTTGCGATGTGATAAGCACATGTTATGGTTTTTCACACTCACAAATGCTTAGTACGTGAAAGCGTGAACCGGGTGTATGTGGGGGGCTTCAGTTGGGTTCGGATTTTCGTGCTATTGATTTTGCCTTTTCGGTTTTCAGTTGCTATTGTGGTCGTGTTGCAACATGTTTTGTGCTATCAGAATTATGATTAATTGATTGCCAAGCATTTCAGCAGCTATCGGGCAATACAGGCATAGTCACCGGAGGTCACGCCCCCGCAATTTGGGGCGATTCCATAGTGTTGGCCAGTGCCAGTGCCACTGCATTTCCTTTACTCCCACACCGCGGTTCCCGCCCCCTTACCACATTTAAAGTGCGAGCATTTCCAGAGAAAAGCATTTCAAACGAATTCTGGCACTTGCCACCATTTTCAGCTTCTGCTCCATTGATGACAAGCAGCTGGAAGACGCTGCCGCGCTGTGGCATCAACAACAGCCAACAGACGTAAATGTGCTACCAAATTGACAGCAATAATCAAACATAAGAAACATTTAATTGGCACTTGGAAGCCAAACAACTAATAAGCGGTAGCTAGGCGAAGTTTGTATGCTCTAAGGGGGCGCAAGAAATACTACAAACTGTATCTATCTGAAGCTAAAAACTGTTGGTAAAGCTTTTAGTAATTATATTTATTGCATATCAGACTTAGTCAAACTCATGAGAATCGTGAGCATTTGCATTTGATCTTCAAGCAAAGAGTACTTGTAATGACTACAAGAATTTACAGTCGCAGTATGAAAGCTTGGAAGCACTACTTCAATTCATGAGAATCGCATAGAGAGGCTTATGTTTGAAAATTTTGTGGTTCAGCTGGGTGAAGTTAAGTTTGTCTGCCTTTGGTATACAAAATCTGAACAATCTGATTAGCCCGAAACACGTATTTCCCGTAAAGGAGTATTAACCTTACACTCATCGGCTTCGGTTTCAGCTTTTAGGTATCTAAGTTTCATCGATTGTATAATCAATTAAATATATATCAGTTTCTCACGCACTTTTTACTCTCAATGGACCACCTCTTCCTTTATATTTTATGAAGAGCATTGAGAAATTACTTTCAAGTTGATCGAGTTCCCGATTTTGCCGCCCGTGGGGAAAGTCGAGTCTGCAGTTGTGGATGCCACATGTGCGCTGTGCAATCATTTAAATAGTTATTGCACTTTTCTACCAACACACACACAGACGAACATTTATACAGTTACACACACACATATGCACACACACGGCAATGCAATTAGTTTAAAAGGCCAAAAAGGAGAGCAACGAACAACCGGTGGGAGGAGGATGCCAAAAGGCGGAGCAGCTTGACAGGCTGACAGCACAACAAACATGCCAGCAGGAAAAACGAGAGCTACGAGCTACATGGAAAAATGTCAAAGCAGAAATGAAGCCATTAAATGAACGGCAAAAGTTACCCAAAAAACAAAAAGAAGAAGAGAAAATCCAAAAAAAAAAAGTGAAGAAGAAATAAAGAAAAGCGGAGCAACCGGAGGCAGATTCAGCCACCGCCAGGGGCAACACATTTAACACCCGCAGAAGCGTTGCCAGCTTGTCGAGCAGTTGGGCGCGGGGTCTCTGGCAACACTATTTGACTGGTTCAAACGTCATAGTCGTCGCCGCAGTCCACATCATCATCATCATCAAAGTTGGAGACGGCGACGGCGACGGCGACGGAGTCTCGTCTGCGTCGTAAACGTCAACATCTTTCACGTGTGTGCGTGTGTGTGTGTGTGTGTGTTGGAAGGCGCGGAAAAGAAGCACAAAAAAAGTGTGGTCCAGGAATAGTGAGCACGTAAAGCTAACATTGCGTTGAGGTTGAGTCGAAATTTTAATGGGCTACTACAATTGTGGTCAGGGCATTAAGAGCAGGTGCCTGTACTTTAAAGTGGGCGTGGCGGCCTTTCATCTCTCTGCCAGCTAATGGGTGTGCCAAACCATTTGTACTAATAGAATTTGGTAAGCAACTACTTGGGCACAGGCTGTGCCAAACGGCCAAACATAAGCCAAGGCAATTAGCTTGTAATTCTCAAATGGTTAAGACGTTAAGCTGTCAGCGATAAGCTAACAATATATGTTATGCAATCTTATATATAAGAACTACTATTTAGATGTACTCTACAATTTATAGAAGACTTTCAATTCTATTTCTAATGTGTCAAGATCTGCAATCTGATATTCCACAAACAAAAGATCTCGTCACATTGCCCAGTTACAAATAATTCCCATAGTAACAAATTTCAGCTTAGAGTATAACAATATTCCACTAGCTGGCATGTTAACATGTTAAACTCTGTAAGTTGAGCACCTGTTTGTCAGGTAATTAGTCCAAACAATTAATTACTAGACAGCTGCAGACAGGCATTTGCTGCATAAACCCTTAAACTGAACAATAAGTAGGTTACACTATCAATTTCCATATTCCATATGCCAGCTTTGGGGGGGTAGCGCAACGAGAACTTTCGCCAAACGGCAGCCCAACAAGACAAACGACTTGTGCAGTGCAGCAAGGTAGGGGCATGGCAGAAGCAGCAAAATCTGTACGATACTGCAGTGCATAGAACACGTGAGTTGTGCAACATTTTTGCAAAGTAATTGCTCATTTTGACAGCTCGTGCAACGCCCTTGTTTGCAGTTGCATTTGGGTGGGGCGGGCATGCTGTAGCTTCTTTTAGGGTTTTGCCAGACAACGGCTTGTTGCTTCCTGCCACTGGCAGTAAAAGCACCAGCAGCAGCAGCAGCAGCAAGCATGTGAAGCAACATCAGCAACCCGCAGCAACCTGCAGCATCAACTTCGCGTAGTTCTTCACATACGAGAAAGCAATAAAATCTTATAGTTTGTTTTTTGTTCTCTGCTGTTGCCGGTGCTGCTGCTGCTGCTGCCGGTGCTGCTGCACATGTGGCATACCCACAAAAACAACTGCAACAACGTACCACGGTGACAACGACAACAATGACGACACTGACTACAGACTGTGCCCTGTCAGTGACAGGCTGTCAGTTGACAGCGAGTGAGAGCGCGTCCGAGGTGTCCCCCACTTGTTGTCAGTTGCGTTGCTCCTTTGCTCCCTCGCTGCTATTGCATTGTATACCCTGCATATTCAAATAAGTGCTGTTCTAGGGCATGCGAAATGCGTGACAGGGCTTGAATCAATATGGGAATATACTATAATATGATGTGTAATAGATATATATATAACTTATCAGATTATGACAGCTGAATGTGCAAGGAAATTATAAAAGGAAATTTGAGACTGTGTTGAATATTTTAGCAATTTGGTATGTTAGTATAGCTATTTCATACATAAGTTTAGATAATACTTGTTTTTAGCTTAGCTTAAACTTAATTTGTCTACTGCTTGAGAAAACTAACTGCAAGTTTTCTCACTGTAAACCGAAGCAACCAATGTCTATCTTGCAGCGGCCTCTCAGGTAACTCCTTATTTCATCACAGCAGCTTGGGTAGATAACTTTGATCTACCTTGATCCTATAAGTATATTTAATACCTTGATCTATAAGTATATTTTAAATGAGATTAAAATAAGTTTGAAAAACATTTAAGTCGCCTAAAATATAAACCTCATCAACCCTAAGCTATTCTAATTACAACCCAAACAAGCTACAAATTCTGATTGATAGGCAGTCTGACTACATAATGATTGTGAATATATCATGACAGCATAACACTTTAAGCTACATAATAGTTGTGTAATTCATTCGTTATGTAATTAGTTAGTTAACAATCAGCTTTAGCAATCATTGATATGCAGCAAGTGCACATGTTAGTCGACTATTTCCCATGGCTTCACTACAATGCTTTCTTTTGTTGTCGCCTGGCATTGTTGCTGCGTTTTAGTGCTACTATTAAATGCATTCGACAATAGTTGTCGATGGATTTGTTATTGTTAGCAATAAAATTAATATGCATGTTGGGACAACAGTTTTGATGACAGTCCAAACTGCGAAACATCATCGGCATGCAACGACATGCGGCAACATCTGCTTTGCATATCAGCCATCGAATGGCAACAACAACAGCAGCAGCAGCAGCAGCAGCTTTTTTTTGCGTCTTTCATGGCAATTGTTGCTAGATTTGCGCCATGTAGACATTGTCTAGCAGAGGATGCAGCCAGCCGTCAGCGCTGTTTCCCCTGTATTTTTCTCTCAATTTAAACGCATGACACAACACAAAAGTGTCAGTCAGGCGAAGATGCACAGAATATCGAGGGGTAGTGCAGGGGGCGAAGGGGGGCGTCGCAGGCTGAGCACTTCATAGCAATCTGTCACAATCAATTAATTGCCATAGAAATATCAACAGAGCACATCAAACGAAGATGAGGTAAAGGTAAACGGCATGGCACGGCAAGGCACGGCGCGATGCCTATCCGTCAGATACAAGATACTCGCCACAGATACAAGATACGTAGCGAATGAAGCAGTCGACGTTGTGGCTTTTATCAGCACGCACGATCACTTCAAAGAGGCAGGCAGAACCAGTGAAACGGAAGTGATTGCATTCACACCACACAGCTGGCCAAATGGGGCATATTGTGGCTGGGCCACAGGCCACATAACCATTCTATTCGTAGATCGGGCGGCACTTCATTTGATCAGTGCTTCGCTCGATCGCATTTAACAGATGCTTTCCATGGAACATGTCAGGCCGATAATTTGATCATGTGTGTCAGCTTTATGCGCAGGTATTTACACATATATATATATTTTCAAAGATGTCATGTTGAGGTTAACTGGAATGCCCCAACGACATGCCCCAACCCCACAGTTCTGTGTGTGTGTGTGCACCGAGGCGTGTTCGATGTGGGATTCCACTAATTGCTAGCGACATTTAGGCAGGCCTTTCATAAACTATCAATGAATTCGTTCCACAAATGCAGTGATTGGAAATTTTAGCTCATGAAAGTTGAGTTGAGTAATGTCAGGGGAAATATGAAATGATTGCAGAAAGCTTGTCTGAATTTAACTTTTCTGAAGACTTCTCAAACTGGCACATATGATTAAATTTGCTGAGTGCAATTAAAAACTTGAGGCTTACCTCCCTTGAGCTGCATTCCTCTGCCATTGCGTTGAGCTGTCTACTTCAAGTTTTCGCAACAGTCTAAAAGCTGCGACCATAAATTATTCTTGGGCGGCAGCATTTTCTTTTCTCTGCAAGATAAGTTTGAGAATATGAGAGCTCAAAGTTTGCTAATGCAACAAAAAATTAATTTCAGCTTTTTTAATTTTGCCAAAAATAATGAAAACTCTGATTCAAGTTTGAGTTTAATTTGTTAAGTTGATGCTGTTGCTATAAGATATTCTATTAAAAGAAAAGGCGAAGTGTTTCATAGTTCAGTCTTTCGTATTCATGCAATAAATATACAATGAGAAAATGTCGTTAAAATTTTACCAACTGCAAAAAGAAATGCATTTTTACTCATAAATAATACGTTGACAGTTGTAATTTTCGAATGTAATCAAGCAAAGCTAATTAACAACAGCAACAGCAGCAACAGCAGCCGGGCGGGAGTCAAGTATGAAAAGGTGCGCACTTCAAATGGAGGGCGTGGCAAGCGGACTAACGATGCGCCTCCATATGACGAGCAGTGTTAAGTAAGAAAGGGAGCTGACGACCCCAGCGACATGTCGAGCACATATACGAGTGTATAGAAAGTCCGAAGTCTGCGCTAATGAGAAAAATATGACACAATTGTAATTATCTCTGTAGTAAGGTTGACGCTGGCTGGTCTTAACATTTAATACCAATATGACAGAGCCAGTGGCAGTGGCAGTGGCAGTGGCAGTGGCAGTGGATGTGGCAGTTGCAGTATGTGTAAGATGAATGAGCATGAATTATAAACACATAAAAAACAACAATACGAACAACTCAGTGTTGGCCAGTGAAAATAGTTAGTTGTTGCTCTTAGTTGTTGTTGTTGTTGTTGTTGTAGCTGCAGCTGACATTTCAGTTAATTTTGATGTATGTGCCTGGGCCCAGAGAGGGGGCGTTGCCACACAATAGGATGTAACTGTAGCTATATGCATGTGTGTGTGTGTGTGTGTGTTGTTCCCTAGTCCCGAACACCGAACACCGAACATCGAGCCCGGAGCTGTTGTTAAGCCAAACGGATTTCCACTCCAGAGAGAGGCGGCAGGGGCCGGAAAAGAGCAAGAGAGCAAACGCTTGAAATAACAATAACAACTATGAGCAGGAATGATATGTGGGCTCGTAAATGTTCACGTGCAAGCTGCTACACCTGCCGCTTAATTGCGAACAGGTAAGAGCAGGCGCCTAGCCAGCGCGCTCTCACTCGCACTCACTCGCGCACTCACTTGTGCTCTAAAGTAGGCGCCATAAAGTTTCATTAAGCGTGACGTGTTTTATAATTTTGTAATCCAAACCGCCCTCGAACCAACTATCAAAGAGCCGTAACTGATTAACTAAATGCACATAAACATGAAAAACAACATGAAAGCGAAAGGAAAATGTAAGGGGACGACTACACAGGACGCAGGACGCAGGACGCAGGACACAGGAATATGGCACAGAGGGAGAGACAGCGCCACGCACGGCTAGCAGCATCCCAGGAGCAACCCCTATTAAAAATGATCTATGTGTGCCGAGCTCTAGAATTGTGAAAAATATGAGTAAATTTTTGGCTTGTTTTCCATGGGAAAATCGTTTCGAACGCAAGCTATGCGGTTGGTCCGCATCTCTGTCTGTGGGTGGTAATATCCTGCTCCTAGCGGACCACAGCATTACTTGCTATTTTTGGACTATATATTTTCATGGCTAACAAAGTGTTGTGTCACGTTGCCACTCAAGCGTATGCAGCAGGATCTGTTTGGGATCATTTAGCTGGGTGAGAATGCAACTAAATGAGTCGATCTCTATGAGAAACAATGCACAGTTGAGAGAGATCTCAATCAATGTAGTGTGACCACTTAATACTCCAAGGAATTAGTTTCCACAAATGCAATTGTTGAGTTTTGAAAATCTATTGGGAAATAGAAATATATTGCTATATGTTCTGTCTCTCATCGGTGCATTGCGATATCGAGCTACAAAATTAGACAAGGTTGACCCAAATATCGAGGAAATGTTCTTCCAAATTGAAGCCATAATGTGCCAATATTTATGAACAATATTTTGTTGTTGAAGACTTTTTGCAACACATATGAATTGGAATTGAGAGCTTGAATCGGAGGCAACAGCAGCAGCAACAGAAACAGAAACAGAAACAGAATCTGTGATGTGTTTACACAAGAGACGTACACGAGAATCGAAATGCAAAGTGAAAATTCAAAATACAAAGTTTACGAGGAACGAGAATCGACGAACGAGGCATCCATCCAACGATTTCTCACACTGTTTATCATAAAAAAAGATTCGGCAGGAGCCAAAAATCAGTGAGAAAACTGGGCAAATGTTTACACAAATTACATTGCTCGGATCCAACACAGCGCTGCCTGCCAATGCCATTGCCATTGCCTCCCGCTCCCTCTCAGCTCTATGCTATTGGCATATTTGAGCGGCTACCGTATTGGAAAATAAACCAATTGCCTTGTGCATTCGAAAGATACAGATAGAAATGCACAGACAGGACGTGGGAAGCGCGCAAACATGCCCAGGCTGACAAACAGAGAGTATGTCAGGCAGATAATATTTTTCCAGCACGGCTAGCTATATACTAAATAAACACCTATATATATGTATATATACAACTATATACGTGTAAGTGTGTCGTCTGTATGTACTTGAATATATTTAAATGTGTTTCTATGTATCTATTGGTACGTCGCAATGGCAGAAGCAAAGCGGATTGAAGGTGTTAAATGGGCATGAAACAGCTGCATTGCGACGAGAACGAAAGGACAATCACCAAATAAACATGCACACCAATAGTAACATGCTCAACACACACTCGCTTGCATGCTTGCCTGCCGGAAAAAGCTCAAAGGACATGTTGAAAATTTTCCCAATTGGTAATGCAAGCGGGCGGCACATTGATCGCTGCTGTAGCGTCAAAGGACAACGGGACATATGTAAATACCAATTTACGTTACGAAATGTCAACAGCTACGATTACAACAACAACAGCAACAACAACAACAACAACAACCAGCTGAACATCAATGAGGGTTGTAACTCTGTCTCTAGGGTCACCTTAACCCTTCTCGCCAGTGCAAACACTGCGTAGGCAGAGCTACTCCCATATTTAATTTAAATTTTTCCATAATTTTCATATCGATCAGCAGCCACTGACCAGACACACTCGCACACACACACACACACCTTTCTAGGACCACACCCAGCCAGCGACAGCGCCCCCCCTGTGTCGTGTAACTCTGACCCAAATACAACTAATTGAGCATGACGTAATTAGTCATCTATTGAAAAGTATTCGCAGGGTTGTTGTTGTTGTTCTAGTTTTGCTTTTATGTTTAATGGACATGGGAAAATTTGAGACAGCTTATAGGAAATGCATTTAAATGGCCCAACCACAATGCACAATTGAGCAAAACCTCAACGCATTTGGCAATTTGCAAAGGCCTCGAGGCAAAATATTATTTTCACATGCGCTTTGATCTGAAGCGCTGCCACAATCGAATGATTGAAGAGGAAAGAGCTGAAAATATGTAGAAATATATATTGATAAATTAAACAAAACAATTGATCAACAATTACAGTTAAATATTTTGATTAACAGTAGCAAATATTAGATTACAGATATTAATTTCAATTATATGAAATATATAAATTATAATTGCAATGCAAGTGCTGATTACGAAATTGTATCCAATTTATAATTCAAATTAATTTCAACGCAAAGCAGGACCTCATCATTCAGTGGATGCCGCTGGCAGCTGTTGCTTATTAAATGCAGAGCAACAGCAACAAGCAGCTACAAATCTCTTAAACCGAAAAGCAACACCCACACAACCAACAGGAGGAGTGAAAAGCGAAAACGGAAAAGGCTGCAGCCAAGCCAAGCCAAGCTAAGGAAAACCCCATTACCAAAATGAATTTATGCACATTTCAAAAAGAGCAAACAAACAGAACACAACAACAGCTAGGAGAAGCAGTAGAAACTGAATCTGAGCTGAGATACTATGACCATGACCAGGATGACGACGTTGGAGATGATGATGTTGATGGGTTGCTGCAGCTGCTGGAAAACTGCAAAGATGAAACACTGCAGAAATGGGAAAAACTGTGCATGCACAGTGAGGAGGAGCTGCTTGTCTCTGTTTGTTTTTGCTGCTGTCGAGAGTTGAATAACAAATTGCCAGAGCAAAACTAACTAGACCAAATATTTATTTTTTAACACGTTAATCTCACAAATCCCCTTCAAGTGCAACAACAAACCGCACACAGTTGTCTATGTAAACAATGTGACACCAGATACACGCACCACAGCCCGCAATGAGTTCGAGTTCGAGCTGGTTTTTTTTTGTTTTTTTTCGAAAACTTTTTACACAGATTTCCAAATCATCGTCGTGTATCGGGGCATAGTTTTTGACTGGACGCAGGAGTCTAAACAAACAGTAGCCCAGCAGCCGTCCCAAGTGTCTGGCTGCAAGTGCTGGCCATAATCAGCCGCAGGCCTTAAACAAAACCAGAGCTGTCACCACTTGAGTTCCCCAGACTCTCAGAGCCGACGCCAAACCAAACTCCGACTGCACTTTTTCTCATGAATTGTGACGCAGGCGTCGCGGCCTGCTGACAAAAATGTCGCGCCCAAAGGCGATGGCACAGGGGAGAGAAAAAAAATACAAGTTGAGGATAATTTTTTCCTACAACGAAGATGGAATACCTTTGAAATGCCATGGACTCCGTGTGGCAATATCTATGATTTATATGACCTTCTACAAGGTTCGAGCTCATCCATCAATTCCAAAGACTTAAAGTTGTTGAAATTTGAAATATTTTTTAAGTTTTTAGTTCTCATTTTGTTTAATAAATATAAATATATTCTTAATAGATCGCAGACCTTGTCTTTGGTCTATAATAATTTAATTTTAGTTAGGGCATTATAGGGAATTATAGCTGTAAATTCAATTTGTATGAAAAAGGCAACAGAAGTGGCAAAAATATATATATTTCTCCTTTTTTGTAGCCACTCAACAGCGACGCCTCTTCCGGGCCTGTCCAACTCAACTGTCAGGCGACTACGTTGAGATTTCTGTGTGTGTGTGTGTGTGTGTATGTGTGTATGTGTGGTCCGCTCTTGACGCGGCTCAAGTGCCCGGGCTGTATTGTGCTTGCAGCACGGCCCCAAAAGAAACAACGGAAGCAACTCGATGGGTGGGCCGGGCCAAGTGGGATTTCGGGACGGAAATCTGTGTCCAATTGTGCGCACTTTGTATTGGGAGTCGGACAGTGCGCGAGCTTGTTAATTATGATAACCAGGCAGCTGGGGTCAGCACAATGGCCAGCATGCTGCTGTAAATGCACAACAGTTGCTAATTAGCTGGCAACTAAAAGCCTGCTCTGCGCACCTAATTTGCAAGCTCTTAAGATATCCAACAGCGACTCGGACACGAGCTGCTTCATTAGCGCCCATTAGCGAAAACTAAATTTCCGCTTTCCTGATGAAGATGAAACACATGCCCAAAGCCAAAGCCAAAACCGAAAACCAAAACAAAACTAACACGAATGAGCAACGCAAACGGAAACCCATCAAAACGCCGCAGGTGATTTTTGTTTTACTTTACAAAAAAAAAAAAAAAAAAAAACAACAACAAAGCCCGAATCCGGCCCCCATAAAAAATACAGAAAATTTAACACGCAGCAATATAATTAAGAGCCTCAAGTGTGTTTAAATAAAAAGTAAGCAAAAAAAAAAAATGAAACTTTAAGACGCGTCATAAAGGAATTGGCTTTGGGTCTGAAATGAGTCGACAGTCAGGCAGCTGTTGCGCTGGGTAAGCTTTTGTACTCCATTTAAGCAAAAAAAAAATAAATAAAACGCCCCATGGAGCCAAAAAAAAAAAAACACTAAAAAGAGCGAATCATCGACTTTTGGCAAGCTGCAAAATTTTGGATGCGCTTCACAAGGGATTTCAAGGTATATTGAATCATATAAGAAGAATAAATACTTAATATAAAATATAAATTAAATGAATTTCAAAAAATGAGAGTGAAAATAAAAATAAAATACAAAATACTAATTTAATATTAAATTTAATTTCCTTAAACATAGAATGCAAAATACTGAAAATATTTATTTAATAAACATAAAATAGTTAAAAATATATATATATTGATATAAAAATAAAAATAATAACAATATATCAATTAAAAATATATATAAATAAATATAAAATATTAATCAAATTAATATAAAAATAATTCTATTAATTTAAAAATAGAATACAAAATACTAAAAATCAAAACCTATCTCAGCAAGTCGTAAAACTATTTAAAAGTCAGAAAATATTAAAAAAATATATATATATTAATATAAAAATAAAATTATAATAATATATAAATAAGAAAATTTAATATAAAATATAAATAAAATGCATAAAAAAATAATAATATAAACTTAAAAACTGAATACTAAATACTAAAAACCAATATGAGATAAACGAGTTTCAAATCTATTTAATGCTCAGCAAAAAAACAATTTTTAAAATATATAAAAACACAAAAATATACAAATAATAATAAATCAGTTAGAAAATTCTTCTTTAATCGCATAAGCACTTTTTTATAATAATAAATAATTGCAATTACCCAAGTCTTTCTAAGTCTTTAATCTGAGCACAGATATTTCTTAAAATATTAATCTTCAATTCCATAATTCATTTCTAATCTCTTTAAAACTTGGCTAACCCAAAAATATTTAAATATCTATATAAATGATACCTGCTAAATGCACAAAATATTATAAGAGTTTCTGCAAATGTATTTACATAATGATCAGAGCCCCCATTTACAGCGCCCCAGATTGTTTTGATGGAGAGACCCTGTCTTTGGCTGTAAATACCGAAGAACAACAAAATTATGGCACAACATTTACACAGCGGGATCTGTGGACTGGGGATTGGCAACGAGACGCACCTACCTCGACTATAGCATTTTGCCCCAACCCCAAACATGCATTTGTATATGAAGATATGCCAGCTACGCACACGCGAATAACTCGCATTCACATTGGCTCATAGCCCCCATAGCCCCCATAGCCCCCATAGACCCCATATGCCTCCACACAGACAGTCAGACACGAACGTTGCGTGCGATGTGCGTGAAATGCAACTAAATCATGCCGCGAAATATTTCTGGGATTTAAGAAACGCATACAAAAGAAATGAGGCAAGAGCTGAAAACTGAAGGGCACACATTGAGAGCAGGTTAACGCGCGCGTCCCGCCAGGCGGCAGATGGCCAGCAAACGGACCATGGACGGACCACAAGTTGCTGACTCTTCTTGTTGTTGTTGATAACTTAAATGCCACATTTAGATACAAAATTTCAGTAAAGGCGGCGCATAAATCAAGCGGCAAGATCACCAGAGGCTGGCTGCTCCCAGACTCCGACGGAAGCAGGGGGCGTTGCTGCAGACGAAGCAGCAGAAGATTGAAGAAACATGGAAACTGGAAATGAACTGCGAGTGCAATACGATCGCCAGACGGAAGTGGACCAGGGGAACTGCACTCGTTAAGAGCATAAAGTGGCATTCAAATGTGTCCCGTGCGTTTAATTATGATCATTTTTTTATAGCAGCTCCCCTGGCTCAGCCTCGCAAAGGGGACAGAAAGGGGGCAAAGGGGTAGCCGCTTAGTCAGAGCCGTTTATCATCATTCGTCGCCCTCGTCGACGTCATTTGACACTTTTCTGACATTTTTATCATTTAAGTCACATTTAGTTTTCTTTTTCTGTTCCGTCTTTCTGTTTTTGTTTATTCTCCGATCAGACAAACAAAGAATCGACTTGCTGCACCCCATATAGCTTAATGCCTTATGACAGCCGCCCGCCCTCTAGCTGGGCTAGAATAAAGATATTTTATTGTTGCCCAATTGGTATTTGGTATCTTTGGTATATGCTTTAATGAAAGTGTTGAGTTTTAGTTTTCGTTGCGCTTTTTTAATTGTTTGTTTATAGTCAACGCATTCGAGGCGCGCTCGTTAAGGGCCCCATGATAAATTGCCAGACGTGGAATGAAAAGCCATTCAAAATACGCCATTAAAATTGTTGTTATAAAATCCTCAGGCTGTTCACTACTCAAATTGATTTAAGTTGCCAGCGCTGTTGAAACACGAAGCACAACTATAAAATCTTACAGTTACCTTAAACAACTCCATTAAAATCGTGCATTTCGGCACGGGAATACCCCCCCACAGTATCTATCTATGGCAAGCATTTCAAAACATTTCCTCGATGAGTTCCTCTTTTTTTTACAGCGCACACTAAAAATCGAGCATTGTGAGCACAAAAGTATTTAAATAAACTCACAACAGCAACAAATATTATCAAATAAAATGCAAGTATTGACTAAATTGTACAAAGTGATTGAGAGAGAGAGAGAGAGAGAGAGAGGCGGATTCAATTAATTTTATTACCAGATCAAATTGCAGCTATTCGCTATATTCGCTATATATATATTTTGTATTATTTTTTGAAGCATTTAGTTGATTAAATACTATAACACAGAGCAGACGTTAGTTAAGCTAAACCGCATTCGTTTTATGCGTTGCTTAATTGATATCAACTTTCAATTATTATTTATCGAATAGATAGAAAAAGCTGCGACATGAACTATTTACTTTTTTATTTATTTATTATGGCAGCTAAAATTGATTTCTGTACTCAATAATATTTCCCAGAAACCAACCACCACCAGCTCAGCACAGCGCAAACTGCAGCAAATTATGCGTACTTATAAATCAAATAGCCTAACAACATGCCCACTATAATTATGGGAAATTTATAAAAAATTACATAATATTTACAAGATGTTATCGAGGCTAAGTATAGGCTGGCCAGCCAGCTAGAGCCAGACCCAGAGCCAGAGACAGCTGCAGTCCGAGTTAGCCAAAGTTAATTTGTCTATTAAGCGCCATCGGGTCGAGCCCTCGTGGCTTGAGACAGTCTCTGAGAGTGGAAAACGGCAGCCAAATGCATTCAGACGAAAATTTGTAAATGAGTCTAATCAGTCAGCCAAAAGGGTAAGCCTATAATTTGGTAATTACAACAATGGCCAAACTAAACTAAAAAAAAGACAGGCAAGAGAGGAAGGACGAAAAATGAAGGCAATAAGTCAAAAACGGTTGCATGTAATGCATAATTTTTTGGTATTCATATGATCTTCAGTCTGTTCCCAGTCAGATAGCCAGCAGCTATAATTAGCAGCAGTTCCAAATGAGCTGCGAGCTGCCTGCTGCCTGGTGGTTGCTTACCTGTGGCTAAGGTTAAGGTTGAGGTTGAGCTACAATGCCAAAACGGTAGCCAGTTTCCGTTCCAGATCGAGACTCTATAAAGACATCAACAGCTGTGGCACATTTTGATTTGTGGTTTTCCACAAGATGAACATGTTTATGACTGCGCCATGTGGCTAACTGCAGCTAACAAAAAATATATAAAAACAAGTAAGAGTGCTGTAGTCGAGACGGCTCGACTACGAGATACCCTGAACCCTGCGAAGAGCCAATCTTCCCAACATTATATTCTTATTTTACATATACATATATTGCGAGCAACGCACACACACACACACGCACATGCATACGCACGCACGCATAAGCACGCGCTCTGCTGACTGCGCAGTTGACGCAGCGACTGCGCTTGGGCTGCAATGTGCTTGTTGTATGGGAAATTAAATGTTTAACAACTTTTTTTGTGGATGTACTTTCTTGATCAAACTTTCACAGCGCAATTATGTCATTCATATGTATGTATTTGCCAAAGCACAAGTCTCTAGTATTTGATATACGAATTTTGCAAATTTAAGGCGAAGGGGGCGTGGCATCCAAAATCCAAAAATTACAAAATGTCCGCATTCGTTACATGGATCTACACAGTGAATTTGGAGTCTCTAGCTCTTACGGTATGCTTAACCGAAGAAAAGTTATCGATTTTTATCGATAATAAGGAAACGGGATGAGTTATCGAAAATCTAAAAAAAACTCGTACTGCGTAGGCTATAGACGAGTATTCTCTGAAAATTTCATATATCTAGCTTTTGTGGTTTACGAGATCGCTGCGTTCATACGGACGGACGGACGGACGGACGGACGGACGGACGGACGGACGGACGGACGGACGGACAGACGGACAGGGCTATTTCAACTCAGCTCATCGAGCTGATCAAGAATATATATACTTTATGGGGTCTGCGATGTCTCCTTCTGCCTGTTACATACATTTCACAAAAACATTATACCCTGATTTCCCATTTTCAATGGGTTCAGGGTATAAAAATAAATAATTATAGAAATAAATTGGTTAAAAAAAATCTTTAGAAATATTAGTACCAAAAACCACAGCTGAAATTGTTTAGCTGAAATGTCAGCAGCAGTTGAAACCACAAAAATACATTTTTTCCGTTTGTATATATATTTAAACAGCGGGCAATGTCAAAGTTCAAAGTGCCTCCCGAGGGGCGAGCTTGACCAATAACAGCACATGTCCTCCTTTATGACCTATTTGGGTGCTTTTATTTCTGGAAAACCTTTTTTGTTTTCTTTTTTTTTTTAAATAGCTCACGCGCCTACGCTTTGTCGAGGGACACGCTCACGCACTCGAACGCTTTATCTACAAAATATTTACTTGTCAGACCAAATTTGTAAGCCATTTTTAAAATACAAGAGAGCCGCCCCCGCCGGAGCCACTGGGCCCCAACTGTTCCTGAGCTCCCACATATGCTGTTGTCGTCTATGTCAAATTACTGTTTAACTTTTATATGGTGTTTTGTCGTACTTTGTCGCATTGCTATTTATATATACATATACATACATACATATATCTTCTATATATATACATATATAAATGTTTCGATTTTGCTTTTTGTAGCTTTTGCAGCTTATTTCTTTGGCATTTTTCGGCTGTTCGGCATGTGACGCAAATGTGACATAAAATTTTAGGGTAGAACATCCCTCAGACCCCCAGACACAATATGGCGCTGCTCTTGGTAAAGTTCTTGTTGTTGTTGTTGTTGTTGTTGTTGTTGCATGTTGCGTAATTGCTGCAATCTGTGGGCCTCTCATCGGAGGTGGTTTTGCTGTGGCACAAAGCTGAGCTATTGGGGCCTTGGCACATGTTGTCGCAACAGCTTTTAAATTGTTATTGATTGGCACAGCAGAACCGAAGCCCCGACACCGAGAATGTTTGACACATATTTTTTGTTCTCTTTGGACTCTATAAGTGGTTGAGAGCCAGGCGAAAACAAACAAATTAATATGTACATATTATTATATATGCACTGTAAATGAGGCTAAACAAATATGAAAGGCATGCAGCTTGTGGAAAACAATGAAATAGCTTAGGGAGAAGATGTGCTTATGGATGGATAGATAGGATTGATTTGAAGAGTGAGTTGAGAAGTTTGGAAGGCTAGTCAATAGTAGGGAGCTAATAGAGAGTCTTGAATGTCATCAACTCTATATATACATTTATTTACACTATTAACTCTAGCTATACATTCATTTTCTATGCAAACATTGAAGACATGGCAGAATATCAACAGAGAGGAAAAGCTTTTGGTAGTCTATCTCTCATCTGCCTTATGGCATATCATGAAAACTCTTCACACTCTAACTTAGCTTAGCATTTATCTGAAGACAAACTACCTGTCCACATCTCAACATTACACTGAATGCCAATAGTAAAACTCAATTTCAATGTAACTCCAGCTTTGCTACTCGTATGTTAATTATAGTGAAAACTAATTAAACTCGATGCATAACTTAGGATATATCTGAAGACACTTAGAGAAGCTAATCAAAGCCTATCCGCATCCCAACACTGTCAACGCATGCAACAAATGCTCGTCTTCAAAGTAACTCCAGCTTTGCTACTCTCGTATGTTAATTACACTGCAAAACCCTATTTGAGGCAGGTCAGCATTTAGCCTTAACATTTATTTAAACAGAAAATGGCAATTACTGTTATCGGGCAGCTGCAGCGCATATATATATATATATATAGATACTACATATGTCATATGCGTGGCGTCTGATCGGACGAAAAATGAACTGAGCCCAGGAGAGTAAAAAGCGCCCAAAGCGCCTGACCACCACGACCAGGGCGCCACTGCAATGCACTTTTGTTATCTAATTGCATTTAAAGTCAATAAATTAATAAATAGCAAGCAATAAATTTAGTAAAAACAAGCCATTAATAACACTTTGGTTGACACGACAACAGCAGCAGCAAAAACCCAAACGAGACGCTTTGCAGCAGCGGCAACGGCTGCGGCTGCCACTGGGCCCGGTTGGTCAGGTCGCATCTAGTCGGGTCAGGTCAGCCAGCCGGAGCCAATGAGTCGCCAAAAGGTCGCCGACAAGTAGGCGACGGGCACCGCGCTGCCAACTTGAAAAATTGAGCGAACAGTGTTTTTGTCAACAGCGGAACTACCGGAAATTCTAAGAAAAATAGTTTAATGCCCAGTCGAACCAAGCAGCAATTCGTTGCAGTTCGTTGAGTTTTCACATAGTTACAGGCTCGTTCGTACATCAAACATTTTTGTGAATTGGCCCCCTTAAGTGTGAGGAGGAGGTGTGGGCGATTTGTATGACAATGCGACGCAATTAAATTTTAAAACTATTTAAATCAACGCGCATTAACAATTGAACTTTTCTTCTTTTTTTTTTTGCTTGATTGTAAAATAAAATTTGATGAGCCTGCAGCGTGCAGCGCCCGCATAATGCCAAGAGAATAATGCCGGAACTGAACGCGTGCCACTTCCCATTTTAAAAGCAAAACTCAAACGCCAAATGTTTCGGGATAATTTGTTTAATTGAAAAATCGTAAAATGAAATTTTATTCGTTTTCCTTTTCAAATGGATTTTTATGACACGAACAATTGACAATTACGGATATAACGGAAATTTATGAGGCAATCATGTTAAGCCTTTTTTATTATTGTTTGAAAAAGAAAAAGTGTTTGTATTGGATTCTATTGGTGCCAGATGAACTAGTTAGATATACATGGTATATATATATATACATATATCACTGAAGTGTTCTACTTGATCAGAGTCAAGCTATAAGGTCATGGCAGCCAATTAAATGAGCTGCCTTCCGCTTGTCTGGGGCTCTTAGACAACTTAGCACGTATTACATTTTCCTAACAGAGCCAGAGCCATCAGCTTCGAGCATGTTGGACCAAGTGCGTAGGCAATCAGCCTCCGCATTGTAGGATAACTTGGGAGACCACCGGCAAACCACAAAAATGCACACAACTACAATGCCAGGGCAATGTGTGTGAAAATGGCAGAAAAAGTGGAAAAAAAAGTGGTGAAATGCTGAATGAAACGTGTGTCTATCTAACTTGCTGACTGACATGCCGACTGTTCAACTAACTGACTGCCTGCCTGACTGACTGACTGACTGACTGAATGTCAGATGAACGAGCAACGAAGTGCGTTCCAGGGACAACAAATAGCATTTGGACACGCAATGGGAAATTTATGTTAGATAATGCTCAGCTGCCTCGTGCGAGTGTGAGTAGTGTGTTGCCGATCCAGAGATAAAGTTTCAAATTAGTTTTGTGGCTAGTAATCAAATTTAATTTTTTTATTAGGCCAACCACTAAGAACAATGGGCATTAAGGCGAAATATGGCTTTAATAAAGGCAGCCAACTTTAAAGTTTAAGTTTTAAACGGACTTAAGTTGGCATAGATGAGACTGTGAGTAATGAGCTGTTAAAGTGTTTAACTTGTTGAGGCAATAGAAAGTGTTGGCTTAAGCAGAGCTGGTGCAACTTAAGGCTATTTATGAAAGGTAACTGAATTTAATGCTTATAATGCTATAAAAAGGATAAGAGCTCTAGGCTGCAAGTATCTAATCCGATTTGTGATTGAAGCTTAACGTCCACAAATATTTACATATAATTCAGCAAATTTACACATCTAATCCTTAGCAAAATTCCATCAAAACTAAATATAAATAGAAATATATAAATAATATTTCCATAAATACAAGTAGAAAGTTTTCTCAAAGAATTTTTACATACATAATATTTCTATACATTCTGCCAGCATAATTTGCATGCCAAGTTTATGCATAAAATCAAGATTTTCTTAACTTTTGCTAATCTTACGTTTAGGCCACATTTCCAATTTGAGTTATTTGCATATGCTAAAAGCTTTCGGCTGTAGTTGGCAAGCTGGGAGGCAGGCATCTCAATTCGATTACCATTTGATTCGTGAACTTGCAACACGGCTGTCAGCTTGGTTGACTTGATGACTCGCATCGGCTGTTTGATAGATTGATTGATGACTCAAAGATGTGTGCGGCAACTGGAGCTGCCGGCAGACCAAGCGTAGGCAAACTTCGAGCACTGCTACTTAAAGAGGGCTTTAAAGGTCGAGCCAACGACACCCACGCTAAAGAGCAACCTGTTAACCCAGAGAAACCTTGCTGCCAAGCAGCAGCAGCAGATCGACCCTAAGTAAAAAGTTCTTTTGTATTATTGTAACTGAAAATTCTGACAGCGACACGAAAAACTTCCAGCCAGGTAAACACGCCAAACAAACGAAGCGGATAAAACAATATCGCAAAAAGAAAAACAAAAAAAAAGCTGAAAATAAAAGATGCAGCTGAGGCTGGGAAAAACGAAAAAGGAACCTAATAAAGTAGCAAACAAATTGGAGCACATACATATCCGAGAGACAAGAAATAATCCAAAGGCAGGCCTGATGGCTGGTGGCTGGTGCCTGGGCAACTTATGATAAAGTGCGAGAAATTCCTGAGGTTGTCTCCTCGAGGTGAGCGCCTCGGGTAATTGAAATAAGCGTGGAAATTTGTAAGGCTCTAAAGTTGAAGGGAAAAGCTTTTACATGTTTTTTTTTCTCTTCGCTCTCTGAAATGTATGCCTGTCTATTAATTATGATTTTGGGTCTGAAGAGGAGCCCAGCTGAGCGCCCACCTGAGCTGGAGGCTTGGATAATAAATTCAATTTAAATGAAGCGTAAAATTCAATCAGGTCGTGGTCGAGATTCCAGTTTGAGTTCGAGTTTAAGGTCGAGGTTGAGTTTAAGGTTGAGGTTGATGTTGCGGTTGTAGCTGTCTCTGTGGCTACTGCGGCTGCGTCTGTGGCTTCTTAGGTGGTAATTTGTTTTGGTTGAGCCAAGAGCTCTCGACAAATTCTGCGAAATTAAGGGCAACGCTACTCAGCAATAAAGAAGTCAATTTATATAAATTTTCCTCTCGCCAGGTCCCAATGCGGTCCGTAGCCGAAATGCAATTTACCAACTGCCAAGGCATTGTTTTTCCTTTTCCTTAAGTCATTGTGTTCTGAAGTGGCTTTTCTTTTCTTTTCCATTTCTTTTTACTCACATTTTCTTTTGTGTAATCTAATTTGAAATTAGGTAGCATATGTTTTGCGGTCGAGCAAAGCAGCGTATTCAATCAAAATGATGTTGTTTTAATTTCAAAACGGATTTGCGTAGAGAATTTTTAATAAATGTTTTTTTATGGCCCTAAGTCTGAGCTACTGCCATAAAGAATTGCCTGCGGTTCCCAGCCCAGCCCAACCATACGCCTCTGCTTGGCTGGGTCCTGGCTCTGTTGTGTCCTATGCTCTAATTTTATTGATGGTGTTTCATGTGCACTGAATTGTGCGGACATTTGTAAACTGTAATTGCAGTTGGGTGCCGCACTCGATGCTCGACTTTGGACAAGACGCAGATGTAGTTGAATATAAATGCATATGTTTTGCAGGCTCGACTAACTTTGGCCCAAACAAACGAACCAACCGACAGCTGAGGTCTGGGGCCGCTCATGAGGGAAATGTGTTGAAAGCCAACTACGACGATAGCTTGCCAGAGGGAGTAGATAAATTGAACTTGCTCCTAAATACAAATGTGCCAAGAAATGAACTGAAGATGAATGACTTTTGAAGTGCCCAAACGGTCATAAGGAACAAAACCCAACTTGCCTGACAAAATGAAACGCAAACAAATGAGCTATTAGGACTGGGTACCATAAGAAAACGAAGTTTTTGAAATCCCCATTTAAGCTAACATAGCACCATGAAAGCCAGTTCA
This sequence comes from Drosophila nigricruria, assembly GCA_037075265.1. Taxonomy (NCBI): domain Eukaryota; kingdom Metazoa; phylum Arthropoda; class Insecta; order Diptera; family Drosophilidae; genus Drosophila; species Drosophila nigricruria. Next base: position 2,524,910 of record JBAMCI010000045.1, read on the forward strand.
AGTCTTATAGAGGTACCGCCGTTGCTGCTCAAAGCCCAAAAACAATCTAATGGCTACAAAGCTTAAGCTTCAATTTGATAAACGTAAATCCAACAAAAGGAAACTCAGTCAACATTTTGGCTAGCGAACGAACCCTCAAAAGTGGCCGCCGACAGCGACGTTTACCCATAACCTCAAAAGCGAAGCGATAGAAATGCGAAATCAAAAAGGTGCCCCTAAGCAAATATAAAAACACACCCACACACACACATACACACACATACACACGCATATACACACACATACACCTACTCACATATACGTGTTTATATGATATTTGCCGTGATTTAGAAAATTTCCTCGTACGCTTTGTTTACAGAGCGCTACCCACTGGGCTGGGTGCTGCTCTGGAAAATCCGCAACTATTTAGAAAATTGAGACACCTACGGCTGGAGCAGCCGCCAAGTCTATTAGAAGACTGTGTTTAGAAGCTGTAAAACAAAATATTTACACGCGTTTCAACATAAAAGCAGTATAGCACGCAAAGGCAGCTGAGACACGGAGCCGCAGTGAGAGCCAGCACCAGAGCCAGCACCAGAGCCAGAGGCAAAGCCGCAGCCGGAACCGGGACACCCACAGGACATGCGAACGGGACATTAAAGCCAAAGGCTCCTAGCGAAACACTTGCCACAGAACAACACAGCACAACACAACGAGAGAGAGAGAGAGAGAACTGAGCAGCATTTTGGCTCCAATGGTTAAACATTAAACTGACAGGCGGGCCACGTTCCCGCTGGATCTTTCTCCTCTTCTCTACTCCTCCTGCTGCGGGCGCCCGCGTCCTTCGTGTCACGTCTGCTCGGCGCTTTTAGTCTAAATAAAGGCATTTAAAAGATTTAGAGCAAATGAACCTAACCTCAAACATTCGCTGTCTGCCATTTCTCGTCAAGCTTAATGGCAGTTGGGGGCGTGGCGCATAAAAACAAAGGACACGCATGTCCTTCGGCCCTCTGTCTGGCCCCCTCTGGCCACCTCCTGCATGTCTGTGTGACACTTTTATGGCAAATTTAAGACACGCAACTTCTCCACTCGCTTCTATATATAAATGTATATATAAATATTGTCTTCTTGGTTTCTTCTTCTTTTTTTGTGGATAATTTGTCAGTTGTCTCTTTAATTTGCTGTTTGTCCCTTTGCATTTCGCTGGCTGTCTGTGGCCTCATGATGACAAAACGACGCAAATAAAATGCTGTTGTGCATTTCCTGTTTGTCATTTTGATATATCCTGCGTTTTCTGCGTATCCTGCGTGCATGTAATTGCGCTTAATTTTTTATGTTCCTCTCGCGCGCGCGGGCGCTCTTGATGCCCTTCTTATTTATTTCGCCCCTTTTATTGGCTCCAGCTGCAGATTTCTGTTGTTAATTTTTGCGCTTGATTTTTATCTGCGCCTCGTTCAACTTAATTAAGTTATTAAGAGTCCCTTGAGCAGTTGGCAAGCTCAGTGAATTATTATTGTATTATATATATATATGCATGCCTTATACGGTTTTATGGCCGCCACAGCACCTAGATCAAGCTGAAAGATATTAGGCGCTATACGGTGTAAGAGGCCAGCAGCTGCCTAAAGTCTTTTAGCTAATTAAAAGGGTGACGGCTAACGATGCAGCGGATATAAAAATATATAGATATATATATAGTTTTTTTTTTTTTTGCATCAGAGATATTTTTAATGTGCTCGTAAATTATATAAACAGCTTTGTTAATGTCATAGTTAAAGCTACTTGATTTTGTCTGATATCATAAAAATTTATAAAAGTTTTTTTATTGGAAATAGATTATATTAGATTACAAAAGTCTTTCATTATTATTTTATTATTATTATATATATTATAAAAATAATAAATAAAAATTTCTAGTGTATATAAAAATATAAAAAAATATATAAATTATTAATATAAATTATTTCCAGTTCAGCTTCAAATCGTTTGCTTATAAAAGTAAAAATATTTCAACTATTCAATCAGTTTATACACAACTCATATATGTCATAACTTTGTCCAACATATGACAATTGACCTGAGTAACGCCAACGCTTAAAACATATATACTTACAATATAAATATCTTTAACCTCTAGTATCAGCTTATAAGCCCTATACACATTTCGTAAGCCACAGACTTAGTCTAGTTTTGGCTATTTTGAGGCAACGCCTACGCCCACATAACTTTTTGGCCAACAAACTTGTAATGCAAATGAACATTAGCATTTTGTGAGCTCTGCTGCTAGACAATGGTATAACATTAAGATGAAGCTCTGGACCGCTCTGCATTGTTATGCATAAAAAAATAAAAAAAAAGAGAGGAAAAACTGAAACTGTAGCAGCCGAGACGGTATGCATAATTCAAAATGTCCGTCAACGTGTCATAAACTGCAACTGCCAACAAAGAAGCTGAGGCAAAAATGAGCTAGCCAAAAAAGGCAGCCAGTTAGATTTTGAACAACAAAAATATAACTTTAAGGAGTTGGCCAACTCTAATGAAATGCAAAGGCTGGAGAGGCCAAGAGACTGACTGATGTGCCTGACTGATGGACTGCCTGCCTGACTGACTGACTGACAGAGTGCCAGTGGCAGTCAGCAACCCATTCGGAATTCAACTTATTGCAAATGTAAATATTTTGTTTTAATTTTCAAAATGATAAAAACAACTTTCATGCGGGTTTTCATACCCTTCAAGCGACCAATTGACAGCAGCCAAACATGAAACATTTTGGGAGAGTTCAAAATATATATATATATATATATATACTTTTTTTGATAATTGACGGTAAGACGAGAGCTCAGCTCACATACGCAGTGATATAAAATTATGGAAACTAATTATAGGGGTGCAGACACACACACACAGATGCATGTAAGGAGAGCTGGCTTGGATAGGGATGTGTGCATGTGAGGTGTATCTTCCAAACGGTAGCTCGCACTATCTGTGGCCCTGGCACGCAAACGTTCAAGATAATTAACCACTTATGTTTAAACAAATTTTAAGTGGTGCGCCAACCCAGGCCCAGAGGCGACCCGGAACCAACGTGGGAATAATCACAAGAGCAGCTATATTATCGCACTGATGAAATGTCAACGAATATGAAATACCCAAAGAGCAATCTAAATAAAAAGTGAAGGCAAGGCTGTAAAAACATGCCGAGTATGCTTACTTATATCATTTAAGTTTAAGTCCATATATAAGTTATGATTATACTTTATCGGAACTATATTTTAGCCTTACTCTTAAGAAATATGACAATGAAACTCTTCCTATATAATTCAAGTCTCACTTCCCTTACCATATTTCCAAGTTGATTTTATATTTGAATGTCAACTGTCCAACTACAAGGCAATTGTGTGTTACCCTAAAAATGTAGTGTATAGAATGCAGGCAATGGCAGCGCAGCGCAGCGCAGGACTCTGGACTCTTACTGCAGCAATGCGGCGAAGTTTAAGTGAAAAACTTTTTGTTTTTGCCGCAAAACTTTTACAGCATAGCGCAGCAAATTGCAGCGGCTGCTATTACAGCTACAGGGAAAATCACTGTTCAACTGAACTGAGCTGAGCTGAGTCGAGCAGCGTGGAGCAGATGGGGGCAAGAATGCGGTCGGAAACGGAACCAAGGAATGTTAACCAAAAACAAACAGCAAACAACGCAGTGACATTGATTTTTACGTTCGCCCCAGCCCGCCAAAGAGCACCAACTGTGTCCACGATCACAGGCCACAAATGGCAGCTCAAGTAATCATTAACACGCACCAACCACGCCCACTCCGAGCCGCCAAGTTAAGCAGCTTAGCAAGCAGTTGCATGCAAACGGAAGCACATTGTAGCGGCAGCAGAGCCTTAAAAGGACATTACACTCAGGACACATCAGCGGCGGTCCAAAAACTACAATGTAGCCGGGACACGCAGACGGGCAGACAGCTAAAGAGTTGAATAGTTGCAATTAAAAGCAAAGTAGTTTTGCCTTTTTAAAATAGTTTCCTTTTTGGCAAAAGTCTTGCAAAAACTAAGAGGCACTTGTTCCTGCTCCTGCTCCTGCTCCTGTTCTCTAACCATCTTTCTCTGTCTCTCTTATGCTCTTTCTTGCTCTCGCTGCTTTCTTCTTTGTCTACAAAGGCAAGTGCCAGAAATGTAGCAATTACTTTAATTATTGGCGGCAGGAAACGGGTTGACAGACAGAACAGCAACAGCCAAGGCAGCGGCAAGCATAGAGTTGGCCAGTGGAGCATTTAGTGTAGATAGTGGGAAACTGGCGTGAAATAACGAGGGCTGTTCGAGATTAAGTTGAAGAATATTGACTACTTTTTATGTAACTCTGGCAATTCTGGACCTCAGCTCATACTGCTTCTCGTTGTCTAGAATATATACATTATATATAGACAAAATTCTAAGAAAATCTCTAGACATAAATCAAAGTTTGAGTAACCTAAATTAAATAGTTTTTATTTGCCCAGTGATTGATTTATATTATCTATATTATAGTTATAAAATATTTTGTTCAGCTTTAGCTTTAAATGTGCTTTAAGAAAGATATTTTCATCATTCAATCTTGTGATTAGAAAAACCAAATCATTAGACCCTGAACTCTCACATTATATGGTTGCTCAATCCTCAATTACTTAAGTTCCATGCATTTCCATCAATCATTGAAGATCTTTCGCATTCAGGCATTACTTCTCTTCCAACCCATTCACTACTTAAAGGAAACTCTTGCAATTTGCACGTCCACCCGCCCTTTCAATTATGTGAAGGGGGGCAGGAAGACGCAGGGGTGAGGCAATCTGACAATCGGAATTGCAATAGCGACTACTACAAAAGTTCATTTCTTTGATTTCTGTCTGCCGCTGCATACTTTTTGGCGCCTTGGCTCTGATTTTCGCGATTGCTGCGCTTCTTCTTTCTCCTGTTTTTTTCCAGCTTATGTAAGCGTCACGTAAAAAATTAGTGACCGCCCGCTGTTTGTTTTTTGAATTTTTTTTTCCTGATTTCTCTATTCTGTTTTTCCATTTTATTTTGTTCTCTCTTTCTCTCTCTCTCTTTCTCTTTGTGATACCACCCAAGGTGTTCGCTTGATGTGCGTTTTTTGGCACGCCTTGAAATGGAATTCTTTTCATTGGATCACACTTGGGTAAATTGTTTGCACACGTTCTAGGCAAACTTTAAGCATGATAAATGGAATGTTCATGATTTTTTTTGCTGTTGTTCTAATTGATGTTGTTGTTTTTGTTGTTGTCAGACAATTAACTTTTGCCTTTTCAGGGAGAATTTTTTTTATATATATTGAAATGCATTTCCAACCACCGCGCACGCGACCGATCCTTAGCTCTGTAAAATCTCATAAATAAAGCAGTCAACGATTGTAGGGATAGAGCTAGGTAGCTGATATAGTATATTATGTATAGACAAGCCCGCATCCCTCAAAATTCGGCTGCAGTAGTTGTTTTTTTTTTTTGTTGACAGCTTCCACAAAAAAGTGAAAAAATTGAGTCATAATCGATAGTTCGATATGACGGAAACTAGAAACTAACGCATATTATGGGCATTATTTGAGTTATTTCAGTCTCTCGCGCTGACAGGCACCGCCATAAGTTGTCAATCACCGTCGTAATTCTTTATAATTTCTGGCCATAGACCAGAAATCAGTTAAAGCCCAGTGCAACCCAATCAACGTCCGTCTTCGACTACAACTTTGACGTTTGCATTGTCGTCTTTACAATTCGGAGCCAGAGCCATAGCCAGAGCCGAGCTCTACAGCCAATTTGTCGGGATTTTGGGTACCAGATAAGCGGCTTACTTGGCTTATAAATGGAAATTGCAGCCGGGGCGCGTCCTGTTTGTATAAGATGATGATGATGATGATGACGACTCTTGATGACGTTGCTTGCATGTGATTTGAAAAATCAGATTAATAACTTCGATTGCAGTCGGGTGCAAAGAGTAAAGACCAAATGAACACAGAGCGAAAGAGCGAAAGACCGAAAGAGAGCAAGAGAAATCGTGTGTGCACAAAAGAGGAAAGCAAGGCTCAAATATTTCCACTACTACACTCTACCTGATAATTGGCTCACGTTCCAGGTAAATACACAGCAGCGCATATGCGTTGCGTTGCGTTGCGGGGCATTCAGCTGGGCGTCGCTGTCGCCTGTGGGTGTGTCTGCGGATTTTAATTAAAAATGTTCACTGCGCTTTTGCTGTTTGATTTCAACAAAGCCAAACTCGCGAGATAGCGTCTCAAGTGCTAGACGTGGATTTCTTTTAGTATACAACAACATCTGTTATAGAAGGTTAAATAAAACGATGCTCAAAGACTGTTTGGAAACAGCTGGTGTAGTGTATAGAAATGTAAAGCTTTAATGTTATAGATAGTTAAATTGAATTGTAGTTTTATGCTAGACAGCTTACAGTTGGCGGCATATATTGAGAGTTTGTTTCATGCAAAGCTAGAAGTCTAAGAAAACGAACAAATATCAAGTTTTGGATTTGGTTTATATCTTTATCTGTACATCTTGTTTTTATAAAATTTAACCTTTACTATAATTTGCATTTTTAAATGCTTTTCAAGCTAGCTGTTGCTATGTTGCGACTTGTATTGGAGTATTCGATGAGAAGATTTAAAACTAGACTTGTTTGTTCGTGGAGACAGGGCTTTTAGCAGAGGTGAGAGACTATTTCAGTATTGAGATGGAAATTAAATGAAGCGATCCAGCAAAAGTGATGTGAATATTCTCTTCAGTCTTTTGCGGCTTCTTCTGTGGCAGAGTCTTCTGGCAAGTATGTTAGGCTGGGAGTACAGTTTGTAATGATTACTTGTTTAATATGTTTCCGAACAAGAGTACGTTTTTTGCTACTTCTGTGTCTGAGAAAGGTGGCCTGTGTGGGACTAGGGTCTAGGTGACATTTTGATGCGATTCAGTAGATTTTTATTCTATATCTCCGAATTGGGGTCAGTATAAGGATACTGACCCCAAATCGGAGATATAGAATACAAAAGTTGTATATCAGTAATTTTAGTAACCAAAACATGTTCTTTGCCTTTAGTATTTGTTTTTATTTTTAGTATTTGTGACCTCCCCCATGTGTTTTCCAAAACTTTAAATATTTAGGTTTATTTTAGTAATTTTCAATTCTATTCACAAAATATATGCCTAATATGAATATACTTTCTGTTGCAATCTATTTTTGTTTATAGATATTTAAAGGTACTTTTAAATTCCTTAGCCAAACAAAATATTGTAACTAACTCACTAAAACACATATAAATGTTCATTTCAAAATAATTTGTATACCACTGGCAACAGTGTGATATATGTGCACAGAATAGCCGAAAAATACAAAACAATTTCAGTAATTAAACATTATCTAAATTAATCCACTTTGGCTGACCATTCATCAGGCCAGCGAAATAAATAGAAACGCAGCCCACTTCATTTAAAATAAATTAAAGTTTTATCACCAACTTGGGAGCTGAACGCATCCGCACGCCCAGAGCTGCAGCGTCAAAAAACCAATCAAGCGGCACCAGCATCCAAGCGGGCCTGACTGACACACTGAAAAACTCGATGACCAATGACCAATGAGCAGCGGATAGATAAGCAGGCACGGTTAAATTAAGAAATTAGTACCAAATAGAAAACAAATTAGGAAAGGGTCCAAGTCCCCAGACAGCGCCCAGACAGCGACTGCGCAGAGCTATAAATGGCAGACACACGCACGTAGTCCAACCATGAAATCCAAATCAAAGTGATGGTCAGTTTATGATGGTCCAGTGGTTAGTTCTCTTGCTCGCTGGCTGGCTGTGGTGCAGCCCGCACGTCAGGCGACTGATAAGACGCCAAACTCAATTCTCGATACAGCTGCCATAAAAACTGACCACTGTCCGCGGCGTGCAGGAAATAAAGTAAATTTGCTGCTTGATTGTCGTGCACATCAAAACTCCCAGTCCCAGTCCCAGTCCCAGCCTTAGCGCCAGCCAAATACAAATCCAATGCCCAACTGTCAATTGTCAATCATGATGATTTCTTTCGGGCGATAATTTAACCATATATTTCGCTCTAGCTCCGTTTCTCTCTCTATCTCTCTCTATATATGTGTATACATATGTTATATATATATGGACATATCGATAATGAACATTCATGTGACATGTAGTTTTTTTTTCGAAAACTTCTGGCTGGCGTAGCAGAAATCAAATGTGCTAAACTGATTGCTTGGGGACCTCCTCTATATATGGGGTGTGTATATAAATGGGTCTATGACTGTGTGTGTGGTGTGTGCAGCATTGACTAAGGCAAATTTTTGTGCTGATGCTGCATGTAATTTCATTGATTAACTTTCTATGCTGATATTCTGCATAATTTCGTGTGCGACAAGTTGTCAAAAAAAAAAAAAAATTGGGTTAGGCATGCACTGAATGCCCAGGGCAATTGAGCTTATATCGAAAGAGCTTTAAGAATATAAAAGAAGATTTTACCGTGTTTGCTTAAAGCTTAAATCTGAACTTCCTTAATTAAATATCTTTCTTTCATTATTAATTAATAAAGTATTTTAATATTCGTATATATATATATATGTTTGCCATTCAATCAAGCTGAACTTTATGAATGCTGAAAGTTAAATGCTGAACTCATTTAACTTTATATACCCTATAATATTGCTAATTATGACATAAAATAACTCAGACGATAACACAAAAGCCTTAAGAAATAAAGGAAACCCCACTTTGTGAACTTTGATTTGATTAGCTCGAGTTAATATCCAACATAAAAGAAAATTTGGTTCATATTCGTATGAATAACTCGATGTGAATGATTAATATACAACGACGACAAAAGAAATGTCATAATAAATCTTTATCAAATGCCATGGGAAATATGACAAATTAGATGGCAAGTCGAAAGCCTTATAATAAATCGACAAATCAACCATGAGATGAATTTCGCTTGACAGCAATTAGAAATCATTTAATTGCAGCAACAACAAACTCATAAAAAAAAAGAATTTAATTATATGTGAGAAGGGGCACAGCGGCTATCGGGCCAATGGGTAATCAATATTAATCATCCAGCTTGATGTTTAGTGAAATTTACATGATTTGCCCATAAATTAATCGACTAATCTTGCACATAGGGGCCGGTCCAATAATTGAAGCGTAAATTTGAATTTGATTGCTCAATGAAAACTTGAAGCACTTAAAGCCCCGTGCAAAGCTAAAAATCAATAGGCAACAGAAGTTGCCGAATATCAGAATGCAATTTGCTAAGCCAACACCTTTCTCAATGTCCCATCTTCCGCACCCAACTCTTTCTCTCTTTCTATCTCTATCTCTATCTCTATCTCGCTGCTTTGAAATTGAACAAAATGTTGTTGCTTTTGGCAAATACCATATTTCATTCGCTGCCAGTCAAATCGGACAAGCTAACAGACAGATGGACAAACAGTCAAAGCCGGCCATCAGCGCCAGCCCAAAAACTGTGGAATAACTGGGAATAAGTTCCAATAAAACATACAAAGATAGGGACGCACCGAGCATACCCGTATAGATACGAGCACGCCGACCGACCGACCGACCCACTGCGCCCATCCAAAAGTAATTTAACTCCACTTCAAAACTCCAACCAGACTCCAAATACGTGGCAGGCAGAGGCAGCGGCAGCGGCATTGGCGCTTGGCTGCTGTCACTGATTTTCCGCTTCATATTTTTACATATAAATGTATATAGATATATACATATAAATGTATGTATCAGAGTATATATCCAATGCCTCTAGAGAGCGACTGAAACAGTCGTGGTCTGAGCTGAGCAAAAAGTCGAGATAAATTGTGTTTATTTTCGTATGTACAAGATATAATATAAAGGCGGCAGCCAGGGACAGATATGCGCTGAATGCTGCACATGTATGTAAATTTATTTATTTTCCATCTTTTTCTCTTTCTTTTTGGTTGTTGTTGTTGTTGTTGGTGCTGCAACCAAATGAGGCAAGGCTGGGAATTTTCTTTTACTTTAGGTGGCCTGTGCGTCTGCTTCATGTTATCTGCGTGCGGGATTTGTAGCTGACGTGAAAATTGTCAAAGGGCGCTTAAAGTCTTTTGGCTCGCCTGTGTTATTCTTGTTCAAATTAAAGAAAATGTTATTTTTAGGCTTGACAGCCAAAGGATTGAAGTTGGGATTTGCTTTACATGGCACCTCATATAGTGAGGGGTGTTGGCGGGCCCTGACTGGGGTTGGATTTGACATGCTAATGGTTTATCGGTGGAGGAGATGCCAACGACGGAAAATGCAGTGAAAATTGTCGACAAACGCCCTCGCCTCTATGTAGGTTCTCACGCCTGACACATGATTTACAGGGGCAAGCAAAAAAGAGAGAAAAATGAAGAAAATGTCTGCAGGGAGTTTCGAGCTGAGACAAATTGTGATTTATTGAAAAAAAAAGGTAATCAGTTATACGTAGCTCAGTTATGCCTAGACCTAGATTGAATTTTATTTGTGTATATATTTTTAGATCTAAATGTTTGTAAATATATATTTAATTTAATTGCCAATTATCCCTAAGGTAACATAATTTAAATGTTTAAAAGAAAATATGACTCCAAAGGAAATTTAAAAAGTTAAGCAAGAGCGCAACATGCAGTAAGAATATAAGATGTCCCAAGACAACTACTTACCTGAAAAGCTTACTTGACTTCATGAGAATCACATAGAACGGCAATATTTAACAAATTATTCCCTAAATATATATTTATATAGTAAATAAATGTCTTCTATAACTTAAGTTCCTTGCAATATTTCAAAAATTCACGGAGATCTCATAAGTGATTGCTGAGCAATGAACAAGTCTCCTATCATTTCAGAGAATTTCGTTGTCCTGTGTGCTCCTTCTATAACTGTAACTGTATCCACTGCACATTCACATTTCGCTGATTCCGATGTCTTGCTTTTATGAGCACTTGGAACATTCCGCATGTCCCACACCCCACGCCCCTCACCAACACGCACTTGTTTTATCGTTTGTACTATCACACATTCCTTTCTTTCATAACAATGGGGCAGTCGGGCAGTCCAGCACATTTCGGTGATTTACATTGATAAGGTTAATGGAATGGAATGCGTGTGCGCTTGCTGACTCGACTTCAATTCCGATTCTCGACTACAGTGCCACGACTATGATTCCGGCTTGGCCACACAGACTACAGTAATATGTGCAGAAATTTGCATTTCTTGCCAACGTCACACGCCAAACGGAAGTTGTATACAAAGAGTTGCACTTAAAAGCTACCCAGAAATGTTCCCATTCATGTCCAGAGTTTGCCTTCTACATGCACACATGCAATTTTTATGGCTTGTAAGCCGTCTGCCATTTGAGCCATCGAAATGCTGGCGTTAAAAGCAAAAAAAAAATGAAAAAAGAAAAGCCAAATGCCAGCCAAACGATATGAAAAGAGAAGTGTTATATTTTAACTGTGGCTTCATTTTTTCGGCTACTCCAGAGTGGAAAGGAAATGAAATGCGCCTAATCTAACAAATTTTCGTGCTAATTTAGGTCAAAGGCGGATTTGCATAAATTTGCCGGTAACCGTTGCTCCTGACGTTGTTGCCACCTTATCAAAGTCCATTAGAGTCGCACGGCTTGCTACACTTTATTGTTGTTGTTGTGTGCCACCATAAAAATATTTTCTTGGCATTTAAGTCGTACTGACACATGACAAATTCCACATGAAAATCCCCCTCCTTCTCAATGGCAAATGTCATTAGCCTAAACACCCAACACTTGTGCGAACGCGGCTCGGGAATGAGATCGCCAAATGGAATTTTGTCATAAATGTTGTTGCTTATTATTATTATTGTTGTTGTTGTTATTGTTGTTGTTGTAGCTGCTGGTTTTAGTGACATATTTTCGTGCAAAATTTCACGCTCATGCATATTTAAATTGGCCCAAAAACGTACAGGAATGACGAGTCACAGCACAGCGCTGGGATAAATACCCTATAGAGTACAAGAATAAAAATGTAGAAAAATATAAAATAATTAAATTCTTGTTTAGAGAAACTTTAAATATTTTGAAAATTATTTTTAATATTTTTCTAATAATTTTTAATTTTTTTCAAACAGTTTTATAAATTTTTCTAAGAACTAGTATATTATTCAAATAATTGTAAATATTTTTGAACAATTTTAAATATTTTTAAAATAATTTAAATACTTTGCAAATAATTTGCAATATTTTTCAAAAAATTTATAATCATTTTCTAATAGTTTTGATTATTTTTCTAAGAAGTTTTTAAATTTTTCAAACAGTCTAAAATATTTTTAAAACAAATTTAAATGTTTTTAAAGCAATTTTACATATTTTTGAAACTATTTTAAATATTTTTTAATTATTTTAAATATTTCGCAAATAATTTTAATTATATTTCAATTACTTTCTTCTACAAATTTTTCATACATCGTTTAATACAGTATTTTATTATTACTAATATACTTCTCTCTCTTTCTATTACTTTAACATAAATTTTGTCATATACTTATTTTATTTTTAACATAAATCTTCCATACAGTCTTATATATAACCCGCTTTTAGGGTATTTTCCTGCTCCATTTCGTTTCGCAGTCGTTTGTGCTATCAGCAAGGCTTTTCCTTGAAATGCGCTTACTAAATAAGAACCCATATTAAATATTACCCTAGGATAGCGAACACGAAATGCTAAAACAGCTGATACCAATGGACTATATACTACTATGTACTATACTATAGTATGCACATACCAACATATATATATATTTTGCACTTTGCAGCTGTCCAGAGTGCACATCAATCAAATGTCATGGAGCATTTAAAGCAAGCACATATTCCTAGTTTATTATGGGACTCGAATATTTTGGGGCGTGTACGACAGGACGTGTCCCGCGTGCCCCTCTGGCGCCCTATCAGTTGTAAGTGCAGAGTTGCGTGCCAGACATGCAGCGCACACGCCTTGTTCTCTGCCAACGCCTCGCATCAAAAGGTGTAAAAGGGGCGTGGCCCATGGCACGAGCCCAAACGTTGACGCCATGGGGCGTCCAGTCGGCAATTTGCTTTAAATTGTTGCCATTTGTTTCGCATGGCGCTTAGCACAAAACCAAGTTGCATAATAATTCTCGTTTTTTACGAATCGTACAAATTATGAAAATTGCTATGGGACAAATTGTTGGCATTTGTAGCTGGAGCAGGGGCTAGAGGAGCGGATATCAAGATTGTTATATTAAAATGCATATAAATGATTGGCATCGGGAGTTGAAAAGGCAATTGGCAAAATGGAAACGAATCTATTAAATATAAATTGGAAAGGATATTGGAAAAGCTTTCATTTATAAACTATTCAGATCTACTTTTAATACTCTGCTTAAAGCCTTATATCAAGAGAAGACTCTTTACTATACCTTGGTCAAGTAAGTGCAAAAGTAAAACGAATTATATCAATATGCTTCCGTTGATTAAAGCACATGTTCCATTTAAGCCACAAGCACATCAACAGTTGAATGCACCCATTTATGAGAAGTTAACCTCCCCTGACCTGGCTCGACTCGGCTGCTTGCCGGCTGCTGGGCTCAGCCTGTGACCTACTGTGAAGCTCAAATGCAATTTCCTTTCTCAATTTTTTATGTGCACTTTAAGCGCCTTTTTACATTTCAATTTCCAGTCCAAAAGCCAAGCACCAGCACCTGCACCACTGCCACCACTAGCACCACGTGCCACCTGCGCTGCAAGCATATAAAAATTAATATTTCACAAGTAGCCCAAAAAAAAAATATGGGCTGAAGAATGCCACTGCAGGCGAGACGAGGTCGCTGCTGGCTTTGTTATAATGTAGAGCCGCAGAGCTCAAGAGGCGAGAAGAACTGCACTCAGTGCAAATCCAAATGTGCGCTTAAAAATGCATGAGAATTTAGTGTGCTGGAAAACTGTGTGAAAGTGGTTGGTTACAGAAGGGGTTCAACGAAAAGACAGCTTTATTTTAATTTAAGTTATTTAGTTTATAAATAATACGAGAGCCTTTTAGTTTGACAGCTCCTGGCGCCAGGCACAGCGGTCGGCCCACCCATCGAGTCGCATTGGCATTGTTTGAGCCGCAATTTTTGGCAACTGTCAAAGAGCAAAACCGCAAAACGAAATTACATTGGCCAGCACCTAAACAATATCGAAATCGTAGAAAAATAGACAAAGAGACGAAATGAAAATCACATAAGTTCAACCATGGAAAGTTCTCACGCATCGCTTATATAGATTTCTAGATTTATATGCGCTTACACCTGTGGTTAGACACAGGTCTGTGTCTCCTCCGCCTTAATCTAACAATAGGAGTTGCCCCTAAAACGTGGGCCACAGCCACAGCCACAGCCACACAACAACAATGGCCCAAACAGACAATCAGACGTCTCGTGGTGCAACATCAACTGCAGACAAAGAGAAGAATAAGAAAAACAAAAAATAAAAAATAAAAATAATTTCTCGTTTTCCATTTATATGTATTTTCTTTTGTAACTCTAGTTATGCTGTGGCTGCCACAAGTTGCACGCAGCTTGCTTTGTGTGTGCATTTGCCACTTCTGCTTAAAAATGGATTTGACATTGTCGACGGCCTAAAGTGTTGGGCCACGGAACTTACACCTCTACGAAACTATCGCACTAAACACACGTTGATCTTTTGTAAGGATCGTTGTTATAAAATTGATTACACGCACATGCCCAGCACACACACACACACACAGACACAATGGATGGCACACAATGAGCACCAGCTACACATAAAATTTATTGTATGATTTCTATGAATATCAAAACAGTCCAAACTACAACTTTGTTTATGTTTCAGTTGAAATAGCTGTGCTGTGTATTTTGGTCTATTTTACATATTCTAATTAATATTAATATATGAATTTACTTGATTGAAGACATAATATTCATGGGATTTGCATCACATATATTTAATATATGTGTATTCTCATTATTGTATTTAGTAAAAGCTGGACAACATATTGATAATAAATTGAATTGTTTTGAGCTCACAACTCCAAGCTGAGCTACAATATAATTAATAAAGTAATATATATAACACAGGTCATGATGACTTACTAAACAAGAATCAGAACATATTATCCGAACCGAGTTTGTAACCAAAATATATTTTGCCATTAACAAAAATAGTTGCTTAAATAAAATTGAAAGCGACTCTGAAGGAGAAGAGAAGTATATTCAGATATTCAGATATTCAGAAGTATATAAGAGTATTACTCAAAAAAAAGTGTCTTGATATTAAATATATCTTCAAACATAGACAAAAAACGATTTTCTAACATTTCTATATTATAAAATATCTAGGGTTATTCAGGTTCTAGAAGTTTCAGTTGCTTACTTCCTCACAGAACAGAACTACTTATACTGATAACTCATCTACCCACGACTAATAAATTATTCATAAATAAATTTTAACATTTTCATTTTCAATACCAAAAACTTCTGGCAGACCCAGTTAAGCAACCTAAATAAACCTTGCCAATTACATAAGCAAACATGCAAATTTAGCGCGAAATCTGTTCATGCAAATACAATTTCAAATATTCACAGTTTAACAGTCGCGCAGCTTAAAATTGTAAAGTATTAACTAAAGTTATGAATATATATATATTGCCAAAGCATAGTCTTAGCCAAAGTCTGAATATATGAGCCATTAAAACAAACTACCGATAACTTAGCTTAGCAGCAGCAACAGCCTTGGCAGTCCTGCATATGTCCAAGTCCAAACAAACTAAACTGGGGCAATTGCTGCCTTAAATGACATGGCAAAAACCCTGACAATTGCCCCAGACATTAGTTAAACTGCATTTCACAACTGTTGCGAAATCGTAACGCCCACTTAACAGTCTCCCACATCAACAATAATACCTCACATTGCACAAAGTGTGCAAATTTTTGGAAATTGTTGGAAATTTTCTTCTTCTAGTTTTCAGAGAGCAATTAATCGACAATTTTGCAACAACACGAAATGGTAGATGAGGGCGAGCTGTTTGTTAGTATATGTCTATAACTATGGCAGGTTGTTAACTCTGACAACACATTTGGACAAATCCGTTTTTGGGTCTAAGGACAACAACAAACAACTGGTACAAGTCCCGAACGGCTCAACATGGAAAACACATGCTACGAAAAATGGAAAATCAGGTCAGATCCTACAAGACCTGGCCCTGGCCCTGGCCCTGGCCCTGGCTTTGGCCCAATGCAGTTGTAATCGTTAGAAAATTCGAACATATTTGACAGAGCGCAAAAGTAAACAGGATGTAGAGAGGGGGTTGATAACAAACCCCTCCACCCCTTGCTCTGCTCTGCTTTATGCTCTGATGTCAGCAGGCGACGAGTGAGAAATGAGCAGAGCAGAGCCAGAGTAGAGCAGATCCCAATAGCTAACACAGCCAACAGCTTGTTGAGCGATAAAGCAATTAGAAGCAAAATGGGATTTTGCATTTGAAATGCTGCTACAATGACGCCTTGCCAACAACAACAACAGCAAAAGCAACAACGATGAATGTCAGAACAATCGCAAAGAGGAGGGTGTGTGTATGTTGGGTCATGTATAACTGCACAACTTTGTTTACACAAAAAGGATTTCAGCGCGCTCTTTAAGTTCCAACAATGACAGCAAGGAGATGGGACTCCCTTAACTGACCTACTTCAGCAGCTTTGACTTTGGTGTTGGTGCAGGATGCAAAATGCAAAATGCTGGATGCAGGATGCAGGATGTAGAATGTTGGCTGCAGATTGAGGCTTCGTCAAGGAGATGCATTCTCATGCATTTGGCGCAGCTTGAAGTGCTAAGCCGCATCTGAGTACTCCATATGCTGAGAGCTGTAGATGAGAGAGAGAGATGAGAGATTGCCTCGCTATCAAGAAACGAAAAATTCGCTTCGTTGCGCTGAAAGTTTTCATATTTGTTCGCCTCGTCGAACTTTCAAGATTGTGCACAATGTGTTATGTTGTGTGTGTGTGTGTGTGTGACAGCCAATTTCTGTATGGAAGAAAGTGTGATATGCCATAAAAAGAAATGAGACACTCTTGACTAAAGGACAACAACAACAACATTGAATAGAAATTCTCCCAGGAGCACATTTGTGCGATAAGGGAAATGAAATTATGAACTTGAAATGGGAATATTTTGAGATAAAGAACCAAGAAACGTTTCTTTTCACCAGCTATTTGGCTTAACTTGTTTTGAAATATCGTTAGTCAATAGTTATCAAACTGTTGTGACAGCCAAGTCCAATCAATAGAGTGTGACAGAGTGAGGGAAAATTCATTGTTTGAAGTTAACTGCAAGCAAACTAACTAAAATGGTTTAGTTAGGCAAAAGTGTTAACAAAAGCAATCTATATTTATGCTTATTAGAAACTGACAAAGTAATAATTGGATTTTATCTAGAAAGGCTTAACAGATTATCTAATGGATACGTAAATTACAAATAAAATCACGTCTCACATATGGAAAACAAAATTTCAATAATAAATCTTTCAGTGCACTGAGCCTCTCAAGCCTTTGTTTGCCCTGTAGACAGTTGGAGCCTGCTTAGGACTAGTTTAAAGTTGTTTGTGGTCCAGCTTTTACTCGTCAAAATGCAGATGCAGACGAGGTCAAGCCATGGCTAATTCAGACAACCCACTTGCCAGGCTCAACTGCAGCCACTCAACAACTGTAATTTTTATTTGGATCCATGTAACTACTAACAAACAAACAACAGTCAGGCAACCGGCTAACAAAGATCCCTAATCTCGAGTAAATCCAGCGTCCGGTTCAGAGGCTGCACTGCCAGACATTGTTGTTGGATGCTAAATTATTCGCACATATGCAAAGTTGGCAAAAAGAGTGAGGGTGAGGGTGAGGGCGAGGCGAGGGCGAGTCCTGGCAAAAGACATGAACAGCAACAGCAGCAACAGCAGCAGCAGCGGCAAATGAAAGGATAGCAAAACAGACCGAGGGCAAAGTGTGGGCACGTAGTACCCTCCGACAATGACTGTGCAAATTTGGTGCAGATAAGCAGAGTCCGAGAACTGCCAGCAGCCCAAAACTAATGCGCGCTGACATGCAAAAAAGGGTAAATGAGTGACAGGACACGGGACACAGGACACTGAGCAGGCTCGGTGGCCCGGGCACCGTCATTGCGAAAACAAAGGGCTATCCGTTCCATGCTCCTACTCTCTCTCTCTCTCTGTTACACTCTTTTTGTCTCTTTCGATCTCTTTCTGTCTGGCTGTGTGCATCTCTTTTGCACTCTGCTCGTGTTAAATGCTTTGACAATTGCTATAATTGTCAACTGTCAAATGGCATTAACAATTTTTTTTTTTTTTGTTGTATTTGCAGCTCTTTGCACTTGCCTGCGCGCTCAATTGTGTGCGTAGGTGTGGAAATTTGTAAATGGAAGCGCACAATGCAAGCGGGCTTAAAGGGAAAACCGGGCAAAAGGGGGAAAAGTGCGTGGTAAAGGGGCTTAGGTCCAGCTGGTTAGACATTTGCTGTTTTGATTCTGTCAATGAGATTAAAGAGCAGCTCGAAATTTGGCCAAACAATGTACCTTTTCACAATGGACTTCTTTAACTCAAACTGTTCCAGGAGATCTAAGTGTGCTATACTTGGTGAACGGCTATTGAAAGAAAATATGCTGAAAATCTTGTAGAGGAAAATGTTACCTATTTGTTAATTTGTCAGAACTTCCCTCCCATGATAATATATCTATCTGAGCTCATCAAAATTGATTATTAAATGATTTAAAACTTAAGCGTACAAAAAATCTAGCTTAACAATATAAATAAATAATTAAATTAATTAAAAAACTAAATAAAGTAATTAATAAATATATAAATAAAAAATTAAATAAAAAATAAATAAATGAATAACAAAATAAATAAATAATTACAATAAAATAAATAATAATAAAAAAAATACATAATAAAAAAAATAAATGCCTAAATAAATAAAATTTTAAATATAAGTAAATAAATCAATAAATATATATTTTACCAAAAAAAATATTTTTACTTAGAATATTCAAGATAAAGTATGCACATAATTCAGAATGGTCTCAATATCACAGAAATTGCTGAAACTAAAAAAAAGTATCGTAAGATAATTTTATACTGGAAACATTTCTTATGCTTCAATTGTTGACAACAAAATTTGTTGATATAGCTACTTAGTATAATCGTTTCATAGCCTTCACATATATAGTTTTAGATCTTATATTAGCCCTGAAATCAACTCACATATTGTACTATTCAGCATTTAGTTCTTTGTTGAAAAACTTTTCGCAATTCCAAACCGAGCAATCATCGTCAAGTTCTCAGCGCGTGATGACAGTTTTTGCCAGCCACTAAATGTCAAACTTTGTGACATGTCTAAGGGTAAGAGAGCAGCAGCAGCAACTACAACATTCACAGCATAAAAACGTATATGTATATGTGTGTCTGTGTATAGCTCCTGACATTTTCCGACTCATATGTGACATCCAAGTGTCATCAAAAAGCGTGCGCGCTGGTTTGCATTTTTATGAGAATGACAGAGAAAAGCTCTGCAATGACTTGAGTGATTTTTTCGGGCAAAATAAAGGAAAGTACTGCGAAGGATTTTGCATAATTAAATTTTGTGGCTCTGGCAAACAGGCGAAGTGAAAAACGAAAAAAAATATAAAGGAAATGTTAAAGTTGTTGTTAGCACAAGTATCTAACAGATACACGACTGCACAGATACAAAAGATCTGCGGCGCCTGCGAATCAGCATAAAATAATTGAAAATGTGTGCGCTCGGTTCTATTTGAATAAACGCAATTTGAATGCAAAAGCACGAAGTGCAAACAGTTCGTGAGATGGGTAACAGGACACACAAAGCACACAGGACCCGCTGTCTGCCGTTGATGGATGGTCGGGGGAGGCTGGCTGAACGAGATTGGCAAGGCGTTAATGTCAAAACTAACGAAAGGGTTGTACGAAAGGTATTAACTGGAATTCAAAACAGTCTTTAAGAGAACTCTTATATATATATACATAAATTGACTTGACATTCATGCAAGTTGAAGGGGGTATAGATAGATCAAGCTCATCAATCGTCGGCTGCTCATGTGGGTCGGATATTTGTGTCACAATTACCATTCTGATTTCTGGGCATTTGTAAAACCCATTAGGTGCCCACATGTGTCGTCAGCAAGGCACAAAACATGAGGCCAATAATTGAAATGTCAAATCCGTGCTAATGACAAATGTAAAAGCACAAAACTGCCCGAAAAACGAAAACCCAACCGAAATTAATAAACGACACAGATTTTAGCACTTTAGTTGAAGAGAAAAGAAGAAAAACAGACGCTGCGGCGGGCACTCAAGAGACAAAACTGTTATAAAAACACAAGTGACAAGTGTGGCAGACACATGTGCATGGTAGGGGGGAGAGAGAGAGTCTTCGGACTTGGAATGAGAATGGGAATGTGAATGGGATTGGGATTGGGAATGAGATGCGTTATATGCATATGGCAAGAGACCCGCACAAGCCGCAGACACATACAAATCAGAGCTGTGGCAGGCAAACAGCTTCAACCGCACCCTGGAATTTTGACACATTTGACAGGCGAGAGCCGAGAGGCACTTGGTAAGCAGCCATTTGATAGCCTCATTAGTGATGAGCCACTGCAGCAGCAGGAAGACCAGTGAATAAGCAAAAGAGTAGCTGTCAAAGTGCTTAAGAGGTTTGCCTGTGGCTGTGGCTGTGGTTCCTTCGGCTCGTTGGGCAGCTTGCGTAACTGAAAACCAAAAGGATATCGACCGTAACGCATGAGAATTTGACACTTGCTCGGAACGAGCTCAGAGTGGCCGGACCTCCCGCACATGTCCGGGACATACATACATACAGTCCCAGTCTCATAAATTCCTATAAATATACCAAAAAAGAAATGCTTTGAAGGCGTTCCCCAAACAACGAAACACGCTCCAGGGCAACGTCACAAACAGGGCAGGTCCCAGAGCCAGCTTGTCTCTGCCCCGAAGCATTTAGTCATATTGAAACATTAAAAAAGTCAACACCCACATGGCTAAGCTAACAAAAACTTGACCGTATGGCCATTTACCGAGCATAATAAACAAGCCAAAGCGGTAGTCGCAGCAAGAGACCCGACCAAAAATTATAGACTGCCAAATTGGATGAAAATCATAAAAGGTTTTCAACTAATTGAATTCTCGTATGCTCTACAAAGAGTAAACTAATTTGGAATATACAATTTACACTTTCTGAAGCATTTTTTATATTTTTTAATTATATATTTATCTATGCTAAAGTATTATAAAGGCCTATCTAAAATTTATAAAATTATATAAATATAAAAATAATCTTGGAAATAGTAAAACAATTCACAAATAATCGAGAAAAAATAATTTATATATATATTTCCCATTCATTCTTCTAACTCATCGACAAGAAATTTGATCAACAGACTTAAAAATATATTTATTTTAAAATATATATATGTGATCTATATATCAGTTCGCCTCTCCATATCGTAATACGATCACTGTCACTGATACTTTACATATTTATTTCATTTTTTTGCTTGACGAATCCTTTACAATCTCTGGCATTCCTCACAATCTCAACTGCCCCGCAAGCGTGCGTAGCGCACCAACACACACACACACACAGACACACCGAGCAGCCATAAAAATGTCCAAAAATTTCTATGTATTCATAAACACATGTGACTCGAAGACAGAAACCCCAAACACGCCAACCAGCAATGTGACCACAAAGTCAACGCTGCCCCTCCACATTTCAGGCTGTCGACATATGCGGATAGCGGACATGGCTTATATGGGTACAGTACATAACTTAAACATCGCAAGCCCGAGTATTCTAGCATATGTGCATTTAACATGCAAACGACAAACCAAGGAAGGACTTTAGTGCCTGTTAACGTTTAGCTGGACAGCAGAGAGAGAGCGAGGGAGGGGGCGAGCAGGGCGCAGAGCGCAGAGCGCTCAAATTTCCGGTCAAGCAAGCGAATCCTTACAAGGTTTTCATATTTTTAGGTTTCTTTTTTGCTCAACGCCCACAAAATTTCTGCTAAATTAAATTAAAAATACGGCAAAAAGTCGCTGCGAACAGCGCAACACAAATAAAGTGGCCAAAGGCGGTCAGCGACCGAACGGACGGACAACGGAC
Source organism: Drosophila nigricruria (assembly GCA_037075265.1). Taxonomy (NCBI): domain Eukaryota; kingdom Metazoa; phylum Arthropoda; class Insecta; order Diptera; family Drosophilidae; genus Drosophila; species Drosophila nigricruria. Next base: position 2,547,149 of record JBAMCI010000045.1, read on the forward strand.
AACGGACATGCGGACAGACCCAGGATGGGACGGACGATACCATTATGATTCATGACAACGTCTGGACGCGCCTTCCCGCCTCCCTGAAAAGTAATATTTATACACATTGTTGTTATTAGTTAAAGCTGAGCAACTCCGGTCGGTTGCTTAGTTAGGGTATCTGCTTACAAAGTGCGTGTCAAATTCAAAAGCAAGTTATTCAATCCTTTTATGCAGTGTGCATAGTTTTCCGTTGTCAGTGGGCGGCATGAGATTGTGATGTCCTTTATTCGGTTCTTCAAGCATATTTTATTGTTTGCATGTTTGGATTTTTTGCGGACAGATTTGGGTTATAGTGATAGGCACGTCATGTGGTTGGTAAGAGATCAGATCTGAAATACTTGTCATTGATGAGGGTTGAAGCTTATCGAAGCAGCTTTCAAGTATTTGCTGGGAATGTGTGTAAAACTCAACTTTAATCAATTTACAGTAAATGATTCCACACAGCAAACTTGCCTTAAATAGAAAAAACTGTCTTTATTTAATATCTTACTTCTCTTTCCTCGAAAGCTATCCAGCCTTTTAATCCATATAATGACTTCTGCTCGCCTGAACATTTCATGAACGATTATCTTCAAGGTCAAAGCCAAGTGAAGTCCTGCCTCACGTAACTATATCAAATGACCATCGGCAAACCAATAAAATAACAAAAACAAAATCCAAATCCCTAACTGTGGTTAACATCTACGAAATCCATTAACTAGCACACTTGAAGCGTGAAAAGGCACCGCCATCATCAGGATGGAGTCGTCGATGAGAGCCGAGCCGAGCATAGCAAGCCAAAAGCGAAAATTGAAATGAAAGAAAAACAAAGCAAAAGAGCAACCGAGCAGGAGCAGGAGCAGAAACCGTAGTATTCTAGGAGCCCATACCCTTGCAGCAAGCAGACCACATCATTTCATAACACTTCCAGTTCATATAATCTATTTAACCCAAATTTAAACGTGCCGTGCGTTTGTTCAATGTTTAATCAATTGTAAAGCAATTTTCGCAATGTTTTTTCTTTAAACGACTAAGGGACGACGGGCTTGAGCGTTGGCTTGGCGCATTGTTGCGACTCCTATATCCTTGCTTGGTTTTCTATTTTTTTTTTTTTTTTTTTTTTTTGTTCGCTTGCCTTGGTGCCCATCTATCTAACGACTTCTGCACCATTTCAATGGCAACTGTTTCACAGCTGATAAAAGTTGGCAGATCCCAGCAAAAGGAAAATGGAAAATCGCTGAGAGGAGCATTCGGCTGCGGGGGTGTAGGTTCTGGATTTCAGCGGTGTGCCTAATCGTCTGCGTAATTGTCCTGACGCTCTGCGTACGTTCTGATCCCGCTTCTGATCCGAATGCGCTGTTGCACTCTCGCCGTGCTAACCACCTTTAAAGAGCATACCAAAATGTATATTTTTGCAGCTGCACAGGGGTGCCTGCCCCTCTCTCGTCACGAAAAACCAACTCAAAACTACAACCGCAAAATTTTCAATTAACTTTGTTAAAGGTTAACCTTTTGGCTTGCCTCACCCCCAATGCTCTTGTTTAATTTGATTAATTGCTGCGAAAATTGCTTTTCTCTGTGTGTGTGTGTGTGAGTTTGTCTGTGGGGGTGTGAAGCTGTGACAAATGAGCTATGCCTAGTTGTCATTTGAATGTTGATTGTTGAAGGATTATAGCTTAAAGGTGGGCATATGATAAGCTCTCATTGTCAACTAGTTTGATTATGAATGCCAAACGAGGCAATTGATTGATTTGAATAGAAAGAGTATATATTTTATATAAAGCAATTACAAAAGACAAAAAATACAAAATTATAAATATAAATATGACGTAAAATGGGATTATAAATAATACCTAAATATATAAATAAATAAAATACTTACATATTAATTAGACATAAGAACTTTTTTTCAGCTTAGTTTGCGTGTCAATACATTGAAAAGCAATCATCGTTTCAATCCGGCTCAAAGCACTCTACAAAACCTGTCTAAATAATATATAACCCACTAAAGTGCTTCCGTGTCAGCAGGTCACTTTTAACATATTTTTTATTTAGCTAGTTTCGAGTCGAGTCCTTTGAAAGCAATCCCCCTGAAATGGACAACATTCGAAATTCTAAAAATTGGCAAGGGAAAATGTGTTCACTTTTGACTTTTCGGGTTCTCGTTAACGTACAAAGGCGAATGCCTAATTGAATTGTAGCAAAAGTGAGAATAGAAGCAAACATTGAGAGAGCAATGGGAGAGGTGGACACTCGGAGTCTTTTGAAGCTGAGCAAGTGGAAGGTGCAGAAGCGGTCACAATGGCACATTGTATGAGCCACAAACGGATGTTATATTCAATTTAAATGAAAAGGAAGCAATAAAAATAATTTTTTTTTCTTCTCTATCTCCGTTACAACTGCAAGCAGACAATTTGTAGCGCTTCCGGGGCCAAAGGAAGCTATTGCAAGCAGCTAAAATAAATGCCTGTGCCGGAGACAGTTGGCCATCTTCAGTTCCAACTTCAACGCCAAGTACACCCGCAGCTATTGCGTCCTGCGTCCTATGTCCTGTGAGGCTACATTAAAACAAACTATAAAATGCAATCGATCTAAATGGTATAAACCGGAAAAGAGGAATGTGGCATTGTATAATGGAAATGGGTTTTTCTATTTACTTCTATTTTCCCTTTGTTTGTTTTTCTTTTTTTTTAACGTTTTTTTTTTTTGCGCACTTCGTCTTGTGAATGAAAATTGCACATAAAAAAGAAAAGTAGAGAGCAGGAAATAAAAGAAAATAATACGTTTGCGACGACGCTACGACGAAGAAATGAAATGAAATGAAAAACTGTGATATTGATAAATGCGATATTAATGGCAAAACGTTGAGGGAATTTAAAAGTTTTGGCTTCGCTTTGTTGGCTTAACGCGGAAAAATGAGCTCGGTTTACATGCGATTTAAATCATCATTAGTCATACGAGCTAAGATTGGATTTGTGAGAAAAGCAAACATATTGAAGCGATAGCAACCAAATTGATATAAAAGGTTTGTACGAGGGTCATTGAGAAGAGTAGATGGGCTACAGATATAATAAGTTTTGAAACGATTCGTAAGTTTAGGAATTGAAACTGCTTATAATTAAAGAAAACATTTGAATAAGGCTTATGATAGATATATGGTTAGGTATAACTTTACACAAATATAGAAAGAGAGATATTGAGATGTAGTCATAAATAGATTGTTAGATATATAAATGGATAGATAAATAGATAGATAGATAGCTAAATAGATAGATAGATAGATAGATAGATATATCGATTTATAGGTAGGTAGATAGATAGTTAGATAAATAGATAGATAGATAGATAGATAGATAGATAGATGTATAGATATATAGATAGATAGATAGATATATAGATAGATAGATAGATGTATAGATAGATAGATAGATATATAGATAGATATATAGATAGATAGAAAGATAGGTAGATAGATAGATGGATAGATAGATAGATAGAAAGATAGATACATACATAGATACATAGATAGATAGATAGATAGATACATAGATTGATAGATAAAAAGATAGATTGATAGGTATGTAGATAGATAGATAGATAGATAGATAGATAGATAGATAGATAGATAGATAGATTGAAAGATAGATAGATAGATGGATAGAAAGATAGGTAGACAGATAGATGGATAGATAGATAGATAGAAAGATAGATACATACATAGATACATAGATAGACAGATAGATAGATACATAGATAGATAGATAGAAAGATAGAAAGATAGAAAGATAGAAAGATAGAAAGATAGAAAGATAGAAAGATAGAAAGATAGAAAGATAGAAAGATAGAAAGATAGAAAGATAGAAAGATAGAAAGATAGAAAGATAGAAAGATAGAAAGATAGAAAGATAGAAAGATAGAAAGATAGAAAGATAGAAAGATAGAAAGATAGAAAGATAGAAAGATAGAAAGATAGAAAGATAGAAAGATAGAAAGATAGATGGATAGGTATGTAGATAGATAGATGTATAGATAGATAGATAGATATATAGATAGATAGGTAGATAGATACATACATAGATACATAGATAGATTGATAGAAATATAGAAAGATAGATGGATAGGTATGTAGATAGATAGATAGATAGATAGATTGATAGATGGATAGAAAGATAAATAGATAGATAGAAAGATAGATAGATAGATAGATAGATAGATCAAATCAAATTGAATCAAATTGATGACATATAAATGTCAAGTCTCAAAAAGAGTCACATATCAAAGAGCTTAGATTACTTAAAGATTGAATTTCCTATTCCATTTCATTTTAGACTTACCCATTCTAGATACCGTCTTATTTTTCTAGTTTATTACAACATAACTACTTTTCTCCGAGGCATCTCCCTTCAAAAGCAAACTCCTCGCTCCAGCCAAATATTAACTTTCGTGCTTCAACTTTGAGCTTTCTTATCGTTTGCCATTACTCAAACCATTTGCCACCCCAAATATCTTTGACTATTTACTCATATCTGTGGGCAATATTAAGTACGAAAATCTCTTTGACATTGCTCGTATGCTTCACAAACTTAGTCTCCAGCTCCAACAGCCAAAATTTACTACCAAACAGAGCTCAGAGAGTATGAAGAAAAAACGCCAACTAAGTAAATCTCGGCGCTTGCTAACAATAATCTGACATAATGTTTCAATTATGCGCCGTTTAGCATTATGGACGCTATATGAATGCCCTTTGCTAACCCCCAAAGCCCATTCCAGGGAAACCACAAATTGAGGAAGGACGGCAGCCAGGTTTGGGGCAACCCACACGCCCACTCGCTCCACCTAACCACCACCCAGTCAGAACATTAGGAGAAAACAGACGCAGCATTTGGAGAGCTAAGCAAATCTTACTAAAATAAACATTTTAGCATTAAATTTACATAAGACGCGACAATGAGCGACAGGGAAAGGGAAACCAGAGCCTGTGGATAAGGCTGAGTGGAGCAGAACCATCTACTTACGAGACATTTTCATAAACAGCAACAGCAACAGTCGACTTCATATATAAATATGAGTATACGAGCTCCAACTCCGACTGTGACTCTTGATGTGCTCTCGCGTTTATTTGCATAAACATTAGCAAAACAAATTTGCACATTTACCCACCCAACTCCAACGCCAGCCTCCAATTCCGCAGTCGACATATATAAAAACAAACCGCAAAAAGCACTACAGGCAGGAGAGTGACCTGACTGCAGGATACCCTATAGAGAGATTACCATGAAAGCTAAATCAAATATAAATAATGAAATAAAGATATAACTCCAAGTCAAGCCATGAAAAATATTTTCAATAATTATTCTATAATTTAAAATCTTTCTTAATAATGAAAATTCTAAGTCTATTCAAAGTTAAGCAATCTTTTACTTTATGTATTCAGCACACCCTTTCCGTGGCTCTTAGGGTCTGGGTATGTAACAACTGTCAAGTTCATGGAGCACGAAAAAGATGAAAATGAAGTTAGAGCACCGCTGAAAGCGGAAGTCTTTAGGCCAACGTCAAACCAAAAAGACGGAAGCGGAAGTGCGTGCCAATCAGAGAGAAAGAGAGAGAGAGAGAGAGAGACAGTGAGAGTAAAAGAGAAAGAGAGAGAGAATAGCGTGCAACGAAAATATGCTAAATCAGCCAAAAATGCTTATAATCATTTCAAGATGATGACGATGATGACTATTATGATGATGATGATGATGATGACAATGATAATGCTGCTGATGGTAGATGAGAGAAATAAAAATGTTCCAACTTGTCTGCTTTGCCGCCGTCTGTTTGTCTGTGTTTTCTTAGCAACTTTAGCGCCATTTTCATCGCATTTACCAGTGGCAGCAGCAGCCGCAGCACCAACAGCAGCAGCAACTTCAGCAAATTTTGTGGCACTTTGGCGCCCAAAACTCGGAACAAATGACAGCAAATATGCGTTTTATTGAATTTTATGTGCTCGACGCGCTACCCACAGGATGTGAATGCCTTGGCAAGCTGTGCTTCTATAATAGAGCTTAGACTTGGCCAAAGACTACGTCTTGGCATTGGCAATAACATTTCTTCTTCTATTTTTTTTTTGGTGCCTTAAGCCAAGTGTGCATGAAATATGCCAACATCTAGTTGTTGGCCCAAAAGAGCGCCTAGAATTGCGGAAAGACACTGCAATTGCTTTGGCATTGAACTTGACAATGGCTGGGATTAAGGCAAAGAAACAGCGCAAAGAAGTTAAGCTGGTAAAATCAAACAAAAATTATCTACTCAGAGTTCTTAGAGAAATACTGTAACATTAAAATTATTCAAATTTGAAGTAAGCTTGAACAAATTAAATTATTCATGCGTTAAGTTCAATTAAAGATAATTAAAATTATATTTTACGTTTGAGTTAAAACACCGCAAATAATGCATATTTAATGATTCGAACAATATTATAAAGTCATTCCATCGATTGCCTTTAAGCTTAAAGCAGCTGAGTGCATTCATTGCCCAGCTGTCCACAACTAAAATGAAACCTCAAAAACTAATTTGTAGAGACGAAATTCCCACACAGTTCAGGCTGAATGCATGGCAATTGTTTTAGAGCTGGACGATCCTTTATAAATATATATATATACATATATTTATATGGAATACCAGTGCATATATGAAATCAATTAATCAACGCCTGCTACGGCTGTGAGCAGCCGCAACAACCAAAGGAGCAAAATAATTTCAAATCCTTTCGACAGCTGACCGCACTGAGCAAATGCCACAGAGCCCAAAACCAACACCAGCACTAACAGCAATGACAGCAACAACAACAACAATAATAATAATAATAATAATAATAATAGCAGCAACAAACTATGAGAAAATGCATAAAATTTCAATTTTGTCTAGCGTAAACAAGAAAATGTTGTGCCGCAGCAGTAGCAGCAGCAAAGCAAATCAAATCAAAGCCTCAGGCGAAATTTAATTGCGTTTAACCTTAAATCAAATTTCGAAGAGGCTACCCAAAAAGGATGCTGGTCTTAAGATTCAATCAACGTTCAGGCTACTTGAGGCTGAAAGCAACAACAAAAATAATAACAACATCAGCAACAACAACACAAACAACAACAAACGGCTCATGTTTATCTTAATATAAAATTTTTTTCCCACACAGACTCGGCAAAGGGATAATAAAATTGCTGCCAGCCATTGCCCCAAAGGCAACAAATATAAACAACAACATGCTCGACTGGCTGCATCCTTCAATGTATAGACAGATAGTTGAGGGCTTAACGCAGAAAGGCTTAGACAAGTTTTGTGTTGCAATGATTTTGATTGCGGCATTGATTTCAGCTTTTTCCCCTACCCTGCCCTCCCCCCTCTATCTTGCGGCTGTCCATCAGACTTCATCGTTTAACACAATCAGGCACAAAGGACAGCACACAGAGCATACATACACATCCGGCCTGTACCTTTTATTATTTACTTTTATTTTGATTACATTCTGGCTTTCAGCTAAAGTTTGTTTTTTGGCCAGAAATTCACACTTCATAGACAGCTATTGAGCCCGAGGGACAAAGGGCTCCCCAAAGCATATGGCGCCTTTTCGCACATCCCCGAACCTTTTTTTGGCTAACCAAATCGAGGACTAATTTGCTAAAGGCCAAGTCTAACAGACACGCATACACACACATATAGAAAAGTAATTTTTTTTATGAACACACAAAAATTAGCCGCCTTATCAACAGGTGTGTGTGTGTGTGTGTGCGTAGCAGACCTAAACAGCTGTAAACCTTTCTTTGTCATATTTCTTGTTCCAGGTAAAATAGAATGCATTAAGCCTAGATTCTATGTATTCCATACTATTTCTACCCTTTATGGGGCTGCTGACTGATGCTTATCAGTTTAGATTCCTTTTCTCAAAAAAAATAACATGCCAAGGCATATAATAAAATTTTATTAATAAACGCGCGTCTGTCAAATTCTAATGGATTTTTATATTTTTGGGCTGCTGCGATAAGAATCTGACAACTTGTGGGTAGTTTATAGAGGGTTGTTACTGTCGAGCTCCATGACTCACTGTGAGTCACAGTTGTGCAGGTGATGTCTCTTCTCTGCCAAACCGAGCTTCTATTGAACTCTTTTCAATTCCCATAGAGTAATTCCTATGCAAAATAATATTTCTGGCTGCAAAGCAAACAAATCATTCGCACACTATTTATTCCCAGAGCGTTCCACACGCAGACAGAACCAATTAAAATTAATTTTATTCAATCGAAACCAAATCCCAATTGGGTCTTCACTTATTCTTTTGTTGCTTTTGGCTGGCTTGGCACAGTCGGCGTTTCGCTCAAGGAGCGATTATTTAATTTCAGCTATTAATGCTGTGACTCCCCAGTTGCCAGTCAGTGGAGCAGTTGCTACCAGGTTCCTTGCTCACAGCATCCCAGTTAGTCAATGCTTATTGATGTTTAGTTGCTGATGTCCTTGTTCTTATTGTTGTTGTTGTTGTTGTTGTTGTTCAGCTCCGTGCAGCTCTGTGGCATTATTTCACTTGCGTTTCCGCTTTTAGCTTTGTTTACTTTTACGCTTGCCACACAAAAGCCCCAAAGTCCCCAGCACCATAAGCAAACCCCAGCCAGACCAGACAGCCATGCCACGCTACCCACATACCATCGAACAAGCCGCACTATGTTTTGGTATTTGTATTTGGTGTTTATACCCTGTACAATATGTTTGGGAGGTGTATGACGAAAGAATTGCTTGAGTTCAAGAATGCTTTAAGTTTCTTATGTAAAAGTTAATAAAGTTGATCAATTTCATTTCAGAAATATAAAATATATATATATATATATATATATATATATATATAAGAAAGCTGGATGGGCAGTTTGTCTCTATAGCTATTTGAACATCTTTAAGGTTCTATCTTCCAACAGACTATAATATAATAATATATTAGATATATAAGGTTAATCCTGAAGAAATATGGTTAAGCCTTTCACTTTCTGTTTGTTTACTCTAATAATAGCACAAAATATATATACATTAACTTTATAATATATAGAAATCTTCTGCATTCTAAGGCACTCAATATCGAGTAGAATCAATTCAAATACATTTCAGAATCTTAATTAAAAAGTTTTTTAAAAAATAAAAAAATTTTTAAAACAAACACCAGTCTCTCAGTGTAAAGATTGGGAAGCGTTCGTGATCTGATTCTTAACAAATTTCTAAAAATTTAACTATTTGGCCCTAATAGCAATAAGAACTAAATATTTAAAAGCGCTTAACTTATATATGAAAATATTTAAGAATCTTCTATATTTTCAATAGAATGCAAGCGCATGTGTTAAAAGAATATAAAATATTTCAAAAAAATATATTTTTAAATATGTAAATGCAAGTTTAAGCTATAATCAAAGTGGGATCATAGTGCAGCAGAAGGCCTAAACTCTCAAAAATACTCTGAAATCTTTACATCAATTAATTTCCTTACACCTCCCGCTCTCATTAAAATATTTAAAAAATTTAGTAAACATAAAATTAGTATTTCCAGAGTATTCCAATCACTATCATTTGCAATCGTAACTCGAACTTGTTTGGTATTTGTATTTGGTGTTTTTCTTATAGCTTTTGCGTTTCTTTTCATTTTGTTTTCTTGTTTTCGTTTTATTTTTTTCTGTTTCTGCTTCTGCTTCTGCTCTGCTGCGAATCCCTTGACAATGCAATAAATTGCGCAAAAATTGGAAAAATAGAATTTTAGCCGCACCAACGCAGCGCCAGTAACGCGACAATAACAACAACAACAACAAGAAAAAGAACAAGAAGTGAGTTCTCTCTTTGGGTGGCTCACGCAATTCAGGCAAACCACGCAACCTCCCTACGCCTTGCCCCTTCGGCGGTATCCCAAACACAACAACAACAGAACGGAAATCAAGTGCTAAGCTTCCCACAACGCAATCAATTGATTTCTATTGTTTTGTTAAAATGTGGTGCCGGGTGTCCCTGCCCAGACCTCAGCGCCGCCCATCTCCCAATTTCCCGCCCCCCTGGCCAACTAATATTTTGCTCTATTTGCCGTCTGTTGTCGTTGTGTTGCCTTTGCCTCTCCCTCCAATCAAGACCCCCCAATCCTCTCCAGCTCTCCCTCTCACTCTCTCTCTGTGGCATTTTTATATAAATTGCTTTGTTGTGGTCTTTATTGAAATTTTTGAGGTTACTTTTGTGATTGTTGCTTTTGGCCAGCTTCCAGTTCTCATCTACGATACCAAAAAAAAGTATAGAAAACCTGCTCCTAAATAAAACTGTGCATTATTTTTGTTTATTTGTTGTTGTTTTTTTATATTTACTTTTTTTTTACTCGTCGTTTGTCGCACATTTTGTATTTTATTTTTATGGCCTTTAGTTGTTGTTGTTTTTTCTCTTTTTTTGCTGAAATATTCATGAGTTACGTTTTCAGTAAATGAAAAACATTTATTGGGGATTTATTGTACAGCCTCTCGCCGGACCCATGAATACCTAATAATTTATAGTTTTGGCCTTTCCGCTATATCCACATACATAGCATACAGCATTGGATATGGGTTGGATGGCAATATTTACGGGCGATAAATGAATAGAAAAATTGATATTTACAAAAAGACATTCAATTTGGAGTCGTTGAAAGAGTTGAAAATCATTTGGGAAATGAAATGATATGCCTGAAGAAGATGACGATATAGATCTATGGTAATAAATATTAAGAAATTTGTATTTAGATATATTATGGAAAAATATATATATTTTTAAAGGTGTTAAAGTTGGTGAAAGAGAATTGGAAATATAGGCTGGGCAGATGGTAAAAAGAAAAATGTTTTATTATTATATAATGTTATATATTATTATTAATTATTAATTTTTATTAATTTTATTATTTATATTTAATTATTAATTTTTATTAATTTTATTATTAATATTATTATTATTATTATTATATATTTATTTATTATTATTATTATATTTAATATTTTAAATAGCTTAGAATAATTTTTAAAAGATTTTTTACATTACAAATTGAATATCAAAACATTACTTAAAGCAGAGAAAAATATATTACAAAAAATTTTAAAAAGTCTATATAATAAATTTTTAAAGCAATCAATATATAAACAAGTAAGAACGTTGCAGTCGGGCGCTACCGACTGCGGAATACTCATTCACACCCCCACAGATCACGCCCATTGCCACGCCCACAATTGGTTTGTACATATATAATTTTTTGGAAATCAATAGAGGAGATCAGCAGTAATATCTGTATATAATTCTGATTTTCTCACTGAGAATCGGAAAAACGTATAGTTTTTCCCGATTTGCCACGCCCCCAGTAGGCGTAGACATATAATTTTTGGCCAGTTCTTAGAAGTAGTGAAGGGTAACGTAAGTGTGAAATTTGGATGCTTACACTCAAAAAATGCGAAAATTACAGGGTATTTTTTAGCCGGGCATACCCCATAAGGGGCGTAAAATTTATTTTTGGCGCATCGATAGAGGAGCTCACCAGTAACTTACCATCCAATTTTGAAGCTTCTAGCTCTAAAACTGTAGGAGCTACAAACTTTTGCGGTTTGCCACGCCCCCTATGGGCGTAGATATATCCGCCATATCTTTTCCAACTTGGGTTGTCAACCCGAGTATATATACCAAGTTTCAAGTCTCTAGCATCAATAGTGCTCAAAATATTACAGAATTTGAAAAATCACTATATAGTCAGATCCGATTTGCCACGCCCCTAGTAGGCGTGGATATATAGATTTTTGGTCGATCTTCATAGGATCGTATCAGTAACCTACGTGCCAAATTTGGGCGTTCTAGCTTTAAAACTGTAGAAGATACAGTTATACCCGATTTGCCACGCCCCCAATGGGCGTAGATATATCCGCCATAGCTTTTTGATCTTGGGTTGTCAACACGAGTATATATTCCAAATTGCAACTCTCTAGCATTTCTAGAAGTAGTGTTTCTGAGGTATGGGCAAATGCATTTTCCGATTTGCCACGCCCCTAGTGGGCGTATCGGGAAAATCTTGACACTTTATAATTCGAGGGTATACACGAGTATATATTCCAAATTTCAACTCTCTAGCTTCAAAACTGTGCAAATGGTTTGCGTTCATACGGACAGACGGACAGACGGACAGACGGACAGACGGACAGACGGACAGACGGACGGACAGCGTGACGGACATTGCACAAAACCAATATACTCATTTCACTTTGTGAATGAGTATAAAAATAATAATAAATATAAAGAAAGCAGAATAAAGAAACAAAGTTTTTAAGCAGATAAAGACAGAAATCCATAATAATAAAGATACAAAATTGTTCTCTGCATACAATAGATCAATATACTCGTACTTCTCCATAATCACGATCAACAAAGAGATAAAAAGAAAGTATTCTCATCCATTTACACTCCTACTCCCACATACAATTTGACTGCTCAGGTCTACTGTTTAGCCAAAGTCGCATAAAGATGCAACATAACAACGATTACGATTTGATGTTTGAAAGAAAATGTATCCAACGAGCGACACAAAGGAAACCTACAAAACGTCATGATTATGGCAAATTTTCGGTGCTCTTTGTGGACAGTTAGGATTGCGCTTTTCACGAGCTATCTGGCCCGACATGAAAGGAAAAACGTCTCTATTCAATTGAATCACATTGTCCGGCATATATACGAAATCATCGACTGCAAAATCTCAAATGTCATGGCAAAGAGGAGACTGCTCTTTTGTGACAGGGTACTGGCATAGGGGACTGGACGGCGACTGCCCGTCGCTTTCTAAACTGTAGGCAAGATTCACAAATTAGAGGCTGCCTGGCGTGCACCAAAAACTCGTAGCGTTCGCCAGGGGCGGTCCTGCTGACGAGATCTGTGAACAGTCGGGTCCGGCATGCGTTTTATCTGGCTGGTTGGCTGCCTGGCTAGCTGCCTGACTTGCTGGCTAGTTTTATGTTTGAAGCGAGCATCTTGCGATTTGACTTATCCGCTTTTGTCCTGCCGGCAGCTGCGTTTGATATTTGTCCTGCGACTTTGCCTCCTGATGTCTTACTCACAGCCAGGCGGCTGACAGCTTCCCTGGTAGCATTTCAGTTGAAATAAAAATAAAAAAAAGAGACGACGATGAGGATGAAACCTTTTGCGCAATGTTTGTTTGTCTCTTCCAACGTTATTTTTTCTGTTGTTCTTTGCTGTAGGTGGTTACTAATTGGGTTATTGTCAATATTTGATAAGATTAGTTTGTCCCAATTTGCAGCTGCCGCTGCTACCGTCAGCCATTCAGCTCCTACTTAGTAGCTGCCCCTGCCCACCTGCCCATTAATATGCTCTGGCACCAACTCGAATTGAAAATTTATAGTTCCATAGAAGCGCCACAGCGCTTGTTATCCTTCCTGTGCCCAGACATTATTTAAATCGTTAAGCAGGCAAACAAAGTCCCAAGCCCAATCACAATGCATGGCGGCGGCCACCTAGCGGACAGGGGCGCCAGGAAGCCCAGGCACCCAGTCGAGCCGGCTTCTCCGGCTCCTCTGGCTCCTGTCATAATTTAAATCGCGGCCACGCGTAAGCCCAGGCACAAAATATGGTAAACTATTGCCGAGCACTTTGTGGCCATAATTTTCCGAGAAAAACGCATGAAAATGAGCATTAGACAACAACAACAAAAAAAGGGGTTTCATCCATTTTAACGATTATGCAATACGCCATTCTATCCCACTCTCTATCTCCCTCTCTTTCGGCTTTCTCCTGCGCATACGAAATCAGCCTTTTACCTGTTGATAATGCTATGGCACACGGGGCCTTGGGGCCCTGCCGGAAGGTTGTGACAATGTTATACGCTAATTGAGCACAAAAACATTTTTGCCCTCAACGCGTTCAATGGTTTTATGGAAATATTATTACACTGTGCAACAAACTTGCGCTCAATATGAATGCGAATTGCTGTTAATGCAGAACACGGATTATAAGTGTGCAAATATCAAGGTGTTAATTTGCATAAAGTGGCTGACGCCAGATTGCAACTATTAAATCGTTAATGACCAAGAAAATTATAATGAAAATGTATACAAAAAGGAAACAGCTTGATTTTTAATATGGTATTTTAAGTAAAATATATTTAAGTTAGTTAAACTTAAACTTAAACTAAAGAAAAGAGCTCAAACAGTTATTCTTTGCTAAGAAAAAATATTTTCTTCTGCTTCCTTCATAATTCTAAGAATCTTGTAGCAGAGTGCATTGCGCCTTGGCACACGTTTCGCAACGAAAAAGAAGAAAATGAAAAACATATTAAATATTCCCCATATCTAGTTAGCTCCTAACATTTTCACCGGCTTATGACAGTTTTATGAGTCTGCCCCCGCTGCCTGTTGCGCCACGCTAGTTTGGTTTAAATGCCTGCAACAAAAACTTATAATTATGCATAAATTAATTTGATTCTAATATGCATTTTCCAAATAGCATTTTCCAGTTTCAGAATTCTTGGAAGTTGCTCCACGAGCGAAGCGGAAGCCGCTGGCGACAGCCATCCCCTGCTCCAATCTCTGCAGACTGCAGCAGAGTGTTGTGTGTGTGCGTGTGCCTGTGTGTGTGTGTGTGTGGTTGTCATTTTACAAAAATTTATGCATTTTTCTTCTTTTTTTTTAGTGGTAATTTGATTTTGATTTGGGAATTTTAATTAATAATCATGTTTGGTGGGGCGCCTTGGCGCATTGCATTTTTTATGAAATATTGTTCAAGAGCGTAGAGAGCGGATCAGCATAACAGCATGACATGAGCATTGAATATACAAAATCCCAATCGAGCCACAAAAATATTCAACATAATAATTTTATGGTATTTAAAACAACTAATTGGGCAGAAAGAACAACAATTGAATGTTTGAAAAGCTTTTGATTTTCCCCTCAGGTGTGGCCCGTTTGTGTTTATGAGATTTGGGCATTGTTAATGGAGTTTTGATTTTATTTTCGATGCGGGTTTTATGGAGCTTATAATTACGAAAAAAAGCTTTATTATTGATAAGTAGGTGGATTCAATGCAATAAAAGTGATGCTATAAAAGCAAACATCATCAACGGGCTATAATTATGAGTTTTTAATAACATTTCCGAGCTAACAACGAATTTCCATTTAACTAAAGTTCTAAAAAAAGAAAGATAAAGGAAATGATGTCTTGCATTACAGTAACATTATCTGCAGCAGTATGAAAAACTCAATTAAGATGCGCTTGAGCACAGCTCTAAAGGCAGACAGAAGGCAAACTCAGGAAATTTGCGAGAAAAAAGAGATCAATTTTCTGCGAACAGAAGGAGCACACTTTAACAGGATAAGATGCATTTAAGCAAATGAACTCACAAAGACTACAAAAAGTAGCAAAAGCGAAAGAAAGAAGCAAGACACGTCGGCAGCACTGTGAAGTAGGCCAAACAAAAGGCAAGCGAACCACTTGGCCAGCGGCAAATGGTCAACTGGCCAAAGAACCACAAAAGGCAAACGGCCAAACGGGCAACGGCAGCAGCTGGCTAAGATGAGCAGCAGCAGATTAATAAAGATGAGGGGCACAAAGCAGGGCAACAAAAGGAGGTTGCGATTGATGAAATGCGGAAGTCTTAAGCTGAAAGCCAGGAAGCAGCCGCTGCTCGATCGACATCATCGATGTGAAATTTTTAAAACCATTTAGCAAATAATTTCAACTATGTTTTCGACAAACCTTTAAAGGCATTGCGAATGCAATAAATGTGCTGCCCAGCGGCATGTCCTTAGTAGATGCATCCTGTTGTGCGCTAGAATATTCAATGGCATCCTGCGGCTAGTGTCAACTTTTTTTTTTTTTTGTTTTTTTGGCACAGCTCACTTTCCGACTGTTGACACTTTCAGCTGTCCTGTGGAACACCACCCGTTGACCTCGCATGTCCTGGTGCTAATATGTTAAACAGCAGGTTGTCCTTTAAAGTCTCGCTGCGCACTGAGCTGTCGTCAGAGTTTTTGGTTCACAGAGCGCTTTAGCCAGAAAAAAACGGCATTCGTTTGCATCAAACACAACTGTGGGAAAGCCGATCTCTGTAGTCTAACTATTCAAACTCGAAACTCCAAACACTTGACCCACATGCAGCGATAACAACAGCGATCTTTAACATATCTCTGTCCTTCAGCCAAATTACGCAGTGTGTAATCGATATACTGATGAGATGAGAGCAGGATCATTTACAAACGATTTTATGCTACATTGAGTTATAAGACACAAACAATAGCATTAGATAAGAGCCAGCTGCCAGGAGCCTCAATAGATGTGGGCACAATCAATTGAGTTTTCTTGTGGTTTCGATATCAAACCAATTTGTAATAGAGGTAAACAAATGGGGCTCTCTGGGGGTAAGCCAGTTATAGAAGATTGAGTAGAAGTAGACAACTGAAGGCCAGTAGAGTGCTTTGTATAAAGTTTCAAAATTTATAAAAATAAATAAAAGAAAATACAAAAACTAAGTAATCCTTGATATTTCTGCCATTAAAAAATTTACTAAGTTTCTTTGCAGCATGTTGTACGTTACCAAAATAGTTAGTTCTCAGCTGAACGCTAAGCATTGTACAACGATTGCGCCTCGAAGCATTGTAAGTTTTTTCCACATTTTTTGCTTTGTATATTTTCAATTGAAAATCTATTTTTCTCAGTTCTATAAGTTAAGAGCAGAGAGTTAAATATGGGACGTCGCAAGTCGAAGCGCAAACCGCCGCCAAAGCGTAAGAATATCCAAAGCATGGAAAAGCAATTCAATTGTCCTTTTTGTAATCATGAGAGATCCTGTGATGTTATTTTGTAAGTCTGGCATTGAATACATATGTAATTCTATTAATCTATTTATCATCTTGAACAGGGACAAGTCACGTAAAGTCGGTCGCATTATATGTCGCGTCTGCCAGGAGTTCTATCAAACACAAATCATATCGCTTTCAGAGCCTGTGGATGTCTATAATGATTGGATTGATGCCTGCGAGGAGACTAATTAGTATTATTATATTAATAAGGGATACGACTTATACACTCTCATGTACATAAGACACATATAGGGTTTTTTTTGTAATGACTCCAATTTCGTATTCTTTAATTCTTGTTCCACTCGAAAGTATGCAATATCTCTCTTGTTGTTGTTGAATTGACAGATAAGCCTGAAACTATGCTTTAAAAATCAGGTTTTTTTAAAACTAAACTAATGTGATAAGCTCAAATTAATAAACATAAACATTATTATCATACGCTTATCATATAACTAAATAGATTATAAAACATGTTTAGCTTATTTATTATATTTATTTAATGGAAGATCAAATGAGATAAGGAATAACGTTAAAAATTAAAGATATATATGGATAATGTCGACTATAGACATCATATAGTCGTATATGCATATTATGTCTAGATACATCCACATAACCATAATTGAAAATATATGTATTCATATAAATAAAATTTAGCTGTTAGAAAAATTTCAAAACTGAAACATTTTCTTTTGGTAAATTTTTAAATATTTAAAACTATATATTTTTTTAATTTATAAATTATTTTACTCTTAATATGATCTTAGATTTTCAAATAAATTTCTAATAATTTTCCTTTCATAAACAAAATTTTCTTTTGAATTTCAATTTCCCCTTAAAAATTACTTGAGATAATTGCTTAGTCTTAGTTAGCATTGAAGTCAATCACTTTAACATAAAGTAGTCCGTGAAATGTTTAACCTAATAAGTGTGACATAAATTTAGATAAAGCATTATTTAAACAGTTGTTGGGCAACACGAAATTTATGATCAAAAGCATTTGCCAAAAGTCGACTATAAAAGGGGCACGCGACTGCTCAGTTAGCATCGAAATTAACTAACTAATTAAACTTATCAACATGATTTCCAACAAATTCCTGATCATGAGCATTGGTAAGTATATCAGAACGACCGACTTCCAAGGCAATCTTGATAAACTTCTCTGCCTTATTTATAGCTCTATTCGCTTTGGTCCTTGTTGCTACTGCCGAGGATAGCGGGGAGAAGATCGCTGATCGTCGATTCCGCTGGGTTGGCTCCAACGAGCAGGAGGAGGAGCAGGCTGTAGATGAGGGGGATAGTAATGAGGTGGAAGAAGAAGCTGAAGAGGAAGAAGAGCCAGAGGATGAAGAGAAAGAAGATGACGCAGAGAAAGCAGAAGATGCTGACAAAGATGAAGATGAGCAATCAGCCGAAGAGCAAGTCGATAGCGAAAGCTCAGAGAATGATGCTTAAATCAAAATACATAAATCAATATTAATTATTTTTCCATGAACTGTTATAGCTATTTAAATATTGTTTAACTTAACCACAGAATTTACAATTTTTTTATATATTAAACCACAATTAAATATAAAGCAAATCACAAAAAAGAAAAAACCAAACCGCATTTGTATAATTAATTTTATTTAACATAATTTAAAGTATGCATAATTCAATTTTAAATATGGTTTACAAACATTTAATTATTTATACTTGTATTTATTTGTATTATGCATTTAAATATATAATATTTATATTTAAACTATGACTAAACATAAATTTCATACAATTATGTCATCGCTCAATAATAATTTAATTGAAATATGGTAAAATATAATGTTATATACCTTTTCTACATTTTAAATAAGTGTTTTTTTTTTTGTTTTGTTTTATTAAACCAAAATTGGAATTGGAATGATACACAAGGCAACAAATTGAAATGTAAAACAGAAAACGCCAAAACAGATGTGAACAAAATAATATATATATATATAGTTTTTTATCAATTAATAGACGGTTTATTTAAAGAGGTTCCTTGAGGTTTCCATTATTCTGCTGATACTCATATATAAACATTTTATTCAGCGCAATACCAATAGAGATCCTTTATGATTGGCTCCGGTTTGGAAATGAATCGCCAACAATTAATTGCACAAGTTAATTAGATTATATGCTGCCTATTTAATTAAACTCTTCATTGATGTAGTTGTAGTTTGCCTTAATGCGTTGCGTTGCGTTTTGAGTCTTGTTTTCTCACCGCACACCCCAGCCACAATCCAAGTGTACCGACTGCCGACGACGTCATCACACATTGCTGTCCGTGCCCACGGCACCCGTGAAGGAGAATGGTTGCGCATTATTCACAATGCCCGCCCGATCGTTGGTCGTGGACGCCGCATTGCCACCATATGATGTCTGTCCTGCCGCGGCACGCATATCGGCAGCGGAGGCTCTGCGATGGGTGAGAGAAACAACAATTTAGACTTGTATTCAAACAAAATATTATAGTATAAATAGCTCGCTAAAACTTAAGACAACATATTACTAAAGAATACTAGAAATAAATATTATATTAAGTTAATAGAAAGCTAATGGGTATCTGTTTAGAATGTAGGACGTGTGCTGGGCCAAACAACTAACTATATTGGTTAAGGGATAAGAAGTATTGACTCTAATCGACTAGGAAACAACCTATATCCAGATTTCTTACTTAATCTGTTATGCACCAACTTCTCTACTAGTCACACATTACTTTAACATTGAGTCATAAGTTAAGTCAAAATAATTAACCGCGGAATACTTTAACATTTAGTCATAAGTTTAGTAAAAACTAAAAATGTTACTTTATACACATTACTTATTACTTGAGTATAAAGAAAATCAAAATCAAAATCGATCAAAATTTTTAAAAGAAAAGAGAAGAGAAGCGCTGAATTCCGAATTCTTCTTTCTTTTTCAATTGGATCATTTATAAGATTTTTAAAAATATATGTAGAACTCTACTAAGAAATTTGACTTTTGTGAGCAAAGAGTTCAGTGCATAACAGACTTGGTAAAAATTGAGTTTAAAAAAGATTGGAAACACAAGTACAACAAAATCTCTAAGACTTTCATAGATTTGGGATATAAAAGCTATTAAACAAAAACAAAATACATAAACAAAAACAATGAAAGACATACATTGTATAAATAAAATCAAAAACAGATTAGAAATACTTTACAAAAATGCTTTCAGCAGAATCAATATCAGAGCTATATTAATACATTATTAAATTATTTATAAATATAGAAATAGTACATGCAAACTGCTAAACAAAATAATAATAGTAGAACAACAGAATATCTAATATAAGTCTAACAGAAAGGTCGCTTAGGCATATGGAAAAATGTAAACCAAATCTTATATATTAGCACCTTTATATTTAAAATCTAATTGAGGGCGACATAGTGCAATTGGATAGAACTATTGATTCGACTCGACTACAGAACTAGTAATTCGTGCTAAGTATAAAATGACATTAGCGTACTTCTTGCTGTTGTTGTTGAAGTTTATGTAGTTCATTTGGTACAGGCTGCAGGCTGCAGGCTGCAATTAACTGGGACTGTGTTCTGTGGCAGTTTGGCATGTACAATTCATTAGCATAATATTTCATAATATTTATTTCAGTTAACTTGTTAACATAATATTTTACTTGAATGTTTTTTAGTGTTGCGTTCGTTAGGCATATATAATTATAATTAACTAATTTCAACTATATATATTTAATGTATATATTAAGCTAGGACGTTGTTCAGGCTGCTTACGAGAAATTGATTTTTGTAACAAGTAACCAGAGAGTAGGCATTTTTATAGAGAAAGCCACATTGGATGCCAATATGGATCCATTAGGATGCTGATTCTGTTTTTTTTTTTTTCATTTTTTGCGAGTATTATTATATTTTTAAATGAATAATTATGCATAAGATTAAATTAACAAGTAAAAATAGTGCTTAGCTTACAGCAATAAATATATAAATTAATTATGATAATTTTGTTCAACAAATCAAATGAATTTTAATTGGCAAAAAAAAAAATATATGTATATAAATAAATCTAATTTAATATGGAATGCAATTCTGAGCAAACAAAAGGCTTTAGCCGAATACATAGTATATTCTTTAAGTTTTACATTAACCTTTACAATATAATTAATTTATTTCATTGATATTCTTGATTTATGCACGACTCTCGCTTTAAATTACAATTGCTAATGAAAAAAAACAATTGATGATTATGAATTCTGTTATTTAATTGTTTCTAATTTGATAAATGAAATCAAAAATATTTATTTATCTCAATTAACATGTTAACATTTACATTTGTTTCAGATTTTTTATGTTCAAGCAAATGAATGCTCTCTGAGTTTAATATATTGCTCTACGATTCTTGACATTATCTTTCTTATGTTGCAGGTAATATTGTTCTATAGCCGTGTGGAAGCTGTTTAGCGTGTGTCTTTTGTTATCAATATGAGTTTTCATTAAAAATAAATTGTACATGTTAGTATAATATATCTTTTATATATATATTTGCATATTTAACTGTATTTATTTATTTTTCAAAAAAACGCCACAGGACATTTAAAACTGGAGAAATGCAACTACATGCACAGGACGAACAATGACCAAGAAAATAGAGAAAATGCATTTGCGCAACATTTTATCAACATTTCATTTTTGTTTTGTTTTTTCCATTTTTTTTTTTTTAGTAACAACAATTACGAAAAGTTTCTTTCATTTTCAATTGGTGGGGTGTTTTTGTAATTCTGTATTCAATATTGTGAGACTACAATATGATCTCTGCGCGGCACTATGCTGTAATCATTGTTCAGATATATACATATATTCATATGCATATATATATATATAAATACTTTTAATTGGAACGAACACTAAAAACTATGCGTCGTAAAATATTTGTTACTTATTATTTCATTATGATATTTCCTTGTCTAACTGTGTGATGTGTATTGGGCGTGTGTGTGTTGTGTGTTTTTGTTTGTAATTGGTTTGTTTATGCTTCAACGTTCATTTATTTTGGCAGTTTATGCGTTTTGCTAGCGCATTTATGTTGGACGCCAAACATCGGGATCTTCCATGAGTGTGATATGCTGATCGCCGCCCATTTGCATTTGGCCGCCCGTCTGGCTGCCGGACATTTGTGTGGGGGATGTGGCCGCAGCAGCCATGTCCTCGCGCGAAGCTCTTTTGTTATTTGTTATTGATTATTGTATTAGATAACAGATGTTGTTTATTTTTAAGTTAGATAACATTAGTTGTAAACGTAAGCGTAATCACAGCGCAAGCAGTTCAAGGAATAGAGAGAACATTATTTGGATTAGCATTTGGTGCTTTCTGTGTATTAGTTCTCTGCTCCATTTCACATTAATAACTAACTAGACAACTAACTGGATGTATGACTTCCATGACTTCCAACCAATACTCACTTTTTGCCTAACGCCATCATGCCGTAAACAGCGCCGGTGGCAAAGATCAGGCCGCTGCCAAAGAGACTCGCCAGTCCGAAGCACATGAAAATTGGCGGCACTGCCATGCTGCAGGAATGAAAAAGCATGAAAAATAGTTAATAACAGTTTCAGTTGATGTAGCATTTTCTACTCACGCGCAGTATAGGCCCGCCCGAAAGAACATGGGCTTGGCATCCACCATTTTCGATATATCATTGACCTTCTCGATGCAGATAAAGCAGAACGGCGCTTCCAACGCCATTACCACAAAGCCTGCTATCATTTGTATAATGCCCGCGACGAGGCATGAAACGCTGAGTCCAATGATTGACAGAACGTTCCACAGACCAAAGAGTATGGCAACTGGTATGAAAGAGAGAGGAGAATATGGAATTTAATATTAATATATATAGATAGAGATTCGATGTGACCTAGAAAACCAAAGATATGCAATTTCGCAAGGTTGTGACGACGTTTTATCTATATACTATAAACTTAATATCTGCTATGTTAACATGCATGTTAAATAACATACTTTAATGACAACTGGAGTAAAGGGATTAAGGGATTATATGAAATAATAATATATATATGAGCTAGAATACATATGCTATAAACTTTTACCATACATGTGAGGCGCTCTTATAAATATACTTTAAATGTAATGTCTGCTATGTTAAGATGCATGTTAAATGTTAAATAACATACTTTAATGGCAACTGGAGTAAAGATTAAGGAATTATATGAAATAATACTATATATATGAGCTAAAATGCATATACAATAAAATTTTACTATCTATGTGACGCGCTTTTATCAATATACATGTTAATTATCAGCTAGTAAGTTTTTAACATGCATGTTATCTACTTAAATGGGATTTGTGCCACATTTCCTGTCAGATAGTTTATCTTAAGCTCTTGTATACACATTAGATACATTAGTTAGCAAAGTCATTTAGTAGATAGCTTAAATAAGGGCGTTTCGAGCCACGTACAACATACAAATTAAATAAACGAAGACATTAATACAGCATTATCTAGCTCATGCTGTTATTTAAAGCGGATCTGTCCAACAAAATTCAACAACGCCTCCAACATTTGGCCTCATTATCTACTTTGTTTTTGCTGCAAATAATATAACATATATAGTATAACACAATTCAAGTGTAATCTAATCAACGGAGCTGACTCATGCAACTTTTATTTATATAAATTTACTATATAAAAAAGAAAATTCAATGTTTCCAGCAGCTCAGAGAGCGTGACAAACAAAACAAGCCAAAACACTTGTTCAAATTGGAGCATTTGTCGGTTCAGCATCTGCTAAATGAATAGAGAGTAAACAGATGCCTTTGTCTGATAAACTACATAGAATAAGTTGAATTGATGCTTTGCCTGTTCAATTAAGTTTTGTAACTAAACGTATATCCAAATCAACTATGTGCATTCTACATTTAAATATTTTTTTTATCAGCTGTTTACCAAGCAACAAAAATAATTTTGGCGATAACACTTCGGGGCCTAGGTAAACAAATATCTGAATGTGTTAATTGAGCAAAGCAAGTCTAGATAGATGCAAGAGTATTTGATAGTTTACTAAGAGAGAGAAAACTGAAACTGAACCAGTTTCATTTGTAAGCTAAGCTGAATTTTGAGGTTGTTGCGGTCTTTGCTAAACTCCTCAAGTACTTTGACGCTGTGCTCTGTGAAGCGGCATTTAATTATAGTTTTATAAGTATTAATTATAGTTGTTTTTTTGCTTATAATAAACCGGTTGAGGGAAGCCACACTAGTGAATTCTCTTTAACTAAATTTGAGCAGAGAAAAACTCATTGTGTCCCTTAGAATTTTCTATTTAATATATATTTTATTTAAATTATATTAAATAGCAAAAAGTTTTTATTCATTCAACTTTTTGTTTATTCTTTTTTATTAGTTTACTATTGATTGCTTATGTGGATTTGCTGATTACGAAACATTTGGCACATGATTCAGCAATGAAATAGTAATAAAAGGAAAAAAAACCTAGCTCTATTTATAACTAATAATAGTTTTCATAGGCTGCGTGTCATTGAACTTTTCTTTGAATGCGTGCAAAATAAAAATGTTTGCTGAAAATTGCGTTAAGTTGCGAGGGAAAAGCCAGCAGACGACGATGGGGTTCAATGTCATAGCAACTGCGGAAACGTAGAACAATGGATATAATATATATATATATATATATACATTTATATAAATATATATACATTATGCAAAACAACAGAAAACAAAGGGAAATGAAGAGAGAGAGAGAGAGAGTGAGAGAACTTATATAAAGAGCGCGACAATTTTATAACTGATAAAAAATAATATTAACCATGCTAAATTGATGGCCTTTAATGTCTAAATCGAAATTGCACTAAAGAAAATGGAAAATGCAAACTTGACATAGAAATTTATTTATATATATATAGTATACATATATATAAATGTACATATATAGGGCTCTGCTTTTCAGGGCTTCGACACGACAGATCCACTACTCAAAAAAGCCAGAAATAGCTAGAAAAATCGGTAAAAACTGAGAACTCTAGAAACAAAGCTTTTCATGGTTTTAAGAGAGTTTTTGTGTGAATTTTGATATCGACGGGCATCAACATACACCGAAATCAGTCAACATTACATAAATTAAGGTTGTTATTCCTTAAACCGCATTCAAGTTGCATCGAAATACAGGTACATCACAATTCTGTATTTGTGAAACGCCAAAGCTGACGGGAAAATAGCTAAATTCGCAACACTGGCTGCCAGACGTGTGCAGCATACACACCCAAACACAGGCAAACATTTCTGTATCCTTTGTAGCTGTTTCTTCTTATTGTTTTTGTTGTTGTTGTTCCTTTTGCTTTTATCAATGTCAGGTCGAAGAGCGAGCGAGAGAGCGAGCTAGTAAACGAGTGTGCGTGCTGTGAGTATTGTGGGTGGATTACACACACACACACATAGAGAGACACACATACACACACACACAGCTATATAAAGCCACGCATGTTATACAAATAGATAAGCTCTGTTACAACAAACTGTCTTACATGCAAAACATAAAAATCGATGCTAATAGCTACACATAAACTGTAATTGTTGTTGCTATTGCTGTTATTGACAGTTACTTACAGAATGCAGCAACAATGCCCAGCACCCGTGAGCCATATTTGAGATACCAAGGTGCTTCTGGGCCGCCAGCTGGATCTTGATTTGGCCGCGCTAGTAGTTCGGCTAATTTTCCCGTAAACGACTGCACAGAAAGAAAATACAATACGTATTATTTCTTATATTGGAAAAATCTAATATATATTATATATTTTTTTAGCTATGCAATTTGTGACGCGGCCGCTTTTGATTATACACACACACACACACACGGAGAGAGAGACGATTAACATGCACAATTCACGTCACCAAAAAACTTTGTGCCGCGTTCTAATAGCAACATTTCGTAGTTGTTTTGCAGTTTTCTATGCAGTCAGTGCGTGTGGAATTACGTACCATTGTGTTAGGCAACTAATTGAACTTAAACTATATTATTATAGCACAAATGAATTAATTTTATGCACTTTACACAGACGAAAAACGCAGAATAAAAAGATATGCAGAATAATAACGATAACACTGAGCTATCGATTTGGCGTTGCCACAACATTTGACATTTGCAGAATATAAGCTTTGTTAACAGAAATACTCCACATATTTATACAGATGCTCCTCCTTGTGACTGTTAGTACTTTAAAATGTATTTCAATTTGATTTGTTGCTAGAATAAATGAATAGAAATCTAAATAAAACACAATTTTCTTTCGGTTTCTCGGAAGTAGAAAATAAAAATGTAATACAGATTTTATTGCCTGAATTTAGAATATATATTGCCATTGTTGGTTGCACACGAACAAAAAAATATATAGGGTTTTATGGACTATTTTAAAGGAGTAATTCGCTGATTCTTAATCGAATGAAATGGGCGTTAAGTTTTCTTTGTTTGGTTCGGTTTAAGATCAATATAGTCGGCAAATTGCCATTTTTTGATTTTTACTTGATTTTGTTGGACGTTTTACAGTTGAAACTGCTCAAATGCATAGCAAAGGTTACTTATTTACCGTTTTCGTTGAATACTTGGGCGGTAACGTTTAAAAATGATTTTATTCTACGGCAAGTAGTGTGTAGAGTTTTTGTATTTGTAGAGAATGGCAATTATGCATGATTTTATGATTTCAAGTATTTTTTATAGACTTTACTTTATACTACGAGTATTGTCGACGAAAGAGCTATGGAAATCGTTCGCCCAAGTATTTTAGGATTGTTTTGCTTAAATATAAACTTAAATGTGTGTTTATGTTCTTTAGGGATTGATCTGTTCGTCCAGCAGCCCGTGTACTAATGTTAACTATATTTGCTATGTCTATTGATTTGTGAAACATAAAATATATATATATGTAAAATGTAGGTTGATATACTCGTAGTATTGTTTAAGCAATTTGCTTTCTCATGTTGCACATTACGGAAATAATAATTAATTAATTATGATTTTTCATCTTCATATGAATTTCTTGTACAATTTTGAATTTAATTTAATGTCTTTTGTTTTTTGTATATTTTTTTAAATTTCCATTTCAATTATTAATATATTGCAGTGAAAGAAATTTAAATTTGAACATGATTATTGTTGCTATTGTTTGATATTTTATATTCAATTTGTGGTTTGTTGATTTTTCAAATGTTTTTGTTTTTGTTGTTTGCGCAAAACAAATGCACAATGAAATTGTTAAAAATATTAACGAAAAAAGAAATATTACAAAATTATTTAGTTATGGACAATTTCATTGAACATTTGTTAGGCACCTCGAACAGTTTCGTTTTCGTTGCTGTTCGAAATTAAAGAAAAAATAAAAATAAAATTGGAAAAAATAAAATAAAATTTTGTTATACAACATACAAAATTAATATGGCTTTTCAAAAAGCTTTAAAAGTCAATTGTAAAAAGTTAAAGCGAAATTTTCTAAAGGACAGTTTTCAAGGCCAGTTTGTGGGCAGCATTGCGTAAAACAAGTTTAAAGATAATTCATGTTTCAGCTTCAAATGTTTTAAACTAATTTGTTAAATTCGTTAAATTTATCAAGAGTTGTCACAAGGTTTCCAAAAATTTGTGTCTTATACAATTTTTGTTTAGTTTTTATTATTTATTTATATTTTTTGTTGGATATGCCTACCTGATATTGCCCCCAAATCAGTTTTTGGGATTTCTATCCCCTTCCTCTCTCTAACTCTCCTTGACTCTGGCTAACTCTCTAATATTAGTTTTAGGTGTATATATAAATGTGTGTGTGTGTGTGTTTGTGTGTGTGTGTTGGGGCAATGGACAAGGTTTTTTTCGATTGTAGCATAATTTTGAATATTAAAATTTGTTGCTTATATAAAACACTTGTTCCGTACGTCTTCGTATGTTTTTATGCGTATGTACTTGTATGTTATGTAATAGTAGTTGTTGTAGTCGTAGTAGCTAGCCGTTTTGTTAAGATCACAATTGTGCTAAGAAATACTATATCACAATTAAATATTTACACTCATTATTATATGTACTTATGCTCAACGCATTACATCTTAGGTGGTGGTAATTGGGGCGGGGCAGTAAAAACGACCCAGAAAGTCATGCAATTTGTTGCATTTTAGTTGTTTGCCTCTTTGCCACGTATCTTGATGTTGTTCTTAATCTTGATGTTGTTGTTGTTGTTGTTATAAAAGGTTCATTGCACTCAAGTGCAAAGAACGAATTGTACTTAATAAAAGTATAGAAAACAAAAAAAAAAACTTATATAGCAGAACGTTGGGCATTTAAAGCTATGCTTTCTCTTCTCTCCTATCTTTGTTTTCTTTACTTTTCTCTCCTCCTTTCTTCACTTAACTCTCTTTACTGTCTAAAAAATACACGCACACGGCTTAGGCTGGAACTCTAATTAGAAGGATGTTTGCTTTGCTCACTTTATCGCTTACAAGAAATAAAAACCAATCTAATAACATAATTATTTG
This sequence comes from Drosophila nigricruria, assembly GCA_037075265.1. Classification (NCBI taxonomy): domain Eukaryota; kingdom Metazoa; phylum Arthropoda; class Insecta; order Diptera; family Drosophilidae; genus Drosophila; species Drosophila nigricruria. Next base: position 2,575,571 of record JBAMCI010000045.1, read on the forward strand.
TCGTATAATTCTAACGTATTATACTTTAAAAAAGTGTTTTTGCTGCGTTCTAATTGCACAACTCTTCATTCCTAGCTTTGATTTTATATAATATTTATATAAAAATTTTGCCTGACAATTTTTACAAAATGACGTGTGCTGGAGCGGAAGACTCACGTTTTACTTTGTTTTTCTTTTCTTAAGATTTTTCTTTTTTGGTATGAAAATGTGTTTACGTTAATACAAAATTTTATACAATCCTTGTTTGCTTGTTATATATACAAATGAATGTTGAAAAGATTGTTGTTGTTTTTGTTTGTTGAAAAATGCATCTATCGCAAAGTCCCGAAGACTTTTTTCTGAGAGATCCATGGGAAACACCTAAAACTTAATATGTGTAACGATTATTGTTTCTGTTTTTTTCTTTCTTTTGTGAATGCTGCCTACAAACTGGCCTTGTGACTTAGAAATGCAAGAAGTATGAGAATTTTAGAAGGAAAAATGTCATTAAAATTGACTTAGCAAAACACATTTGCTATGAAATTTTTGGTGAATGAGAAATTCGTCCACGAATTAAAATTGGGCGTAAAATTTAAGGGCCCTTGTTGCTGCAACTGTTGCTGTTGCTGTTGTTGTTGTTGCTGCTGCTGCTGCTGCAGTTGTAAATGCTGCTGCTGCTGCGCCTGTTGCGTTTGCGGACGCTTTAGAATTCGCAAATTGGTGCCAGATGCCATGCGTTGCAGCTTGTGCAATGTCTGTGCATCGGGCGTTGTGCTGCTGCTGTTGCTGCTAGTTGCTCCAGCAACTGTTGTTATTGGCGAATTCAATGAAACCGAAGCGGGACGTGGACGTTGCTGCGGCTGTTGTTGCTGCTGTTGCTCCAGTTTAGTTGTCTTTTGCGCTGCAGCTGCTGCTGTTAGCATGGCAATCAAATCCATGCCAGTTGTGGGTGTTGATTGCTGTTGCTGCTGTTGTTGTTGTTGTTGTGTGTTGTTTTTGTTCAAAATGCTTTTGACTACAAGCTGCTGCTGTTGCGGTTGTTGTTGTTGTTGTTGTTGATTGCTTTGCTTATCACTTTGCGATTTGGCGCGCGAACGTTGTTGCTGCTGTTGCTGTTGTTGTTGCTGCTGCTGCTGCTGCTGCTTTTGTGCCTTGGCCGCCTTCTGTTGTTGCTGCTTCTCCTTGCGTATCAAATCAAAGGAGCTGACAATCTGCAATTGCTTCTGTTTAGTTTCGAGTGCACTATCTGCAATCTTAGCATTGCTTACCTTTTCATTGCTTGCCGGCTGTTGGGCATCATTTTGGCTTTGGCTATGGAACAGTTGCCGTTTGCTTGTTGCTGTAGTTGTTGTTGTTGTCACTGCTGCTGCTGCAGTTGGTGTTGCTGCTGCTGCTGCATTTGCTGTCACTGGCGTTGTTGTTGCTGTTGTTGGTGTATTGCTGCCTGCAGCCACATTCAGTTGCTTGTTGTTATTGTTATTGATGTTGTTATTGTTGTTGTTGTTGTTACTATTGCTATTGCGCTTGATATTGCTATGGTATATGTTACTGTTGGCAGTGGGACCGACACTACCTGCGACACCATTAGATCCTGCTACGCCCACCTTGCCATTGAGATTATTTAGCTTAACACCATCCAAATCGCCCATCGATTTGTGCCGCTGTCGTTTCGAGGAGCCGCGTTGCTGATCCTTTTTGTCAATGTTGCCATTTGCCAGCATTGTTGGCGATGTGGATGTGCCACCATTGAAGATGGCCTTAGGACTCTGCTGTCCGGAGCATTTGCGACGACGAGTTGATGGCTCAATGCCGGCACGGCGATCGTTCACCCACTTCTTCAAGCGCTTCACAAACGGCATGATCATGAAGAATGAATTGGAATTCTTACCCAGTTTGGCTTTCGATATGGCATCGTTCTTATTGACCGGCAATGCATCAATGCGAAACCAGTCACAACACTTAATCTCGTTGCGCGTGCGCGGCGCAAATTTCGTATCGAACGGTATATTGCGCACTATATACAATCGTGTAAATTGATAGTTAATAAAAGCCTCAATATAATCATCAGCATCTATGATGTCCGTTATGTCAAAGCCAGTCTCCTCATATACCTAAAGCAAAACAAAGCAAATATTATTTAAAAGAACAAAGGAAATAAATATAATTTTCCCTAGTTACTCACCTCCCTGGTGGCACAGTGTTCAGGATTCTCGTACTCATTGATTTTGCCCTTGGGAAAACCCCAAGAGTTGCGAGCGAAATATGATTGCACCAACAGACAATGATTATAGTCCTCCGATACAAGAATGGCGCCATATGTTGGCACAGATAATTTATATTTTTTCCACTCATCCAATATCTGATTAACAGTGTCAAAATGCTTATTCAGAAAGGGAATGTGCTGAAACAACGATAAAATATATTAATATAAATATTTTTATATTCATTATGCTTGCTCTCTCACCTGAAAGAGTTGCATGGCAAACTGTTTGATGCCCACCACGGGCAGCTTTCGTTGTTGCTGCTGCTGTTGTTGTTGTTGCTGTTGTGGGTCTGACTCCTCGGGCGTGCAAAAGAAGTCCAAGTAGAACCAATGTGCCAGCTCAATTTGAAAGCAAATGCGTATTAAATTATTTAGCTCCATGTCCGGTACATTGATAATGAATCGACTGGCCAGATCGTCGAGTATATCGGACGGAATTTTCGATTTCTCTGGCAATTTAATGCTGGACGACTTAATTGCTGTTGCTGTTGTTGTTATCGCTGCTTTGCCTGTTGCTGTTGTTGTTGCCGTTGGCTCCTCCGAGGAGGAACAGGAGCTGCCATAGCTATTGGCCGTTGAGGAGTTGGTTGATGTGCTTGAGTTAGTCGATGATATGGATGAATTGAGTCGTTGATTTTGTGCGCTATGCCCCCCATATTGCTGCTGTTGCAAGTGTTGCTGTTGCTTCTGCTGTGACGACTTCCTTTCGATTGCAATGGGCGCACTGATGCCCGTCGAAGAGGTGATAGCAACAGTTGCTGCTGTTGTTTCAAATACAGCGCCCGTTTTTAGCAATTGTGTTAAAATGTCAGTCTCAGCTTCGTTATCAGAGTGTCGTCGTTGTTGTTGTTGGTGTTTTTGCTGGTGTTGTTGGTGTTTCTGCTGCTGCAGTTGTTGTTGTTGCTTAATTGCTGTTGTCGTTGCTGACAACTGCTGATAAGACGAGCCAAACGCGTTGCCAATAACATTGCTATTGCTAGTGTTGTTGTTGCTGATGTTGTTGTTGTTGTTGTTAATATTGTTGATATTTAGCACCTTTTGAAGCGTCAGCGATGCGATAAACGCCAAGTTATTGACTTTAATAAAAGCACAAAACATAGAATTATTATAATTAGAATATAAAAATATAAAGATTATGAAATATTTAAATTCAGTAACTTGCATAATCAACATTTTCATATATATAAAATTATTGCTCATGTTGTTTGTGAATAAATATTAGATTCACTATTTGGATGACAAAAGTCACACGGCAATATACACATACATATGCAAGGTAAATATTTATATAAATTAATTTAAATTGTCACAATAAAATGACATTGAAACTAATTTCCACATATACGAGAAATAAGAATGTCATGAAATAATATTATTATGAATATTATAATACGAATATTCTATATATTATATTATATTATTATTATAGACTATTATATTATAATATTATATTATTATTATTATTGACTAAAGACAATTTTCCTCTTATATAAAGATTTTTACTTCACTTCAGTCAAACGTCATGTAATTTAATACAATTGTTTATTAAATATGGTCAAGTTTTATTTGTATTTTTTAATTGATTCAGCTTCTATAACGACTCATTGCTGGACAGTGTAAAACGTTTAACTATATTTTTTTTTAATGGGAAACAGTGTTTGATATATGAGACTTGACATATATCTAGTTACCGGAAATAATACCTAGAGATATGATCAAAAGACTGGGAAAGAAAATAAATATAGAAACAAGTATCGATTGCAGAGCAACTAAACAGATATCAAACTGATCTAACGGCAATAGTTTGTAAAATAAATATAGTATAACTTTCCTAATTCGGAAACGTGGTTGTCCGTACATTCGCTAATGTAGAAAGTACATAATACTCATACAAAATAAGTCTGTTCATGCCAGGGAGCATTTACTGTACACTGCAAGAGACAATCTTCATTTGATTAGATTTAAAAACAAACTAAGATTAACAGCACAAATTAGTCATCATTTAACTTAATCCCTTTGATTATCTTAGTTAATTACTTTAGTCCAAAAATGTTTTAGTCGACCTTCAGGTGTTTCTTTGCTGCCTTGTCGTCTGCTCTAACAGATTTTAAATATATATACAAGCAGAGATCACCTTGAAAATAATGCTGAATAATCATTACTACTGCTGTGTGTGTGTATATATATCTCTCTGTGTGTGTGTGTGTGTGTGTGCACATAATGATCACAGCTGGGCCAATGATCTACAAATTGCGCAACAACAATTACAAACACTATTTTATTGCTAATCGTATGGCCTCTACGAGCGAATACTAATTGGGAATGGGCGCAGTTCAGCGACCTGCCTTCAAGTGTTGCAACCGACTACGCTGCAACTGCGCTGTAACAGCACGCGTGGAAAACTACTGAAACTAGTACAGATAAAAATACCAATGTACTGTATAGACTGCTTAAGATGAACTACTATGAAAGTGCGAAGTTTTACGCACTTTTGAAATATTGGAATACTTTTTAATAATATTCAATAAATATATATATAAATATGTATAAATATAAATTTATATAAATATAAATATAAATAAAATTAATATTTAAATATTTACAGAAAATCCTTTGACATCTTTTTAATTTTTAACAGACTGTTAAGTTAACATTTGTAAACTGTTAAAACATTTCAGTTCTGCGAATAGCTGAACAGATTAGGGAGTCTACACTGTACTGTTAAACCTAACGTAGAGATAAGGCTAGCGCTCTGTCTCGCTCACTCTGTTAACGTCAAACTAATGTAATATTTTTATTTTATTTTTTATTTTTTGCAATTATTATTTAATTTTCTATATATATTTTTTTTTTGTATGGCCTTATCATTTACCGTTATCATTTTGATGGGCTCTGCTTTCGGTGTTTAATGTGTTGCCTGCAGCTTTTGCTGTTGTTGTTGTTGTCAGAACTGCGGCGGCGGCAGCAGCGGAGCGCCTCTGTCGCTGCTTGTGCTGCGACGTCGACGTTGTTGCAGTGGCAGCAGCGGCAGTTGCGACGACGGCGGTATTAAATATTGGGGCAATTTCCATAATATTTCGTATGTTTTTGTTTGCAATACACTTTGTTTATATATTTTTATTATTAATATTATTATTTTATTTTTGTTTTTTTACAGTAATTTTTTTAAATTTTGTTAATTTTATTTTTCTTATATTTTTTTTCACGCTAATTTTATATTCAGTCTTCGTCGTTCTTTTGTCGATTTTTGTCACGTATCTTTGCAATATCGTGGATCGCGTTTTTTCTGATTCTGTTGTTGTTGTAGCTGTGAATATGGCTGCCAGTCGTCGAAAATCGCTGTTAGCTGCTGCTGCTGCTGCTGCTGTTGTAGTTGTTGCTGCTTCTGCTTCTGTCGCACAAATTTCAATTTCCAATGCAATTGTTGTACTTGTTGGTTTCTGTTGCATGCATTTGTTGCCGTTGATCTTCTGATGTTGCAATCAACAACATAATCTGCTATTGTTTTGCTCTTGTTTTTGTTTGTGTTGTAAGCCATCCACAATTAATTGTGTCGCTAAACAGAAACAAAAAGTCTCCGTTACTCTCCACTCGGCATACGTACGTACGAGCACGCACGCACACAACCAAACTTGTTTTTCTTCACGTACTTTCTAAAAAAAATGAGGCTGCCTGTATGTATGGATGTGTGTATATATGTGTGTATATGTGTGTGATTTTTGCGTCACTCTTATTTGCAGCTTCAATTTGCCTTAGTCGCCGTTATTTATATGCATGCGTATTTTATATTTATTTCCTTATACGTTGCACTTAAATTTATCAATTATTTTGCACTATTAAATAGCTTTTTAATTTTTGGAAAAATGCTTCCTCGTCGCACATACACATATGAAAGTCGCAGACGTAAGACCAACTCTTGGCATCAGCTAAATACCATGAGATATCTACTGCGCGTTGGTTTTAATAAATTTGAGCATGTATATCATAATGCGGTCACACTGCTCGAAACAGGGTTGATAGTCAATCGATGAGAGTTAATTTGACTTTTAATAAATAATAATGCATGTATTTTAAAACCATATAAATAATATAATACAGTTTCAACTTTGTGAGCAATAAAGGAAGGCAAAATTACAATATTTATTTGAACAAACTTTAATCGCATGACTTTTATCGATGATTGTTAAATATATTGTCTGCAGCTCTATCGATAACTCATATGTCTAAAAAGGCCAGCCTCTATCTGTCTCGATGAGAAGCTTCTGATGAAAATATTGTGAAAAATTGTGTTTATTGTGCAAAAATCCATGCAAATGCATTATTAAATAATGCTAGTTGTGTTCATACTATGCTCACCACTGGCAGCTATTTGTAAACTGACGCGCACAGTTTAGCTGAACGTCACAAAATCTGTGTTTTTTGCTTGTTCGATTTTTCACACAGAAAAAAAAAACAAAAAAAATCTGTGGCAGTGTGTAAAATCGGGTTATTTGCGTTAACAAAAAGGCAAATTGAATTATAAGCACAAATGTCGCATTAAGCAAGCACCAAAATTGCATTTTCGAACATTTCCGCTTGCACCTGGTTTCCGTGGACGTGCTTTGGATCCGTGGATAACAGAGACGCAAAGGTATTGAGTCTGCTTAGAGATGAGCGCGTGACGCTCTCACGCCCCAAAAAAAGCAACATTCAAATATGTCTAAAATTTGTCTGTGTTGTTCACAATTATTAAAAATATCATTAGTACACAAAATTATCTAGCTCAAAGTAACAAATGATAAATTTAGTTAAATTTTATTACTTTACACTAAAAGACACATAAAGAATTGGTGCCAACTTACCTAAACCTTCTCACGCGTACATCTCTTGGGCTTGCGTGAGTGTGTTTGTGTGGGCGGCTGGCAATGGCAAACGCAAAGGCAAATCCAAAGGCAAAGGCAAAGGCAAAGGCGTATCCATTCTCTTGCAATGATTTCAATTGTTTTTCTTTCAATTTAGATAGACGCCGTGTGGGGTTGGGCTTCCGCCCCGCTGCGCTTAGCGGCGAACAGAATGGGCGATCCTCTACTGCCTGGCTCCACGGGCCTTGGCAGCGGCGGTACAGCTGCTGCCACAGGTGGCACAGGTACAACGGGCACAGGTCTGGGCAGCGGCGGCACTAGCGGTGCCGAGCGTCCACCCTCGCCGGCACGTCTCACTCACACATCGGAGAAGCATCCAAAGGTGACGCTCACCGAGCTCAACATGCTGCGCCGTCATCGAGAGCTCTGCGATGTGGTGCTTAATGTAGGCGGACGCAAGATTTTCGCTCATCGCGTCATACTGAGCGCCTGCAGCTCCTATTTCTGTGCCATGTTCACCGGCGAGCTGGAGGAGTCGCGCCAAACCGAGGTCACCATACGCGACATCGATGAGAACGCCATGGAGCTACTGATTGACTTTTGTTACACCGCTCACATCATTGTGGAGGAGTCCAATGTGCAGACGCTTCTGCCGGCCGCCTGCCTGCTGCAGCTCGTAGAGATTCAAGATATTTGCTGTGAGTTTCTGAAGCGTCAACTCGATCCGACCAACTGCCTGGGCATACGCGCCTTCGCCGACACGCACTCCTGCCGCGAGCTACTGCGTATCGCTGACAAATTTACGCAACACAACTTCCAAGAGGTCATGGAGAGCGAGGAGTTCCTGCTCTTGCCCGTCGGCCAGTTGGTCGACATCATTTGCAGCGACGAGCTCAACGTGCGCAGCGAGGAGCAGGTGTTCAATGCAGTCATGTCCTGGCTCAAGTACAATGTCGCTGAGAGGCGACAGCATCTGGCACAGGTGAGAGGGAGAATGGAACCGTAGTTAGCGTGTTTCTCACAATATAATTTATACTTACAGGTGCTGCAGCATGTGCGCTTGCCGCTGCTCTCGCCAAAGTTCCTGGTGGGCACTGTTGGCTCTGACCTGTTGGTGCGCTCGGATGAGGCCTGCCGCGATCTGGTCGATGAGGCCAAGAATTACCTGCTGCTGCCGCAGGAACGTCCATTGATGCAGGGTCCGCGCACCCGTCCACGCAAACCCACACGACGTGGCGAGGTCTTGTTCGCCGTTGGCGGTTGGTGTTCCGGCGATGCCATCGCTTCAGTCGAACGCTTCGATCCACAGACCAATGACTGGAAGATGGTCGCACCCATGAGCAAACGACGCTGTGGCGTCGGCGTTGCCGTTCTCAATGATCTGCTCTATGCTGTTGGCGGCCATGATGGCCAAAGTTATTTGAACAGCATAGAGCGCTATGATCCGCAGACCAATCAATGGTCCTGCGATGTTGCGCCGACCACATCGTGCCGCACAAGCGTCGGCGTAGCCGTGCTGGATGGCTTTCTATATGCTGTGGGCGGTCAGGATGGCGTACAATGCCTAAACCATGTCGAACGCTACGATCCCAAGGAGAACAAATGGTCCAAGGTGGCACCAATGACTACACGCCGTCTGGGTGTTGCCGTCGCCGTCCTGAGCGGTCATCTCTATGCCATAGGTGGCTCCGATGGCCAGTGCCCGCTCAATACTGTCGAACGTTATGATCCCAGGTGATTTTGAGCTTCAAACCAATCCAATTGCATCTAATGTAAACTGTTGCTAATCCCTATATAACAGACAAAACAAATGGGTGGCTGTCAATCCCATGTCCACACGTCGCAAACACCTCGGCTGCGCCGTATTTAATAACTATATCTATGCTGTTGGCGGTCGCGATGATTGCATGGAGTTGTCCTCTGCGGAGCGCTACAATCCGCTAACCAACACCTGGAGTCCAATTGTGGCCATGACCTCACGACGCAGCGGCGTAATTTATAACTTTTTCTATATACTCTTTCCCATTTATACTAAGATATCTCTTCTGTACAGGTTGGACTAGCCGTTGTCAATGGGCAACTGTATGCTGTGGGCGGCTTTGATGGCTCTGCCTATTTGAAGACCATTGAGGTTTACGATCCAGAGACGAATCAATGGCGCCTGTGCGGCTGCATGAACTATCGCCGTTTGGGCGGCGGCGTTGGCGTTATGCGTGCACCCCAGACTGAGAATTATATGTGGTGCGAAAATAGTTTAAAATAGAGTAAAGGACATTCACTCATAACTGCATAATGTTATTTTGTTCTTTTTGTATTCATCCTAAATACACTTAAATGCTAAAACACACAAATGCACACACACGCAGGATACGGAAGGATTCGGTCGTCTGATGGGAGCAGAAACCGACGTCAGCGTTGCCATCGCAAACGTTGCCGCCGCCGCATTTCTATTGAAACACACACACACACAGAGAGAGATCCACAGCTAACAGCAACAAATCGAAGCCAAATTTTTTTTCAGCGTTAGAAAGTTGATGAACATTAAGGACGTAATTGTATAATTGATTGTTAATTGTTTCCAATTTGGTAGCGCGTTAAAAGAAAACTGTTTATTGTATCGCGAGTTTTAAACAAATATGCAAAGTGTTAAATCTAAGCTAACGAACATATATACATACAACATGAATGGAAAATGTAATTTGGCAGCTAACAAATCCTGAATGTTCTATGTAAAAACAAAAAAAAAAAACACACAGTTGGTTAAAATTTCCAGGAAATTTCTAACATGCCTTCTACCTAAAACACATAATCTAGAATTTCTCGAAAGCATTAAAAATCAAATAAAAATATATAATTGGATTATAAAATAATTATGCTTATTGTAAAATGCTAAAAACAAAACAAATTTAAATGCGAAATTAATAAAAATAATTGCATGTAGGGCTTACAAAATAAAAAACAAAAATTCAAATCATAGTTGCGTTAAGAACAAGTAAAAAATACAAATATTATTAATTTAAGTAAATAAGCCCCCTCTCAAGCTTAAAAAGGATTAAAAATACAATGAAATTTAGATCTTACCTAGCGCATAACAAATTTTCAATAGAAACAATTAATGACTAACCTACATACATAAATATATATATATCTAATTAATAAGTTAAAGCTACAATTTGTTAAATATTGCGACAGCTGCGCAGCACGCAATATGTTGCTAAGGAACCAACTCGAAATAACAAAAACAAAAAAAATATAATGACAGCTCTAATTTTTAAACTAGTTTTTTATTCATTTAATTTATTAATAATATTCCTTGTTTCGTTATTACCTTATTAAACTCATGCACATACATTTATACATACATATATATACAATATTATTCATTCATTCATATTTATTGATTCTTGATTTATATTAAAGAATATTTTTTTCTCATTTCGCGATTAAATATATTGTATAAGATATTATTATTTGAAACGTTGTTAACTCGGTAAACAAATTTGAAGTTTGCTTCCAAACTAGTTTAAGGAATAGCATTTAACAAATTTAAATTACATATATATATATAATACAAATAAGATATTGACACACACAAAACAAAAATGCAAAGAAAACAAACTCAATACAAGCAGAAAACGTAAATAATTGCACAGTAAAAACAAAAAAGAAAAACTCAACAAAATAAAAGGTATCACATATAAGTTAATATATGTATTAAAAAAAAGTAAAATATATCAGTACCGCATTAAATTATATATTGCATTTTATGTATTAATAGAGGGGACTCCTACAAATCAGTGCTGCTAGCCCTTCAGGGCTTCGACGCCAGCAGTGTTGCCAGTTTAGCTATTTTCCTGTCAGTTCTGGCGTTTCACGTAGCTGCTAATGGGAACTATAGCTATTTTATATCACTGACTGGCTTTATTTTAGCGTGAACGAATATTGAATGTATTCTGTATTAAAATTCATACAAAAATTCACCTAAAACCGTAAAACACTTTTTGTCTAGAGTTTCCAATTCTTTTCTAGCTATTTCTAGTTTTTTCTAGTAGTGGATCTGGCGTGTCGAAGCCCTGAAGAGCTATCAAGACTGGTTTTAAGCCGAAACATATAGCCCTTTCCCTTATTCAAGTTCTTTAATTCCTTGAACGTGCATTTCATTTAGCTAAAACTTATTTTAAGCCAACTTCCCGCAGCTGCTGAACCTTGCCATTATTATGCTAGTCAGAAAAACCAGTATTTTGTACACCACAACTAAAATTAGGGCGCAAAATAAATTTTTTGCTTTATTTTCACACATATTTCATGTAATAATAATAGTTCACTTAATAATAATTAATATTCATTGAAATTTAAATCTACTCTCAGCTTCTGAACCTTGAAAACATTCATGAGTAAATCAAACCAGTATTAATTATACACGAAACTCACATCTAAAATGATGTCGAAAATATATATTTTTTGCTCTATATATATACATATTTTATGTAATAATAATATTTAGCTTATTTATAATTAATATTTCAAATCATTTTGCAGCCTTTTTCGACTTTTTCGCCTTGCCCTTTGCTGCTCCCGCTTGACTCTTCATTTGCTCTTTCATCTTCGCTAGTTTTTTGGTTTTATTTACTGAATTCTTATCCGTTTTGTTTTGTTGTTTGAGCACCTTTTCGGTTTTTTTTATTTTCTGCAGCTTGACAAAGTTTTTAGGTGTTTCGGCGCGTATTTTGGTCGTAATATCCTCGCGTTCCAGTGGCTTCTTGGAGCGCATTTTCGCCTCCGACTTGCGAACCTTTTTCATTTGCAGCATGTACTCCGGCACTTCGCCACCGGAGTTCTTGATGATTTGGGCAATGCTGTAAAATGAACCATTATTAATAAATCTAATTCACTCTAGGATTGTCTCTCCCTTACCTCCTCAAATTGGCCGTATCCTCCTGCGTAAAGAATGTAACGGCGCGTCCTGGACGACCAGCGCGACCTGTGCGTCCAATGCGATGAATGTAGGATATTTTGCTGGGCGGAAAGTCATAATTGATGACCAGATTGACGCCCTTGAAATCTATGCCACGCCCCATCAGCTCAGTACAGATGAGTACCCAAATGTGACCCTCGCGAAAGGCGCGCACGCAATTATCGCGCTGATGCTGCGTGCGCTCGGCATGGATGACATCCACGTTGATGCCATCGTAGAGCAGCTCCTCGAACAGTTGCTTAGCCCGGTCTTTGCTCTGCACAAAGACCAGCACAGGCGGCTGCAAGCCCTGGCGCACCATCTCCCGCACAGCCAAGAGTTTGCCGCTCTCCGATCCCACGAAGAGCAATTCCTGCTTCACAGTATCCGTGGCGCTGTTCTGTACGCCAATGGTGATGCGCACCAGATTCTTGAGATGCCGCAACGCCCACTTGGCCACGGGCACCGTGTAGGTGGCACTGAAGAAGGCAACGCGCTTTTGGGGATGCGTGCAGGCGCCATAGATATCATCCAGCTGCTCCTTAAAGTTGTTCTGACCCTCCTCCATGAGACGATCCGCCTCGTCCAGCACCAGCCACTCAATGGATTTAAAGTCCAGCAGCGGCGGCTGCTGCTGCAGCAGGAAACGCACACGATTCGGTGTCGAAATCAATATGTCGTACTTCTGCTTGCAGTCGGGTCCATATTGCTGCTGTGCCTCGCTCACTTTGCTGATGAAGTGAGTGCGTAGACCCGTTCCTCTGGTTAGCTCCCCGCACTCCCTGTAGATCTGCTGCGCTAGTTCTCGTGTGGGAGCCAGCACCAGAGCACGCAAACCGGTTGTCTTATGGCTGCGCAGACCGTTTATGATGGGCGTGAGAAAAGCCAATGTTTTACCTGATCCAGTTGGAGCACAGGCCATGAGGGCTCTATCTTTCAGCAGCACTGGTAGCGCCTGCATTTGTATGGGCGTGGGCTGTGCGAAGCCATAGGATAAGAGATTTTCCTGCAGACGTGGCAGTAATTTGTACTCCAAGGTGCTCAAGTCATCAAAAAGCTTTATGGGTGCTGGCACATCCTTGCCCAGCACTGTTATTAAGTTCTGCTTGCGCAGAGCAGTGATCTCTTCGGCACGCTGCAGTTGCTCCGCTTGCTCCGTGGACAATTGCTTTTTGGCTTTTTTACGCTTGGGAAGAGTTGCTGTGGTACTAACCACAGTGTCAGCAAGCAAACGAAAGTCATCAGCGGCTGTACAATCCTCGCCAGAGTCTGAGTCTTCAGCTGGCTTAATAACGGGTTTTAGCTGCTGCGGAGGCTCCTTTACAACGGCGTTTGGCTTGGCTGGTGGTGCCTGTTAAGCAGTGTATTTAGCAATTTTCTTCAATTAATTTATTTATACATACCGCACGCTTCTTGCTAAATCGTACACCAGATGTTAATTGTTTAAATATATCATACGTATCCATTATTTATTATTGTTTAAATTAAACAAAATTTTAGCGCACGTGCATTTGTTTTGTTATTGCTACAGAGTTGCCAGATGATGTGCAAGCGGCAAGCAAGCTATCGAAACTAACAGCTGTTATTATCGATAGTTAATATGTAAATATTAACATAGTTCCCATTAAATATCGTTAATTTAGTACAAAGAAATGTTTTTTTAAATGGATGCTTCTTTATTTTCTTTTCTTTTCGTCTTTTAATCTCCCTCCACAGTGTCAACCAGTGCATCAAGCAGTTCCATACGCCGTCGCAATCCTTTAGCATCCTTCTCGCTGCCGCCACGCCCTGGCAGCTCTCCGCCCCAATTAAATTTACTCTGTCCACTCGTTTTGGCATCCAAATAATTATCCTCAAAATCCAGACACAAGTTGTGCATGGCACAAATGCTTTCCATTATCAGTCGTACCTCATTCAAATCTCGCGCCTCCAGAGCATATAGAGTGTGAAAGCGACGCGCTAGGGAATCCATCACATTGTCCGACAATTGATAAGCCGGCTCCAGCAGTCCGTTGAAGACGGAATCCTTGCGAAAGCATTCAGTCTCAATGGGACGTATTAAATAGGATTTGAGGGGAAAGCAGTTGCTGCCAATGAGATAACTCCCGGCTGGCATTGTGCGTGGATTTAGAGCCAGAGTTTGTCCAATCGGTGACTCCTCAAAGGTATACTCCTGCTCCAGCTCCACGTAGCAGTCGATGATCTTCTGCTCGCCATTGCAGATCAGCTGCAGTACTACAGCCACCTCGGCATGCTCAGATTCCAGGAAAATATCCAAGCGCTTCAGGGATATGATGCCGAACAGCTCCTGGAAGCAGCTCAGCTGCGGCACGCTGCGAAAACCCTGCAGCGTGCTCTGCTGTGCCTCCAGAGAATTTGGCCACTTGATGAAGCTCTCATAGTTATCCGAGATTATGTGCCAGAAGCTGCGTACCACCTGCTGGCACAGCGACCAGGGAAACTGAAATTTGCGCGCAATCTCCTCGAAATGCTCATCCGTTGTCAGCTTCCACAAGGCCAGCGAGAGGGTGGTCTGTGGAGCAGGCGAGCCTGGCAGAGCATTGCGCTGCAATATCTCCTCCACAGACTGCTGAATCTTCTGCAAGATATCATTTGTGTAGACTCTCCCTACTCTTTCACTATTACCGTTATGCTCACCAGAAATGTTAGCTTGCGCATATGTAGAAATGACTCGAACTGGGCGTCCACATAGCGATGCAGCAAATTGAGCTCTGCATATTTCCACTCAAATTTGGGCACTTTGTTGGCAGGGGGTGTGGTTGCTGCTGCTCCTGCTGCTGTCTCTGTGGGCTGTGCCCGCTTCAGCTTGCCCTTAGTCTGGCCGGCGGCACGTTTCTGCTGCATCAGTGCAAAGATCTCGGCTTCATCGTCTTCGCCGTCATCGAGCAGCGGAAAAGTGTTGGAGAAGAAGTCTGGCTTAGGCTGCTCATCGATGAGCAAATCCTTTGCAATAATTGTGGCTATATTTGCCAAAACCGCTCGCTCTTCCATGCCGCTAGCAAAACTTTGTGTCTGCCTCTGCTCGGGATTAAGAGTTTTCTTTTCCACCCTTAATGACGTTTGACAGTGCCCAGTCAGCTGACACAATTGACTGTTATTTCAAATTCAATGCAGTTCATATTTATGTAAAAAGCATTTTTATAAACAACATTAAATATGCATATAATAACAATAATTGATTAAAATTAAACGAAAAAAACTTAAATTAAATAGAAATTCAATATCAAATTTTAAAATATCTACAGCGTTGCCAGACTGCTAGATATTGATAATCAAACGAGCTGGTAATCGTTATCGTTATTGACCGTTAAACTAGCCGCTGCAAGGAATACCATGGTAATCGCACTCCAGCGGCACTGTAAACATTATTTAAAAGTAATTTATATTAAAACTTTACTATTTATTAAATTATTACTCACCTGAACCCGCTTTCTTGACTTCAAACAGATCCCATGTACACTCATGCAAGGTAGGATTTGCATAGGTCACACTTGGCAGATTTTGTATTGGCAGAGCTCCAGCACGCAGCTGCTTGATACGTTGACGCATGGTGGCCAAAATATCCGCATGTTGCTTTGAATAAACTAGATTGTTGGTCTCACACGGATCAACGCTCATATCGTACAGACATTCCTCCAGCAAGGCATTGCAGCCACGCTGCATATCTCCGCATTGGACCCTGGCGTCTCTCATGATGTTTCGCATGCGATGCTGTGTAAGGCGCTGCTGATCATAGTGGGCAAGAGCTTTCGAGGTTGGCGAATTGCGCACCTCCACCACATAGCGATTGGCGCGAGGATCAAGCTCATCCAGTTCGCGTTGCATCAGCTGCTGATCGTACTGACCCGCCAAGGTGGTGCCGTTCACATACTTCCAACGGTCCAACAGCAATGAGCTCACGTTCCACACATCGTCGAGGGTGTGCAAGATTTCGCGTGGCACATGTGGTGCTTCTTTCGGCCCCGACAACTGCGGCCACAAATCAATGCCGTCGAGCTGCAAACACTCGGGCAGTTCTATGCCCGCAGCATGCGCCAATGTGGGCAGAAAGTCACCCACATAAATCGGCTGGGTAAAGACATTGCTGCGCGCCTTGAGCAGGGGACTCCAAATGGCGCCTGCCACACGCACGCCACCCTCCCAGGGTGAGTTCTTCTGGCCCTTAAGTGGCCAATTGGAGCCCGTATTGGCAAACATGCCCACCGAAGGCGCTCCATTGTCTGAGTAAAAGATCACAATGCTGTTCTCGAGCTGCTCGGCACGCGCCAATGCGCTGATCACACGTCCCACGCTCTGATCCAGCTTGGAAACCATAGCTAATGAAATTTCACTCATAATTAACCATAAAATCATAAATGATATCCATATCTAACCTGCATATTTTCTGTGATTTGGATCTTTGATGTGTAGAAACTTTTGCACCTCCTCCTCAGGTGCCTGCAGCGGATCATTATCGTTGCCCGTGTGCACAGCCAAGTGATTGATCATGAGGAATAGTGGCTGCTGCTTGGCAGCCGTCTCTTGTATCACACGCTCCGCTTCGTTGGTCAACAAATCCGTAACATAGACGCCACGATCAGCACACTCCAGCTCCATATTTCGTCTAAAATCATAGCCCACTATGTAAGTCGTGTCTGGCATTTGCGAGCGACGTTGATAGTAGTCAATATATGCACCCCAATAGCCATAGTGATAATCGAAGCCTCGCTGTGTGGGCGTAAACTCCGGCCTGGCGAAACCCAAATGCCATTTACCCACCAAATTCGTTGAGTAACCCGCCGCCCGAAAGATCTCCGGCATCAAGGTGGTGTTCAGCTTCAAGGACCACGGCTCCTGATTGCTAATTACAAAATGCTGAGTACCTGAGAGTTAAGTATATGAATAATATATAGATTACCTTAGTATTACCCATGCTTAACTCTCACCTGTATGTATAGGATATTTGCCACTTAGCAGTGCACCCCGAGACGGAGTACACATGGCCGGTGCGTAGAGACGATCCAGTAGACGTCCATGGAAAGCCAATGCATCAATATTGGGCGTTAGAAACTCGCGTCCACCGCGTATGCTAAGATCATCGAACCCCTATAATTCGCAGTTGATAAATGTTAATTATCTACTGCCGTTGACCTACTCCGGCTTGTGGATTTTCACAGCTTATTACCATATCATCAGCCATTATGATGATTATATTAGGCAATTTATTGCCAGTTCTTGTTGTGTTCGTCTCGCAGGCTCTAACCCATCCGAGATTAAGCAATAGTAAAACTGCTGATAAGATGACGACGCGCATTTTGATGAATGAATGCTAATATGAAAAATGTTTAAATGCCGCTCCGAAAAACCATTCGATGCGACAGCTGAAAAACGACTGATACAGGCATTATCTATACAGCTGGTGCTGGAGCTGGTGTTTGTGCTGGGGCTGGGGCTGGTGCTGCTGCTGTTGCAGCAGAGACACTGATCAAACACCGACCAGACACTACTAAACAATTAGCAGTCAGCTCTGTAGCTCACCGGGTTTGTCATTGTATTGTCAAGTGGCTGTTGAGCAACGACGGCTATCGAACCTAACAAAACCTGAAATTTTTATTCAATTGATAAATAAAAAATGTTGTTTTAATTAGAGCAAGCTGACGACATTAGAATGCAAAATGTGTGGCGAACTTTTGGGGCGAAAACTTAAAGAATACGAAAGGCAAACATCGGCTTA
Organism: Drosophila nigricruria; assembly: GCA_037075265.1. Classification (NCBI taxonomy): domain Eukaryota; kingdom Metazoa; phylum Arthropoda; class Insecta; order Diptera; family Drosophilidae; genus Drosophila; species Drosophila nigricruria. The sequence goes on from JBAMCI010000045.1 coordinate 2,593,342, forward strand.
CATAAATATCGACTGTTAGCTTAAGAATTGTGCGTGCCAGACTGCTAGACCAGAAAATACCCTGTAAACAGACATTAAAAAAAAGTTGAATTATATTTTTTTTTATCTGCAATCAGGCAGATTGTTGAAACAGTTAAATTTATTTTCATATTAACTATATCATTTGACAAATTTTAATACAATGAAACATTAAATTAATTCTAAACCCATTACAGGTCGCCACAATTTTCAATTATAACTTTCTTCGATGTCTTGCCGTTGTTGGAGCCCATTGCTTCAACTTTGTTAATAATGTCCATGCCCTCGACGACTTTGCCGAAGACAACATGCTTATTGTCCAGCCAATTGGTTTTGCCCGTGCATATAAAGAATTGTGAGCCATTGGTATTACGGCCAGCATTTGCCATAGATAGAATTCCGGGACCCGTGTGCTTCAATGTAAAATTTTCATCGGCAAACTTATTGCCGTAAATCGAACGACCCCCGGTGCCATTCTGATTGGTAAAGTCGCCGCCTTGACACATAAAACCCGGTATGACGCGATGGAACGGGGAGCCCTTGTAGCCATAGCCCTTCTCCCCAGTGCACAGAGCGCGAAAATTTTCAGCTGTCTTGGGCACAACGTCCGAACGTAACTCCATCACAATACGTCCAAGTTTTTCGCCCCCGGCATTGATGTCAAAATAAACACGCGGCAAAGTCATATTTGTATAGCTAAATAAAATGGAAAATATGACGAATATTAAATATAAATATATACAAATTAAATATTTCCCCACTTACTTGAGAATTAATTTGTAAAATTTTATGTAGTTTTTCGGTTGTGTTCCGTAGCGCAGCGAAAATTGTACTGAGAATTCAGAAATAGGAAATTGAAGGGCCTACTCTTTCCTTGGGATACTTAGTCTTAGTTAGGGGTATTTTGTATAGGAAATCGATAAATGTGTTTTGGGGTATTTTATGCTTGCTGTCAGTCAGACTAACCCTATCTGATATTTTCAAATTTGGAACAAATATTTTCGTGATTTTGTTGACTAAACTTTTTGAAACTGATGGAATCGGTGGAACGTGATGACGATCACGGCAATCGTGATGATTTAATCTTACAACAGCAGCGTGAAATCGAGCGAGAGGTGAGAGCGTCATCTTCGCATGTGTACTCTGGCGACTATTCACTTTCATTCCCATTGATTATAGATCAGCGACTCAACACCTCTGGTCAGCGACCAATTGCCGTTGACTTGCCTGACCGTCGAGTATAATGGGGATGCTGTTTTCACAGCCAAGATTCAGGCTTTGGCTGGCAAATACAAATATATGCGAAGAACCCGTCCCGATGGCAATTGCTTCTTTAGAGCCTTTGCCTACTCGTATTTGGAGTGTTTAATTTCAAATAAGACTGCTTACGATAAGTTTCGACTGATTGCGGAATCCTCGAAAGATAAGCTGATTCAACTTGGTTTTCCAAGCTTCACGTTGGAGGATTTTCATGGAACTGTAAGTTGATAACGTTGTACACACACAAGCATTATACATACTAAATTTGAACTCTTCCAGTTTATGGATGTTATTAATAGAGTTAGTCCATATAATACCGGTGGAGCTGAAAAGAATCAAAACGAGCTACACAATATCTTCAACGAGCAAGGCTATTCGGATTATGTGATTGTCTATCTACGTTTGATAACCTCCGGCAAGCTGCAGGAGGATGCCGAATTCTATCAGCACTTTATCGAAGGTGATATGTCCATTGAAGAGTTTCGCCATCAGGAAGTCGAGCCAATGTTCAAAGAATCCGATCATATACACATCATCGCACTCTGTGCTGCCCTCGGCGTGGGCGTGCGTGTCGAATACCTGGACAGAGCTGAAGGCGGCACTGTCAAGGCACACGATTTTCCCGAAGGAGCTCAGCCTATGGTTTTTCTTATCTATAGACCCGGACACTATGATATACTATATCCGAACTGATTTGAGCTGGCTCGAAAATCAAGTGCTGCCAATATGAACCAAATTACCTATTCGTAAACGAGGGACTCAGAAAAACAAAAAAAAACCTAAGGTGTTAGTAATAAAAGAGAGGAGCATAATTTTTGTTGTACTTGAATATTTTTTTACAGAAGATTGGTTGAGCTTAGGGTGTTATGTGCTAGCAGTATTACCTTCTTAATATATATTATATATCTTATTATATACATACACTGCGTGACATCAAGATAGCGTCTTAGGATAGCGCATCCTTCAACCAGTTTTTGCTTAGAATAGAATGCAAAGAAGAGAACTAAGAAGAAAAAATCTTAATTTCGGTAAGAATTCATTTGTTTTCCATGATTTTAGAGAGACGCATTGAAAATCAACGCTTTATAGCAATACTAAGTAGTGATGTCAGCAGTTGAATAAAAAGTTGTATATAATTATATATGAACTGAATTTAATTAGCTGTAAATATATATAGTCAATATATAGTAGAAACAAATTACTCTCGCATAGATGAAGGATTTACAGTTTTGCTTTGTAATAAACAAGTAAATACGTTGCAGTGGGATGCGACCGACTGCACAATACTCGTCTATAGCAATATTTGATAACAACTAGATGTTTTCCAACCTAATAGATAGACAACGAAATTTACTGTTCTAGCATTGAGCAAGGTTAATGGAGGTGAACTACCTATAAATGGGATCGTAATTAATAGAGGGGGTAAGCAGTAATACCTAAATCTATATAGATTTTCCGTATTAGTGACGCAGCTAAGGGTCGTTAGTTTAAATAACTATATACTTATATCTGGGTTGGCTTACACAAGTGTAAATTCCAAGGTTCTCTATTATTATATAGTGTTTCAAAAGACAAAGTAATTCCCCGTTTGCCACTCTCACAGTGGGCGTATCCAAAAAATCTCAACACTGTCTAAGAAATGGGCACAAAGATGATAGACCCTAGGATATAATTTGCTAGCTATATAATAATATTAATAATTCTACTCTAACTATATATATAAGTGTAGCCGACCTGCGTTTCCATAACTCATAGATGCTGCACATTTCTCAAATATATATTACAATCAAGAATATTAAATAATAATGTCCGTGAACTTGATTTTTTGGCAGTAGATCTTATGGCATATAATCTGTGTGGCAGCTGCCTGAGATAACCTCAATCGTACTTGGGCCTGTTAATCACAAACAACTTTCGTTTTGTCTATTGTCCATTGTCATTTTAATTGTTCAGAAATTGTTCTCACAGCTGTTTGCTGTGGTTATTGAACATTATTATTATTATTTTACACGATCTTTATGTCTAGTTTAATACAATTTACACTTCAGTGCAGAAGTGTCTACAAGTTAGTTATACTAATTAACTAGTTTCTAAATTACATGGGCCTCAGCAAGGCATAGACATACACTCACACACATTCACACACACACATTTAGATAGTATAAAATCAACATACACAAACACACACAGACATTAGCTAATTTAAAGGCATAATTAAATACTCATTATGAGCTCGTTCTACGTTCTATATATATATATATGCATATATATTCTCTTCCTATTACCAGACAACACTTCGCACTGCTGCCGGCAGGTTGCAAATTGCATTATGCACGGGTATTGCCAGGAATCCGGCCAGAGCAATGCCATACGAATCGGACTGTACGACCATGGACATGGCGAACTGCTGACGACCCGGCGCTATTTCCTTGGACATGCGATAGAAGGTGTTCACATAGGCGCCGCCGCCCAACAGACCCTCCCACAGCACGACAACAAACACTATCCAAATGGTGGGCGTGTAGAACCAAATGACTTCGGTCAGGAAGTAGATAACGTTAATGAACTGGAACACAGACATTAGCCAGATTTTGTTCAATTGGAAAATGTTGACGGAGGAGCGTGATATGAACACGCCTATCTGATAGTCAACGTTCAGCCAGCGATACTGAGACGCCTTGTCCAGGAAGATGTTCTCAAAGTAAACCAGCTCGAACTATGAGTAGAAAGAGTCAAATTAGAATCTTATAAGAACAGATTTAGTCTCAATCACTCACCAGTCCCTGATTGATAAAGTACTCGAAGAAGTAGACCAGGCACAGTGGAATCATATATTTAAACAGATGTTTAATATAGGACAACTTCTCCTTGAAGCCCACCAAGGGCTTATCGTCGCTAATAAGCTCCTCTGTCGATTCGACCGTGGTGACGGGCAAGACTTGAGGACGTCGCAAGAGTAGCCAAAAGGCAAACGCTTCAATAGCCGGAAAGATCAACATGATCAGCATCGTGTCACGTGGACTGACCTCTAGAGAGCGCAGCGTGGCATAGCTGAGTGAGCCGATGACGCCTGCACCACCAGTGCCCGAAGACCAGGTCGAAATTACATTTCTATAAGAGCAAAGCTTAAGTAAGCTTAGCCAATAGTTAAATGTATAGATAAACTCACTTATTGAAGCGCGAGGAGTAAGCCAGAAAAGTTGTTTCGCCAATGCCGCTGCTAGCCGAGGTAATGATGACACCGAGCAGTGCCATCCATTCGGCATTTGCAAAGCCCACAAAGAGGAAACCCGCTGCTGAGCAGGCCACAGCTATGCCTATGCGTACACTGTAAGAAAAAATTAGTTAATAAAGATTTATATAGATTTATTTAGATATAAAAACTCACTTAACCCAGAAGGGAAAGAAGGGCATTAGAATTTTGACAAACAACGAAGGCAACACATCCGCCAGCAATATAGCGCCCGTCGATACCAAATGGCACTCGCGACCCGTGCCATCAGCATTGCTATCTCCGACATCAGGCTATAAAGAGAATATATATTAATATATATAATAATTTGTATATATATAATCTCTAATCATATCCCACCTCATCATTGAACTGCGCTATGATATCGTGCGCAGCACTCAGCATCACCACATAGCCATAGTTGTTGCACAGACCCAATATCCAATAGGCCGTGAGATCTCGCCATAGACTGCGATCGTGTCGTACGCTGTGCGCTGCACCTGCCGGCGTGACTACCACCTGTGGATTATGCTCGCTATCCTCAGCCTCCTGCTGCTTGCTGGACGCTGACATCTTGGGCAGGAGTACTGCAATTAGAAGAAGAGATTGGATTAATGAGGTTTAGCTGCTAATGATGTAACCTGGCTTTGGTAACCTGCTAGCAATTCAGGGTCATTATCATCATATATAGCCCGGCTTAAGTAACCTGCCCGCAATTCTCGATCTTTATCTTCATATACATCTCTAGCCATTTAGCCAACTTGTTGAACTGTTCTTTATATAGAACTTACGTTAGCTTGGCCTATAATTAGTTCAAGTGTTGCAGTTTGAACGTAATTACGAAAGCTCTTTCCGCATTTCATTTGAAAGCTTTGCCTTGTTTAATAACTTATTTTTGTTTTGTGGGTGTTTTTGAGTGAGCTTTACTTATTAAGCTAAACATGTGCGTTTGCGGTCATGAATTTTTTTTTTCATTGAGCAAGTTCAACTTAACTGAAATACATTTTGCATGGTGCAAACGTGCTGCCAATGCTAATGAACTGTACGAATGATGCAACTTGTTAAGAGCCATCAAGTACTGTAAGTGAAACAGGAAAAATTATGGTCAACAGGAATCAGACTATAATTTTTAAAGTATTAAGATCCGATTCTGAAACCAGAATAATGGTGTTATGTCGGGTTTTTCAGTTTAATTAAATTTTTAAAATATTTTTGTATATATTTGGGCTATATTTATATAGCCAGAGAAATCCGTTTTAAAGTCTGAAACTGAATTACCAAATTCTTTGGCTTGTGCATCTGAAGGCTTCCCGCTTTATCGCCCCTTTAAAATTTTTAAATAAACAGGTTACTCAACCATGTCGCTCTGTGTTGTTATAAAATTACTTTGCAGTAGAAATTTTACTCTGTACCAGAAATTCATATGGAATACACAGCGTAATATTTACTGACTGTCCAAACAGGCATACAAACAGGCTAAAAGCTGCATTAATTCAGACTTACTGCATGATAATAGAATATTTAATAAAATCAAGCTAGTTATATAACATATAATATATTAATTATTAATAATGTATTAATATTAATAACATTAAATTAGAATCTTCAATCAAATCAAGCTAGTTATTATTGAAATTGATATATAATATATAATATATCAATTGTAAGAGAAGGTCATCAGTATTCAGCAACTGCATAAACATTCTTAAACCAAACATATTTAATATTTTCTGTTTTATAGTTTCACGTAACCCAAAAACCCATATATTTACACCTCATAAACAGTGCATAAAGAGGAAGCAAAGCGCATGCTTCCTCTTATTTTACAGACTTCAAAGTTCCGTCAATTTATTTGTTACTTTGCTGATTTTTAGATGTAAAGCACGTAAATCAGATTAATAGTATTGCCATACACGTTTCCAGCTATTAGTCATTCCCAATTTCCAAGTCTATAAACCGTTTTTATACTGTAATTTGATTTTGATAAACACACTATTAAAGAAATTTATAAGTTCTTGAACTTTTAAGCCTATAAACTATATTTTTTTTTAATACGATTTTTGATAACAAAGTTGCGATAAGATTACAGGATGTCTTTCATAAATCATAATTCGTTTAAAGTTCTCTTAATTTAATTGACTTTTAATTGTGGATATTGGCCAAGAGCGATTGACGCACATTCTGAGCAAATATTTGTTTTGGCGTGTTGATGCCTTAAATCTCAGTTTATGGCTATACAAATTGACTTTTGAATCCCATTATTTGACCTGTCAAAAAAGCCAAGCTTTTTATCAAGTGCGTCAGTCTGTGAAGAGTTATTTGCTATGGAGTCAGACAAGCATCAATTAGACATTGTTATTGATGTGAAATCGTGCATAAATGCTTTTAAATTGTTTTTAAAATAAGTATAGTATTTTTTTTCTAGTATACTATATAACAATAATTGCTATCTGGAAATTGACTAGATCATTATTACTTCTATATCATTAAAATAGAATTTGCTTATTCAGCATTTAAAGGTACTTAAGAGCTGCCGAACTGGGTCCGGATGTGAGTGTATCCAAAATAGTTTGCCTTAACCCGGACCGACAATTAAATTGGCAAAGCTTGTTGCATGGGCAAAGTACAAAATGTTTGATTTGTTTACAAACCCCAAAAACTTGTGACTTGATAGAGACCGCAACAGATAAATAAAGATAAATGAAAGATGTGACAATAAAATTAAGTGCAATAGCCAAAGAGAAAGAGAGAGGGAGAGAGACAGAGAGCGAAGTGACTAAATGGGCGGTTGGTACAAAGGTGGCTAGAAAGTTGCTGCGCTGATCAATTGTTTCTAATCTAATTATCTCAGCGTGTTGCTTAGATGCCGCTGCAACTATGTGACCTTGTCAATTCTACAGATTAGCGACTAAATTGTTGTTTAGCTGAATAAGTTCACGTGTGAACTATCCAATTGAGAATAATTAAAGATATAACTAAGATATTTCGCTAAGCGCATAACAAGCAGGTCGAGTTCTCAATAAAAATAATCAATCTATAAATAATTCTGTAGTCGATCGCATTCTCAATGCTGACTCATTCAGGTGCTCTCACACCTAATCGCCGTCAAGTTGTTGACCCAATTTTGTAAGACAATCCCAGCTTAGTTTTCACTTCATTTGGCAGCGCCAGCGATTAACCCGACACCTCAACCATTTCAAATCAAAAATTTTTTATTTTGAACTATAACTGTCAATGTAAATCGATACGAGAGTTTGCGACATTTGCCTTGAGTTTGTAATTTATGGCACAGCACAATTTTTTTTTTTGCTATTTACATTCATATTCCGTCTCTTCCTTATTAGTTTGTAGAGCATATGAGTATATAGGAACTTGAAGTTTTTTTTAGGTTGCGAAAGAAGATATGCAAAAAGTTGATATAGATTTTTTCTAGGTTGCGAAAAATATAAAAAAATGCATTCATTTTTTTCCTTATATTCAGAGCAGCAAAACTTGTTATATTACCCGTCTATATAAAAAATTAAATAATAAATTAAAGAAATCTTCTGGGTAGTAAATATAATAACCGAATTAGTTTAAAAACAATCCAGTTTTTATTTAAAGTTTTTAAATAAATTTGATCCTGAACAAAATTAAATTGAAATCAAGAAAACTCACTTGAAAAAATATATTTACATTAATTTTAAGGATGCCAAAACTAAAGAAAAAATTTAAGAATTAGAAAAGAATTCTAACTTATTTAATTAAAATTTTAGTAAAAATATATTTATAAATTTTACTTCATATATTCTGAATGAAGAATTTGATATATATTTTTATTATATATATTTTTAAATTGCTTGAACAAACTTTTGAAAAACTTAAAATGTAATGGTTTGTTATACAAACTATTTATTTTATTATTATATATTTGTTTTTAAAATTTTTTAAAATTATTATATAATATATATAATATTAATATCTTGTTTTATTTTAATTATTATTAGTTTTTGTATTATAAATCTTTTAAATTTTTTTTTCAAACTATTTATTTTATTATTATGTGTTTTTACAGTATTGTTTACCCGTTTTTCTACACCTTTCGCAGCACTTTATGCTTTATGGTATTTGCTGCGACAAATTGTTTATTAACGGTCGTATATCTGTGCTTTCAAAACTTGAGAAAATGTTTTTCAAGAATTTCAGATAACGTAGACGAGACGACGACCCGTTTCGCGCGTTTTAACGTTTCACGAGCAACTGAATCTGAGTGAACCGCCCACTTAATGAGCAAACCCACAGCGATGTTTCGTTTATTGACGGCGATCGCAGCGGCAGCAGCAGCAGCAGCAGCAGCGGCAACGCCAGCGGCGACTACGTTGAACGGCAAAGACCCCAAGCGGTAAAAAAAATCACGCGAGTTGCGAGCGGCAGCATAAAAAGTCAGAGTAAAGCGACAGCAACAAGAAGTGCCAAAGTGTCGATCAGGCAGTTAACTAAATATATATATATATATATATATATATATATATATGTATATATATATATATATAGATATGTATATATAAGAAAATGATTCTCTAGGTATTATTTTAAATACATTCGGCTATGAATGAACAACGAGTTAAATAGAATTGTGAAAACCTTTAAAGGGGCACAGAAGCGAGTTCAAAAAGCCGCTCAGCAATGTCAAATGTTTCTGTTGTTGTTGTTGTTTTTCTTTTTATATTACAGCTGGTTTTGAAGTTTTTTTTATGAATTTATAATGTAGTATATACACACATATATATATACTTAAAGTGTATACTTTATTTTTGGCTTGCAGTCAACGCACTTCTTATTTGTACTGAAATTGTTAATATTTTTTCAAGCTAGTTTTCAGTCTAACGTGTCGTATACGCAATGTGATATAAGCACAGACAGCTGACCAGATATGCATAAATGAGAGAAGTTTATTTCAAACAGTTATATTGTATTTAAATAAACTGGAATTGTTGTTATTTAGCACTTTTGCTTTAACTCTGTTCGTTAATTTTATGCAGAGCACAGTTGCTGTTTTTATTACAAGTATACAGTATATATATATATTTTAAGAGCAAATCCAGCTAAGACCTTATCGAGTACATTTTATATTACCCTTTAATCACTTGCAAGCCTGGCGCTTTACGATTAAACGCGTCCAAACGACGACAGCCAACTGAATGTGTCGAATTCAACTTAAACACTTGAGCACCAATTGACATCAGTATCATTAGCTTTATCAACGTAATTCACAGGGACATAGATTAAAACGCGGTTGCAAGCAATAACAATCCGATAAGATGTACACAAGGCACGAGCTATATAAATCTTAAGATATCAGTCGAGACAACAATTGGCAACAGCCTATATAAAGCTAAAGGTGAACTTCAATTACTAAGCAAGCATATATATGTATAGTAGTAAGTGTGTATAGGGGCTAGAAATGAGTGTTTATATTTAGAGAAATATAAATTGCCAAATGCGATTTAAAACCAAAACATTTGCGCGCTTGTTTAGCACGTACACAAAACCGCTAAAAACAATTTAACAATGCAGCCGCAAGGTATGCAACAAAAAATACTTGTGTTAGAGTAGAGAGTAGTCGACTGTAAGCTACCCATTGCTGTATAGAAGTAAAAAAAAACTGACTTAGACAGTTTTAATTATCAAGTAAAGATTATCTATAAATACACGTGTTTGTAAACATTCCTGCTGAATTTTTGGTTTATATGTAAGCAAACCACTTCTTCAGCTTAAAAATATATCATAAATAACTGTATAATTGCAAATACTTATAGCAAAATGCATACAGACCAAGTTTTCAATTTACTTTAATCCTAACAAACCACTTCTTCAGCTTTAAAGCATATCACAAGTAACAGTAAATTGAATACAGACCAAGTCTTCTGCTATACTTATACAAAAGCATACCACTTCTTCAGCTTTAAAATATATCACACGCAACTGTATAATTGCAAATACTTATAGCAAAATGCATACCAGACCAAGTTTTCATTTTACTTAAACCCCAACAAACCACTTCTTCAGCTTTAAAATATATCACAAGTAACTGTAAATTGAATACTGACCAAGTATTCTGTTATGCTCATACAGAAGCCTACCACTTCTTCAACTTTAAAACATATGCAAGTAAGAGTAAAATGAATGCAGACTTATACAGAATATGAATGTTATACTTATACAGAATCATACCACTTCTTCAGCTTTAAAATATATTAAAATATATATATAAGTAACTGTACAATTGCAAATACTTATAACAAACTGAATACTGACCATGTTTTACACTATAATTCAACTATAACAATCCGCCTCTTCAGCTTTAAAGCACATTACAACCAACTAACGGTATAATGGCAAATGTATCGACTACCAAAAGCGAGGTGGAAAAAAAAGTGAGAGTGAAAAAAACGGGAAACATGCTATTGACAAACTACTGTATCGAATGCAACATGCGGTGGGAGTTCTAAGAGTGCTGCTTCGGGGGTTGTTGATGGCGTTTGCAATACGAACAGCATATTTCGCTGTGCAGCACGGATAAGGGACAATAGTAAGTGTTGTAAATAATTTAAAATTGGCTGTCAATTTATCGTTCAATGTGATGTGCAGTGAATGCCAGAATTGTATTACAAGCTCCTCCTCAAGGGATTGGACAACTTAAACAGTCTGTTGACAGCGAGATTGAGATGCCAATTTGTCAGCGTGGCAGTAATTTGTCATACGGAAAAGGGTCTCTAGGCTTTGGTTTGGGCAGTATATATATATAGTGAAAGCTATTACACTTAATTTATTTAATATTATATAGGACATTTTAGTTAGCTTTTGTATTTATAAAAGACCATTTGAGCCCTGTCTATTCAAAAAACATTTTCATTTACAAAAAACCATAATTATTCGTAATTGCTGCCAATACTTTTATGGTTAACCACAGTTTTTTTGATTGTGCAACATAACAAATTGTGACAAGCAGAGCCCGTAGGTCATAATCATCAAAGTCCACATAAATCAAATGACAAAATAGAAATAAATATATCAAATGATTGATTACACAGCAGCACAATAATCAGTGATAAGAAGACTCATTTCACAGCTCTTTAAAGGGGAATTCCTGGCCTTACTCTAGCCACA